>CM057456.1:550370000-551060000 GCA_016271365.2 Neoceratodus forsteri | reverse complement strand
GGCCAATGACCTTCCCTCTTTCTCAATCCATGTTATTTATTTATTTAGTTTCTGTTTACCGGGTAGGTGAACTAGCCATAGAGATGACTATTTTCAGTCATGACCGGGAGGTTACAGGATACAACATACAGAGATTCAACAATAGGTAGTTACAGCAAGGTATATACAAGGGAGGACATGTCAGTTAATACAGTACAATTAATAAACAGGTTATTAGTGGGTAGGATACAAGGGTGGGATATTCAGACTGCGCCAGGCTGTGGTGCAAGCCTGGGCGCAGTGCAACTGGGATGTGCCAGGGTGCTGACAGGGTGATATTCACGCGCTGCGCCATGGCTCAGCGCCATTCAATATTGCTCTGTGGCTGCCTGCATTGTGCATGGCGCAGTGACACTGCACCAGTGCAAGTGCCCAGAGAGGGGCGGGGAGGGCCAGCGCAAGTGCCGTTGCGCTAGGTGCATCAACTGTGATATTCAAAGGTGCATATGCAAATGGAGCCATAATGCACGCAAGGCACAAATGGGGCCATTTGCATGTCATTATGGCCCCATTTGCATGCAGATGAGCCCATCCCCGGTGACTTGCACCTGGCACCCTGCCAGGCTGCAGCCATTGGGGACCAACGCACCCTGCACAAGCGGCAAGGTGCCCCACTGCCCGATCGCGGGCATATGTATAAAGTTTAAAACGTCCTGTATCCTTGGTGGTCCAGTGGACCGCTGGCAGCCTGATCGCGGGCATATGTATAATAATTAGAATGTCTCATATCCCTGGTGGTCCAGTGGACCACTCGCAGCCTGATTGCAGGGCATATGTACAAAATATAAAACGTCCTATATCCCTGGTGGTCCAGTGGACCACTTGCAGCCTGATCGCGGGCAGAGGTCTAAAGGAAGATTAAATCCCATCCCTGGTGGTCCAGCGGTACCCCCTCCACACCCTCCCACTGAGCCCCTCACCCACTTCCCCCAGTCAGCGGGCGCGGCTCTGACCGCAAGTTGCCCACCAACAGACTGTGTACAGCCTGGCTGTCACTTGCCATTGGTCCCACAGTGTGGGCCAATGGGCGTCAGGACTCTACTGTACTACACCAGTCAGGATATGATGGATTCATTCACATATCTGAACTGTGTAATATGTCTGCGGCCGATCATCACGCTTGGAGCAATGGCGTACAGCTATACTATCCTGATCGTCGGCAAGCGGCTGGGTGGCTTGTGGGTGGGGAGCTGTTGCCCGCCACTGACTGGGGAGGCGGGTGGTGGGGCTCAGTGGGAGGGTGGGGGGTACCACTGGACCACCAGGGATTGATTCAATTTTCCTTAGACCTCTGCCTCTGCGATCGGCTATGATCGGTCCACTGGACCACCAGGGATATAGGACATTCTAATTGTTATACATATGCCCGCGATCAGGCTGTGAGCGGTCCACTGGACCACCAGGGATATGGGATGATTCATTTATTATACATATGCCCACGATTGGGCATGGGGGCGCTCCCCAATGGAGGGTGCCGCCGGAGCTCGGGTGGCCACTCACAGCTGGCAGCTGCTGTGTTGTGCCCTGCAATATGGTAGCTCACCTGTGGGTGGCCGGCTGTTGCTCCTTTATTTTTTGGAACAACTGTATGCAGCGCATGTAGGGGTTGCACTTGCTTGGGCTCTGCACATCCCGGGCTGAATATCGGGATGTGCGGGGGTATGCTTGGGCATGCCCCCCCTACTTATGCCACATACATTACTGATGTGCCACTGCACATCAGGATTTGTGCCACGCACTTTCCCCTTTTGACTGTCACGCTGGGGTGCATCAGTGGGTTGCATATGGCACAACTCTTCTGAATATCCCACCTAAGGTGGTAAAACAACATTGGCAATCGGTTGACACAATTAAGGCAGTAGGCCAACACAGTGTAATTACAGAGTACAGGGAGCATAACTGAGATACTTGGGTATAACAACATAATAAGAAAATAGTCAAACAGCAGATAAGACCCTACATTAAGACACAATTTAAGACAGACAAGTAAGATGCAAGACGTAATTATTGATAAGTGTGCAGGGGTTAGGAAGTAGGAGAAAGGGAAAAGTGGGGTAAATAAGTACGTGAAAGGGCAGGTTTCAGATATATAACAGCTAAGGCAGGAAAAGGTGGTTGAAAGGCAGCTTAGACAGACTACACAGGAGTAGGTAGGCGAGAGTGTATTGCTAATAGCAATAGCTAATTAGGAGTGTCAGTGGCTCAGTAGGTAGAACACTCGTCTCTGAGGCCGGGAGATCAGAGGGCTGTGGGTTCAGTTCCCACATCTGGCACTTGGGTTAATATCCCAGTACCGACACTGCAGTGCAGCATAAGAGGGGTGCGGCACTTCTGAGGTGCCATCTTTCGGATGAGACATTAAACCGAGGTCCCATCTGCTTGGATTGGTGGTAGTTCAGGAGGATGTTAAAGATCCCATGGCACTTATTGAAAAGAGTAGGGGGATTTTTTTTTTGACAAAACTTAAAAAAAAAAAAAAAAAAAAAAAGAAAATCAAAAAACAATGTTAATTCACAATGTATACAAAAAGAATTTGCCAATAAAGAAAAACAAAAGAAATGTGTAAAAAGAAAAGCAATGATAAAGAAACATCCCAAAGTCAGTTAGTACATCTTAGTAAAGAAAACAAAAGGAAAAAATAAATTATAAAGAAAATATGAATTCATGTGAAAGGAACATCATTGTCTGTCACCCATGGTAAATTCCTCCAATTCATCCTTAATACAGCATGGTTATATATTCCAGCTTCATATTTATAAATAATTAACAATTCTGAGTGAATTTTCTTCAAAAGTTCCATGTAAGAAAGATTCTTCTGCTGTAAAGTAAAAAGACACCTACTTTGTAAATAAACCACTTAAATACTGCAAAAAGAACATGCAATGTACTAGTGTCCCATTTACTCCAATCCGGAGTGTATGAACCATAAATCAGAATTTCATAATTGACATTTTTGAATACTGGTTCTTTCCAAACATTTGCAACATAACTCCAAAAACTGGGACTATATGGACATAAAAAGTATAAATGCTGCATAGTCTTGAATGCTGGAAAGCAACCAGGATGAGAACAGTTACAGTCCTGTAACTGTTTATGAAATTGATTACCCTTAACATTAAGCCTCTCATGACCACACAACCAGGTAACGTCCCGTAATTTAGGAAGAATACGTTTATTAGCTATTAAACCCTGTAGGGACAAAAGCTGCTCATCTGGACATTTTGGAAATGTAATTAGTTCAGAAAAATGTGAATCAAGGACAGACTGATATAAAAAAAAATTTTTGTTTATAGAGTAACCAGTCACTGGGTATATTCCACTGTCGTAATTTAAGAAAAATCTCACGCTGATAGGGATTCATGGTGGCAAGTGCACTAAGACGGCCTAAACGGCCATCCACCCAATCTTGATACCAAGTCCCTATTGCTTGCCGAAAGAGACCTGTCCATAATTTAGGAAGATGTTTTAATAATGGTGGGAAATTAGAAAAAAAGAATTGACAATAAAAAAACAGTAAGGGATTTATCATGTTCAAACCACCCTGAGATACAGGCAAATAAAGAATATTACTCTTAATAGGATTAAGGCAGCTACCCCAGACAACCTGAAAAAAAATGCTAAATAGAGTTGCTTCCCTTTGTTTAGGTGGGAGAAAAATATTACTTAAAAATAAAAATAGAGGTAGTAAATATGTGCGTATCATATAGATACGTTTAATCTTGGAAAACTGCCATTTATTCCAGTTCTGTACCATAATTCTGCCTTTTTCAAGTTGTATAACCCAATTGTAGATAGCTGGGGTAGGAGAAGCAAAAACTATACCCAAAATCCATATGAGGTGTAACGTTAGACTTGTATCACATACATGAGCCCGGGCAGGGGTACCTCCAACCAAATTATACCCAAGGCATTTGGGTTTATTTATAGATGTACCAGAAAGGGAGCCAAAAATTACACATTTTAACAACTGAGTTAACTGAAGAAACAGTGGAGGTGCAAATACAAATATCATCTGCATAGGCAAGGGCTGAAAAAAGGAAGTAATACTCCTGGAACAGTGATAGGAGGTATTAATTTATTTAAAAGTACGTAACAACAGATCTATACTAAACACATATAATAGAGGGCTAGCTGGACAACCCTGCCTAACTCCCTGTTTTTACCAGAAGCATAGGCCCGAGGTGTCCATTAACCAATGGAGACACTGTAGCGAACTTATAAAGTTTCCGTAACCAAGAAACAAAAATAGAAGGAATACCATAATGTTGTAAAGTAAGCCATAAAAACTCATGATTCACAGAATCAAAGGCTCCCTTTTGGTCTAATGGCAAAACAAACCCAGGTAATCTAACCGTATGTGATCTATCAAAAATTTCTACGTAAAAGAGTAACTGATCAATTATGGATCTGTTTGGGATCGCACAGGACTGTGCAGGGGAAATTAAATGTTGGGATACTGTCAAAAGATGTGTATTCAAAATTGTCATTAAAGTTTTTAAATCAACATTTAGTAGGCTGATTGGTCTCCAGTTAGAAAGGAGCTTCTTATCACGTTTCTTATGTAGAAAATTAAAATTCCCCCCATCATTTCTAAAGGAAATTCAGAATGCATTAGCAGGTCATTAGAAACATTGGCAAGTTCCTGTGACAACACAGCACTGATTAGTTTATAAAACTCCGCAATCAAACCATCTGTACCCGGTGCTTTATTGCGAGAAAGGGAATGAATGGCAATGAGAACTTCCTGGGGTGTGAGAGGACTCACTAAACAAGATAATATAGATGGAGGGCAGCCCGATAAGCCCGAGATATAGTTAAGCCCGAGAAGAAACTAAATCAACAGGCTGTTCTTTAAAAAGGGAAGCCATATAGGATGTCACCTCTGACATCATATCATGTTGTGAAAATTTCTACTGACCATCTCGCCCCATAAGACTGACAAAAACCTTTTTTCCCACCTTTTCCTTATTACCAAGAAAAGGACAAACAGTAGCAAAATCTCCCTGCATACCAAATTTCTGTTGAAAGTGCAAAACTGTTGATTGATGCTTATGAAAGGGTACCATTCTCTCCGTAATTATTTTTATTTGAGATGAAAAGTCATGTTTAGTGGTCTGGGCCATAGACATTAATTTCTGCATCTGCTTTCTGAGTTTTAAATAAGAAAAATAAGCTGTGTCACGCTGAGACTTCCCAAAAAATTTCAACAGTGAAATAGCATCTGTTTTAGTGTCTATCCACCATAAAAGGGGATCCTCATACATCTCCTATAGAGACTTTCTTCCTTGTGCAAAATATTGCAGATGTTGCAAAATGTTCTGATGCAGCAGCAGCTGAGAGTTAAGTCTCCAGAGGCCCCTACCGTAGGAGAATGCTACTTTAGACCCAACTGTTATGCACAAGGCACAATGATCGGAGAATTCCACCGAGGTTACCCACGCCAAATTTAGTGGTAAAGTTTTATTAATAAAAAAGAAATCTATCCTGGTGGCCAGGGCTCCTTTATGAAAGGTAGGAACAGTAATCTCATGCAATCGAGTGTATGTATCAACCAAACTCGCAGTCTGGACAACCTTAGCCAAACAGGACATGTCACAAAAAACCTTAGTGGTTTTTACTCCCTTACACTTATCTTTATTAGACAAACCATAATTAAAATCACCTCCCCAGATAACATTAAAGGAGGTATGCAAATATGGTTGTATACGCTGGAACAAATCAACCCTTGTTGCTTTGGTGTGAGGTGCATATACATTAATTAATCTAAAACACACCCCCTGAAGTATAATATCCAAAATTAATACCCGACCTGGGACCAGATCAATTAATTTCAAAACTTTCACATCAAGCTCAAAAAGTATTGCTACCCCAGTACATTGTTCTAGTCCTAACGACCAGTATGAAACCCCTGTATGCCACTGTTTTGAAGCACTAGAGATTTCGGTGACTGTAATCATGTATCCTGTAAAAAGAACACATTGCAATGTAAGGATTTCAAAAAAGAAAATAAAGCAGATTGTTGTAACTGGTTTTTGATGCTATTCACATTAAGTGAACAGAAAGTCAGTGAAGAAAGCATTCAGATAGTGGGAAACAATTTCATGGAGGCTTACATTTATTTTTCTTCCCTTTCTTGGTAGCTGTGGAGATAGATTTAGGCGGGAGAACTGAGGGTTGATCCCCTTCAGATTCCACTTCTAAAGTTTTTTCGAAGGGATCTGCCCCTGACTGAGAGAATTCGGATTCTGCATCTGATATATCTTGTGCAAGGAGAAGGGAATGGAAACGATTAGTTGTGGGAGTACTGACTAATTTAGGAACTTTTGAGGCTGGTTGAGTATTATAGGACTTACGCCTCATTTCCCTTGAATGAAAAGGCACTTCTTGAGGAAGCGGGGGCATGGACTGGAAGTCAAGAAGAATGGATGCCTGAGGTAGAGGGTCATATAGCAAAATTTCTGAGGAAATGTCCAAAAGAGGGGGGAGGTGGAGTAGTATCAAAAGATTCCTGAACAACAACAGAAGGCTCCGAACCAGGTGATACCAAAGGGGGGGGAACTGAAGGTGGCGTGGATACTGTAGAGTGAGTGGCTCTTGAACGCTGTGCAATTGCGATAGTAAGTGGAAAGACATCAAAAGGGGACCACAAAGGAGTCTGTCGCACTTTGTGATATTTAGTCCAAAATTTATCCAACCCACTATTTAGCTTAAAGCTAACATCAAAAGTCTTCTCCCCTGAAACATGTATTAAGGCATACATTTCTGTCGAAGTAAATTGCAAACTATCCTTTAATAATGCTTTTGCTACAAATTTCCTATCGGGAAAAACATCCATCCCTCCTTTGTAAACAAAACGAACTGCATTATGTCTTTTAGCTGAGAAATTAGAAGAATGAAAAAATGAAGCATAAGAATGTGGTGTAGTTTGCTCTAGGCCAGGTACAGATCCTGGTGATGGGCCTGCAGGGGCTTCCTCAGAGGCCTGGTCATCTATGCGCTCCACAGACGAAGAGGGCACCAGCCGAGGTGGAAGTTATTCAGAAAAAGGCAAACCCCCGTGTGGTTTAAAACCAGGTTCTGGGTTCTGCGTGAAAGACAGTTCGGGAGGAAGGGCTAGAGGTGAATTTGCAGTGTCCAAAGATTGGTCCCCCTTAGGGTGGGCCTGATCAACCATGCTGAGAGGTATAGAGGTAGTAGGTTTTCTGGCCAGTGAAGTAGGCAGGTCGGTCCCCTTCATATTAACCCCCGGAATAACAATTGGGGGAAAAAACAGAAATCTGTTTACCAGACTCCGGGAGCTGTGCCCAGCCTGCCGATGTCGGGGCTTTACTGACTGACCATGAAGCGTCAGCGTCTTCTACCTGGTCAGCCCAGGAGCGTTTTTGTTCAGAAGCAGTTTTTTTAGTCACAGATTTAAATACCCACTGTTTAGTGGCAAAAGAAAAGACTGTGGTGTGCTGTTGGTCTGAGGCAGAGGAAGCATAAACAGTACCTGTGACCGACTTTCCAGGGCAAAAAAATTGCAGCGTTGTAGCTGGAGCTGTGTTAGCTTGCAGGTTAGTTTCAGGTTTCTGCTGCGTAACAACCTCGCTGTCGGTCTGTATTCCCTCAGCTGTCACGAAGACCCCTAATGGCGCTTCCGCATTCCGCTGCTTGTCAGGAGGCAAAGACTGCACCGAATGACAGGCAGTCAAATCCATTTGGTGTTCTGTAGAAAAATCTGAAGTTGGCAATAGACGTGCAACCTTACTTGCTTGCAAACATAGACTTTGACTTTGACGGCAGATAAGGACCACTTGGCCCACCCAGTCTGCCCATTTCCCTACCTACTGGATAAGCTGCAGATTCTAGTTAACCAACAGCCTATTTCCTGCTGAAGTATCTATTAAACCTTCTGTGTTGGCAGATAAACCCGGTTCCGTGGGTGCTTCAAAAAAGATATCTGACTCTGGATTCTCCAATGTAGAAACAGTAGCTGGCTCCACGGCCTGCAGCATGTCTTGCTGCAACAAAGGCTGCTCAGCAACTGAGCCCTCCATCCTGACAGTCAGCAGGTCCCCCTACTGGCCAAACAGTAGGGGAATTTCCCCAGTGCCCTGGCCTAATTTTCCTCATTCACTAAAATACCACCAACAGCTTAATCTGGTTCAAGGTCAGTTGGCATTCATCTGTATCCCCCTTTTCAGGGTCGTGCCTGAAAATAGGCAGGATTTGTCTAGTGCACTTACCCGGTCAACAAAAACTAAATAAATAATAGTAATAAGATGACAGAGCCAGGTAAGGGCAAGGGGTACTGAAATGCAGGTGGTAGGCTAGCAGAGATTGATAAGGTTAGGAACTGGGATTAATATAGAAGATGCAGGCCCACCAGAGTAGGTGGGTGCCCCTGGAGAGAGGCAAAAGAGAAAAGAACAGCTGAGAAGTAGAGTTAGCAGAGATAGGATGGAGAGCTGAAGCCAGGGAGGAGGATAGGGAACTAAGGGGGTTTAGAAATATATATCTACAGTGTGTGTGTGTGTGTGTGTGTGTGTGTGTGTGTGTGTGTATGTGTATATATATATATATATACTTTGCAAAAATACTTCATTAATGCAACTGTTAGAGTTCTTACTACAGTGACAAAAGTAGGGAAATTCGACGTTAGGGTTTCAACCCTAACTCTGACTCCCCCACAGCACCACTACAACACACAGACACACATAGACTCACACACACACACACACACACACACATACAACTGGGGGGTGGTACAAGGGAAGACAACCAATCTCAATGCACACCATAACACAATAGAAATAACATACAACTTCTTAAACATACAACAGCCATCCACCCTAACTGTTGCATCAATGAAGTTTTTTGCAAATAGTATATATATATATATATATATATATATATATATAGTGACAAAGAAAAGAAGCACATAAGAAAATGTGGTCCAGCAGTGGTACCGCAATCATTTAAAATATGACCGTAACACTCCTGTCTTTATAATGTGAATACGTCCGCGAACATATAAAGTAGTGTTGCGCTCATATTATTTATGATCGCGCATATTGCTGCGACAATTTACTTGTATGGTATGTTTAATGCCACAATACTATCAGTGTGCATAAACAGTCTGTTATTTGTACAGATAAATGGTATCTGATATGTGCTCATAAATACATTAGTAAGAACAAGCCACACATTAGTACTTTTTCATAATTGGGGGTGTTATGAAACCACATAACACACATTAAACACTGAAGTGTTGCTGAGACATACTATGCATGATGAACAAGATATGCATCTTGCTTTTTAACTCAGAAATGCACTGGGCATTCATGTTTACCTGTAGACACAACATCTTACACATATGCATTGTTGAAGTGTTCACTATATCACAGAATGTACTTATCAATAATAGTTACCTTTAGCAGTTTGGTTATATCAGGGGTTACTTCATGAGGCATTCACACACACTTATGGATGGTGTATATGTTGTCTGATGTTGCTTGGCCATAACAACATTAACATTTTGGTTGTTAATCTGTTACAAACATCTATATCCATGAGAAAATCTATGCACCATAGCATACAGATTTTATGTAGTGACCACGTGATATGGTTGTAGAGGATGCCAGTGCATGCATCCAAAAGACTCAGATTGCAGCAGAAATGATGCAGTTCTTGAAACATTATGATAGATGACTGTTGTGGCATCTTTACCAAATCACACGTTATTTCTATTGTGATATTGTGTCTATTGTGGTTCGTTGCCCCCCTTTCTACCACACCCTCCCCAGTTGTATGTGTGTTCTGTATGTGTCTGTGTATATCTATGTACGTGTTTTTTTTTTGGCCCCTCTGGTTTAGCCTACCCCCTTCTACAGGCTTCTCACAACGCCATCACCTACTAGCTATTTTACTTACTTCAGTAACCTGTGATCCCTCTGAGATTAAACTCCTACAGTACAGCTGTTTCAGTTCCTCAAGCTACTTTAGACATCATGCTTGGTTGAAGGATAGGTGCCCAGCATGTGGTATACTTTCTGCCAGTTGTGAGCAGTCATGTACTGACAAAACACGTACACCCTTCCTCAGTATGGTTTCTCCCTCGGGGTTAGTGTCTCCAAATGTTTAGGGATTTCTAATACCGTGGCAAGAATGGACCCCATTCTTTAGCCAGGGCATATTCAAAACTCAAGAAATTAGTACTGTATTAATCTTTGATGTTTGCTGAGAGCGCTTTTCTCAGCACACGCAACGTCCCCAAAATAGCTTCCTTTGAAGTTCATAAGGTGTCACAAATATTGGTAGTATATTTAAATGTGCCTGAAAATTCTTTTGATTAGTCCCATTGCTCCAAGCACTGCTGGAACAATCTGTGTGTCCTTATTCCACATCAGTTTGGTTTCTGACTGCATATCTTGGTATTTCATGATTTTGTGTCTCTCTGTCGCAGCACACTGTAGTCACTAGGGTGGCTATTTCAATCAGAATATACTACCTTTGTCCTCTTTTCTTGTATTACAATATCAGGCTTTCTTGCTTCCACTTTCTTGGCTGTTGGTATGGGGTGATCCCATGTGATCATTACTTCTTCATTCTCTGTGATTCTTTGTGGTTCATGTTTCCAGTGTCTCTCTGCTACCTATGTTTATAGTGTTTGCACAGTTTCCAGTGGATCAATCTTGCTACATTGTTGTGTCTTTCAGTATACAGGCCTTCTGCCATAAGTACTTCACATCCAGCCACAAGATGCGCAACTGTTTCTAATTCTGTACTACAGAACCTGCACTTGTCTGTTTCTCCTGTTTTTTCTATGGATTTTGTGAACCATCTTGTGCGTAGCCCACTATCTTGGGCTGCCATTATTAGTCTCTCATCTCGTGGCCTAAATTCACCTCTTTTTAACCAATCATGGGTCAGGGCTTGATCGACCTGTGGTTGCTCCAGTAGCTCCCTGTATTTTCCACTATAATTATGGACTTTCCAATTGTTTTTTCTTTTCTGTTGGTCTTTATCTTTATACTCCTTTTTCTGATTCTTTGCATTTTCTGTTGCTGACAATTCCTTATCTACCTTTGGATTGACATCAATCTCTGCTACCCTTCTGAAGGCTTCTCCTAATTTGATGAGTGAAGTCATTTAGCTTATTTTCTTCATGATGCAAGACCTTGACTATATTTGGGTCCAAGGATGTCAGTAAGTATGTGTAGCCCCACTATTGTGGATCTATATGTGTAATCAATCTCAATGAGGCCCATGCCTCCCTCTGCCCTTGGGATGTATAATCTTGGCATACACTGATTTTTGTATATTAATTGGTGAGCATGAAACATTTTTCTTGTTTTTATATCTAGCTGGTTCAACACTTTCTGTGGCCAGTCTATCACACCAAAAGCTGTATGATATCACTGGGAGGGCGAGTTGATTTATAGCTTGCACTTTATTTCGTGTTGTCAAAGCAGTTTTCAAAATTAGCTTTAACCTTCTAAAATATTCCTTGCTTATTTTCACTCTCATTTGTTCATGTTGTGCTGTTGCTCCTTCATCTATTCCCAGGTATTTATACACTCCCTCTTGCTCAAGTTCTTTTATGTCACAAACCTCCGCCAGATTCATGTTTTTCTTTACGAGTTAACTTTCCTGCTACAAATGTTGCTTTGGCACATTTGTCTAGGCCAATCGTCATCCGTATGTCATCAGAAAAGGTCTTAACAATTTGTAGTTGTTCTTTCAAATGTTTGTCAGATGAACTGTAAAGTTTTAGGTCATCTACAAATAGAAGGTGAGATGTTAGCTGTTGATTGTTTTGTTTCTGGGTTCAAGCTGTATCCATAGCCTAGGTTGTTGATTAGGCTACTCAAGGGATTGAGGCAAGGCAAAACAGAAGTGGTGACAAAGAGTCACCTTGAAATATCCCTCGTTGGATACTTATATTTGGAATGGTGATTTGACCTTTCTCATGATTTAATTGCAGGGTGGTTTGCCACTTTGTCATTGTTGTTGTGATGAAGTTTATCAGTGTGGGATGTATCCTGTAGATTCGTAAACACTCAGTGATCCAGGAGTGTGGGATACTGTCAAATGCTTTTTGTAGTCGATCCATGCTACACTAAGATTTAGCATTTTTGCAGCTCTCCATAATGGCTTTGTTCAACATGAGATGGTCCTTTGTGCCATATGATTTTCTTTTATTACCTTTTTGTTCTATTGCCATGAGTTTATTGCAGTCTAAATGGTTGTAGACTCTATCTGCATCGATTCCAGTATATAGTTTATATGTTGTTGGTAAACAGGTTATTGGGCGATAGTTCTTGGGGAGACTGGCAGGTTCAGATTTAATAAGGAGTGTGGTATTCCCTGTTGTTAACCAGATGGTTTCTGAAAGGATTGCTCAGTGCTGCATCAGGTTCTTCCACTAGAGGGCAGTCTTGTAACTTCATGAGCCATCCAACCTTTGTCAGTTTGGTGGTACCTGAAAGATATGCTCAGCATTGCTTCTCCCACCAATGGGCAGTCATGTAACAGCACACACTACCCACCCTTGTTAAGAAAAATGATGTCTGAGAGGGTTGGTCAGTACTGCTTCGGCTTATCTCACAAGAGAGCAGTCAGGTAACAGCAGGAGCCTTCAGCCGTTCCTGACACAGGTAATGTCTTAGGCTCAGATATGCTCAGCACTACTTCTGTCACCTGGAAGAAGTGGGGGGTGAGGCATGGTCACTAGACACCGTAACAAGAGATGAATAAGAAAATCCTTGTTTGACGCCTACCCAAAACAAAGTAACATGTAAGCCGTTTTCTCATTCCAGTAATACAAGTAAATTGTCATGGCAATATGCGCGATCATAAATAATATGACCACGACACTACTTTTTATGTTCGCGGTCATATTTGCATTATAAAGATAGGAGTGTCGCGGTCATACTTTCAATGATCACGATAATGCTGCAGGACCACATTTTCTTACATGCTGTTTTCTTTGTCCCTATCTATCTACCTTATATATGTATATGTGTGTGTATGTATGTATATGTATATATATATATATATATATATATATATATATATATCTATTCATGAAAAACTTTTTAATGCAACAGTTAGGGTGGATGGCTGTTGTGGTATTTTTAATAAGTTGTATGTTATTTGTATTACGTTATGGTGTGTGTTGTGATTGGTTGTCTTCCCTTGTACTGCCCCCCAGTTTTATGTGTGTGTGTCTATGTGTGGTAGTGGTGCTGTGGGGTGGGGGGGAGTTGGAGTTAGGGTTGAAAACCCTAACATCGAATTTCACTGCTTTTGTCACTGTAGTAAGAACCCTAACTGTTGCATTATCAGAGTTTTTTGCAAAGAATTTCCCTTCTTTTTTTGACAGTGTAACAAAGCTAACAAACACACACTTACCAAGCAGTAATTTTTACAGTGAGAGATTAAAAGTAGTAGTATTACACTGTTACATGCTCCACACAGGTCTCACATAATTGGCATAGGTACCTCAGTTTATAACATTGAAGTATACTAAACAAAGACATGGATATGCACTTCTAGTGTCAGTACACTGATTTTCATACACTTTTAAATTCAGTCATATCACATTGGTATACATTTTCAAGAAGAACCACAGACACAATAGATAAGTTTTCAAAAAATATTTAATTAAGAATTAAGTACCAATTGTTTTTTGTTTTAGTTTTTTTGAGTCGAGGGCAGATTGCAGAACTCACTCAGTGTCATATAACTTCTGTGAGAACTGAATCACAGAACAACAGGAAAAAGTAACATGAAAAAGTCATATGAAACTGAACAAGTCAATGTTCCAGGGGTGGGAAAAAAACAAATATATCGAAGAATAACAGAAAACTATGGGCACCAAAACAGCAACTGTAAACATTGCTGTAGTGTTGCAAAACTATTTAACTGAACCTTCACACTATATGCATCTAGGAAAAATCCCTACCTGACCCCTTAGTAAAGGCAATCAGACAAGCATCAGGAACATACTGTAGGCTGATATTTAGTACAGCGTGTGATTTACAACACTATTATGTCAACATTAAAAAGTAAAACCTGAGCATACATAATGATGAATTAAATAACAGTAACAAAATTGTAACACCATTTATAAAAGTATAACATGCAACAGTTCAAATCATTAATATAATAACTAATGCTTTTGTGCGGCAAATTTTAGCAAGACAATGTCAGTACTTAAATTCAGAAAACTTGCACAGTATAACAACTTACTTACTGATTAAGTATTGTTAACACTTATAAAGTCTTTAACCATAAGCATTTATAATAATCAGAAACTGTTCATGGAAATCAGTATCCCTTCAAAATGCATAAATATACACGTCAATACTATATTTACAGCCTATACAAAGTATTAAAACTGACTTGCCACTGTACAAATTAAGTTATGTAAGTCAAAAACATTCATATATATCTAAGTAGTAATTAAACATCTTGCAGTACTTATTATATCAACAGTATTAACACTAAGTATCACTGTACACACACAGTCAATGACAGAAACTTTGTACAAAGCAGTAGATGCATAGCAGAAACCATATCACTCAGAATGACTGTAATGTGTGTAACAACGACACGCATGGTGTGCACATAGAATTCTAACGATAGCTACACAGGGTGCTCATAAAGCATAGTACAGCAGTACATGTGTACAAACCTCCACAAACAAAGCGTCATCTTTTCTGCACAATCTTGAGTCTTACATAAGCAATTTAGATTGATGAGACATACGTAGTGCATTATGACCCCATACCGTTGGCAAACTGAACACTGTACCTAGATCTGTCTTTGCATGTAAGGTGCACAGTGCCAGAACGTAGTGTTTGGCATATATCAGGCCATATTCTATGTGACATGTTGCAGGAATGCATTAACAAACTGATCAGCACAGTGCAATAGCATGTTGTTACATCATAAACATGTAGGTAATACCAGTGATCTACAGTGAAAGCAGTAATAGCGTAAATGTGACAAAGCATACAACTCGCAATGATTAAGGCCTGCTTAGGTTGTTTATTATGCTAAGATCACAGCTACAGATACTTTAACATGTAGTCATCATAAATACCTGCATCTACATATACACTCACTGTAATGTTTCATAAACATACAGAGATGTACATACACGTCAACAGCAAAACTTGCATGCACCAGTCTATGGACTGCAGTGCTGTATGAAATAAAAGTTGTATATATCACTATCTCTATTCTTCAGCCACGTGAAGTTCATTGTAATTCTTTAGAACCAGGACATAAGCATCCTTTAGGTTTCGAGGCAATCTCTGTTTAACAGTGCTCATGTAGTTATTGCAGTCCATCCACCCATTGCTGTACCTGAGCCATGTAACATAATAGCATGAATGTAGAGAGACTCCATGGTGGAAAATGATAACCTGAGTATCAAAACATGATCCCATGAGTAGTACTCTTCCAGCTACAAAATCTGTGATCGGTGTGTCAACTTATAGTCCATGTGCATCAAGCCTTTGCAAGACTAGAAGCAGATACTGAGAAGAGATTCTAAGTCATATGGACTGAACATACTCTCCTCCACACCAGCTACACCTCCAGCCACACTGTGCAATCTTCAGCAGCTGCCTGAACTTAATAGAAGTTACCTGCGGAGCATCGTGTGATATCCACAACATGTCATGTATCACTTCCTTTTGTGAATGTCAACAAGTCAAGCAACTGTACTTTGTGATATAAGTAACAGCAAAGTACTGTAATGCCATCAAAGTCCAAACTGTTTATGATAGCTATCATAAACTCAGTTACCTCTTGTTGCATGTTGTCAGAGAATGATTGATGCCCTTCATATCCACCCAAAACGCATCATATGGGTGTCAGAGTCTGTATCATATTGTCATGTTTTTCAGTATCATTAATAAACCTCTTTAGTGACTGAGACAGTGGTGTGTCACAAGAAGACTGCATAGTCCTCACAAAGTGAGACGTATGCAAAAATGCTTCGATTGCAGAGTTAGCATAGCAGTTAACTCCTGTACTGTTGTCAAATGCTGGAACAACAGACATACCAAGAACCTTCTTACGTGGTGGAGAGTCACTCTGTTGTTGAGATTTAGAATAATTCTTTCTGCTGTTAACATTCAAACTTGGTCTGTCTGTTTGGTACTTCTTTTTTACCTCGGAGGTCATCACTGTAGCATCAGTCCATGGCCCATGTGTTGGCAGTGGTATCAGAGACAATAGTGGCTGGTATAGAGTAGGTAATCTGTTGTACTCAACAACACATTGTCTGTCAGCGCGTACCTTGTGTGCTGCAATATTGATGATATGCAACCCAGGTAAAGTTCGTACACGTGAAAGTGCAACATAGGTCATTCCATCTCTAAAGATGCCTGTGCCTGTGTCAACCATTGCTGAGTCTAAACTAAGCCCCTGTGACTTGTGGATGGACACTGCGTATGCAACATATACAGGAAACTGTTTCCTTGTCATGTGTATGTCCCAAAAGCTGAAACTTGACAGTAGTGCTAGAAATAGGCAAGGACTGCTCAATATTGTCGAACTTCACAAGTGCCTCAATGAATGTCCTTTGAACATTGAATTCATAGTCAACCACATGTCCCATTGCACCATTTACCATGCCACATTCAACATCAAGGTTTCGTCATAGCATGATACATGCTGTGACAGAAATGGGAAGGAAAGAGTTAATGGTTTGGATTCTATAGATGCCTTATTTTTTTAGCAGTGTGGAAAAAATACACTGAGGCTGAAATCCTCCAGCAGCAACCAGCTTGTGGAATTCTAGCTGCTAGATAAGAGCTGGGTCATAAATCTCAGTGGACATCTCCAGACACACACAGACCTTGCAGACACGGACACAGGGCAGTTTGAATGGATTGGATCATTCAAATATAAACTTAAAGTGAAAGGGAATATAATTGGTCACCAATAGGTTGTTCCCTCTGATTGGGACAATTAAATACATACATGTTAGTTGGTTGGTGCATTTAAGGGAGAATAGGAATGACCTAGTCTCCATAGACTATATAAGCTTCTGTAAGACAGAGAACTTTCTCTTGCCCTGGAAGCTGTGAGGAAACATAAGCTTGGAGCCTACCTGGTATGTCCGTGGGAGCTGGCAGTTAGAACAGGGTCCAGTGTCTCTTGTAAGGACAGGGAAGGGTAAGTTTAGTGATAGTATATTTCAGTAATAGCCTTCTTCTTTTGCCATCTGTTGTTTAAAACATCTGTTTACTTTTCCTGTATGAGTGTTATTCTCTTGTGTTGTAAATACATTTCCTGTAAATGCTCATTGCACTTTCTGTTAAGTAAAAGCTATTTATTTGCTCAACAGTTGTGTCTCTGATGTCATTTTCTAAGGTAAGATTTGGTTTTCCACTGGCTAGGGTAAACTCTGTGTAGCATCCGCCACCTGAAAGAGACACACTACCAGACTTTAACTCGTGCAATTGCACGTGTGATTTTTCAAGTTTGTACACTTGAAAGAGGTGCCGGAAAGGAAGTCCGGCTGGTGGCAGCGAATACCTGAGGACACACACACACCTCTCTAAAAGCTGTTTCAGCCCAGAGGGAGAAGTGGGTTGTCACACATGCACTTATACACACAGTAAGAACAGCTTCTAACACTGCTGTAAGAGACGCATCTGACTTTAGCACAGACAAACGCTTGGACTACTTTGCTACTAGATTCTGGCTCAAGAGCGCACCATCAACAGTGTCAACAACATGCAGAGCAATGATCTCTTGACCCTGTCTCTGCAGCATAATGCTGTTGAACTCAGCACACTGCTTTAATCGAGGCACGAGCACACAATTCGAGCAGATTCTGAGTAGACAGAAGTGAAAAGATCACATGCTGCTGTCAGATTATTGCAGTCAGTACTGATGTATCATGTCCTCAAGAGAGCAACATTTTTCTGACACAATGACAATTCAAGCCTGATCCAAAAATATTTTGTACCCCAGATCACGGCTCTGCTGCATATTTTCATACAGCTCTAAGTAAGTAAACAGCTCCCAAAGACTGATCCCTCCAATGCACCCAATGTTTTTTTTTTTGCATCTTTCACAGTCAGTGATGTGAAGACATGCTCTCCGTTCACAGGTGCAAGTTGTAGAAGGTCACCAAACACAACACTCTTACCACCAAATGACTGACCATCATCTGTACCAAGTATCTCTTGGAGGTGAAGATGTATACATGCCAGCATGGCATTCAGTACCATACTAATCTCATCAATGATGAGTACCTTCATCTTCACAAACATTGGTCGTAGCTCAGATGCCATTTCATGAGAGAGTTTACAATACTATCCTGTCTTACCATGCTTGACAAGTAACATGAACAGCCTGTGTAGAGTCACACCACCAATGTTTTATGCTGCCAATCCGGTTGGAGCAGTAACAGCTACAGATATCACTTCCCCTGTTTGCCTCCTTATCTCCACTGTAATAGTTTCGATAACAACTCTTCCCTGTTCCAGCAGAACCACTGACAAAGGATAACAGAGGCTCATAGTTTGGACATGTGTATTGCTTCCTCTCATGATGTATACCATGTGTGACTGATTCACGAATGGCATTAAAGGCAACATATTGATGCATATTAAGCTGATCAATCAGTGCATTTGGATCACCTGTAAGATGAAAAGAATGTTGCATTGAACTTTCAACCTCACTCATGAGAACCACAGGATCATTCAGTGGTAGTGAAGAACCTAGAGTATCCTCTCCCTCAGTATCCAAATTTTCCTGAGAATTTCCTGGAGTATCTTTCTCAAGCTTCTTCTTAGCTTGCTCCACCTGTTCCTTCTCTAATTCTAGTCTACTGGTGTATTTCTCAGACTGTTGACTCTTGAAGATTTCATATGTCAGGTAGAACTGTTCTTCATATGTGTCACAGCCTCCTGTTAGCGTCTGCTCATCCCTCCATGGTATAAACAGGAAAAGCAGAGAAAAATAGTAATGCTCCTTGCTGTCTGTGGTCAATCAGCAATGGCTTATTCTTTTTAACAAGACAGCCATCACAACCTCTGACTTTATAAATGTCTCTACTCTCATCTAGTGATACATCTGTCTTGTAGTCATACCACTGAGCCACATGGTATAGCAACATGTCATCTATTGCATCTGACTGCCTGGGGTAGTAGGTATCAATGAGATTATTCTTCAGAATATTCTTTGATGAAGGACAGTGCATGGCCAATTCTTCAATCTCATCATGAGATTTCAAAACACACTTTCATTTCTCTTTGTAGTTCACACTGAGAAACTGTACAGCATCAGACTTGCAATACAAGTGAGTCCCAATCAAGTGATCACTGGCCTCATATGCTCCACACTCCCTGTGAGACAGTGTCTTTAATCCCAATGACCAAATTTGTGAACTCAATGATCGACTGGATGCTGCAATTTCTTCCCGAAGCTCAAGCAAACTTGTCTGCTCATGTTTAGTAATGTATGATGTGATGTACCGGACAAGAGACAGTGAGTTGTCAGCAGCAAACTGCACATCAATGTTTGCTTGCTACATCAGGAGAAGAGTAGAATTGTAATCATTAATGAACACCTCATTCTGTCAGGGTAACTCGTAAACCCTTTTCATGGACTTTGCCTTGAGATGGTAACGCATGGCTGAGAACAAGTCATTCATACTCCCTTGCTGGCAGACGCATCTTGGAAAGCCAGATCGACACCTGGTATACCACTGATTATGGCTTTTCACTGGTCAGTGATAATACTTTCCACAAAGATGTCACAAAGGTGTCACCGAAATGTTTGCACCAAATTCCATACTTATCAGGGATCTGACAAGTTACATAGCGTGTAATGAATCTCAGTACTTCAGATGACTCATTATTGCCAATATGAGGTGCATCTTTGATCCACAACAGCATATGTATGTGTGGCACACCTCGTGCTTGATATTCAACCCTCCAAAAGTAATGGTAAACTAAGCCAAGAGGAGTATTTTCCTTGGACAAAATAAATATCAGGATTTTGTGGAAGTGATGGTGAAAATGTCGTGACACTGAAACTGGATCAAGTGAGCAAATCTCACCAAGCGTCATAGATGATATGCCATCTACATCAGAGTTGGACCACCTCAACAAGTCAATCAACTCATCCCAGCTGTACTCTGCACAACTAAGAGTCACAAACCAAGTGGCTGCACCATACTCACACAGCATGGTCATGACCTCTGAGTGCCTACGATACCAATATTCTTTCGTGCCATATAGGTTTGACAATACAGATGTCAAACTCACCTGCAGTGTTTCTTTTTTGCCAGTTGGCATAGAAACTCAGCTGCTGTCATACCCTCCAGTGGGTCAGTCAACCCAAGCATATGAGCAGTGGATGCTGAGAGGACACTGAGTTCACTGTCCCACAGCAGGTGGAACAAATACTGTATGTTCCAACGAAACTTGCCATCCTTTTTCAGTACTCTTGATTGCTGATATTCAGCACCAGGAACATGAACCTCACGTTCATCCAGATGACCTCCTCTTCCATTTGGGAATAAATCTGGAAAACAGCGAGCTTCAACTTGTTCCTCCCATATGCTAACAGGACTACCTTCAACCTGTTGCATTTGATACAAGTCAGTGTTATCACCAACTGGATCTCTGCCATGCAGAGGGTGAATTGTGTATTGTTCATACACATGTTCATGAGTTGACACTTCAGCCTTCTCAATCATTGGCTTGGCGATGTCTACCAGTCCAAACTGACCACTCGGATCTGACAGTTCATGAACGTCAAGGTCAGCATAGAAAGGATTATTGCTCTTGAGATACTGCAGAGTATGTTTCACTTTCTCAACATTGACAACATCTTGCCAAATAACTTTGGACTTAGTAGGTACACCATTCACCAGTATCACTATACTGTTTTTCTTAGAGATTGTCTCCACATTCTTTTTCAGCGGAAGAGATAAATACATTACTGCCCCCTTCAGAGACTTCACAAGCTCTTTATGGGGCACCTTGCGAGTCTTAGTACTGAGTCGCAAAATTGTCTGAAATGGTTTCATGGCCTGTATCAATATCCGTTCAAACATATTCAGTGAAGCAATGTCATATGCTGTGCCATCAGTCGCCATGTTGTTTAACACAGATCTGGCTGGCAGGCAATTACTTTTTACCTTGGACAAACACTGCTGACACATAGTAACTACTGGATCCAAATCAAAGTCACTCTTCACCAATAAGTAAGCCACTAATCATGCCTACATATCATTGAAAGATCGAATCTTTTCAAGATCAACTGTGACAGACTGCGATGTGTAAAACAGTCTGTTACATGAGACACACATAGAGTCAAACTTCTCTCTCTTTGCTGTCTCCAAACTTAGCTAGTTCCTTTCTGAACCTTGTCAGGATCTCAGATTCTGACACACTGACAGTGGAAAATATTGTGGCAGAAGGGTTTTCACAGACAGTGTCAAGATGTTTACCAGCCTGCTGAACATCTTGAATCACAAGTTTTACAGACTCTATATCTCCTGCTGTCAATGACTCATCAAGTGGTTTGTATACTGAAACAGCTTTTCTGACCTGGTGTATTTTATGCACAAAACTAAGCATGACAGGATTGTGCACAGTGATCGTACGCATGTGATGAAAGACACTGTTGCAAACACCACCATCCGAGCAAGATAACGAGTGTCCCAACTATCCCTTAAGCTTGCAAATTTCACAGAGATCAATTTTATGTAATAAATCACATCTGTTTCTTTGTACTTGTCATAAATGTTTGCAAAAAATTTGCAATAGCATCAAATGATGATTGACGTAGATTGCAGGTGTCATCACATGTCCATGATTGGCAAGGTCTATTCACAGCTCCAGTTTATGATTCAGCCTCATCATCTGAGACACTGGTTTCTTCTGAATGTGATACATGTAGCACATTAGAAGTCTTTCCAGCCTCATCAACCAAGAGGACAAGCTCCTCTGATACTGGTTTATATGATTATTCCCAAAGGAAAGCCTCTGAGTGCTCTTTGTGTAACCATGTCCCTTGAAACACATCACAAAAGTTGTCTCGCTTGAGACAGTCAACATGCAGTAGTCTGTCATAAACAGACTGCACAGTTCTGGTAAAGTGTTCAATTTCTTTCATCATTTTCTTCCACAAACATGAAAGAACAACAAGTGCCATATTTATAAATCTACGAACTCTAAGTGATAGTTCCATGAGAGGCAAGTTACTCTTCAGTCTTTTGCCTTGACATCTGACAATGTTTGAAATCGTCCGTTCAACTCTAGCCTTATAAGCAAGTTTTTGGAAGAAAGGCAACGTGCTAACATGGCCACAAGTAGCAGAGCTTCCTTTTTGTTTATGACTCTGAATAGACATATTCTTTTTTTTAAATCCAAATTTATTGAGTTTATTGTTAACAGAGCGATAAAAAAACATTTTAACAGAAACATAGTTAAAAAAATAACGCATGTTACATTATAAAAGAAATGAGACCTTTTTTTAAAACCTCCCCCCCCCCTATGATCGTCCCTACCTTCCCTCTCAAACCTCCTCCCCTACTAATATGCCTTAGGAAGACCTGTTCATCAGTATGCTTACCAGGATTATGTCACCTTCCAGTACTCGGTCTCGACTGAGGCAAATAAAGCGTTTGAAAGGAGCTCCATATCAATTCGTATTTTGAAAGACTATCCCTTCTCATAGCCCCAAATTTTTCCATATTCAAGTTAAATAGCAGTTCTTGTAACTACTCCGTGTAAGTAATTGGGATGTCATCCAACCAATGCTTTAGCACCACCTTCTTAAGCGAGAATGCAATCAAGGCCATATAATATCTTCAAACTTTGACTGTGATACTGGTATAATCACCTATCAGTCAGACTTCTGGGGTAAAATACTGGTCAATGCCCAATAATGGATCTGCTTTATGTTTAATTTGGTCCCACAGTATTTTGATCGGTGGGCATTCCCAGAAGATTTGATATAAATCCCCAACTGCATGGTGACATTGAGAGCATGACTGATCAGGTCTGCGTCCAATTTTGTATAATTTAGAAGGGGTCCAAACCAGATTGTTTAAAAAGTGAAACTGCATAACACATAACCTATCCTGGGTTACATATTGGTATGTGTGGCGCCAGATTTCATCCCAATTCCTCTCTTGGCCCCCCAGTTGACCTAGCCAGAATCTAGGTTTATTATCAATATCTACATATGCTTGATCAAACAGTGTCTTATATACTTTGGAGACCACGTGCGGTTCCCAGACCATCTGAGCCAAAGATTCAAACCAGGCCCCCATCAAGTGCCCATTTCTAAATTTGTGCTTAAATTGCTCAAGTAAATGCTTGAGCTGATATACCTTGAAAATCTGATTAGGTCCCATACGATACTTAACTAGTAGCTCTGCAACTGGAAGACACCTGTCCCCCTGTAAAATGTCTTCAATCCTTATGCCTTTCAACTGGGAGAGGCAGGATTCTATTATCATTCTTCCTCCAATCTTCAAGTTAGGGTTATGACATATTGGTTGGTGTCTATCTGTATTCGGGGAATAATGCAAGAAAGCGCATAACTGATTATGAATACGTAAGGACTCCTTTATTGGGGTGACTGCTAGTTTAGGGGGCAGTGTTCTTGGAGTGGAATAAAGAAGAGCTTTCAGGTCTATACCAGCATCCCTTATCAGTTCTATTTCCAATTTAACCCAAGAAGGCACATAAGGCAGAGACTCAAGTTCTGTGGAAGGCACAAGCCATCGTAAATATTTACAGACATTACTTGCCCAATAATATAATCCAAAATGTGGTAGTCTTAACCCCGCTCTCTCTCTGGGAGCAGCCAGTTTATGGTAGGCTCGACTGGGAGTTTTCCCTCTCCAAATAAAATCTGAAATAATTGAGTGTATTGCCTTATACCATTTTAAAGGTAACCACAATTAAGCATATTTAGAGGGTAATAAATCCTAGGTAAAATATTCATTTTGATTATATTAATCCTCCCCAGAGAAGCGGAAGTCTGTCCCATCTATTAAGATCTTGCTTTATATTGTTCTTAAGAGCATCCAGATTAAGTTTCACTAATTTAGAGTCCGTTCTTGCCAGAAAGATTCCTAGGTACTTCAATGTATGTGGAGCCCTGCATACCCGCGACGCCGCATCTGACCGGTATACCTTCATGTTATGGAAATATCTGGGTTTTCCACGCCAATTTTGTAATTGGATAGCTTGCTATATTCTGCAATAATTCCCAGTACAGCCGGGATTGAAGTTCGAGGATGGGTAACATGAAGCAAAATATCATCCGCATATGCAGAAATCTTAAACTCCTGCGACCCAATCTTTATCCCCATAACCCTAGGGTCTTGTCTGATTTTAAATAGGAGGGGTTCTAAATATAAATTAAACAAAAGGGGCGATAGGGGACAACCCTGTTTAGTACCCGAATAAAGAGGAAACCTTGACGAGAATACCCCATTGCAATATATTTTCACACACGGATGTCTGTATAGAGCAAACACACTATTAATAAAAGAGAGCGGAATGCCGAATTTCTCCATAGTCAAAGCTAAAAACCTCCAGTCCACTCTGTCAAACGCCTTCTCCACATCCACAGACATCAATCCACGTGGAAATTTACTGTCCTTGGATGCAGAGAAGATGTGAGACAACTTACGGAGATGGTCTGAGGCCATTCTGCCATTCATAAACCCAACCTGATCCTGATGAATTAACCTAGGCATAACTTTAGCTAAACGGACCGCTAAGATCTTTGCTAAGATTTTAACATCATAGTTGATTAATGTTATAGGCCTATAATTTGAGACCTTATCAGGTTCTCTCCCTTCTTTTGGGATAAGCACTATCAGGGATTCAAAAAGATGATTGTCTACTGTGTCAGAGGTAAGTATACTCTGAAATAGTCTTTTTAACCCTGGGCTTAACTGCCGCAGCAAAACATTTATAAAAGTTAGGTGAGAAACCATCCGGTCCTGGAGCTTTATCTAATGAAAGCATCTGGATTGCCTTTAAAATTTCAGTCTCTGAAATGGGGGAGGAAAGCATTTCCTTCTGATCCTCTGGCACCAGAGGCAACTTACAAGAGGAAAGATATGCCCTTACTTCTTCACTACTGGGTCGGGAGGTCATAGGGCTATATAAATCCTTATAGTAGTCTTCAAATTCTTTAACTATTTCGTAAGGGGAGGTTTTAATAGACCCATCTGTCAGGGAAGTAATACTTTGGATAATTCTGGATGCTTCTGTTGCTTTTAAACGCATAGCGAGAAGCTGTCCTGATTTTTTTGCCTTGATCTAAATATAAAGCTTTTGTTTTACCAATGGCATATTCCGCTTTATCTCTCAGAATCTCATCATACTGATGCCGCAGTCTGATTAACTCTTCCCTAATCTCTACTGACGCGCTGTTTGAGAGAGTGTTTTCTATTTCTCTAATCTGTGTCAGCAACTGCCTGGCCCTACACTGTCTCTGTTTCTTCCTAGCCGCTGCAAGTTGAATAAGTTCACCCCTTAATACACATTTCAGTGCACTCCATTCTATATCCCCTCTACCTGTTGAATTGCGGTTTTCTTTCTCATATTGTTCAATTCTCTGAACTATACAATCTCTAATCTCCACAGAGCGGAGAAGTTGGTTGTTTAGTTTCCAGATGGTCTGTCTAGGAATGTTGGGAACAAGATTAAGGGTGCAGCTAACCATAGAATGATCCGAGATGATCCCTGGAATAATGTTACTGTGTACTAATCCAGAAAGCATACACTGGCTCATCAAGGAAAAATCAATTCGAGACCTGGATTTGTGGACTTATGATAAGAATGTATGCTCCCTACAGGAAGGATATAACACCCTCCATGGGTCACACAAACCCAGATTGTCGGACAGGTCCCTAATAGCTCTCTGTGCCGGCGAGAGGCCCTTACCTCGTTTACCTTCTTTATCCATTTCTGGAGTAAATGGTAAGTTCCAGTCTGCACCCAGCAATATTGGAAGGTGAAGAAACTGGGACAAAACATTTAATAATTCCATAAAAAAGGCCGGTGAATCTCCATTTGGGCCATACACACTGCCTAACACTATCCTTGTCTGATTTAAGAGACCTACTATAATTATGTAGCGGCCACCAGGATCTGCCAGTTGCTTCTCACACACGAAAGCAATATTCCTGGTAATTAGTATGGCCACCCCCTACTAGCTGTGCTATCTCCAGCAGTATATACTTGGCCGACAAACTGACGCCTAAACAAATTAGATTCCCTTTCAAGTAAATGTGTTTCCTGCAAACATATTATCTGGCCCCCTTGTAATTGCAGATGTCTCAACACCTTGTATCTCTTTATTTTCTTCCTGGCCCCTTTGATGTTCCACGTGATAAATTTGTATGTGCTACCCATTATCCAAGTACCCAGTATGATACCATTGAATACTAGCATCCGTAGCACCTCTCCCTTTTGCCCTTAGCACCACCTGATGAACAGATCTTCCCATGTGCTTTCCCTTTAGTCTGCTTCTACTTATCCCCCTTCCCTCATCTCTGTTCCCCCTTATAATCCTATATATTCCCCATTTAACCCCCTTATCCCCAACTACACATACAACGTTGACCCATATATGTTTCAGGTAAAATCTTTTCCCACCCCTCCCCAACAAAACAACATCACGACCCATTATATCCAAAGTTCCATTCCTCCTGATCTCCTCCAGCCTCCCCTCCCTCTAACCATTATATATCTAACGTTCTAACAGGTGAAAACCTTTAAGATCTACTATACACGTATTCCTCTTTCCCAAAAATCCTGAGTCTAAAATTCAAAAAAAAATTTTTTTTACCTAAGGAGGTCATTTGACCATGAACTATTAAACATCAAACCTTCATTGGTAAATAAATTGACACATCAGCTGATCTCCAACCTAAAGGAGTCCATTCCTTCATTGCCCCATTTGCACAAATATCAAATTCTTTTAATTCAGGTCTCTATCCTTTTAAACCCCATCAAAACAGAGCCCCATCCCAATTCAACGAATGTTTTTAAGCAAAACCCCCTTAGTATCAGATTACAATAAACATTAAATAAAGCATGCTGTTATACTGCACAGCCCTAAGGTCTATACCCCCCAGAAATATGAGGAAGTTAAAAAAAATACCCCTAGCATATATATATGCCTTTCAAGTCACTACTTCCTCATTCACAGTTACTCCCCAGACCCTATCTGGGGTTACTCTTTACGAAAAGGAAATAAAGAGAGAAAGGAAAAAACTAAAATAAATTGTGCAGACTTGCACTTCAGTCCACACCGTTAAAAATCATGGTTGCTAACTAAAGGGAAAAGTAATGGGGGAGCTCCCTCTTGTGGTTAAAATTCGACACAGTCTCAGTCCCGTTTAACATTTTAACTTAAATGTTCACAACAAGGAGATTCAATGATTTAATACCAGTTTTCATTCAGACTCCAGTCGACTGCCTAGAGCATCGGAGCCCCCAAGATAGATTCCACAAGGACATCCTTCTCGACCTCCCAAGCAACAAGGTGGTTCCCTCATAACAGAATCAATAATAAACCAAATCGGGAGTGCTGCTTCCAGAGACAAATACGGAAAAACAGAAACTGTTTACTGGGTTGGAAGCCTTAACGATACCTATAGCCCCCTTACACTGCTGTTGTCTGGAAAGAGGTGGGGTTCTGCTTTTCCCTTGGTTATTAACGCATTCTTACAGTCCAACTCTATGCGCTGAGATCTGATTCCATCAATGCCTCTCCTCTGGATTCCCGCGGGCTCCAATCGGCTTCCAAAAGCAGCAAAAACCCCCGATGTAGCTATCCACAAGGTCTTCCTTTTAGATCCCCAAAGCGAGAAGTGGCTCCCATGCTGCGAGTTCATAAATAAGCCAAATTGGGGAAACTGCATCACACTGGGAGTACGAAGAGACAGAGCCGATTACAGGATTAACAAACCTAACTACTCCTGTAGCCCCGTGACTTTGCTTATATTGGGAAACAACATATCTTGTTTTCTCTCTTCTCTTTATTTATTTTAATTTACTTATTTTATATTTTCCTTTCAATTTTAAAGACTAATAATCCTCTCCTCCTTCACCCTTGCTTGAATAAATCTGGGAGGGCTTCCCACAACCCCTTTCTCGCTGACTGGGCATCCTCAAAACTGGACCACTGTCCAGACAGTAATACTGTAGTCTCTGTGGTACCCATTCTGAAGCGGGTACCTGAGGCTATCAATTTAGTTACGATCGGGTGATACTCGGCTCTCTTTTGATGCACCGATAATGGCAGGTCTTGTGTGATTCTTAGCGGGGTCCCTCACTTCACTTCTTTAAGTTCCTTAACTTTGGACAGTACAAACTGCCTTTCCTGAAAGTTCAAAACCGGAAAATCAACGTACGTGGTGGGGACCCTGATGGTGGCATTGCCCGTAACGCCCGGTGAGCCCGCTCGATCGTGTAATTTTCTCCAAAGGGCGTAGGGCCTGCAATCTTTCATAGGAATTTCTGGACAAACAAGATTGTATCTGCTCCCTCTTCTTTCTCGGGGAGACCAATAATTATCATGTTGTTCCTTCTGCTCCGTCCCTCCAGGTCTTCGATTTTCAACTCCATTTTATTTATTTTTTGCCTCAGATTCACAATCTCCGGTTCTTGTCTAGTCACTCGCTTCTCCAATGAGGTAACTTTAATTTCTGTGTCCCCTGTATGACGAGATAGATCCTCTAACGCCTGGGTTACAGCCTTCAATTCTTCCATTACCGAGCAAAGCTCCGAGCGAAAAAGGTTTGAATTCGGCAAGAAATTGTGCCAATGTCAGGGGTTCCTTCTCCAGACTATTAATTTCACTCTCCAGGCCTCCCGTGAGTATGGAGACTCTGTTTTTTTCCGGAAGGGCCTTCGCTGGGGAAACTGGCGGGGTATGTTTAGGTGGCATTCTTCTCATCTCTGCTTCCATCTGTCCTCAATTTCCATATACAACGTTCTAGAAACCTTTAGCTAAATTAATCCGAATAAATTTTTGATGTAAATCCTCTGGAATACTTGTAATAAAGGCTTATATCGGAGTAGGAGGCTGGAGCTATTCGATCAGGCTGCTACCACGGAACTTGCTTCACGTGACTCCTGAATAGACATATTCTGAACACACATGTCCTCTGTGCTATGCCTTCACAGGAGCACATGTACTGGTAATCCATGATACAGTTGCACTACTCAATGTAGCACAGTGAGCATTATCACTATTACCATGCAACTGTTTAGTGCTACAAGACTGGGTAGTCTGTTTTACATTCGTTGTAATATGTTTTCTACCAGTACTATTTTTCATTGATCTTACATAAGCATCATAAACGTTTTTTCTAGCTGTACATTGTTTTCTATACTTAGCTGGCATTTTTGAAAGTGAAGCTTTACAGTTCTTAGTCCATGTTAAAATAGTATATCACACACCTATAAAAGAAAAAAAACAGCAAGTTAGTTCCATATTATCTTGAAAAATGTTCAATAACAATCAACTACAGTTGACCCCTCTCAGCTGTTCATTCTTCCATAAACCCATAGAAACATATTATACAACTGCTATGTCTTTCAATCAGAAACATAGGTCATATTACCGTGCAAATATGCGTGGTGATAAACCATGTGATCGTGACACTATTGTTTGTGTTTGCGGTCATATCTCCACTATAAAGATAGTAATATCGCTATCATATTACAAATAATCGCGGTAACAGTGCACAACCATATTTTATTTACTGATCTTTTTTTCCACCTTCTTTCTGGCAGCCTAAACTGTGGTACTGCCCTTACTTTTTCCAGGGTGCCTAGCCATAGTCCCACACATGTACCTTTCAGTGGTTTGGTTTAAAAACATTCACCACGACTCTACTTATAGCATGTTGGATGCCTTGAAATACATATTACCGGCCCCCCCAAAAACAATGGAGGCACCTAAAACAAACTGAAATACAGCACACCAAATTATCTTGAAGAAAATACCATGTCTAGTCTCTGTGACACCTCACACCCTCAATACATAGCTCTATGTTGCACACCTCAACCCAGCAATCCCCGGCCCTTGAAAAGTACCATCTCTACTACCTGTGACACAACAGACATCAAAATGTATGGAAAGATATTACACACCTTCAGTACCACTGTGCCCCCATGTCCCTCCCACCAAAGCAACGCACATACACCCAACCCAACTAAAACACGGGGAATAATATTTTGAAAAGTACCACATCTACTCCCTCTCTCAACCCACACCCGGTAATCCAAGATTACATATTACACAACCTTCAACCCTAATATTTCCATCCGTCCCCTCCTCCACCATCAACCAAGGTACCTGTATCAACGTAACAGAGGGAGTCCAAATAATAGCCAGAAAACTATCAACTGAAGGCCCTGTCACCCCCCCACATCAACCAGTATGTGCCTACATCTCATGAAATCTGAACCCTGCTCTGTTCCATCTCCAAAAGGAAGGCACCTATGCCTAACACAACCCCAATAACCAAAATCACAACCTGAAAATACTGTCTATAGTCTCTCTCTGACACTGCACAACCACCCACACGTGACAGTATCCCACCCCCAAGCCAGGTACCTGTACCCAAGCCAACACCAACAGTCTAAATCATCACCTCAAAAAGTATCATCTGTACTCTCTATCACATCCCACACAGACACATACATACCTGAATCTTGCAGTAAGTAAAACCTGATGGCCCCCCCAACCCAGTTACTTGTCTGAAATACAACTCAGACACCAAAAAAAAATAGCCTAAAAACTGCCATCTATACTCCCCACCAGACAAGGCGCCCAACTATCCATGCCTCAATCTCACACACACTCAACTCCAGTATGCCCCCAGACCCTAATACACACCAATATCACAGTCCAGTTTCCCACTATGAAGTGACAAACAAAAGAATAGTAAAGAAAACTGTTGTGATGTACTGTTAATGTGGTCATTGCAGATATGATCACGACATGTGTATGTTCATAATGGAAATATAACCGTGATCATAGGAATTAGTGCTGTGCGTATATTTTCTATGATCGTGCATATTGTCACGCTAATACGGTAAATGTTTGCAATTCACATGCATGAAAATTGTGTGACACAAAACATATTTTCACGATTGTTTCGAGCTTCTCTATTGAAATGAATGGCATATCGCGATCAAAGTTAACTAGTGTCACGCATATATTCCTTATGATCAAGCTTTCTGCCCTTTCACCTTTCCTCCCATGATGCACTGCAACCAGGAAGTGCTAGAAAATCAACTGTAGAAATGCCAGTGACCAGCAAATGGCTAAAAAATGAACAATTTCATTCCCACCACTGTAATATACTCACAAATTCGCACAAATACATATTTTAATGACTCTAATACTGTGAATTTGTCTAATTGTTACACTTGCTCCACTAAGTGCAGCCATGTTTTTTTCTGAAAAAAAAAACACCCACATAAGCAATCTAACCAATCAGAGACAAATAAACATAATTGACAGCCCACATCAACAAACCATATCATTATAGTAATATATGCAGAAACATTTTTTTTATGCTAATGTAACACGGGATATAGCTTGAGCCACCAATGAAACAACAGTACAAAGCAAGAAGAAGCAAGAAATCCTGCCATCTTTGGCATACTGCCAGGGGCGCCGACAGCGCGGGTGCCTGGGTGCTTGAGCACCCACAATGTTTAAATGAGCACCCTCAATTCCCTTCCCAATGTCCTGTTCAGCTCCTGAACCCCCCCGCCCAAATCCTGATCCATTCTTTCCTTCCTGTATCCCGTTTAATCCCTGACCAAGCCCAACTGTCACTATATTACCTTATCAACCAGGCAGCAGCAGTGTGTCTGTCAGCTCCGCCTCCAGCTCCAGTGTCAGTGCAGCCTGCAGAATCAGCGATCGGCCTCTCTTCTTTGGCTCCCCCAGTGGCCGCTGAAAACATCCAAACCAGACATATCTCTGAGGCTCCAGAGTCGAGTCCCGACCCGAGCACCCAACCAGTCCCGATCCAAACCATCCCACCCTCCCAAAGTGCCCCAATAATTGTATTAAACTGCACGCTGACTGAGGAGCGATGGCTGGTTCCCCCAATCCTTCACGCGATGAAGACCCTGACACAGACATGACCAATCAAGGAGATGGTCACTGATTGTTGAGCTTCATATGTAGAATTTGCAGCTCAGTCAGTGCAGTGAGCAGTAGAGCGAGCAGCAAGGAGTTGGTCTGTGCAAATCCAATCAAATTCAATCAATGTGCGAGCCGAGGAGCGAGTGGAGGAGGAGTGTAAGCATTACTAGTTTTTGTTTAACTAGTACAGCACACAAAAAAATCACAAATATATGCTTTTAATCTGTGTTCCTTCCTGTTCTGTACTTTCACCTTGGAGTTGGAGACAGTCTAGAGTGTGTTTATGGACTGTGTGAAAGTGAACAGAGGAGCGGAGGAGCCAGGGGGATTGGAGTGTTGGGAGGGCCACCCAGGGCGGGAGTTTACCAAACCATTTTCTCTCTACTACTTGTTACTTTTAAACCAAAAATAATACTATAAATAATTTTCTTTTTCTGTACTTTGTGTGAGCAGTCATGTAAAACAAACACTTTCTTGGAAGTTGGAGACTAGAGTCAAAGCGTGGAACTTTTCAGTCTGGAGACTGTACTTACTTTGTGAGCAGCCAGCAAGAGCAAACAGCATTGCCATTACAAAAAAAAAGTCAATATTAGTGGGTGTAGGGCAGGCTAGCTGTGTCTGTGTGAGTCTGTGACTGTCTGACTAGACTAAAGAATCATTTAATTGTGCATTTTATTATTTACAAAAAAAACTGCAGTGGCCAGTGAGATTGAGTTTATCCATCCCCATCCAAACCAGTGTGTGTTGTGTGAGGGGCTGTGCCTACTAGGGCTAGGCTAGCCAGTGGGGGAGAGGTTTGCGGTCTGACTGAAGGGAAAAGTCATTGTTTGCTATTACAGGCTGCTGCAGCCGGCAGTGCTGTCCAAGTAGTACTCCCCTGAGTTCTGCAGTGTCACTGTCACAGACATTCCTTATCCTGTTCTGTCAGTGTCCGTGCATCAAAGAGCCCTCAAGCCACTCTTCCCTTGGTGGGCTATTTGATGCCAATCTTCCATGTTTTTCTTGCTACAGAAAAATATGAGCTATGTCTCAGATAGCTGTTGATGCCTCAAAGGTGCTCCAAGCCAAGAAGACATGGAAGATGGAAGTTCCATGTGTCTTCTTGTAGCACCTGGTGGAGGCCAGTTAAAATCTCAAGGGCATCCTTACAGCACCTGGGGCTAGGGGCATCAAAGAGCACTCCAGGCACTCTTCCCTTGGAGACTGGTTTGATGCCTCCAGGTGCTTGTCCAGGATGCTGCCCATGAGATTTTGGTTTGCCTCCACCAGGTGCTACAACCAAGAAGACATGGAGCCGTCCCTATTCCATGCCTTCTTGAGGCACCTGGCTAGAGGCATCAAAGCCTAAAATCAGTATTCTGGCATGCTTGCAAAACTGTGAGCATGAAAGATCCCTCCACGGCACTCTCCTATTGATCTTCACACCTGCTCAGGCATCAAAGAGCCCCCAGTGGCACCCTGGCATCCTCTACAGGGGAGTAGATGTGATGGTAGCATACACATTCTAAAGAGTATCAGAATACTCCCCCCCCAAAAAAAATGCACCAGAAAGCATGAAAAACCCTATAGCTTTTACCTCCAGCCTTTTATAATGACCTTGAGCACCCACAAACTTTTGAAAAACCTGGCGCCCCTGCATACTGCTCAGCAAGACACAACAGCCAGTAAGTCCACCATTTTAACTTACTACAAAATAATACTTTTAAAATACATATGAATATAAATCTTAGCTGAATCTTAATGCCAGAATTTGTAATTTAATAGCACTGTAACAATCTAAATTATAAGCACTCAGTGTACTATTATTTTTGACATAGCAACTCAGCTCTTCAACTGTACTCACCAGCACACATCTCAGTTAAAAAGGGGTTGTCAGACTGCAGGCACGTGGCTATCGAGCTATCTCCCAGCAAATCAGAATCCATCTAGTGATGTGTTGTTTCAAAACATCCAATGAGAGACACAGTAATTCCCACCAAAACAAAAAAAAATGTTTGGTCTGCTCCACAGCCAGTAGAAAAAAACTGAAGGCAATAATGGAATGTTAATTTACCATTGGCAGTATGATAAATGCAGCAGCCAATTAATAGTTTTGCAGTGTTGCTGTGTCTGTGAGGCAGAAAAAAAAATAGAGGGAAAAAAGTAAAAGAACTCCTCAGATGCTACTAGCCATCAACAGACTCAGACTATCTTACTTGACATCTCGGTTACTTTTTCTGTTAAAAGAAAGTAATATAATGGCAGAGAGGTCCAGCATCACAGCCTGGGTAGTCGGCAGCAGTTTAATTCATCGAGGTGGTGAATATGCCAGCAGAAGTCACTTTGGCAGTGACTTAAACCTACCAAACTGTAAGGTTTATTAGTTTGGCAATGGAGGTATGAGATGGGAGCAGTTTATGCCAACCATGCGACACCTTTTGAGCAACCACTCAGCGCCAGACGTACTGCTGATCCATCTTGAAGGAAATTATTTGGGTGACAAAAGGTGGGTCGATCTAGTTAGTGAAGCCAGATTAGACTTAGCTTCACTTAGAGAGATGTTACCCACCTGTAAAATCATATATTCAGATATTACTGAGCGGATGGTCTGGCGAGCAGATCAATATATGTATCTAGGCGACAGAGCAAGGAAAAAATAAACATACACATCTCTGTGTTTTTACGTGATCTGGGAATGTGGACAGTCAGTCATCAAGGAATTAAGTATTTTAAAGATTGGCTGTATCTAAGAGGTGGCATCCACTTGTCAGACACAGACAATTGCCTCTTTTTAGGAGACCTCCGAGATGCTATCCATGCTGTGATCTGAAGAGTGCCTGTATCAATAACTGGATATGAAAGGCTCTTTTAAGAGCCACCTTCATTTGTCAAAAAATGGAAAAACACACAGTAATATTTTACTTACATGGAAGCATTGAGCGACAGGTTGTGCATAACTACTAGTGTACAGGTATCTCAGCTGGGGGGAGGGAGCATACTAGGGTTACAGGCACAAAACACACAGCCATGTATCACTCATTGTCAGCCATGACAGGGACTACAGATGGTAGTTTTCACACCATTATTTGGCCTCTTTGGCTTACGTTGTGTACAGCTATCTCAGACTGTGGAGGGGTGTGTGTGTATACTAGGGTTGGAGGCGCACGGCATGCAGCCATGTATTTGTCATTGCCAGTTATGACAGGGACTACAAACGGTAGTTTTAATACTATTAATTGGCCTGTCTGAGTTAGACTGTGTACAATACCTTATCTCGCCGTTGGCGAAGTGCATATCAGGGGTTAGAGGTGCACAGCATGTAGCCATGTATTACTCGTTGTCAGCCGTGAAAGTGACTACAGACAGTAGTTTTGACACCATTATTTTGCCTTTGTTGGTTACATTGTATACTGCTATCTTAGCTCGGGGGGCATACTAGGGTTGGAAGCACACAGCATGCAGCCATGTATTAGTCATTGTCAGCCATGACAGGGACAACAGACGGTAGTTTTCACACCATTATTTGGCCTCTCTGGCTTATGTTGAGTACAGCTATCTTACATTGGGGAGCAGGGGGCATGTATACTAGGGCTAGAGGCCCAACTAAGTACAGCATGCAGCCATGTATTTGTTATTGCCAGCTAGGACAAGGACTACAGAGTAGTTTTGACACTATTAATTGGCCTGTCTGAGTTGGGCTGTGGACAAGTATCTTACCTCACGAGGCGGGGTGGGGTGGAGGGTATTACTAGAGTTCAAGTCACACAGCATGTAGCCACGAACTACTGGGTATTATGTGTGACAGGGACTACAGACAGTGAATTGAACACCATTAGTTGGCCTCTGTGAGGTATGTTGTCTACAGGTACCTGTGCTTTGGTGGTGGGGGCAAAGTATGGTTGGAGGTGTACGGCATGCAGACATGTATTGTTGGTTGTCAGCTGTGACAGTGACTACAGATGGCACTTTTCACACCATTACTTGGCTTCTCAGGGTTAGGTTGTCTACAGGTACCTTAGCAGGGGGGCATACTAGGGCTGGAGGCGCACAGCATGTAGCCATGCATTACTTGTCAGCCGTGAAAGTGACTACAGGCAGTAGTTTTGACACCATTATTTTGCCCTCGTGGGTTACATTGTGTACAGCTATCTTAGCTCGGGGGGGGCATACTAGGGCTGGAAGCACACAGCACTCAGCCATGTATTAGTCCTTGTCAGCCATGGCAGGGACAACAGACGGTAGTTTTCACACCATTATTTGACCTCTCTGGCTTACGTTGTGTAAAGCTATCTTAGATTGGGGGGTGTATACTAGGGTTGGAGGCGCACAGCATGCAGCCATGTATTTGTCATTGCCAGCTATGACAGGGACTACAGACGATAGTTTTAACACTGTTAATTGGCCTGTCTGAGTTAGGTTGTGTACAAGTACCTTACTTCACGGAGGGGGGAGCGGGGGGCATACCAGGGTTAGAGGCGCACAGCATGTAGCCATGTATTACTCATTGTCAGCTGTGAAAGCAACTACAGACAGTGAATTTAACACCACTGGTTGGCCTCTGTGAGGTATGTTGTCTACAGGTATCTGTGCTTTGGGGGTGGAGACATAGTAGGGTTGGAGGCATACAGCATGCAGACATGTATTGTTGGTTGTCAGCTGTGACAGTGACTACAGATGTCACTTCTCACACTATTATTTGACTTCTTGGGGTTAAGTTGTCTACAGGTAATGGGGGGGTATAGTAGGGTTAGAGGCGCACAGCATGTAGCCATGTATTACTCATTGTCAGCCATGAAAGCGACTAAAGACAGTAGTTTTGACACCATTATTTTGCCTTTGTGGGTTATATTGTGTACAGCTATCTTAGCTGGGGGGGGGGGCATACTAGGCTTGGAAGCACACAGCATGCAGCCATTTATTAGTCATTGTTAGCATGACAGGGACAACAGACGGTAGTTTTCACACCATTATTTGGCCTGTGTGGGGTTCGTTGTATACAGCCACCTTATCTGAGGGGAGGGGGGCATACTAAAGTTCAACCTACAGAGCATGTAGCCACAGACTACTGCTGTTATGTGTGACTGGGACTACAGCCGGTGAATTTAACACCATTGGTTGGCCTCTGTGTGTTACATTGCATACATGTACTTGTTCTTTGGGGCTGGGCCCATACTAGACTTGGTACCTTACGGGGGGGAGGGGAGGCATACTAGGATCGGAGAAACACAGCATGCAGTCATGTATGACTTATTCTCAGCTGTTACAGAGACTATAGATGGTAATTCTCACACCATTGTTTGCCCTGTCTCAGATGATGTACAAGTACGTTACTCGGGGGACAGTGGGGACCATGCTAGGCTTAGTCACACAGCATGTAGCCATGGACTACTTGGTGTTACATGTGACAGACCACACATAGTAAATTCAGCACCATTACTTGACCACTGTGCTATGCATTGTATACAGGTACGTGTGCTTTGCAGCTGGGAAATACTAAGCTTGCAGGCCCACGAAATGCACCGTGCATTGTTGGTTGTCAGTCACAACACTAACTACAGACAGTACTCTTGACACCATTATTTGCCTTCTCTGCCTTAGATTGTGTACAGATGCCTTAGGTTTTAAGGAGGGAAATACTACGGTTAAAGGCGCACATCATGCACCCGTCTATCAGTCATTGTCAGCCATGACAGGCACTACAGACGGTAGGTTTCACACCATTATTAGGCCTGTGTGGGTTAGGTTGTGTAGATTAACCTTTCTTGAGGAGGTTAATGCTAGCATTGAAGTCACAGAGCATGTAGCCATGCAGTACTGGCCGTTACGTGTCACAAAAAGTACAGACAGTAAATTTAACACCACTGCTTGGCTGTGTGGATTGCTTTGTGTACACATACATGTGTTTTTTGGGGGGTGGGGCATACTATGGTTAGAATTACACAACATGCACCACATATTGTTGGTTGTCAGGCATGGCCATTACCACTAACGATACTTTTCACACCATTATTTGGCTTCTCTGGCTTAGGTTGTGTAGAAGTACCTTAGCTCGGGAGAGAGGGTCATACTAGTATTCAAGGCACACAGCAAACAGCCATGTATTACTTGTTGTCAGACATGACATGCACTGCAGATGGTACTTTTCAGAGCATTATTTGGCCTCTTTGGGTTACCTTGTGTAGAGGTACCTTACCGGGGGGGGGGACATACTAGAGTTGGAGTTACTGCGTCTTTTGTGTGACAGTGAATACAGACATTAAATACTGCACCATTACTTAGCTTCAGAGGGGCACAGGACCCAAGGCAGCGTGGATTCACAGTGGGAAGGTCATGTCAGATGAATCTAATAGATTTCTTTGACTGGGTGACCAAAGTAGTAGATCAGGGAGGGGCTGTGGACATGGCCTACCTAGTCTTTAGCAAGACATTTGACACAGTCCCACACAAAAGATTAATATACAAGTTAGCCAGCCTTGGAGTGGGTCCCAAGATGGTAGCCTGGGTAAACAATTGGATGGAGAACAGGACACAGAGGGTAATCATAAACAGAGTCCACTCTGAAGAAAGGGGAGTTACTAGTGGGGTACAGCGGGGTTCAGTTCTGGGACCGGTCCTCTTCAATGTCTTTATAAGTGACATTGCAGAGAGACTGGAAGGAAAAGTATGTATCTTTGCAGACGACACAGAATTCTGCAACAGGGTTGATACACAAGGTGGGGTGGAAAGGATGAGAAGGGACTTGGCAGGTTGGAGGAATGGTCAAATGTATGGCAGCTTAGATCCAGTGCTAAGAAGTGCAAAAGTAATGCACCTGGAAAACAAAAACCCAGGGGAAGAGTACACAAGGGGGGGGTGAGATTGTGACAACAAAAATGGAAAGGAACCTGGGGATAATCATATCAGATGACCTAAAGGTGGGCAAGTAATGTGAGAGGGCAGTAAGGAGGGCTGGGGGATACTGGGATGTATAGGGAGAGGCATCACCAGTAGAAAACAGGAAGTTGTTATCCCTCTGTACAGACAGCTGGTGAGACCCCATCTGGAGTACTGCGTGCAGTTCTGGAGACCCAATCTCTGCAAAGACATAGACAGGATGGAGGCAGTCAAGAGGAGGGCAACTAAAGTGGTGCAGGGTCTGCACCAGAAGATATATGAAGAGATACTTATGGAGCTTAATATGTATACCCTCAAGGAAAGGAGGGACGGGGGGACATGATAGAAACTTTCAAGTACCTCAAGGGAATCAGCAAAGTCCAAGAGGGTAGCATCTTTCAGAAAAAGAGGTGTGCAAGAACAAGGGGGCACAATTTGAAGATAGAAGGTGGACGGCTCAGAGGTAATGTGAGGAAGTATTTTTTCATGAAGAAGGTTGTGGATGCATGGACAGCCTTCCTGAGGAGGTTGTGGAGTTAAAAACAGTGGGGGAATTCAAGAATGTGTGGGATAGACATAAGGCAGTTCTAGGGGGTTGGGGTTGGAGGAAGTAGGCTGTTGGTTAACTAGGATCTGCAGCTTATCCATTAGGTAGGGAAATGGGCAGACTGGGTTGGCCAAGCAGTCCTTATCTGCCATCAAATTCTGTGTTTCTGTGGGCAACATTGTATACAGGTACATGGTCTTTCAGGGTGGGGACACACCACAGTTGCAGGTGCACATCATGTGTCCATGTGTTCCTCAGTCTCAGGTGTCAGAGCAACCACAGACAACACTTCTTACAACTTTATTTGGCCTATCTGGGTTAGGCTGTTCGCAAGTATGTGTCTTTTTTTCTTCTTTTTTTTTTTTTTTTGTGGGTGGAGGGAGATAGTACTACTCTTGAAGCTGTGCAACATGCACACATTGATTGCTGGTTGTTAGATATGACAGGGACTAGAGACTTTTTTTTCTATCATTATTTGGTCCCTCTGAGTTAAGTAGTGCATATGTACATGGGCTTTTAGAGGCAGGAGCAGTTCAGTATTAAACTTTGACTATTTAATAATAATTGACAAGAATTGTTTTTTTTTTTTTTTTTCAGGCATGCCAAGATATTGGAGCAATAGTCAAATTCCTCTGCTGTTGGAGGGCATAACAAAAATAGCTGACCCCAAAATTGTAACATGGGCCATAAACACTCCCCTTAAAGAGACCTGGCTGGGGGTGGCAAAATTTCTCCAAAAGGAGAAAAACCTCCCTGACAAGAGATGGAGAATGTGCAGGGCTAAATGGAAGTGCCTGAGATAGAAGTTGTATAAACTTCAAAAAGTGGGAAAGGTCCCACAGAGAGACCGGGCCTGATATGACCAAACATATCAGCTCTGGCTGCAAGCCAGAAAACCCAATTTTGGGGAGTGTGTTTTGAACCATAAGTATCAGTCCTGTTGTTTATTTTCTATACAAGTAATATACCCTTTTTTGAATAGCCTTTTGTGATACAGTAACACCCTGCTACAACTTATGTGAACAGTAACTTCATAACCGCATTCTGTCTCATCATCCCCACAGACCGTTATTAACAGAATTTTCATGTAAATCTCAGCAGTCTGTTATCCCTGCATTATTCCCACTTCTAGGATGCAGAAGTATGTTTGTGTTGTTATCTCTCAGGTCAAGTAAGGTTTCAAATCAACAAGAGACAAACATCATTAATAGTGCTCAGTGTTAACTGAATCTTATCTCTGCATCAGCTCTCTGTTTTCAATCTTTATAGTTGCACCCATTTCACAGTATTATTCCTTATTGTATACACAAAAAACTGTACAACTTTGAAAAAATGTTCAATAAGCTACAAAACAAATAATCATAATACCATGTGTATCGTGTTTATACAGTAATAAAAAATAGAACAACACATCATTAATGCTGTAATACAGAATATCATCTGATAGGATTGAAATCACTCATAATGTCTTTTGCCTCCTCTATCAACAGCAGTTGTAGCCAGAGTTGAGTCACCATCGAAAGTACCAGGCCCGGTCCACACAGAGCAGGGGACAGAACATGTTTCTGATGATGAGGTAATCATTGTCAGCTCAAAAGGTGAGTAATACCATAGTCTTCTAGAATAATAAACAAAATAAAAAAAAAAACACTTGTAAAAAAACAAACAACAAAGTTGCATACAGCACAAACTAATTCCTAGACAGTGTTCAGATACAACATTTATAAAAATAAACTGAGGAACAGTATTTAAATCATTTTCTTTACTTCTGGAGGTAATTCTCATGTTGATATGATGAAAAAAAGAACATCTCTAAAACTGCAGTTAGAAACCAGACAGTACTGAACAAAATAAATAGCTGTGCCTACTATTAATATTACTTGCAAATGTATTTATTATTATGATTCCATCACTATTTTTCAATGTACAGAGAATACAATTTTTTAATTCCCGTAATACTATATAGAGTAGATGTCATTATAACAATAGCAAACCCTCCATGGTGTGTCAGTCCCTCCAGAACCACAACCAAGTGTCACCACAGTCCTGTGTAGTATCATATTTTAGAATACCACCCCAAGCCCTCTTGCACATTATTAAGTGTATATCTCTTGCCTTGTGTGCCTATATCATATTTAACCAATAATGACTGAAAAGACAGTCATTTCCTAGAAATTAGCGATCTGCTGGGGGGAAGGTTGGGCCGAGGTGCCGGAAATGACTGGCTCTGAGGTCATTATTGCGATTATAAGTCTAATTGTAGTAATTTTTTGTTTGTTTGTTTTTTAAACCGTTTTTGTGGCAGTGCGAGCTATAAAGGCGCCTTGGTTTTAAGAAAGGTGTGGTAAAAAGTTTTGTAATGTATTATTATTGTCGCACCACTTTTTATGGTGCCGTAATGAATGTAAAATGAACAAATAGTGGGAACAAGCTGGAAAACACACTTGCAGACTAACTGCTGAATAAGTTATGACAGACTTCTGCTCCTCAGCAGTTGGTCTTCAAATGTGTCCTAATAGGTTTCAGAACAGCACAGCAGCCAATCAGTTTGCTACCTGACTAAATGAATAATTAATTATATTTATAATTCCTATTTTTGCCTTGTATTTTCTACCAGTACCTGACCCAAGTCCACCTCGTAAATGAGTTGTCTCAATGCTGTTTCGCCTGCATAAATAAACAGTGATTGCTGGATTAATAATCTATATACGTATATGTACTGATAAGATTTTAACCTTTTTCACAGGACCACTGAAGACCAGGACATTGTCTGCTATAAAAACAGAAGAAGAAGAAACTGGCACATCAGAACGTATATAAATAGCACAGACCTATCAATGGTATATAATTGTACTACAGCATATGCCAACTGTTTAAATAGGCTGCATAACTGGACTATTTCAGCATGAATGCCACTAACTGTCACATTGGCCCTGCTTAGCTGATGTGCCTTTTGAAGATTTTGTGAAAAAAATGTTGTTACATTGAAAAGTAATTAAAGTTTTAGTGTCTCATCATACCCTATTGAAAATGTATATGTACAGCACACACATTTTCATATTTTCAAGTTCTGAGCTTTGAAGAAATAGGGTCATGCTGCTGCCATCAGTTCAGGAGAGGGAAAAATCAATGTAGCTAAAAAAGTACTGCACTTTTCAACACAGCAATTATTAGATGTACCGATTCAGGTGCTGAGGACCAGAAGTCTGTCGTAACTTATTCGGCAGTTGGTCTGCAAATGTGTTTTCCAGCTTGTTCCCACTATTTGTTCATTTTAGATCACGGCACTACAAAAAGTGGTGCGACAATAATAATAAGTAATAAAACTTTATACCACGCCTTTGTTAAAACCAAGGCGCCTTTATAGCAATTACACATAAAACAGTAAAATAAACACAAATCCAATAACAGCTGAGTTCATAAAATAGAATAAAATCATCATCGGGGTAAGCCTTTGACCATAAATGGGTCATTAAGGCCTTTTTAAATTCCAGACGCACACTGCCGAAGCGGACAGGGTAGAGAATTCCAGAGGGCAGGGGCCATGTACATAAAAGCATGGGCCCCTCGAAGATTTTAAGGAGACCCTCAGAATCTCTAGCAACCCCTTGTCTGCCAAGCGGAGCAATCACCTAGGGCAGTAAGGTACCAGGAACTCTTTCAATATACACGATAATACAAAACACAACTGCTACACTATATTTTAAGATTAGGGCTGTTTTCCCATTATGAAGATAGGAGTGTCGTGATCATATTTGAAATGACTGTGGCAATACTGCAAAACCACATTTTCTGAAATGTTGTTTTCTTTGGCACCTCATTCTGGCAAGCTGGATTGTGATATTGCCCTGAAATGTTTTAGCTAGCAAGACGTAGGGAGACAGTGTTACTTTTGAAACATGGTATAATGTTCCCTACTAAGTAATGCATCTCCAAATCACATACAGCACAGAAATAAATAGTACCTGTCTACACAAGCACAACTGACAGTATATGTATATTCCAGTTTGTGTATGTCAAAGCTGTTCCGGTCACCATTCTTTTGCCTATTAGTAATCTTATGTTGAACAGTTTAAATCCCAATTCTCATAACTCATTAGGAGGTAGAAATCTTATAATTGCATAACAGCCATATAGTTATAATTCATGCGTTGTCATTTTTTAACAGAAACCTTGGAAATCATTCCAGTGGCACTCATAAGAACTGAACCAGAAGAAGTGGAGACGTCAGCAGGTATGTGTACAACACACACCATCCAACACTACTTCACTATTTATAGACACATTCCACAGCACATGATTAGACAACCAGATTTGTAACTCTGCATCTCCCAACTGTCTTCATTAAATGTGTCAGGTAACCTGTAACAAAGTGCTCTGTGTCACCAGTGCTAACATGCCCCCAAACCAATGCTCAAACTTAAGCACGAGACCACAATTCAAGTGCCTTCAGTGTATCTCAGTACAACCAATGGCCACCAATGTCTCACTGCTTATATTTAAGCAATAAGGCACAACAGGTTATGGGTTATTGGGGATTTACCCACACCTTGTGTGGTGTGTCATGAGGTGCAGCTGAGTAACTTAACCACACAAGAAGTGGGTAAATCACCCAATAACTCACACCCTGGAGTGCCTTATTGTGATTATACAATGGACCGATGTGTACAATAAATGTAAAATGTGTTTAATGATGTTTTTTATAAATGCCATTCCTCAGCTGTGCATTATGCAGAATTTACCCATGGTCATGTGACATGTTCTGACCAATGAGGCTACAGGATTTTCACACACCATTGTATAATAAAATGTACTCACAGAAAATAATGATAAAAAAGGAAATTCTATAACTTTTGAAACCCAGACAACCAATATATTACAATGTTAATAAAGTAAGTGAAATAGATAGAATGAATTTATAGTAAATCAGGGACAAAGATGTATTTCCAAATTGTGTTGTTATTGAACAGCTAAGACAGATAACATTCTTCCAGTGCAATTACTAAGTCACTAACTGTTGAATTCTTAGCGCAGTTCATTGAATGGCAATATAAAATGCATAAGCAAAAAATATGTGAAAATATACTGCATACAAGAATTATTTGTCAAAAAATATCATACTGATCACCTACATCTCTCTCTCTCTCTCTCTCTCTCTGTCTCTGTCTCTGTCTATATTTCTTTTTCTTTCTTCACAGGATCAGAGGAACCACATTCAAGACAAATTTGTGAGCACCTGGCCACTCTGATTCAGGCACAAAAACACAATAATAAACAAATTGGGCAACTTATCAAATTAGTCAAACATCAAAATGCAAGAAACTTCAAAAGTACAAAAATATTAATGAGCATTGAAAAAGCTGTAATAGCTAACACCAGTCAAATAATGTGCCTGAATCAGACTGTCCAGGTACTCTCCGATACCATCAGCAAGACAGTCCCACAGTTCCAGTAACCTATCCCTGTTCCTGCAGAAACACACCAACGCCCGGGTCTTCAGTAACCTGATGTTCTGCCCCCTGCTCTAAAACTTTTTCATGGACCTTTTCCACTAAAGAAGCTTCCATTTTGTCCTGCACATTCTGCCAGCCTCCCCCATACAGGTCTCCTCAAAGGCCTCCAACACAAGAGGAATTAAACAAGGTATGACCATAGGTTAGATTTACAGTGTGTTAATCACCCCCTTGTGCCGTAAGTAAGCAATAATAACCGACAGCATGGGCAGTATTGGGCAATTCTGGACCGGCCGGGGTTGTAGTGAGGCCCAACACCGCAGGTAGAGGGCCTTATAGCCCCTGGAAGGTCCAGTATTGCCCAGTACCGCCCACCCTGGAGTGTATTATTGCGCTTAGAAAATGAGCCACTGTACTGTATATGTTTGGAAAAACAAATGTCATGTTTAAATATTGTAACTCAACAGTTTCATTCATTTTGTAAAAAAATAGTTCCTCCACCTGCATTACAGTGCCTTTTTTTGAGCTAGGGACATTTGGTTGTCATGGTTACCCCTTCCTGCCACACCAGTTTAGAACTGGTAAAAACTTTTAAGACTCTCTTGTTAGGCAACTGCAACAGACGAAACAAAAACATGATGTTTTTTCTTTTTGTTCCAGTGGTGTTTACATGACTCGGGACTGTGGAGCAACAAGAGGGGGAGGGACGAGCGGTGAACGTTTAACTGAAAAAGTGTTCAGCACATCTGGCATTGTTTTTGTACTCCATTGCAGTTTTATTTATCTATTGTTAAGCTGTCCAGTATGTTGTGGTTGGGATCCTGGTCGCCCGCTGCCATTTAGCTCACCCATATATCAATAGACGGACAGAGCACTCTGCAGCTCCGAGTGTGCAGTGGATGAGTTAAGGTGACATGCTGACTTGTCAAGTAACTGACAAAAAAAAGAAAATATTCATTAAGCGATAACCTTTTTGTTTGAAAGACTTCCGGGACTGTAGGTAGGGACAGGTACAAAAGAGCAGTGAGTGCTAAGCTGTGTGCAGCACTATATAGGTGAGTCAAAACTGCTTCCAGTAGTGCTGTAGGACAAACAAACAAAGAGGATTGTGTACCATAAGAAATGGCCGTGGTATAAAATATATCACATTGAGAGTCTGGAGCATGTTGTTGTAAGGGGACTTTATTTAAACAACAATTAAATGGGGACTCCTCTGATGAAGGCTTGAATGCCGAAGCGCTTCGGTAGTCGGTCCTGCCTTTTTGCACTGCATTCAATTTACACACCTTGGATTTTTGTTGTGGTGTGTTTTCTTTTCATTTGGAGTGCTCAGAGAAACCGTTTTCAGTTAAATGGGGATACAGTTGTGGAGGGCACTGATGAAGGGAGTAAGCTACCCAGTTCATGTTACGGCAATCTCTGTCAGTGCTTCAAATGAGAAGCAGCTTCATTTTGGGAATGAGGAGACGGGTGGCCAGCTGGAGGAGGAAAGAACGAGACTAAGGAGTGCGGACGACTGTCTGAGATTTGTGCTGTTCGAAATCTGGGGACAATGGAACAAGGGATTAGAGGTTAAAAAAAAAGAGAGAGAAAAACAAATATGAGAAATGAGTTGAGCAGATGTGGTGTGTGGTTTCGGCGGGTAGTTGGCAGTGAACTAGGGAGTGTGGGGCCAGTATCTCTTGCTAAGGGAAAGGAAAACAAAAATGGCGGGGATTTCAATTTAAAATAGGCTGATTTTGCCCAATAACATACTAACATACCAAAATGCCAGCAGAATAGGCCTAACGGTCTTTCGCATCTGCTCGTTTGGTCAGCCCCCACCCTGGGAGCTGACCTTGCTGCCCCCCTCGCCTTCTCTGGCTTGTCCCTTCCCAGTTCCGGATATCTCGCTGTATTGGATTTTGCTTCCAGAACCCTTCCCTGTACCTGTCCCACCCCTCTTAACCCCTCCACCGTCTCTGCCTTCACCAGCCCCCTGAGCAGCACATTCCATGGCTCCACCACCCTCTCAGTGAGTAGCACCTCCTCCTTTCTCCTGAATCTTCCCCCCTCCAGCTTACCCATGCCCTCTAGTGGCCCCTCCTCCTTCCTTGAAGCACCCTGACTGTTCCTCCCTATTTACCCCTTCATGTACCTGAGACCTCTATCCGTCCCCCCAGTCCCTTCTCTCTTCCAATGTGTACATAGTTAGCTCTTCGAGCCTCTTCTCATAGGTCCTGTCCCCCAAGCCCCAAATCATTTTGGTTGCCCTCCTCTGGACCCTCTCCAGGAGTTTAACGTCCCTCTTTAAGTGTGGCCTCCAAAACTGCACACAGTACTTAAGGTGCGGCCTCACCAAGCAGTTATATGGGGAGTATCCTTCCCTCCTTCTGGAGGTGATCCCCTAGCGATGCATCCCAACATCCTGTTGGCCTTGGCTGCTGCCCTCCTACAAGTCTCGAGTTGTTCATCTTAACATCCACCACCACCCCAGGTCCCTCTCAGCCATCGAGACTTGTAGCATTTGCCCCCCCCAGGGTGTACACTTGGCCCGGGTTTCTGGCCCCCAGGTGCAGTACCTTGCATTTCCCTGCATTGAACCTCAGCTTCCACTTTCTAGACCATCCAGAGCCTCCAGGTCCCCCTGTAGGGCCACCCTCCCCTCCTCCCCATCCACCACCGCCCCAGTTTTGAGTCATCCGCAAAGAGACTCATCTCACTCCTGATACCTGTCCTTACGTCAGAGACGTAGGCGTTGAACAGGAGGGGCCCAAGGACTGATCCCCGTGGGACCCCACTAATGACCCTCCTTGGGGATGAGACTATCCCGCCAACTATGACCCTCTGGGTCCAGTCCTGGAGCCAATTGCCTATCCATCTGATCATCTGGTTCCCCACCCCCATTTCCTCCCGCTTATCCAACAGGCCCACATGAGGAACAGAGCCAAATGCCTTGCTGAAATGTAGAGAGAGGACATCCACTGATCTACCCAGGTCCAAGGCACTCGTCACCCAGTCTTAGAACTCCACCAAGTTTGTCTGACACGATTTCCCTGGGACGAATCCATGCTGTCTATCGTCCAGGCACCCTGACTTTTCCAGGTCCCCCCCAGCCTCTCCTTGACAATGCCCTCCATCACCTTGCCCACCACCGATGTCAGGCTGACAGGCCTGTAGTTCCCTGCCACCTCCCTTGATCCCCCCTTGTGGATAGGCACTATATGCGCCACCTTCCAGTCCTGGGGCACCCACCCTGTCCTCAGAGAGATGGTGAAAAGCTCCGCCAGGGGTTTCGCCAGGATATCCGCAAGTTCCTTCAGCACTCTGGGATGTAATTTATCCGGCCCCGGTGCTTTCTACATCTTAAGGGACCTGAGGGCTTTCCTCACTCTCTCTGCTGTGATTTCCACTTCCACTACCTCTTCTCCTTGCTTAGCCTTCTCCCCTCCTACCAGTGATGCCTTCTGCTCTCCCCAGACCCGCCGATCGGTAAGGGTTCCCCCTTCCTCAGTATCACTGTCTCCTCCCATGTATGATGCAGCACCCCCATTTTCCTTGGTGAAAACTGAGGTGAAGAACTCATTTAGTACCTCAGCCTGCTCCCCCGGGTGTGTGCCCATCTCTCCCCTGTTTTAATCCTGCTAATCTGCCCCTTCACCCTTCGTTTTCCCCACTGTATCTAAGAGACCCTTGTTCCCTCTCCTAATTTCCCTGACCAGGTTCTGCTCCTTCCTTGCCTTAGCTGCCCTCACCACCCTAGTGGCCCTTCTAGCCATCAGCTCGTACTCCCCTCGATCCCTTTCACTCCTTGAGCACTTGAATTGCCTATAGGCTGCCTTCTTTCCCCGCACCACCTCCTGGACCTCCCTAGTCCACCAGCAGGATTTTCGCACCCTACCGCATTTTCGTCTTACTCTTGCACAGGTGCTGGTAGCATCCTGCACCCCTCTTCTGATGATTTCCCACCTACTATCAGCGTCCATGTCTGACCCAATACCATCCAAATGCTCCTTAAGGATCCTTCCCATTTCCTTAAAATCTGCCCCCCTGAAGTCGGTTACCTCCGGCTTTGTACAGCCTACTACCCCTCCTAGGTCCAGGCAGAACCAGACCGTGGCATGGTCACTCCCTGCCAACGGGTCCCTTACCTTCAGGCCCCCAATCTGGTTACTGTCTGCCAGGACCACATCCAGTACCCACGCCTCCCTGGTCGGTTCCCCCACCTGCTGAGTTAGGAACGCGTCTTGAAAGACATCCAACAACCTCTGTTCCCTGGCCACTGAGGATGTCATAGTCTCCCAGTCTGTTCCTGACATGTTTAAGTCCCCCAACACCACCACCCTTCCCCTACCCAGTCTGCAGTGTCTCCCAACATCTGCCACCAGACTCTCCTCCAGCTCCTCCGCCAGTGCAGGGTGTCTGTACACCACTCCTATTTTTACGCTTTTGCCCCCCCTTGTTATCAAGGTGACCCAAATCGCCTCCACAGTTCCCTCCACCTCTTCTACTCCCGTTATGCCAATGCAGTTTTTGACTATCATTGCTACCCCTCCTCCCCTTCCCTCCCCCCTGTCCTTCCTGAACATAGTGTAACCCTCCAGGTTCAGGTCCCAATCGTGTCCTGCTGTGGCCCAGGTCTCAGTGACCGCTGCCACATCCTCTGCTCCCTCAGTTAGCATTGCCTGGACCTCAGGCATTTTATTGCCCAAGCTCCTGGCATTTAGCAGGATTACCTTCCACCCTTTCCCTATACTTCCATTTTCCCTGCTCATGTTCCATGGGATTCTGTTTCCCTGGTCTGCACTTTACCAGTCGGCCTTTCGCATTCCTCCAGCTCCCCAGTGGGGTGGAAACAGAGCCCTCCTTAATCGGTACCCCTTAACAGCCTTTTCTCCCATCCTCCCCTAAGGAAGTAGGGTTGGCATAAGGATACCTGACTAGCTGAAGGGGCACTGGGCTGGTACTTTTTATGTCAGGGCATCTTTTCTAAGTTAATACCCCGGCAGGGTACCGTGATCAATGTCTGGGGAAAAAAAGCCCATTTTCAAGTAATCAATGCTACCTGACAGGGTGGGCAGTACTGATGAATACTGGCCGCCCGAGGGGCGTAATGAGGGGCTGATGCCGTGAGCGGAGGGTCTTATAGCCCCTGGAAGGTCGGTATTCACCAATACTGCCCACCCTGTCAGGTATTATTGCTTAGAAAATGGACACTGTAAAAGAAAATAAGTTTAATACAAAAATGGTAATGAAAATAATTTTAAATGCATTATTGTAATCAGACAGTTCCTTCAGCTCCATTAGAATGTGTGTCTATATCTTTTTTTTTTTTTTTTTTTAGGTAGGGACTTTCCTTGTACTAGAGCCTTTTGATCTGGTTTCATGGATAACCACCCCCAACACACACACACACACACAAACATTCACACTGCAACAGGGCTTTTCCTTTGTTTTTATTTATGCATGCAACAATTGCGTCCACAGTATATGTGCCGTGCAGTTTGATAGTGGCTCTTGTACAGTTTCTGCTTGCCACATACCATGCAAGAATGTAACTTGAGTTGTCAGGAAAAAAGTAAAGCTGTTGAAAGACTGTGAGTAAATATTTATGCATTTCTCCAGTTTTGGAGTTTGTATATTGTTTTTTTGGGGGGAGCGGGGCTGGTATATTGCTTCATTTACCTTGTTTTTGTCTGATGCCCTTACTTGCACCTGCTCTTATTGTTTTCTTGCTGTACCTGATTGTATCCTTGTAATCATGTATGTATCTCTGTAATAATCATGTATGTATTTCTGTGTTAAACATGTATGTATCTCTGTAATCTCCGGGGTAGCACCTGAAAATAGGCACCTGGTTGTCTAGTGTGCTTACCTGGTAAACAAAAACAAATAAATAAATATTGACTAGGGCTGTATTTTTACCACTAGGTATGTGGGAAGAATTGTGCTAAGGAACGCGACAGCTCTTGCAGACTTGACTGTTTTCTTCCTGTCTGACCCCTGACTACAGAACAGTCATAATGAAGCTGGTGTTTTTGGGACGATCGACTAATCAGGAAAATTGGTGAAATAAAGGCGCTAAATTTTTAAAAGGAATGTATAGGATATTCAATGTATTGGCATAGAAGTGGTGCTGATAGCGACCACACTATGAAGCAGACAAGTACGGACAAAATGTTCATAGATTTTGCAGCAGGTATAATCAAGTGGGAGAAAACATTAAAGTAAACCTGAAAAAAGCAGGTAGATAAGTACTTTGCATGTGGTTTGGCACAAAAGATTGATGGGAGGGGCGGTCTCCTGCTAAGCGTGAGAAAAGAGCATGTGGGGCCAATGTCACTCGCTAAGCAAGAGAAAAGAAATGGCCGCGGTTTTGCTGGAGGATGACTCTTTGTGACTTATAGACCTATGCACCATTGAACTGCTGAGGAGGTGCAGAACTGTCCTATTATTCCATGCCACCACCTGAGAAGGCTGAAATACTTTAACCCATTTTCTAATGCGGCACAACACACTGTTAATCTAACCTATGGTCATACGTTATAGCTGTTAGTACAACATCATTGGGAATAGAACACAGTTGTTTTTTTTGTTCCATCACACATAAACGCACAGTGGGACCAGATTATTGTACTTCAGTGTGTGCAGTACATACAATGTAAGCTATGTTATGAGTGCAGTACATTACAATGTAAGCTATGTTATGGTGCAGAACACATTGCAGGGTGTGGGACAATAGCCATGTGATCCACACTGTGTTGCAGTCTCAGGCATCAGGATGCTGGCAAGTCTCCTGACAGCAGTAGCCATGGACTAAACACCTATAGCCCCACATCCTGCAGTGGTGTATTGCACTAATAACATACCCTACCACACATACTGCACACACACCCAAAAATAATCTGGTACCCACACCTCCATTTCATGTCCAACACTGTCTATGTGAACACAAAGACTGTTGCTCTTTTGTCCTGTGACACATAGAGAAACAAGATAACCAGATAATTTGTATTAGGACATCTGCAGTATATGCAATGCAACCTATCTTATCAATGCAGAGTGTGCAGCTATAGTCATTTAATCCACACCTTCAGTGTTTTGTGAGGCATGATGGCCGGGGCAAGTGTCCTCACAGCCCCCAGCCGTGGACTAAATGTCTGTAGCCCCACATCCTTTAATGGTTCATCACACTTATAACATAGCTACCACACACATACACACACACACTCAAAACAAAATCATCTGTTGCCCTGTTTTAATGCTACAAAGGCATCTTATTGTCAATCAGTGAAGCACTACAGGGCATGGCCGATGCTGGGTTTACCCACAGCTGATGTGGTTCAGTCACGAACCCGTAGCCCAAGTGATCAACACATCCAGGCATGAGTAAACCCAGCATCACCCACAGCCTGCATTTCATGTCCACCACTCTCTGTGTCATCTCAGACACAGTTGCTGTTGTTTTGTGTCCTCTGACATATAACCAAACAGGACAGGCAGATGATTTTATATGGGTGTATACGGTATGTCAATGTAGCCTATGTTATGAGTGCAGTAACCCAGTACAGAGTGTGGGGCTATAGACATTTAATCCACACCTGCACTGAATAGTGAGGGATGAGGACTCTGGGCAAGTCTCTCTCTGGCGCCCCAGCCATGAATAATATGGCTGTAGCCCCACATACTACACTGGTTTATTCCACTTATAACATAGGTTACAACACACATACCACTCACACTCCAGAAAATCATCTGTTGCCCCTGTTTTAATCCTACAAAGGGATGTAATCCTTAAGCAATGAAGCACTACATGGTGTGGCTGATACTGCGTTTACCCATGGCTGGCGTGGTTCAGTGATGAGACCATAGTCCAAGTGAGAAAACCATCCAGGCATCGGTAAACCCAGCATCACCCACAGCTTGTATTCCATGTCCACCACTGTCTGTGTGATCTCAAACACAGTTGCTGTTGTTTTGTGTCCTTTGACATGTAAACAAATGGGAAACATATAATTTTATTGGTGTGTGTGCAGTATGTGCGACGTAACCTGTGTCATGCTTGCAACAACCCACTACACACTGTAGTGCTATAGGCAATGTATCTACACCTGCAGTGCATAGAATGGCATGACGACGACTCTGATCAAGTAGCCACACAGCACCGCAGTCATGGATTAAATGCCTGTTGCCCCATATCCTGCAGCACCTTAAAGTGCAATAAACTGCTGCATGATGTGGCGCTATAGGAATTTAATCCATGACTGTGGTGCTGTGAGGACACTTGCACAGAGTCCTTATGCCTCACTACACACTGCAGGTGTGGATTAAATGTCTATATCCCTACACTCTGTAGTGGGTCATTGCACTCATGACATAGGTTATGATGCACATACTGCACACACCCCAATAAAATCATCTGCTTCCCCTGTTTGTTCACATGTCAAAGGACACAAAACAACAGCAACTGTGTTTGAGATCACACACAGTGGTGGACATGAAATGCAAGCTGTGGGTGATGCTGGGTTTACTGATACCTGGATGGTTTTCTCACTTGAGTAATGCTGCCTTGTCACTGAACCATGTCAGCTGTGGGTAAACACAGTATCAGCCACACCGTGTAGTGCTTCATTGCTTGACCATTACATCCCTTTGTAGGATTAAAACAGGGGCAACAGATGATTTTCTGGAGTGTGTGCAGTATGTGTGTTGTAAGCTATGTAATAAGTACAATAAACTATTCAGTCAATTGTTCTTTTCTTTCTTTTTTTAAACAGTCACACCTCATATGACAGCCATTACCTAAAAGAAAATTGTGAGCCCCTAACAACTGACTTGCTCTTTTTTTTTTCTTAAAGTATTCAAAACACCACGCAGTGATCAGGCTGCACATTGTACATTTGGGATCAGGTTAATCACCTGACACATGCCTGCCCGACAGTCTTTCTCCGACTCTGTTTCCCCATCACACACACTTTAGCCTTCTTTTTAATGCCCGCCTACAATAATACCAACAGTAAACAGTAGACAGTAATGCCAACAGTAAATAGTGAGACAGTATGGAGATATTTACGTACCTGTGACCATCTAAGTCAATATGTTTCTGCTCCTCAAGCCTGTCTTGTCCTGCTAGTGCCCATTTCTATCCCTAGAACATATCTATTTTATCACTGTCAGTTAGTCGGTATATTTCAACAGAACACCCTAGTGACTCATGCAGCCCAAAATAGAGAAATTCATCGCACAAGTTTAATTATCCAACTGGAAAAGGTTCTGGGTGGGGGATGCTATCTGCCTGCCACTTGTGAGATCCAGGAAATGACATCCCAAACAGTTCCACAGAGGAGTTCTTTATTGTCCATATATAGAGGGTGATGGTGCTGCTTTTGCAGAAAGCTCCCTATAAAAGTTGTCCCTGAACAATACTATCTCTCATCCATCAGCGAGCATTTATCTTGAGGTATGTTTCCTTAATTGGAATTCAGAGGGGCAGGAATTCATGTGAACTCACAGCTGCAGTGTTCCTGTTTACGGCAATCACATTCATAACCCCGACTTGTGATCTGTATAGCAAACTGTGCCTAACTAAAGGCAGCTGCTGTAATGTCGGGTACTTGACTTGTTGGTATAATCATACTGTCGGGCCACTACAAAACGGGAAATCGGAGTTGGGCTAGTGTGCGATGGGGAGACAAGAGACGGGAAATTGTACTGGACCCATACATTTATCTTATTCTCTGAGAACCCACTTCACACACAGCCTCCACTCTCAGTAAATGTTTCAGATTGATATATATTGCAAATATTTTGTCTTTAAGAGCTATCATTTTTATATGTATTTTAAAAAATATTATATGTCAGAGCAATAATTAAAAATGTTTATGAAAAGAGTAATAAAAAGTTACAGTTACCCAACACTGTCTAGCTACTTTTCTGTAAAATAGCATTTGTCATTGCATGACTGGAACCTGAGCTAGTAAAACATAGATTGTTTCTGTCTCCTGTCTGTGTGTGTCTGAGTCTCTTTGTCTCTGTGTATCTATCCACATACATACCTGTCCACGGATCTTTCTGTGTGGCACCGTCTCTCTTTCTCTGCATCAATCTATGTATGTGTCTTTCTGTCTCTCTCTGTACATCTGTGTGCATGGATCTCTGTGTCTGCCTTTCTGTACTCTCTGTGTGTCTCTGTCTAAGTGTTTGTTTTCTGTCTCTCTCTGTCTGTCACACCAACAGGCTTAAAGCGGATTAGTGAGACGTGGTTTCCCAGTAACCACACTTGGGAGACTTCAGTACCTGGCTATGTATTGTTCAGAAGAGACCGAGGTGCAAAAGGGGGAGGGCCCTGTATGTTAATGAAAATATCAAAGCTACAGAAATTCAGAATACACATAAGGAGCCAGAAGAACTGTGGGTCACCCTGGAAACAGGAAATGGGACAGCCATAAGAACTGAGGTTGTCTACAGGCCCCCAGACCAGGGGGAGGACATAGACACATTACTGTTAGAAGATATACAAAACATGACAGCTAAAGGGGAGGTTCTGATAATGGGAGACTTCAACATGCCGGATACAGATTGGTCAATACCAGCAGGAACATCTGCCAGAACTAGACTCATAGTGGATTCCCTGCAGGGGGAGGGCCTCAAACAACTGGTACAGCAACCCACAAGAGACAGGGCTATCCTAGATCTAGTACTGACTAACAAAGAAGGGATCACAGATCTCCAGGTAGAAGGTCACCTGGGGCCAGTGACCATCACATGGTATGGTTCAATTTGGCTACTACATCTAAATCATCCCATTCCAAGGCAAAAATATGGGACTTCAGAGGAGCTGACTTTGATAAGATGGCCAACAGAGTTAAGCTAGCCTGGCAAAAGAAACACAGGTGAGGGGTACAGGCAAAGTGGGCAAGCATTATGAGATGCAATACTTGAAGCAACATCCCATTGTGTTAGACAGAAAAGGAAGTGCAAAGAAGAAGGAAACCACTTTGGTTCTCAAATACAGTAGCAGAAAAGGTCAGAGCCAAAAGGCTGGCCTTCAGGAAATATAAGGAACACAGCGGATGAAGATAGGGAGGCATACCAAACTGCCCTAAGGGAAGCAGGGAAGGCAGTAAGGCAGGCAAAGTCCCAAACTGAGGAAACACTAGCATGAACAGTAAAGGAAGGTGACAAGACTTTCTATAGATACATTAGTGAAAGGAGAAAGTCCAGAGGGGGTATTGCTAAGCTTAATGGAGAAAAGGAGCATGTGAGGAGGAGGACCCTGTAAGGCATCTATCCTAAATAGATACTTTTGCTCAGTATTTACTGAAGAGAAGGTAGGGCAGGGCCCACAGCCTCAGCATCATGGACACAGGGGAGGAGGTGAGCATTACTCCTTCACAAAAGAAAGGGTCCCAAGAGCTTGCTAAGCCTGAGGGTGGATAAGGCAATGGGACCTGATGGCATACATCCCAGGGTACTTAAGGAGCTAAAGGAGGAACTAGCAGAGCCATTAGCAGAATTGTTTAGTGAGTCTCTGAGCACAGGAGAGGTTCCAGAAGACTGGAGAAGGGTTTGTGATCCCGGCCCACAAGAGTGGTAGCAGGGAGAGGCGGGAACTACAGACCGTCAGTCTTACCTCAGTAGTGGGCAAGATTATGGAGGCACTTAAGGAAAGGATAGTGCAACACCTGGAATCCATAGGGGCACAGGATCCAAGACAGCATGGGTTTACAAAGGAAGGTCCTGTCAAACTAATCATAGATTTCTTTGACTGGGTAACCAGAGTGGTGGACCAAGGGGAGCAGTTGATGTCGCCTACCTTGACTTCAGCAAAGCTTTGACACTGTTCCACATAGAAGATTGATAAATAAGCTGGGTAGGCTCGGGTGGGTCAGAAGTTGGTCAACTGGGTGGCAAACTGGTTGACGGGCAGAAAACAGAGAGTGGTGGTAAATGGTATACAGTCAGAAGAGATGCAAGTCACAAGTGGGTACCTCAGGGATCAGTCCTGGGGCCAGTCCTCTTCAACATCTTCATTAGTGACCTTGCAGATGGACTAGAGGGTAAGGCTTGTCTGTTTGCAGATGACACCAAGATCTGCAACAGAGTAGATGATCCAGATGGGGTGGGCAGAATGAGAAGAGATCTGGATAAACTAGCAGAATGGTCAGAAGAGTGGCAACTGGATTTAATGCAAAGAAGTGCAAAATCATGCACATAGGGAAGAGAAACCCTGAAGCCACCTATAGGCTGGGAGGGTTGCTAGCAGTCACAAAGGAAGAAAGAGACTTGGGCATCATCATCACTGATGACCTAAAATCATCCAAGCAGACCTCTAAAGCAGTAGGTAAGGCTAGGGGTGTTAGGGTGTATTAGTAGGGGTATCAAGTCGTAAGAGGGAGGTAATAATCCCTCTTTACAAGACACTGGTTAGGCCCCATCTGGAGTACTGCGTGCAGTATTGGAGGCCACACCTTCACAAGGACATTAACCAAATTGAGGCAGTCCAGAGAAGGGCAACCAAAATGGTGCAGGGACTGCATCAGAAGACATATGAGGACAGATTAATGGAGCTCAATATGTATACCCTTGAGCAAAGGAGGGAGAGAGGTGATATGATTGAGGCATTCAAACACCTTAAGGGCATAAACAAGGTGAAAGAGTCTAACATGTTTAAATATAAGAATAATAGCAGGACAAGAAGACACAGCATGAGATTAGAGGTAGGCCGATTAAGGGGGAATGTGAGGAAATTATTTTTCACAGAAAGGGTGGTGGTTGCATGGAATGGCTTACCACAAGAAGTGGTGGCTATGAATACAGTGCAGGGCTTCAAACAGGCATGGATAGGCATAAGGGAGCAATACAAATGACTATGAATAGATAGGCCACTGACAGAGCAAGTACTATGGCACATTTATAAGGTAGAAAAGAAATGGGCAGACTGGATGGGCCTTGCGGTCCTTATCTGCCATCAACTTCTATGTTTCTATGTTTCTAAAAATCAATTGTTCGCATGGTCCCTTAAAAAGTAAATCCTCCAGTAGCATGACAATACCTGTAAGCATCCACAAGCTGAGCCGTGGTTATAATATCCTTCAAAGCAATAGAATCACAAAATAGCTTGGGGTTCTTAAACCTCTATCTTTTGGTGCAAACCACAGTTAAAATCCCTCAACCCACAGGAGTAACCTAGAGGTATGCAAAAGGGCCTCACCAAATGAAAAGAGAAACCAGCTGAGCCTTAGTCTGGGGAGCATAAACCACAATGATTCAAAATCTCTCCAAAGAGTATGTAAAATCTAATAACAATGCTCTCCTGGTAGTATATCAACCAATCTGGAAACATGCAAATCTAAATTGGAAAACAAAATACCAATACCATCACACTGATCTGAACCAGATGACCAAAAGGAAGGACCACAGGTCCACGCCTGGAAGCCTGTTGTAGTTCACTATGGATTTTAACCTCATATCTACAAGACAGACAATATCACACTGAAAATCTTTCACTGTCAGAATACACCCCCAGTTTCTTCTGACCTTAATGCTATTCACATTTAAAGAACAAACCGAGAAAGAAGCCATTTAAGTGCCAATGGGTGATTTACTCCTTCGACTTTGACGGGTTCGTTTAGCTATAGGATCCAAATCTTTACCTCCTTCCACATCCGGACAAGAATGAATGGAGGAGGTGTCTGTGTCATCCCCTCCAGAGTCCTTATCGGACAGGTCTGTAGCTAATACAGCAAATTTATTACTAGATTGCCAGTTACGAACCCCAGCTTCCTTGCCTCGACTGACAACAGCCAGACCTTTCCTGGTTCTCTTGTGAGTGACTGGAATAAAACCAGAAGTGTCCAAATCAGAGCTGCAGGGAGGGGAGGCATCCCATTATCAGCAACAACCATGTCGTCCACACTTAAGGGAGCTTCAGGGACAGAAGGAGGAACAACATCAGAAGGTAGAATGGGTGGTAAGGTAGACAGGGTAACAGGAGTATCCTGAACAACAACCTCTGCAGGTTCCTCATGCAACCTTATTGAAGTAGAGGAGGTAAATCAGCACCCTCTGAGCCTGAATTTGCTGTGCTACAGTAATCAAACCTTCATGTGAAGGACAATCCTCCTATTATGGGATGCCCAGGGACAACGCCCATAGGCATGAGCCGTACGTTCACAAAGGTTGCACTTAAAAAGATTTAAGCAGGCACTTGAAGTATGGCCAAAGTCAAAACAATGACTACACTTCACAGTGTCACAAGCAGAACTGAGGTGAGTACGTGAGCCACACTTAAAACATGACTTGGGCTGCCCAGCATAAAAGATGAGCCCCTTATCTTTTCCTAGATAGAAAAAACTAGGTAAATGTCTAGGCCCAGTGTTGGTAGAATGTAGTTTAACACGAACTCTCCAACCACCATCCCAGATTTGTTCACTATCCAATGTGGGGGTAGGCCTGTTAAGCACCTCACATCTCTGTTTCAACCAAAATAAAATATCCTCCACATTCACCCCTTCGTTTTTAAAAAGAATCGTAATATTACGAACAGCAGGTTTGGTTAATGGAATAGCCTGAAAAGGAGACCAAATGGGAGAAGTCTGATAGTTCGCATACTGTGCCCAAAACCTATCCAAACCTGAAACCTGTTTAAAACTAATGTCATAATTATAATTACCCAAACTAATCAGGGCAAAAATCTCAGTTGAAAAAAATTTCATAGAACCTTTAAGCAATATTTTAGCAATATAAACACGATTGGGGGGTTCCTCTAACCCTCCCTTATATAGCAACAGGACGGCATTACGCCTAGGTGCCGGTTCTCCCTTAGTGGAAAATAAGTCAGCTAGTTTAAAACCAACTGGGTGACCCTGGTCAGACTCTACAGGTTTTTGCAACACTGGTGTAGGTCCTGGGCATAAAGGAACTGTAGGTCCAGGGGGTATAGAAAGGGAAGAAACAGGAGACAAAACAGTGTTAGATAAAACAGATGCATCATGAACAACAGGTGACCCTAAATTAAGAGAAACATCCCCCACAATAGTACAAGAATGTGAGTCATTAGGCTGAATAGGTAAATTACCACCTTTCAGAAGTCCACAATCTGAATCAATACCCCGGGGTTCGTTGGAGCTCAAGTTAGGGTCAGAGGCCTCAGAAGTAGCCGCTTTGCAACATTTTAAATATGTGGGATCCTGAGAGTCTGAGTCCAACACCCCCTCCCCGTTCCCAACCAGCACTTTCTAAAGCCTTTTCTGGTGACCAGGAGGCCTTGGAGCAACTAGATGTAGCCAGTCTCATAGATGAAGGTTGTATCTGAGGCCAAAATCCCACCACGCTTACTCCAACGAGGGCTTTATTGGCCAAAAAGAAATACCTCTGAAGAACAAGGCAGATGTCCAGCCGCCTCAGTCCGACTCTGGAGAGGCTTACCTTGGGCTTTTCCAGGACCGCGCTTCATGTTTTCCAAGGAAGTTGTTTGTCAGGCAAAGAACATGTGGCTGTGGGCACACCAACCGACCTCGGAAGACTGCCAGCCCTATCCAAACAGCCGCTAATGCGAAGTAGCAGAAAAACGTGCCAAACCTTCAAGGCCAACAGAGGACTTAATCAGCAGAGCGTTCTCTAGCATGGCACTCCCGTAGATGCCTGAGGGAGTGCCGCAATTTCAGAATCCAACAGCTGCATTTTTCAAGCAGGGCCAAACGCTTTTCCCAACAATGCTGAACGAGAAAGATCCACAGCATCTGAATAGGTAACACCCTGTTGCTCAGCAGAAGCCAAACCAAATGAAACAGAAGAATCAATAATTGTTGCTGCACTGACTGCAGCTACAGCAAGTTCCTCTTCTATGGCCTCAGAATTTGCAGCACAGGAGAGGAGGCCCACTCTCCTGTACTCCCGACGTCCATCACTCCGGGTTAATGCACACTGGTCATCTTGCAGCCAGTAGTAAAGGCCCCCTACAGAGAGTAGGAATTTCCCGTGTCCTGGCCAGATTTCCTCATTCACTCAAAATACCACCAACAGCTTAATCTGGTTCAAGGTCAGTTGGCATTCATCTGTATCCCCTCCCTGGGTTGTGCCTGAAAATAGGCAGGATTTGTCTAGTCACTTACCTGGTTAACAAAACCTAAATAAATAAATATCTAAATCATTTAATTGCTTATTCACCACCTGTTCATGATGGATGCTGACTTCCCATGCCTCTGTCAGTGCATTACTCATTGCTTCTCCAAATCATTTGGGGTCTTGCATGTAATGTTGGTGCTTTTTATGTTTGCTTGCACATGTGCAAGAAACATTATGTGACAGCTTAGGAGAGAAGCTGGTTAGGGAGGCGCAGTAGTGTAGCAGCCAAGGGAGACACAGCATTTTGGGGCTTAGCTATAGTGCACCAATGGAGGCACAGTGTGCTGATGACACTGGCTTCCAGAAGGTGCACCAACCTGTAACGTTTTCACCGCAGCAATCAGGGGTCACCTCATCATTGCAGCATCAGTGATTCGCTGCAATGAGGGAGCGACCCGACATTGCTGGGTGGAACGTCGCTGTTGTAATATTGTTTGTGAATGACGGCGAAGTTGCCGCCCTGTTCAGTTTAACAATATTACGTGGCCCTGAGTGCCGAGGGGGGTGCCTAATCCTCTATGGCAGCATACAGCCCCTAAACAGTCTTTTTTTCTGCTGATGGGGATCCTACCCCTGTCGGCATGATGTCCCCTGTTTTCTTGTGTGCTGATGGGGTGCCCAATCCCCATGCGCTACAGCTGCCCACCCAAAGATCTTCTTGGCATGCTGGGAGCCCACCCCAGCATGCCAAATGCCTGTAAAGTAAAACATCCAGAGTTGTCTTTTTTTGTTTTGATACCTGAAAAGCAGAAAATGGTCCCTTGCAGTCTCCGGGCCCCCTCCCATAACCCGCACCCATCCTCTGTGCACCCTGCTCCCACACCCCTCACCCCATGCTTACTCCGAGTCTGGTGTGATGATCTTCGTGGACCGGAACACGCCTGCACTCTTCAAAGCCAACCGCGAACTGAGGAAATGCCAGTAAGCTGTATAATTGATAGATAGGGTTTTTCAACTTTGGTGCATATCTTGGGCATTTTTGAATTTTGGCACCAAATTTTCAACATGGGGTTTCTGGAACCCTCCTCATGAATTCTGTCACTGTCATGGCATTAATCTGGCCGAAGGTGATTTCTCCGCTACTGCATGGAATTACCTTTCGGGACTGATTAACAAAATGACAGTGCCAGTGTTCATGAGGGGGGGCTCTCAAAAAGCCTATGTTGCAAATTTGGTGAACAAATTTCTAAAAATGACTGTTTTATGAGTGTGCATTGCACAGTTCCTACGCATGCTCATAAGTTCACGAATTTGTAACATGTGCACTCCAGATTTTCAACATTGCCATTTTATCACACCTACTTAAAAGCAGTATAGCTACTACTTTTCACATCTCACCCAAAATGTGTTTCCACGCATGCACACACAATGGCGAGTCGGTGTGCAAAATCAATGTTTGGGACAGATTAAGAAAATCACAGTGACACTGTTCATGAGCAGAGGTCTTAAATGGCTATGTTGAATATTTGGTGAAAAATTCCAAAATGACTGTTTTACGAGCATGTGATGCAAAGTTCCTACGCACGCTCGTAGGTTCGCGAATTTGTAACATTTGCACTCCAGATTTTCAACCTTGCCATTTTATCACACCTACTTATGAGCAGTAAAGGTGTCATTTTTCACATCTCACCCACAATGGTGCAGTTGGTGTTCAAAATTAATGTTTGGGACAGAGTAAGAAAATCACAGTGACACTGTTCATTAGCAGAGGTCCTAAAATGTCTATGTTGAAAATTTGGTGAGAAAAGTTCATAAAATGAGTGTGTTACGAGCATGCATTGCGCAGTTTGTACGCATACTTGTACCTTCACATATTTGCAATATTCTCACCCAGATTGTCAACAATGCCATTTTTCCACACCTCCTTATGAACAGTACAGCTGTCATTTTTTACATCCTGGCCAAAATGTGTTTTTGCACTTCCAGCACAGAATGGCGTGGTTGCTGTGGAAAATCACTGTTTGGGATGCATTACAAAAATCACAGTGACACTGTTCATTAGCAGAGGTCCTAAAATGCCTATGTTGAACATTTTGTGATGACAAAATGACTGTTACGAGCGTGCGTTGCGCAGTTTCCACGCACGCTTATAACTTTGCACATTTGCAATATTTTCACTCCAGATTTTCAACATTGCCATTTTTCCACATCTCCTTATGAACAGTACAGCTGTCATTTTTCACATCCTGGTTGAAATGTGTTTTTGCAGTTCCAGCGTAGAATACCATGGTTGCTGTGGGAAATCAGTGATCAGGACACAGTAACAAAATCACAGTGACACTGTTCATGACCACAGCTCGTTAAATGCCTATGTTGAAAATCTGGTGATGAAACTCCATAAAATGACTGTGTTACGTGCATGCATTGCACGGTTTCCACGTATGCTCGGAAGTGCAAGCACTTTTAATATTCCCAATACACATTTTCAACATTGCCATCTCTTCATACCTCCCTATGGATGGTACAGCTGTCATTCTTCACATCCTGCTCGATCTGTGTTTTCGTACATGTGGTGCAGAATGCCACTGTCACTGTTGGAAGTCAGTTTTCAGGACACGTTGACAAAATCACACTTCCACTGTTCATGACATGAGGTCCCAAATGCTTTCATGAGGTAGGGTCACAAAAAGGCCATGTTCAAAATTTGTACTGTGAATACCAACAAACGCCTGATGCATTACGGTTTCTAACCAGAATGTCCTACCCTGTGCAGACAGACAGGCATCGGGGTGTACCTTTGGATTGCCAGTTGTACTGCTCATGCCATCCCACCCCAACCCCCCCAGCCACTGACAGGCACTGAGGTGTACCTTGGACTCTTCATCCCAAGACTTCACCCCATTCTCCTATGCTGCACCCATTTCAGCATATGTCCTTATGGAATCGGGTGACTGTAAAGCCAAACACCCTAAGGCACAGCTCAACACGTGTTGGTGTCTGCAGAATAGGGTGAGGTGACATGGCATGACCGTCATGGGTGACGACCCAAAAACGTACCCAAAATCCTGTCTGTCTCTACAGGATGGAGGTGGGGTTCATGTGAAGTTCAGTACTTCACTGCCATTCCTATTCTGCATCTGTCTAACTCCTGCATTTCTAATGCTAATACCAAGCAAACATTCAGCATTGACAAATGCTTGTTCTTTAAAGGGACACTGTCAGCTCCTTAGGTCTCAAAGTGTCCCTAGTTTAAAAACAAATTTTCTGATTGCCAACATTCTGTAAAGATTGCTGATGTTGCTGGTAGTTTGATTCTGATTATTTTTTTCTTTTAAAAAGTGAAAAACAGGCTGCCTGCCATACTGGTGTTACTACACAAGAACAGGTTTGTTTACATTCCTTTATCAACTCTAGCTGCATCTTTCCTGGACTTGGGAACACCCACAACACAGTCTAGCCACTCATGATGCAGTGGGAGTTTAGGAGGCTACTGCATCAAGAGTGACTGCACTGTTTGGGGGGTGTTTCTAATGTTCAGGAGGTATGCAGTAAGAACAGATCCAGGATTGTAAACAAGACAAAGTTGTTTATAAATATACATTGCCATGCATTTCAGTTCCACTAAACAAGGAGACAGACAAAACAAACAGCAACATCAATGACTTTTAGAGAAGGTAAGCAATCATAAAATGTAGGTTTTAGCTAGAAATAATATGATGAAAAACAGGTTAACAGTGTCCCTTTAACTATACCTATGTGGTTTTAAAAAAGCCATAATCATTTCTGTGAAAATGTTAGAGACCCTCCATTTTAGATAACTATCTGTGGGTTTGTGGCTTGTTGCCATAGCAACCTCCTGAGAGAAAATGGTAGGATTATTGTTTCAACAGCTGAATCAGTTGTGTCTGAATTTGTCATCTTTAGTGTCTCTCCCAGCAGTCAAAAAGTGGCAAACTCAGTATATCTCAGACAAAATAATCATAATAATAATATAATAAAAAGCATTTGTCTGATAGTTCTGTTGTACAGGTGTAGGCATGGGTCTTGCTTGTACATATTTTTACCATATATTTAGCCAGCATAGAGCAGTTGAATGCAATGTCTCATTTTCAGTGGTGTCCAGGACACTGCTGAAAATAAGACACTACATTTCATCTCCCTAGAATTTTAATGTGTAGTACATCGAAAAGCAAACAGCAGCCACGATGTCACCAGTATCAAACCAGAAAGTAACAAAACTGAAAATTAATGCCATTTTGGATTAGGGTTAAGTAATCAGTGTATATAAGTGTCAGTGGCTCAGTGTAGCACACTCGCCTCTGAGGCCAAGAGGTCAGAGGGCTGTGAGTTCAGTTCCCACATCTGGCACTTGGATTAATATCCCAGTACTGACACTGTGGTGCAGCATGAGAGGGGTGCCGTCTTTCAGATGAGACGTTAAACTAAGGTCCCATCTGCCTGGATTGGTGGTAGTTCAGGTGGATGTTAAAGATCACATGGCACTTATCGAAAATAATTATTTATTGAAAGAAACAAAACATCACAAATGAGAATAGACAAATCACAAAACAAAAAGAAAACTTCACGTCAGTACTTGAAATTTCTCATACAATCATAAATAAATAACAAAATGATATAGCAAAAAAGGGAAGAGAAAAAAAAAGAAAAACAATCAACCAACATCCCAAAAAGAAATCCAAAGTACATTTCTGCAGAGTACATTGTAAAGTCTGGAATCCATAACGGCTTGTTTCTTCTGTTTATGATGCAAAATAACAGTTTCAAGTTGTTTAATCAATGTACACACAGGTGTATCAATATGATGCAAAGAAAATTTACATCTAGCTTGCCAAAAGTAGTATTTAATAAAAGCAAAAATCAAATTCAGAGTACTAGAGTTATATCTATGAACCAGACCCGTATAATCCCTGGTTCCTGCTACGCCTCATAATCAGAAAAACATGTAAAGCTCCTCTCAGCTGACTGTCTATCCCTAACAATAAGACAGACATCATCAGCATACACTGCCAGTTTCTGGATGGGATGGAAACCTTCGTAAGCCCATAAATATTTTGATTGTGAATAATAGATCGAATAACACGGTCCAATACAAAGTATATAGTAAGGGGCTCAGGAGGCACCCCTGTCTAACACCCTCAAAAAGGCAAACCATCACCCACAAGTTCATTGACTAACAGAAAATGACTGCATTTTTATATAAATATAGCAACCAAGACCTAAATTTTCTCGAATACCATACATCAACAATGTGTTGTGCAAAAATTCATGAGAGACCTTGTCAAATAGGCACCTGAAAATAGGCACTTGCTGTCTAGCGTGCTTACTCGGTTACCAAAGCAAATAAATAAATAAATAAATAAATGAAAGCCTTCTCCTGATCCAAAGCTATAAGATACCCACTTAGCTTATTCTGCCTGCCAAACTCACAGATGTTTCTAAGCAAAAGCAAATGTTGTTGAATGTTCTATGTGATATAGAACAAGTCTGGACAGAACGAATCACCTGTTCAGCAACAGACTGTAATCTGTGGCACAAAATAGTAGCCAGGATTTTGTAATCTACATTTAGAAGGCTAATAGGCCTCCAATTTCTAAAATCCTGTTTGGAACCCTTATTCTTATACAAAAAAAATAACAAGTGCCTCAGAAAAGGATGTAGGCAAAACCCCAGACCCTAAGAACTCATTATAAAGGTGATATAAAATTTCACTAACATCATCCAAAAACATTTATAAAATTCATTTGTTAAACCGTCTTTACCCAGTGAATCCCAGTTTTATAGTGTAAAATAGCCTCCTTAACTCTCAGTAAAGAAATAGGTTTCTCTAAATCCTTAACAAGACTCTTTGAAACAACAGGTACGGAAAGGAAAAAAAATCCTCCCACTTTTTAGATATAAAAAAGGGAGCTTCATGCTGGGACTGCAATTGCTGAGAAACAATGTCCAGCTTTTACACATCAGAATGCCTTACATGGCCTTGATCATCCCATAAACCCTCCATCAGTTTAGTGTCCAAACGGTGCTTACAGGCAGAAAATGGATCCGCATAAGGGGTCTTCTGTAAGCCGAATTGCATCTCTGCCTGTAAGCAGGCTGCACTATCATATTGATATTGTTTCATAAAATCTTTCAACCACCAATTTGTTGTTGCAGACTAGGATTAGAAATGTTAGGAAAGGACAACAACTTATAGTATTGATTTCTATATTCTAGGTATTTAATATAATTACTAGTACCTACAGCCTTACCAAACCCATAAAAAGGAACAAATGTCTTGTCTGGTATCCACCCACCACGTAGCCCAATCCTCATAAAGCTCAGCCACAGACTTTCTAATATAAAACAAATGTGCCAATTGACTCCTAACCTCTTTCTGATCCAAAGGGCGGAATTCAACTTCCATCTAGTAGAGATTGAGGAAACGAGGAAGGACAGATGAAAGTCCTACCTGACAGACTAAGGCCATATGATCAGAAACCGCACAAAAATTTAAAAAACAAGAAGCAGGGAATAAATATCTAGAAAGAAAAAATAATCAATCCTAGACCTAAAATTATTTCTAGAATATGTATACCCCAAATCTGATGTTAGAGACCTATAAGCATCCTTCAATCGAGAGGTATCCAAAATACTCAATAATGCATGTGAATCACAATAGACTTTCTGTTGTACATGATCTTTTATCTTTATATCTAGACAGCAATTGAAATCCCCACCCTAAACAACAGGTCGACGAGTATACAAATAGGGGTGCACCGTATTAAAAAGGTCAATCTGAGTGGACTTTACTTGGGGAGCATAAAGATTGATTAACCTGAGGGAAAAGCCCTGATATAAACAATCTAGAATAAGAACCCTCCCAGGAACTAGGTCCACCAGTCTTAGAACCTGGACCTGTGTACTACCAAACAAAATACCCAGACCATCAGCCTGGTCTAAACTAAAGGACCAAAATGAAGGCCAGCATACCACCCCTTTGGTGTGGGCAACATCATGCAAGGATGTGAGGCGAGTCTCCTGAAGAAAATAAATATCAGCAGCTAAAGAAGTACAAAACTTGAGACAATCCCCACATTTCCTGTAGCTTTTAATGCTGCAGGTATTAAGAAACTAATCAAAGTGTGGACATTTACCAGGAGTCAAGGGGCCTTGTCCTTCTTTTTTTTTTTCGACCACTCTTTTTTGTAGGTAACACCTCAGGAATACCTCTTCTTCATATTCCATCTCCCCAGAAACAGAGGAAATATCAGACTCTGACCCACCCTCAGGATCCTGTAAAACAGAAAAAACATTTTGAGTGAAAAGACCAGCAGGATTCTGGTGTTTCCTGCTAGATGCCCTGGGAACTCTTTTTGGATGTGGGGCCCAGAATTCCCCATCCGAAGTGGGGGGCACAGCCAAGGGATCAATGATAGAAGTAGAAACTATAGCCGGTACTAGAGGTTTCGGGGTGCTAGGGACATCAGGCTGAGGAGCAGGTTCAGGAGGGGCAGGGGTTGTAGAACTAGAATCAGAGGGAGTAGGCCCTGTTTGGGGTGGGGCCCTACAAGAAAACCCAGGCCTAAATCTGTTCTGTGCATGGTTCAATAAGTCTTCCTTATTTAACCCACCCTGATTATTTTGTCCAGCCCAGGGACATTGATCATAGGCATGACCTCTTTCCTCACATGAATTACATTGGAATACATTCCTACAAGTACTACTGTCATGGTCAAAATCCCCACAAAGAATACACTTCACTTTATCACAAACACTACTGAGATGCCTCCTACTCCCACACTTATAACAAGCTTTTGGTTGTCCTGGATAAAAATAGACCCCCTATCTTTACCCAAAAAGAAGCTATTGGGGATATGTTGCACCTCATTGTTTATAATATTTAACTTAACCTTAAATCTCCAGCTCCCCGTCCAGATCCCTTCATCATCAAAAACAGGTTCAGGGGGCCCTAAAACAGAGCATTTTTTTCCAGCCAAAACTGAATATCCCCCATGTTGATCCTTCATTTTGAAACAGCACATTAATCATTTTAAATAAAGGTTTAGTAAGAGGATGGCCCAGAATGGAGCCCATAAGGGAGTAGCTTTACAATTCTCATACTTTGCCCAAAATTTATCCAAACTTGAAAACGTCTTAAAACTGATGTCAAAATGTCCTCTCCTCCCATTAATTAGAGCATAAATGTCAGAAGCCAAAAATTGCATTGGAGTCTTTCAATAATTGTCGAGAGCCACATACAGTCTATCAGGATATTCCTGTAAGCCACCCATGATGATCTTGACGAACTGCATTATGCCGTGGTGCTTATTCCAATACATTCCTGCAAAACAGATCTGAAAATCTAGGTCCAGGTCTGTCTTGATCTCTCTGGAGACTGGGAAGGAGGATCAGGACTAGCACTATGGCCTGAATCATGTAAAGGATTAGCTGAAGGAGTAGCACCATCCCTACGTTGATTCCGAAATAGAAGTAGAAAATACTTGCCCTTCAAGTTCTGCAACCCAGGAGACTGCTGGAGGAGTAGAAATGTAATCCAGTCAGCATCCACTTGCCATTTAGGCAAACCCAACCGGCATTCATGAGAGCGCTTTAGACCATTGCAAGTCTGAAGGAGCTGTGTCAGTGGAACTGTAATTCCGCATTGTTTCATCGACCACGCCATCACTCCAAGAAACATCCACTGGCTTATTCTCTGCAGACAGCTGAGACCCAGCTGCATCACTAGTTGTCTCGAAAAGAACTGCAGCTTCAGAAGATTTCAGGGTACCCAAAATGGGAACAGCATAATTCTCCACATCTCGATCAGTAAGTGAAGTCATTTGCACAGCACAATCACCCGATTCTGTAGCCAATGCAGCATTCAGATCCCCATTAAGCACGCAACCCGAGGTCGGGGAAGAAACCTCAGACCGCTGGTCACAAAACACATCCACCTCCTTCAGTGGCCCGACACCGACTGCCATCCTGCTGCATAGCACAGCCCCTACCTCAGAGTAGGGGAATTTCGTGTCATGGCCAAATTTCTTCACTAAAAATACCACCAACAGCTTAATCTGGTTCAAGGTCAGTTGCCATTCATCTGTATCCCTCCCTGGGTCATGCCTGAAAATAGGCAGGATTTGTCTAGTGCACTTACCGGTCAACAAAAATTAAATAAATAAATAAAATAATAGCTAAACAATGTACACTGTACCCTGCTTCTAATGGACTACTCTCCTTGGCAGACTTTTTGTCTGTTATATAAATGCTGTCTATTGTAATGTGTGAGGTGGGTACCAATCCACTGGATGACTTGAAAATGCCCTCTCAACACTCCTATGCACCACCATTGTAGAATTACATTCCTGGCTCGCACCATACTCACCATCCATGTGAAGCCTCAAACCATGAATAGAACACAAGGAGACATGGAGCTTAGCTTAACACATAAGTTCCTTATGTTAGTTTGTTCTGCACCTGCATACTTTATGCTTTCACTGACCCTAGGACACATTCAGCTCATTCCTGAAGTGGCTGTCACAGATGCCCTCATAAAACCCTGTAACACAATCAAACATAACCCCTTGGAAGTTGTTGCCTCCTGACCCTCTCTCATGGTCAGGCCTGATCTTGTGGAAATGTCTCTCACTCTGGAGGTCCTAACTATCAAAAATATGAATGCACTTTTTACCTAATACTGCTTTTCCTAATAACATTTTCATTCTCTGCAATTGTACAATACAAACGGGATGGTTATAATTTCTCTGTCAGTTTATACAGTGCCACACATCACTATACCTTGTATCATTCTCTAGCTTTCCCCTCACTTGAGCGTAGGCATCTCTCTTACTATGCCAAGTTCACTTCTAAATTCTGATTTAGGACTCTCCCCTCTTACCTCTCCTTTTTACTCTCTGCTCCACCTCCCTCCTCCCACCCTCTAGGTTCTGCGGGGGTCTGCTGTTGAGCAGATGATGGGCTGTGGCCATAGCTTGTGGGTTCAATTAACAGGGCGGCTGTCTCCCAAACTGTGAGTTTTTGAGGGACCCCTTTTATTTCCTATAATAATGTTTCAGCTTGCTGTTGAGATTTTGCCTATGGTACAGTGATCCCAAAGGGAAAGATATAAGAACTGTGGAGAAAATACCAACAGTCCTCAGCAGGGTACATTGGAAGGATTCGACATTAGATCTACTACCAGTCAGATCTTTTTGGGCTTGGTTATACTACATGTGTTTAGGCAGTGAGAGTGCCTTTAAATAACTCTGTCTTACACAATTTCAAATAATTTCTGCCTGCTTTTACTAAGGTTCAAAGTGAGAGTTGAATTTTGGTTTTGTGCTTTGGTTTCACTGCCTGAAGAGGTGAGAGCTCGGATGGACCTTTACAAAACTGCTCAAGGGATTTTAGTGACTCTCATTGATCTGTAAAGACTGACTTAATGCCATAAGACTTTATTTATTTTATATTTAATTGTTTAGTGTTTTATTCTAGTGTATTTATTGTTGAAGGGAGGTAGAAGTTATTGTTAGGTTGTTGGAGACTGTGAAGAGTATATATAAAATATAGTAATTTGTTAGTAAAATTATTGTTTAAGGGTGAGTAGTTGTTAGGGTAGAGGTAATTTTATTTAGTTGTTGTTTAATAGTTTCCTTAAGTTTCTTTTGAATTTTGTTAGTTATTTAAGTGGTGTTTTCTTGATGCTTTAGGAGTATTTTACTGTTATTGGGTTCTTCAGTATGTGTAGGAGGCCTAGCCCCATGATCGTGCATTATCCGTCCTCCGCCCTTCATGCCCTCCATCCTTTATCCCCCCCAATACAGTTATCTGCATACCAGCCTTGTAGAGCGCTGGGTATTGCTTGTCGGGAAGTGGGGGGTGAACAACGGAGGTCGAATGAGCGGGGCCATCATATTTGTATAGTGAGATCCAGAAGACGCCTTGGGGCGAAATGGAATCTGGAGCATGATCCTCCATGCCTAGTTTCCATGCCAAAGGCACTACCAATATTGGTGGGCAGGTAGCCCGAGATCTCCAGAGGCCCGTCCACCGAGCAGTGTTGTGTAATGCCAGATCCATCAAAAATAAGACTGCAGTTATTGCAGATCTTGTTGGGTTTGTGGATCTGGCTTGCATCACTGAGACCTGGCTGGATGAGAATGCAGGCCCCATATTAGAGGCCGCTATTCCAGCCGGGTACTCGGTGTTGCATGCTCGAGGTTGGACCACGGGGGGGGTTGCAGTCTGTTTTAAGACCAAACTGGGCCTTAAGAGTGTACCAGTTAAAGAGGCTAAGTCATTTGAGTGTTACATAGTGGCAGGTGTGGATTATAGGATTGCCCTCATTTACCATCCACCAGGTGATGAGAAGCATTTCACAGGAAGTTAGGGACTTCGTGATCGAAAGGCAGTCAAGTCACCCAGGCTGATGATCCTGGGAGACTTCACCCTGGGTCAATGACGAACTCTCACAATTTGGTCAACACTTCCTCCAATTGATGACATCTTTGGGCCTTACCCAAGTTCTAACTTCTGCCACTCATAAAGGCAGTCACTCCCTTGACTTAGTCTTTCTCCTGGGTATCAATGCCTTCAATTTCGGGGTGGAACTAGTCAGATGGTCTGATCACTACACTGTGGGGTTCAGTTTCTGTGCTTCACCTCATAGGCCTACCCTGTGGAGATGGTCAGATACTGCCCTTTGCAGATGCAATCTTGCAGGCCTGGCAGCTGTGCTTGACCTATTGGAGTTTTCTGGAGTGAGAATGACCCAGAGACCTTGGTTCTGGCTTATAATAAGGCCTTCTCCTTGGCTCTGGATATCATTGCTGCTGTTCGTGTTCATCCTCTCCCCTCGCCTCGGTCTCCTTGGTTTGATGGGACCTTGACGGAGATGCGCGACAAGGGACGTAAGGACTTTGCTGGTGGAGATCCATCCTTGATGCCGACCATCTTAGATTGATGAAACATTATCAAGTCTATCATTCTGCAATCTCCGTAAGAAGGCAGAGTTCCTGTCCAGGAGATTGCGCCGCTCATAACTGACCAGCTTCAGCTCTTTCGAACTGTAGACAGACTGTTCAACCCAGCCTGCCTGCAGGTCTGAAGAGCCTTTTCACAAGTAGAGTGCAAAGAGCTTGCTTTCTTCTTGTGGCTAAGGTGGCTGACATCAGGCAGTGCTCTGATCAACACCTTCTATGGGAGATGCTATGGATTAGAGCCTGGTCGCTAACCCTGAGTTCTTCTGGAGTTCCTTTGTCCAACCAGAGTTCATTGATGTCATGCAGATTGTCCGGGTATGCGCCTACATGCTGTAGTTTGGACCCAGGCCCAACTTCCCTGATTAAGGGTTGTTGGGATACCATTGGCCTGGTCCTAGCACAGATAGTCTGGTGCTCCTTGGAGATGGGTGAGTTTCCTAGCTCCCTGAAGGAAGCGGTGGTAACACCCCTCCTGAAGAAAGCTTCTTTGGACCCAGACTGCCATGCTAACTACAGACCTATCTCTAACCTTCCCTTTGTGGGGGAGGTGATTGAGAAAGTAGTGGCCATGCAGGTGGAGAACCATTTGACCACCCATGACATCTATGAACCATTCCAGTCTAGTTTTCAAAAGAGGCATATTACCGAGACTGCACTGGTTCGGGTGCTCAATGATCTCCTGATGGTGAGAGATCAGAAGAGCCAGTCAATCTTGGTTCTTATTGATCTCTCCTCAGAGTCTGACACTGTGGACCACGGGGTTCTTCTCGAACACCTGAGGTTCATCTGCGGCCTGTCTAGTACAGTCCTCGGGTGGTTTAGATCTTTCCTCACTGGCAGAACTCAGAGGGTGGTGTCGGGGACTAATTCCTCTGGCCCAGTCTCTCTATCATGTGGGGTACCTCAGGGTTCAGTGTTGTTCACCATGTTGTTCACAGTGTACATGCTGCCCCTCGGAGACATTGTAAGAAGATATGGGCTGAGGTTTCACTGTTATGTTGATCATACCCAGCTCTACTCTATCTTTTCACCTGTCAGGATAGAGCTCTCTTGATATTTAGCAACTGCCTTATTGAAATCCAGAACTGGATGGATTCGAGTTGGCTGAGGTTGAACTCAGAGAAGATGGGGTGTTGGTTGTGGACCCAGGTCGGCAGATAGAGGAGAGGAGAGTTGGTTTGCCTTCAGGACTTTTTCTTGGAGGCTCTCAGCTTCCCATCTCTGAACAGGTGCAAAATCTTGGGGAGATTTTTGACAATTAGCTGACACTGCGATCGTAGGTGTTGGCAGTCATCAAATCCTCCTTTACCATCTGAGGAACATCTCAAGATTAAGCACCTTGTTCCGCCTGGTGATCTGCCTACATTGGTCCATGCCTTTGTGACCTCGCACCTTGATTATTCCAACTTCCTTTATCTAGGGCTACCAGGGGTTGATATCCACTGCTTTCAGCTAGTGCAGAACACTGCGCTGTTATTGATGGGTACTCCTCATGCCTGTCATATTTCTCCAGTGCTGCATGTGGTGGATCACCTTTAAAGTTAGCCTTCTGACTTATAAGCCCTACACAGACTTGGCCAAGGACTATTGGAAAGAACTTCTGGTACCTTACTGCCCTAGGCAATCGCCTCCGCTTGGCAGACGAGGGTTGTTAGAGATTCAAATGGTTTCTTTAAAATCTTTGGGGCCTGTGCTTAATGTATATGGCCCCAGCCCTTGGAATTCTCTACCCTGTCCATTTCGGGAGTGTGCGTCCGTGGAGGAATTTAAACAGGCCCTGAAGATCTGCTTTGTGGCATCAAGCGTATTTGACTTGATGTTATTTCATTGTATTTTATGAACCAGTATTTACTGTATGTGTGTTTTAATATACTGTTTATATTTGGAATTGTGTGTTAAAGCACCTGGATTTTGGAAAGGCATGGTACAAATTAATATTATTATTACTGACACACATACTCTAGCTATTCTTTATTGCTACCTCCATAGGCCAGGAAGCTTTCTCCTACCACTTCTCAAAGCTTTGGAACTCACTGCCACCTCTAACAGATTTTCCTTTTCCCCATCTTCAATTTCCTTAGCCTTCACAATTTCTATTCCCCTAACTGCACTTGATCTTAGCCTCCTTCAATACTCCCACCCTGGTGCATTATCCTTCAGTTTTACTTTACTTCTATTCTCCTAACTGTACTTGTTCTTAGCCCCTAGCCCCTTTCAACCCTCCCCACCATTACACAGTATCCCCTACTCCTCTATTACTGACTTACTTCCTGTCTCTAACTGAACAATTCTCTGATTACTTCCTTATGTGCTACCTCCTATTATACCCCCTCCTCCCACCCACTATCACAACCTACTGTGCCATTTCAACACTCTACTACCATCCAAGACCTACTGTGCTATTTCAAAACTCTACTGCTTTCCTCCCCCCCACAACCCCTTCTTTCCCCTACCGATGCTCTCCCCTTTTTCCATTCCTAGATCACCCCTATTTTCTCCAGCCTCCCTACTCCTTATCCCTCTTCCCCCTTCCAGTCACCCACCACACTGCACTCCTTCTCCCTGCCCCCCTTCTCTCCCATCCTTTTCTGCCTGGTTCTGTCCCCCTTGCAGGGTTCTCTGTCATCCTGAATGGGTATAGATCTTGGCTCCCTCTTTTCTACCTCTCCCTTTCCCCCACTTTCTAATCCATCACCCTCCCACCTCCTTCTTCCTTATCCCTTCCTCCCTCCTGTTCCCCCCCTCTCTTCTACTCTCTGCTCCCTTTCTCTCTCATCCAATTCTACCTGGTCCTGTTCCCTTGCAGGGTTCTCAGCATTCTGAATGGGTATAGATCTTGGTTGTACCTCTCTCCCTCTTCCATCCCCCACCCCTACCCTCACCCATCCACTTCCTCACTTGTCCTATAAGTGCCCTCCCTTGTGTTTACAATAGCACTTCGAATCTTGTCCTCAGCCTACTAATTCAAGCACTTCAAAGTGTTATCCATCCTCTAACCTTCACCCTGCTGTATCACCTGCTCTTGGGTTGTTGCAATGCTTGTTATCCAAATATGGTTTTGTTTACCCTGGCTGGTTGATCTAGGTTAGTTCTGCTCTATAATTTACTTCACCATTTTTTTAGTAATTGTACTTGCATTGCTATGTGTTTGCTTGTTCTCCCAAGTCTTGTATCCCTCCTGGATGCTTCTGGAAATGAGCTGTTTACAGCTCATGTTGTCTTTCCTAGTGAAACATTTTCCAAATAAATAAATAAAAGATCTCCCATGTCTTTACTTCTACTCATCCTTACTTTCATTATATAATATTTAGAAATGCACAAATAATTTAGAATGAAAATGATTTTAGTGATGAAATGTGGATAATTTGCTTAATTCATATGAATGGCATATAATTAAATGAATCATTTAATATACAGTGTGAAGTAGGTGATGGGATCTTTTAATGGTAACATGCAATAAGATCGAGCTGGGACAGTAACTATAAAATGTTTTATGTTGCATTAATGTGGTGGTCAGAAACAGGTGCTGAAAATGCAGTATACAATGAAAATGTGCCTAAGTTGCACAATGAGACAGGAAAGAACAGTATTATAATTATTTCTGACCCCCACTCATGAATAAACCATGAAGGGTTTTAAATGAATTTTCAGTGTGTAGTGAAAGTACAACAGGGGGAGGAAGTGAGAATAAATTTTGAAGGATTTTAATGAACTTTTGTATTTTTGAGTGATTGCTAATAAATGCCTGTTTAAACAGACAGGTTCCCTAAGCCCAAGAAGGAAGTCAACCTTTATTACACCAAATGTTGTATTTTTTTTCTAAACAATTAACTTAATGGATGAAAAGTGTCACCATAATCTGTTTTTAAATATACTGAACTAAAGTGGAGGTGAAAAAGGTACAAAAGAAAAATTGCCCAATTTACAAAACAGTTAGTAAGCATAGTATGGTAATTAAATCAGACCATACACACCGTAGATCAAAATAAGTTTTAAATGATCTCAGTATTTTTGAATAATTTTTTAATTGCTCTCATCAGTCCTGCAGTTCTACAGAGTCCTTCAGAGTTTTTAATATGCATTTGTTTAAATTCTGAAGTTTAAATCAACCCAAATTAAAGTAAAGTAGTATTATTTAAAAAAAAATCTAAACATTAACAGGGGCAAAAGGACCTATCTGTCAAGCGTCCAGACCATTTGAGCCACACTTTTATAGTAGTATGGATATGACAGGAACCATATGGGACTTGAGAGAAGTAACAAGCCATGGAAAATAATCTCATGGTGAACAGTATATGAGGGACACAATTGTGCATTCTGTTTACCTAACTCGAACATTGACAAATGTCAATAATTGGCTGACCAATAGGTTACAGCAGGTTAAGATTAATGGAGTGCTGTCTGATTGTGAAAGAGTAACCAGTGGTGTGCCCTCAGGTTCAGTTCTTGGGCCTACCTTGTTTAATCTATTCATTTCAGATATGGCAATTCAATCCAATAATATAGTTCTAAATTTGCCAATGATACTAAATTGGGAGGCAGAGTTGATAACATTGATAATTTCCAAAACCACAAGCTGATTTAACTCTTATTAATAATTGGGCCACTTCTAAATTAAATGGATTTCAATGTAGAGAAATGTTATTACTTCATTTTGGCAAACGTAATCCACGGTATTCATATAAACTTAATGATAATATTTTAAAACATCTAACAGCGAAAATGACCTTAGTATACTAGTTAATAATAAGTTAACTTCAGCAGATCACTGTTTAAAGTAGCTCATAGGTCTAATACACTACTGAGGAGGATTGACCGCACATTTATTCTTAAATCTGAAGAATGCTTGCTTCTTTTGTACAGGACCTATGATAGACCTCATTCTGATTATGGCTCACCATTGTGGAATCATCATCTTAAATATAGCTAGAGTGGAGCAGATCCAGAGGAGAGCCACAAGAATGGTCCTACACTTAAAGCACTTGGATTACCATAACAGATTACAAAAACTTAATTTACACTCATTATATACAAGGCCCATTAGAGGAGATCTTTTATTCCTTTATAAACTTGTAAAATCCCCATCTTTAATGCATGATTGCAGTATATATTACTCTAATAGAAAACTTGTCCCTAGATTGCATTCATGCCAATTAGAAGTACAGAAAGCTAAAACTAACCAAAGATTGAACTATTTCTCTATAAGGGTGCCAAAGTTGTGAAATAAAATTCCACAAAATTTGATTAATAGCACTACTTTCTAAACTTTTAAAAAAGGACTCAATATTTGGCTAAATGAGAATATATAATAATGTTCCACAAATTTGTGGGGGGACATTCACGATGGGCCTTGGCCTACTTATGCCTCAAATAAACCAAGTAACCAAGTAACCAAATGTGTGATCTGTCTTATCAGACTTCCACCCTTGACCACCCCCATTGCCTCCACCTCTTTGTAATTCACAAATGTATCAGATCAGGGATTGGAGTTCAGTATCCAATTGTTACAGCCAAATATATTTAGAAATGCACAAATAATTTAAAAAGAAAATTATTTCAGTGATGAAAAGTTGTGGATAATTTGCCCAATTAATATGAATGGTAACCTATCTCAAGCACGCTTGTTCTCTCAATGGTGCACAAGATGGTAAAAAAGGTATATGCTACGACCTGTTCTACTTTATGAGCAGGATGCATCGAAGAAACCTCGTCACCATACCCAGTACTGAACTGCTCAGCTTACTGGTGCGCTACTACTCCTGGCAGGAGATATTCAACCCAACCCCGGCCCCAATACCATCAATATCTTGGTGGCATCCCTCAGGACCCTCACTGGGTGTCTGCCAAGGGTCTGAAGATAGCACATATGAATGTATGTAGCCTCAGACCTAAAATATATGAAGTCCAAGCCTGGCTGGACCTCTATAAGCCTGATGTCCTAGCCATCTCTGAAACCTGGTTAAAAGCCCACATCCTTGATCACAAGATACAAGCACTGGGCTATAGCACCTACCGCAAGGACAGGGAATCCAAAAAAGGGGGTGGGGTGCTAAGCTATACAAAGACTGACCTCACCGTGTCACCTCTAACCCTGCAGGGAAGTCTCCCTGCTGAGGGTGAAGGTATATTGATCCGCATAACCCTAGGACACACCAAGCAACTAACAATAGGTTATGTCTACCACCCACCAAAGTCTGCCCTCCAATCACTCAAAGCCATCACGAGTGCACTGTCCCAAGAGGTAGCTACAGAGCTACTCATTTTGGATGACTTCAACCTCAATTGAGCCCAGGACCCTGGCCATGCCTCGATGTCTCTGACCCATGAAGCAGGTCTGATGCAGGTTATCTCTGAACCAACCAGACTGAATTACAAAACTGGGAATCACACCACCCTGGACTGGGCTCTGGTGTCAAACCCTGCAAACATCCAGAGTGTGGGAACAATGGCAGACTCCTTGAGTGACCATTCCCCGATTTTCTGTATATGGAAGAGCAGAGCACCCAAGGTCCAGCCAAGAATCCTTACTGCCCGAGACTACACCAAATTCTCAGAAGTACAATTCAGTCACTACCTAAGTAGCCAGGACTGGAGCCCCATAACACTCCTCCCAACTCTGGCTGAGGCCTTGGAATACTTTCAGGACTAACTAAGTACAACTGCCAACCTCTTTGCTCCTATGAAAAGACTGAGGGCGAAAGGCAGCTGTTACAAGTGGATCTCTCCATCTCTCAAAGCTCTAATGACTACTCGGGACAAAGCCTGGAAGAAGTTCAGGCTCTCCATCCTCCCAGCAGATCTTGTGGAATACAAAGCCCTAAGAAACAAAGCCAAGAGAGCCATTAAACTTGTTAAAAGAGAGTACATCACACACCTCCAGAAAACTAGCTTAGGCAACCCTAAGCAATTCTGGAATCATGTCAATGACCTGATCAAGGGCAGCAAAAAGACTGAATCCAGCCCCATGGAGATCAACGGTCAGCTCACTACTGACTCTTCTCTAATATCGGCTGCCCTTAACAACCACTTCACAGATCTGGAGGCCTACAAGACTGGCCAATCTTCCCTGACTTTGGCCCCAAGCTCAGCTGAAGCAACACACTTTGAATGACCCTCTTTCCACCTGAGACTGGCAAAGCACACTGAGGTCCTAACCCTCCTAAAGATGCTGAAACCTAAAGGATCAGGGGGACCAGATGGGATCAACCCTCGGCTACTCAAGGCTGGAGCCACCTCCTTATCCAGGCCCTTAACCATGCTCCTTAACAGATCACTGAGGAAGGAGCAGTCCCTGACCAGTGGAACATGCCAATGTAGTCCCTATCCACAAAGATGGACTCAGGAAAAACTAACCAACTATAGGTCGATCTCCTTCTCTGCACACTTGCCAAGTTGCAAGAAAGGCTACTCTACAACCAACTCTGGGACTACTTGAAGTCCTTGCTCCCTCTCAACATGGATTCAGACCAACCCACGGTACTGACACTGCCCTCATTAACTTCTTGGATGAAGTGCTCAGGGCAATGGACAAGGATACCCACAGGTGCAGCCTTTGTAGACCTTTCCAAGGCATTTGACCTTGTTGACCACAATCTTCTGCTACAGAAGCTGCACAATGTGGGCCTAGACCCCATGCCCTCAAGTGGTTTGGGAGTTATTTATCAGGCCGGACACAGAGGGTCACATGGAAGGGGGCCATGTCAGAGCCACTACCCCTAAAACAGGGAGTACCTCAGGGTTCAATACTAGGCCCCCTCCTATTCTCCCTATTTACCAATGAAGTAAGTACCTACTGTGGGGAGAGCTCGGTTGTACAGTACACTGACGACACTGTCATCTACCGACCCTTGGGCGATGTGGCCGCTCTTGGTCCGCTCCTCCAAAAGGACCTCACATCCCTAGAGACATGGCTGTGTGAGAACAGAATGGTACTTAATGCAGACAAAACCAAGGCAATGCTATTCGGGCCAAAATCACTGGGACTTGACAGGTCCTCATCCCTCCGACTAACCACACTCTCTGGCAAAAGCATTAATGTAGTTCCCTCCCTAAAATACTTAGGCCTAACTCTGGATCAGTCTATCACCTACAAGGACCACGTGGACCAGGTCACCAGGACCCTACATCACAAACTCGATACCTTGTACTGACTCAGGGACCAGCTCATCCCTAAGGCCAGGCTGTCCATTGCGACAAGTGTCCTGCTTCCTAACCTGACCTATGTGGCCCTGATTATACAGGGCATGGCAAAGCAAGAGGTATCCAGGATGCCAATCCTATACAACAAAATAGCTTGGTTCGCTACCCAAGACCACCCGCGATGTCACCACTGTGACACTCTGGCCCAGCTCCGGTGGCCCACATTGGCTGCTCGCCTCCAATATCCATTGCTTGTCCAGGCCTACAAGCTACTCAAACCCACCACTCCACCAAGCATAGCTGGAACCATAGCCATTAAACACAACCCTAAGAATTTAAGGACATCAGAACGAACACTACTAGAAGTCCCAAGAGTAAGGACGAATGATGGCGGCAGATCCTTTTCTTGCCAAGCCCCAGCCTATGGAACAAGCACTCCCCCCCGGTCCAGGATGCCTCCTCACTCACGAACTTCTGCACCAGGCTCAAGTCCCATATACTGGCCACAGCCATGGCTCTTATGGTATCCCTTTTTCTGCATCAAACCTTCCCAAAGGTGAGCCGACCATGTACCTCCCTCTAGTATCTGGACACCTATGGACCAATGCTACCTTATGTATATCACTATGCCAAGTAGTACCAAGGCAAAACTGTGTCTTGATGATAACCATGTCTGTAACCACTGTCTGTAACCACCTTATGCTTGAACAACCTATGTAATCAAAGTTTTTCTCCACTGTATTTTATCTTGTATTGTTATCCCAGGTCGCCCCTGAAAAAGGGACCTTCAGGGCTCAGTGGGCCTACCCGGTCACCAAAGTTTAATAAATAAATAAAATAAAATAAATATAATTAAATGAGAATGTATTACACAGTATGAAATAGGTGACAGTATCTTTTATTGGCAACATGCAGTGGTATAGGTGAATTGGTATAACATTTAATTCATATTACACATTTAGAAGCTTTCAGAATTCCATCCACGCTCTATGCATACCTAAATAATTTAATTGCTTATTTACCACCTGATCATGAAAGGCTCTGGCTTTCTATGCCTCTGTCAGCACATTACTCACTGCTTCTCCAAATCAGTTGTGGTCTTGCATGTAACTTGAGCTGGCAGTATAGCCTAGATGTTAGAGGAATGAGGTGTGAACGAGCTTGATACAACCAGCAGACCAGACCTGAGTTTGACTCTCACAACCCAAACTTGCATACTGTGTGACTCTAAGCAAGTCACTTAACCACCCAGTACTCCCAGGTCGCCACTGAAAACAGGCACTTGTGCCTAGTGGGCCTTACCTGGTTACTAAAGACTAAAATAAAAAAAATTAAAAAACATTTCTGAAGCTTTTCCTTAAGTGTACTCCATGCGGTTTTAGAAACCCATGATCATTTCTGTGAAAAGGTTAGAGTCTATCTATTTTCAGCAACTATCTGTTTGTGGCTTGTTGCCATAGCAACCTACTGAGACAAACTGCTAGATTTCTGTTTCAACAGCTGAATTAATTGTGTCTGAATTCCTATCTTTAGTGTCTCTGCCAGCAGACAAAAAATGCCAAACTCAGTATACCTTGGCCAAAAATAATAATAATCATAAAATAAAACAAAAAAAGAAAAAACAAGCATTTGTCTGATATTTCTGTTGTACGAGTCTTGCTTGTACATACTTTAACTATAGATTTATCCAGCATAGAGCCTATGAGATGCAAGGTCTCATTTTCAGTGCACATGCTCTTGCTCTTTCAGATGTGCTTGTCATTTACCAAATGTGGTAAATTATTATTTTTGTTGACCTGGCCAAAGCCTTCTACACTACACTATCACCCACCCCGTTCTGCTTGCCAAGCTTACCACTGCAGGACTCTTCTCCCACCCCATTTATTGGTCCTGCTCATACCTTCTGGGCAGAACCCAATCAGTTAAAATTGGCTGTGCCACTTTCACACCCCTCCCTATCAGCACTGGAGTCCCCCAAGGCTGTGTGCGTGGCACCATCCTTTTCACCATTTTTCTAAATAACCTTCCTACAGTCTGTACCTCAGTGTCCATCTACTTGTGCACTGATGATACAGTACTGTTTGCATCTGGATCCTCCCCCTCTGATCTGATGGCCAGATTCTAGATGGACTTTGACAATGTCTAGCACTGGTTCCATTCAAATTAGTTAGCCCTAAATGCAAAGAAGATGGTCTCCATTACCTTTGGAATTGGGAAAAAACTGTCCAGACTTACAACCCCCCCTCTGTTTACAACCTTGATGGATCCCCCCTTGAAGATGTCCCATCCTTCAAGTATCTGGAGGTATGGCTAGACCAGCACCTAGACTTCTCAGCTCATGTTGAGGCAATCCACAAAACATTACCCCCAAAACTAGGGAGTTTGTATTGTATTCATGGGTGCATCCTTTGCCTGCTTATAGAGAAATATTACAGAGAATGATTCTCCCATCTTTGACTACAGAGACACAGTATACTGCGCTGCTCCTAAGTCTACACTGGCCAGACTGGATCCACTCGTCCACTCATTCTGCCGCTTTACTCTTGACTGCCCCCTCCACACCCACCACTGCTCCCTCTACTCTGCCCTCTCTCTCCCCTCCCTCAAGGCCAGACATCTTACTTACTGCTCCTCCTTCCTCGCCAAACACTGGCTTGGTTCTCTTCCCTCCTATATCTCCTCACTCCTTTCATCCCCTTCCCTACTCCTACTCCCTACAAAATTCTAACTATTGCCTCCTCACTCTCCCACCTAGGTCTACTACAGTTGGTCAGGTGATTTTCTCCTACCACCTCCCTAAACTGTGGAACTCACTCCCCCTAACCACTCACTCTGCCACTTCTCTTCACTCCCTCTTCCATCTTCTCTGCAAGCTTTACTCACCCACCTGCAACTGCTCCTGATTCTTCCTTTTCTATGCTCCCGTCTTTCCTCTTCCCTCACCCTGACCTCACACCTCCCACCACTACCTCACCACTCAACCCCTCTCCACCTATTTATTACATCCCACCTATGTACCTCTCTGCATTTGGTGATAATATGCCTAGACACTTTGGCCCCTTGCTGAGCATCTGTTAGACCTCTCAATGAACAGCTAGCCACAACTTGTAAATGTAATTGTATGTAAACTTGTAAATGCTAAATTCTTTACATTGCTATAATCTTCTTGTTTATTATGCTTTCTTCTTTTTCTCACTGTATAGTCTACCGCTTGCCATTCATTATATTATATTTCTGTTATGTTTTCTTCCCCTTGTCCCTTACCCCGGGACACATCGGGAAATGAGCTGCTGTTTAGCTCAGTATGTCTTTCCTGGTAAAACTTTTGAAATAAATAAATAATAATGCTGAGTTTGTCAAGCAGGAACTATGAACAGTCTTTTTTTTTTACGAAGAATTTCTGAATAGCATGATGCATACTATTTAGAAATTCTTTGTAAAAAAAAAAATATGACTGCTCATAGTCTTTGAATGGCAAACTCAGCCATATCCATTGATAAATGACAGCAGAACATCTGAAACAGAAAAAGAGCACTTCCATGAGCTAAGATAAGTGCACAGTCAATTCACTTAAAAAAACTTCAACTCAAAGTTCAGTGCTCCCATTCTATGTATCCAAAACTGTTCACATCTGTTTAGTCTGTTCAGCGTCTTCCCTATTTACTTAGATTTTACCACTTCTGTATCCAATGCTCTAACTTTATGTAATCTCAGGCTACTGTTACTATTGATATGGACAGCTTTGGATATTCCACCATATTATTCTGAATCACCCTGAGATGTTCACCTATCTTGTCTTTTGCTTTTGCTTTATTCAGCCGATATAAAAGCATTGCTGGAACACAACATATGCATTATAGGTAGGTGCAGTTGTGCCCCTATGGTTAGGATCAAGTCACTTCTATGATGAACCCAACATTTCGCACTTTAAAATCTTCACAGTTGTTCAAGCGATGCACATGAAATTTTATATGTGCCATCATGGACCCAAAATCTCTTAATGTGGCAAGTGTCATTACAGTCGGATGTGCGGGTGCAGAGATACAGACTGTCACAAAATGTGAAAATTATCATTTTTGTGTAAATTCTTTGTCACGCCATTTTTCAGAAACGGCTTGGGTGTTTGGTCTAAACCTTTTAGGGTATATAGGGCCTGGCTCACAAATGTGCCCTTTGAAGGTTTGGTGAAAAAATAGTAATCCATTCAAAAGTTATTACATTTCAAAGTTTCCCATTATTTCCTATGGAAAAATTAGATGTGCCATGTGAAGGATTTTTTAACCTTGCTCTTTTTGCCTCCCTTCCAGCCTCGTCACCCCACTTAATCAGATTCCTACATTCCTCACTGACTCGGCATCTGCCACAGGAGTCTGCCCTGGTGCTACCTCTCGGTAGCCTTAGGTAGTCGGATATCCCTCAGGTGGGCGGGGAGGCCTCTCTTACCTTCTCCTGAACAATGGTGGAGTGGGTGTAGCACAGTGGAATCTGCTCCTGTCCTGGCGGTCTCCGATATGCCCAGCACTCAAAGAGTCATCACCTAGGAGTGATGGGCCACCATTTTCTGTGTTCTGTTCCCCACAGCCATCAGCACTCTAGGACAGCCAATTGGGAGGTATGCGTAGAGACGCAATTCCTCCCAGGACTCCCGGCTGATGCTGCCCCATTCCCTTGCGTGACCCTAGACTGCACTGTCAACCCCAGGTTCACCCAAAAGGTGGCAGTAGAGCAGCGAGTCATGCATAGAACTCTCCCCAGAGGGACAGCTGCCATTGGGCACTCAATCCCTCTCTCCCCTGCTGACCGTCAGTGGCCTGAGCTCATTCCTGAACCCAGGACGCTGTGTGGATCGAGGTGTGGCATCCAGCACCTCAACCCTCAGTGCCACCAGGCCAGCCGAAAGAAGATTTTTTGATCACAAAAGTGTCATCCTTCTTCACAAATGGGGAATGCTCTTTTGTGCTGCTGCCATCTTGTTTTTAGTTAGCGAGGCAAACAAACTTAAGTATTTTAAAAAATAGTGCCTTTTGTTAAACATCGACAGTTGTGTTTACCTAATCGTGGCCCAATGAATCAGATTCTGGGGTCAGTTTTTCACATACAAATTCAGAAATATGTTTATTTTATTCCAGGAATTCTTTTGTTGCAAATTGGGGCAATCTCTTTCGTGAAAGAATGATCCTGTGTCAAAGACTGTGAAGGAGGATCCTGTTCTATCATGTAAAAGTGTTATTTTCCTGCAATTTGTGGTAAAAGATTTTTTCTAGTCCTCCTCTTATGTCCCCTGGCAGTATAGTGATCCCTTCCTGTGGTCCGGTCACCATCCTGGTGCTGCTGTTTGTCCTGGGTGGTTTAGTGGTTCCTCCCCTTCCCCTGTTCTCTGATCTGTGTCCTGCTACTGCCATTTGTCCCTGGTATTCTAGTGGTCCCTCCCCCTCTCCTGTTCTGTCATCTCTGCCCCAGTGCTGTCCTTTGTCCTTGGCAGTTTAATGGTCCCTCCCCCTTCCCACTGTTCTCCAATCACTGTCCTGGTGCTGCTGCATATGTCCCTGATAGTCTAGTGGTCCATCTCCCCTTCCCCATTCTTTGATCAACCTCTGGGTGCTTCCATTTCTTCTGGGTGCATAGTTGTCCCTGCTGCATTCTCTGATTGCCCTCCCCATGCTGCCCTTTGTCCCTGGTGTCTAGTGGTATCCCCCTCCATCTGTGTTCTGGTGCCAGAAAAATGCAAAACAGTGCTTTGCTTATTTTGTCCTTTAAAAAATGGTCCCTCACCAATCAGCCCATGCCCCCACCCTTACCTCCCACTCAGCACCCATCACCCAACACCCAGAGTACACCTCACTCACCTGATCAGGTCCCAAGTTTAAGTCCCACTCTCCGATCAAAGACATCTTGCCGCTGGAACCGGCAACTGCAATATGAGAAACTAAGTTAAATGCTGTTCAATGTATTTCAATGTGGGTTTCAACTTTTATTTATTTATTTATTGAATTTTGATGACTGGGTGGGCCCACAAAGGTCCCTTTTCAGGGCGACCAGGGAACAAAGCAATACAATACATACAATCATTTTATCCATAACTTTGGCATTTTTAAGATTTTGACCCCAAATTTTCACCATTGACTTTTCAGGACCCCACCTCATGAACAATATGACTGTCATTACGCAACTCCCACTCAAAAGTTGATTTCGCAGTTGGTTGGCAAAATCACTTTTCTGCTGGGATTTGTGTAATGAAAGTCCTAATATTCAAGAGGAGGGTCATAAGAAGGTTATGTTGAAAATTTGGGGTCAAAATTATTAAAAATGACAGAGTTATGACCATTAATTGAAATTTCACTACGCATGCTTGTAACTTTGGAAATTTTAAATATTTTGACTCCATATTTTCAACATAGTCTTCTTATTACCCCACCACATGTATGTCACAGCTGTCATTTTTAAATCCTGGCCAAAATGTGTTTTGCACCTGTGGTGCAGAATGGCATTGCAGTTGTGCAGAATTATGTTTAGTGGGGATTTCAAACTTTCTGTACGGATACATGTGGTGTGGTCATAAGAAGGCTATGTGGAAAATTTGGGTCAAAATTATTAAAAATGGTACAGTTATGACTATTCATCACAATTTTCTACTACGCTTGTGACTTTGGGAATTTTAAATATTTTGACCCCAAATGTTCAACATAGCCTTCTTATTACACCACCTCATATATAGCACAGCTGTCATTTTCAAATTCTGGCCAAAATCTGTTTTTATACCAGTGGCATGGAATGGCATTCCTGTTGCCCAGAATTACATTTGTGGGATTTGAAATTTTCTGCACAGGGTACATGTGATCGGGTAATAACATGGCTGTTGTGACAATTTGGTCACTGTTGTCCTATAAATGGAAGCACAGGGGCCAGAGGGCCTTGTTCATCCACAGCTACATACATATATGCTTCTATGGAGAGATGGGAGTACAGGGCCCAGAGGCAAATAAGGACACAATTATACTATCTCAGAAAGTAAGGAAATAAATTGCAAAAAACTTTGTTAATGCATCTCTTAGGGCTCCAGTGACAAAAGTTTGGAAATGTGGTATTAGGGTTTCCAACCCTACCACTCCACCCCCACCCTGCACACATCAACAGGTGTTGGGGGTGTGCCTTGGGGTCATCAGCCCTAACACTCACCCCATTCTCCTCTACTATGCACATCTCATCTTATTTACTTACAGAATGGGGTGAGAATTAAGATGATGACCCCAAGACGCACCCAGGCACCTGATAGTGTGCGGAGAGTTAGGTGGGTGTTGAGCTCAAAACCCTAACACCACATTTCCAAACTTTTTGCTGGAACCCTAACTGATCCATTTACAAAGTATGTATGTATGTGTCTTGTGTGTGTGTGTGTGTGTGTGTGTGTGTGTGTATATATATATTAGAGCAAAAAACTCAATTTAATGCAATAGTTAGGGTTGTTCCACAGCGACAAAAGTGAGAAAATTCGGTGTTAGGTTGAAAGCCCCTTGGACCCCCGCTCACACCCCCAACCAGCAGCAGGGGTGTGCACTGGGGTGCCGACTAACTCTCACCCCATCAGATGTGTGAAGAAGCAGAGGTATAGGAGAATGGGGTGAGAGTTAGGACCGACAACCCAACTGCACCCGATGCCAGTTGGGGTGTGGGCGAGGGTCAAGGGGCTTTCAAACCTAACACGAATTTCCTCACCTTTGTTGCTGTGGAACAACCCTAACTAATGCATTAAATGGAGTTTTTGCCTCTAATTTCCCTTCTTTTGAGATTGATAATGAGAAATAGTGAATGTAATGCAGCAGTGGGAGCAGGGGCCCTTCTGGCCCTGCACTCCTCCACATGATGTCTTGTCACATAGTAACACGATGCCTGCAAATGCAAATGGTAATGTGCATGGTGACGCAAAGCGAAACACAAAGATAAACAGTACTGTAGACACAAATGGTTAAACTAACGCAAATGCAAGCGCAAATGAAAATGCAAAGGGTAACGCACATGGTGCCATAGACGGGAACAGTAAGTGAAACAGGTACGGAACCGCAAACAGAAGCAGTAAGGGTAACAGTAATGTAAGCACACAGGCTGGTTTTCCCCAAAAGCTGCATAGAGAAAGACAGTGAGTACAAAGAATGTATGCATAATAATGGGTCTTGGAGCAGAAAATGAGGAGTTGGAATACTAAATTGCTTATATCTCAGGAACTGTATGATGAAAAAAAATTTAAAAGTCATATGATTTATGACTTTCCTGGCTAGTTTTGTACTTAGCCTCCATTAGGGGGCTAAGCATTTTTCCGACGAAAAGTCCGTATCTTGCACCGTTTCCGAGATACGGTCCCTGAAAGGCGCGGAGAACACCATAATGTTATCCTATGAGAAAAAAGAGAAGTTTGGAGTGTCATAACTTTGGTTTCCTGTAATATTTTTCACCAAACCACTGAAAGACACATCTGTGGGATGTTGGCTTTCTTCCTTCCAAATTTCAGCCCAAAAGACCAAACCGTTATTTTGCAGCAGGGCGGCAAAGGATTCCTGTAATGTGGCGGATGCCATAATGTTATCCTATGGGAAAAAGCATCAACTTTGGAGTGCTGTAACTTTTCTGCCCTGTAATATTTTTTCACCAAAACACTGAAAGGCACATCTGTGAGATGTTGGCTGCATTCCCTCTAAATTTCAGCCTAAAAGACCAAACCATTCTTTTCCAGCAGGGTGGCAAAGAATTGCTGTAATTTTCCCACAGCCTGGAAAAGTACTGCCGAACTTTGTGAAAGCTTTTGCAAATTCATGCGACACTGTTGCAAATCCGAAAGTACTTTGTGAAAGTACTTTTTCCAGAAATTTGAAAAACATATTTCTGGGGTGTTTTACCCCAAAATAAAGACATGCCTAGCACCCTCAGGGTCCGACTAGGTGAATACAAAAAGAATTAGGTTGCTAGAGGGTCCCAAATTTAAATGGCAAGCATTTTTCTGTTTACCAACTGATAAAATGGTGGATTTGCGACAGTAAAAGGCCATTGCAAAAGTAAAAACTGCATTGCGACACTGTCAAACTTTTGTTAACTTTTCCCATTGACTTATAATGGAAAATTGTTTTTAAATAACTTTTGAACCGTTTAATATTTTCTCATAAAATCTTCAAGAGGCACATCGGGGACCCTGGCCGTACGTTCCTTGAAGTTTGGACCAATCGCCAAACCGTGCAACCTGTAGAGGCGAGCAAAGAATTCCAAAAAGCGTAAATGCTGGCATGAGATCACTTAATAACTCCACAGCTGTATAACTGAACAGTACAAAAGTTGGCAGATCCCAAGATGTTTGGTTCTTGATTGTGTATTCCAAATTTCAGGCAAATCCGTTGAACAGTTGCAAAGTTATTAAGGTGCAAAATGTTAGGTTTAACATGTAAATGGCTCCTCAACTCTAACTATGGTAGCACAGTAATATATATATATGTATATATATATATTTATAAAATGGGGTGGTAAAATCATAGAAATTCCACTAACATGATTGGACAGAATGCATCACATGACCGTGCATTATTTCCCAAAGACCGCACACCTCCCAGAGCGACCGCACACCTGAACTACTTTTTATCCTCCAAAACCTTCTCACCAGTACTCACATCATTCCACATCTACCACAGATAGTCACCCACAAGCCAAAGTTCAAACTAACACTGACTAGAAAAAAAAAGAGCTTTGTATTCCTATTTCTTTTCAGTTACTATTCTTACAATAAAGCTGTCCTCTTTACAGGAGGAAAACAGTGGAGACCACTTTCACTTTTATTAGTCACTTGTGGCGTGACCGGCGTGGTCAATAATGGTACCTAATAACCACCCAGACACTGAAAGCATGTTCCTTGGTGTCAAGAAGGAAAGTAACTGTATTTTACCTTATTTTTATTCAGAATTGTGTAAAGATAGCCAGCTGAAGCGAGTTGCAGACAGGACTTTCAGTTTTATCACTGGCGTGTAAGCGTGACCGGCGTGGTGAAAAGTGACACGTAATGTGCAACCAAACAGTGAAAGTAAGTGACACTCTGTAGTAGAAAACAAAAAACTCTGCATTTCTGGTTATTTAAATTTAAAACCATGTAAAAACTGCCGTGTGAAGCAGTGGAGAACCAGCGCAAACCGAGAGTGTTGGCAGCTGGAGACATTCACCGGGACGGAAGCGGTGTTCCCCTAGCAGCAGTTGCTGAGGCAACACTCGCTCTGCCTGCATTACATCTCAGCTGCCAACACTCGGTTTAATGCGGATTCGACTGCTCTACGCCTACAGATTCAAATTAAATAACCTGAAATGCAAGATTTCTTTCTGATCTACAACCTATGACTAACTACTGTCCATATTCACCACCGCTTGATCACGCTATCACATCAGCAACAAAACTGAAAGTCGCAACTACCCGCAACGCTTGCTCCTTCTTTACACAAATCTAAATAAAAATAAGACCAAATCTGATCCTTCTTTACACAAATCTAAATAAAAATAAGCAAAATGCAGTTACTTTCCTTCTTCACACCGATGGACTTGCTTTCAGTGTCTGCCTACAGTGTTCCCACTCTTTCTCCTCCATCTAACTACATCAAAATAAAAAGAAATGCAAACCTTTTTTCTTTTTTTTTTTTTAATTCTTATGCCACACAGGGACTACTTTTTTGCTCTCCCACAAAAATATTTATTTCCATTTTATAAGATAGATAATCCACTCTAGGTGTGGTCACACTCTGATATCTCACGCCTTGGGTGGTTGAGCACTCGGCTGGTGCTGCGCACACCAAAGGCGTGCGTCTCGAGCGCGACCACACACCCTAAAGTGGATTATCTATTACATATATATATATGGGATACATGATGGGCATGAGTGTGATAAGGCAAATATTGTCACTCCTGCAGAGTGAGATATCCAAGCTCACGATGCAGGAGTGACAATATTTGCCATAGCACACGATCTGCCCATCATGTATTTGATATATACAATAGGGCCAAGAGTTTCAGAAGTTTTGTTATGCTGTCTTGTGTTCTGTTCCTGTTTATGTGATTTGCTCATTCTGTGTGTGAGCTTTTCTGAATGGGCTGGCAGTGTTATAAACTCTGAGAGACACATGAGTGTGTTTTGCAATGCTAAATGAGTTAGTTTTAGATAGGAGTGAGAAACATACTTTTGTGACCCTGTATTGTTTAGTAGTCTGGCTGCAGTGAAGTTAAGAGCATCACAGTAATTGTAATGAGCTGAGAGGCAGAGTGTCAGAACAGCTGATACTGTTTTCAGTGGTAATTAAGTTAGCTGCAGGCAGACTGCAGAGTGTTCTGTGAAATTGTACTCTTTAGAATTCTGGCTGCAGTGAAGCTGAGATTGTCACAGTAATTGTAATGGTGAGAATTAGAGTTTGAGGAACAAGTGAGAGTGTGTTTCAGTGGTAGTTGAGTTAGCTACAGGCAGTAGTTTAGACTGTTCTGTGAAGCTGTGCTGTTTGGAATTCTGACTGCATCAAGTTGAGAGCATCACAGTAATGAGCTGAAAGTTGGGGGGGGATAGGTGTGTTTTGTAATGCTCACTGAGTTAGCTGTAGGCAGCAGTGAGACCTCTCAGGTAGTTCTGCATTAGTGTCTATGGTAACAGGACAGGTGTTTCTTGCATGCTGAGGGGAAAGCTGCCTACGATGATGATATCAGTGACCTTTTGTGACCTGTGTGTGTAAATGGCTGATATCATCACAGTAGAGCAGAGGGTAGAAATATCACACTGCAGTGGATGATACGCTGTTTTATCTCACTCATTTACCACTCACCCCTATTGTTGTGTATGTATATATATATATGATCATATATATATATACATACACACAATGCTCAGCCAGTGGCCCCAGTGCACGCTTCCGCCGGGGGCTGGAACCTCATCCAGCCCACTACCCCTGACCAAGGAAAGTAGCAGCCACAAGGCCAAATCAGGCTCTCCACTTCAGCCAAGCATCCCCAGCACTGCTATCTGCTGGTGGCTGGACCTCTGCATCCAGCCCACCACCCCCTGACCAAGGAAAGCAGGTACGATCGGTTAGCTCCTAGTTCGAAGCTGCCAGGCTTCAATCCCCATAGTTGGACTGGCTCCTGGGGACTGTGGCTGCTTCCTGATTGGATGCTGAAGATCCCCATTAAGAAAGCAAGTGCCCAAGGCACCTTTTTCAAATCACAGCTCGGCCACTGATTTGCTGTATTACTCTCTGGGCAGTTTTTTGCCCACCCCATCTCCCCTCCCACCTTTATTAAATACACTTCCCCAGTGATCCCTGCCCCTGAGCCTCATACTATTCAATTACAGCAACTTCTTAAAGGGGCACTCCTTTCCTACAACTTCAAAAAGGGTAATCCTCTCTTGTGCTCAAATTCAACAAACATTGCTGAAGCCTTATCTTTATCAGCCCTTTAGTCCTTGCATTTTTCTAGAGGAGTAGTATTAATCTTAGACTTCCCCTTACCAATCATGACTTCTGTAACCAGATTAATGCCTTTTATATTCTTCTGACCACTCTGTATGCTCTCATGGCAGCCACGCAATGACCCTAAACTGCCTACCATCCTTATCACTGAGCATACCCATGACAATACTCACTGCACCATAACGTTGGTGCTTGACTCTGACCTACCTGCCACTTGCAGACCTGAAAACACAGCCTTGCAAGCCTGGTCCAGAACTCAGCACCACCAGCCATGGCTTCTTCCTCCCACACTCCTGCTCAGACTGCCCTCACTTTTTGACAAGCATGCCATCAGAATAAACTCAAGAAGGCAGCACAAAGCTAACACCAAATACTTTAAAAGTTGCTTGGTTAGACTAGCCCTCCTGTTGTTATTTCTCTCAGGCAACATCCATCCCAATCCGGGCCCCCCTCAAAATCAGGTATGATTGCCCAGAAACCAGGCATGTTAACTTTTTCATCTCTAAACATCGCAGCCTGGCAGCAAATTTTGACACTACAAGCCTGGGTAGCCCTCCATAATCCTGATATGCTGTTGTTGAGACATGGCTCTCTCCCAGGATCCCAAAGGTGCCATCAGTCTACTAGGTTACACACAATTTTAGGCAAGATCAAGTATCTAAAAGAGGTGGTGTCTATGCACTCTACTTTAGGATCACTTGCAGGGCATAGGTCTAAATTTACGAGCCTATGGCCATTCTCCCAGGCCCTTGACATTAAGGTCCTTCTTGGGGCCCATAACAAAACAATTACACTGTTTTCAGTCTATATCCACCAAGAACTTGGCCCAAGGTCTCAAGCCATCATAGACTGCCTTGGAAGCCTGACCCTAAGCTCCAAGGTTATACTTGTTTTGTTGTTGTTGTTTTGTTGAATTTTGTTGACCGGTAAACCCACTGGGCCTAGAAGTCCCTTTTCAGGGCAACTGGGGGGGAGGGGGAGATACAGATGATAAGCAACTGAAATTGAACCACATTAAGCTGTTGGTGATATTTTTAGTGAATGAGGGAAATTTGGCCAGGACACTTCTTGGTGACTTCAATATTAATTGGCTTGCCCCTGAAGCTAACCACTTCAAAGATGCAATTCAGGCTGTCCACTTTACACAGCTCATTGAAGCCCCCACTAGGACCAATTACAGAATGGGCACTAGTACTCTGCTTGACTGGATACTCACAAACTGACCTGAGCATAGTTCCAGTGCCTCTGTCCTCATGGATGACATCAGTGACCACTCCCCTGTCATGTTCAGTTGGGCTAATAATTTCACCAAACCCTCTCCATTAACAGTCACTAACAGGGTCCTCAAGCCTGGTTACATGGGTCACTTTAAAGCTGATCTCCTCAACACTGACTGGTCAGCAGTGTTTGGGGCTTCTGACACTGATAGCGTGCTTGACCATTACATCCTCCTATTCAATATGATCTGTGACACTCACACACCCTTCAAAAAGCATAAAATCAAAAGCCATTTCAACCCCTGGATGAGCTCAGACACTCTTGAACTTATGAAAACTAGAGATCATCTCTGGCATGTAGCCAGGGTGACAAGGAAGCAGTTCGATATCCTGAATTACAAATGGGTCAGGAATAACTGTATCAGGACCATCCGAATAACCAAAAACTTATACTACAAGGAGGCCCTAGCCAAGAACTGGAATGATGGTCATAAATTCTGGGCTAACCTAAAAGAGGTCACCAGACGTGAGCCCAAGACAGCCCCCACTATGCTCAGCGATCCCCCATCCTTGATCCTAAATCTATAGCTAACACCTATAAGGTGTAACACCTTGCATTCATCAACCTCTGTAATGTCCTCCTTACTGACTTCTTCTCCCTCACCAAGCCTGCTGCTCCTTCGCAGACCCCAGTGCATCCCCCTTTTCACTTCAAGGCTATTACTATTGGGGAAGCCAGGAAATACTTACATAAGGTGCTCGGTTGAGGGGATACAGTGGAGATAACCTCAATCTGAAATTAATCTCACTGTCTGTGGAAGAAATCCTGTCTCCCCTTACCCATATCCTCAACCTAGCTCTTTGGTTCACAGTATTCCCTAAAAAATGGAAAGCCGCAGTAGTTACCCCTGTGTACAAGAGTGGGATCGGCCATGTCCGAGAACTATAGACCCATCTCTATTCTTCCACCACTCTTGAAGGCCCTGGAATGAATTGTCATGGACCAACTTGTCGAATACCTGGACAAACATAAGCTCCTATGCCCTTAGCAGCATGGCTTTAGGGCTTGGCACAGCACCACTACAGCCCTCCTGGAATTCACATGCTTCATCCATAAATCTCTTGATCTTGGACAGCTTGCTGGGGCAATCCATATCGATCTAACAAAGGCCTTCAATATGGTCAATCATGTACTTCTAGTTGACCAACTCACTGCTACAGGCCTTGCCCCTGAGGCAGTTACATGGTTCCACAGTTACCTGCACTGCCGCTCCCAGCAAGTCAGGATAGGTACTGTCCTATCAGACAGCAAACCTGTCTGCTCAGGCACTCCACAGGGTCAATATTGGGTTCCCCTGCTATTCAGCTTATTCTTGAATTGCCTCCCCCAAACCAGTCAAGGCTGCATCCTCCTTTATGCAGATGATGCGGTTGTCTTCTCAAATGGCTCAGACCCCAGTGCCCTTGAGCAGCAACTACAGCGTGGCTTCACCAGTGTAGAGACATGGTTCAAAGATCATAAATTGATAATGAACTACAAGAAAACAAAAAACCATGCTGTTTTCCAGCTCTCTAAACAAACACAAAACTACCCACTATCAATGTACAATAGTGGTGGGTTTTCCCTTGAACTTGTTCAACACTTTAAATACCTCGGTATCACTATTAACAACTTGCTTTCCTATACTCTCCACATTGACAACATGGCCAAAGCTATCAATAAGGGCATAGGGCTACTTTATCATCATAAGCATAGCCTCACCCCTGAAGCCCTCAGCATAGCTGTTCACAGTTCTGTGGGTTCTCTGCTGGACTACGGGCTGCCTATATATGGTTTTACCACAGATACTGCTCTCCGGCACATATAAACTGCACTCAATAAAGCCTGCCGGCTCACCTTAGGTGCACACCGACTGACTCACACCTGCGATCTCTATGTCAGGGCACACTGGCTCATGCTCAATGGCTGACTAAAACAACAATCCTTGCCTTCTGGCCAAAAAGATCTGCCTTGGTCAGCTACCACCAGGGGTCCAACAACTTCTGATTCCCAGCAATAATCCATGGCACACCTGTAACTCCGAACACCAGTCCTTCCTAACTCCGAAATGTCAAACATCTCAAGGACAAAGGTCCTTTGCTTACTATGCACCACTGTTGTTCAACTCCCTCCAGGAGAACATTTCACACTTGCCCACACTGGGTACTTTCAAAATGAACTTGAAGTTCCTTATGATACGTGAATCTCAATGTGTCTGCCATCACTACCACCACCTTTCCACCCCATCACTACTTCCATCCCTGCCCCTCAACTCTTCCCTGTCTCCCTAAGTAGGTTCTCCTGCTCCCCACACACCTAGCACCCTCTCCTTCTGCCTCCGATCTAGTCACCTCCTTCGATCCCTACTGCTACACTGATATTACGCTCTCTTTTGCACATTGCACTTGGGTGCCTCCCTTCACCCTCTTTTTCTTTTTTCTTTAGCATTAGCAACGCCCAAACAACCTCTTGTTTGCTGACAACTGACTGGTTTCACTGTTGGGCACTGTAAATTGTCTGTTTTCCTGTGACCTGTACTGTGTTTGAAATATAAGCCTGTTTGTTTACCTTTATATTTCTGCAATCCTTTGTATAATTTCACCTATCTTTTGTTATGAAATGTCCTGAAGTGGAACCTATGTAAAGAGCTGAGTTCAAATGATTTTCCAAGTACTGAAATAAATAAATAAATAAATAATATATATATATATACACACACATATATATATATTTATATATATACACACACACATATACAGTAGTGCCACTATAGTTAGAGTTGAGGAGCCATTTACATGTTAAACCCAAAATTTTGCACCTTAATAACTTTGCAACCATTTGACTGATTTGCCTGAAATTTGGAATACATGATCAAGACTGATACGCCTTGGGATCTGCTTAGTTTCGTATCAGTCACATATACAGCTTTGGAGTTATTAAGTGTGATCTGCATGCACGTTTATGCTTTTCTGGAATTTTACTGTCATCTCTACAGGTCGCACGGTTTGTGTGATCAGTCTGAAATCTTCTGAGAACGTGTGACCAGGGTCCCTGATGTGCCTTTTGAAGATTTCATGAAAAAATATTAAACGGTTCAAAAGTTATTCAAAAAACAAGTTCCCATTATAAGTCAAGGGAAAAGTTATCAAAAAGTTTGACAGTGTCGCAAATGCAGTTTTTACTTTCACAAATGGCCCTTTTACTGTCACAAATCCACCATTTTGTTTTCAGTTAGCGATCAGAAAAATGCTTGGCATTTAAATTTGGGACCCTCTAGCAACGTAATTCTTTTGTATTCACCTAGTCAGACCCTGAGGATGCTAGCCATGTCTTTAGTTTGGGTAAAACACTCCAGAAATATGTTTTCAAATTTCTGGAAAAGTACTTTCTCAAAGTACTGTCACACTTATGACACTGTCAAATGAATTTGTAAGCTTTCCAAACTTAAACCAGCACTTTTCTAGGCTGTGGGAAATGACAGCCATTTCTTTGGCACCTTGCTGCAAAAGAAGGTTTAGTGTTTTGGCCTGAAATTGGAGGAATACAGCCGACATCCACAGATGCCTTTAGTGTTTTGTTGAAACAATATTGCATGGCAGCAAAGTTACAGCACTCCAAATTTGACACTTTTTCCCATAGGATAACTTACGGGCGTCCGACGTATTACAGGAATCTTTGGTACCCTGCTGCAAAATAACGGTTTAGTCTTTTGGCTGAGGGGAACACAGCCGTACATCCCACAGATGTGCTCTTTTGTGATTTGGTGAAAATATTACAGAGAACCAAAGTTATGGCACTCAACTTCTCTTTTTTCCCATAGGATAACATTACGGCGTCATTGTGCTTTTCAGGGCCCGATCTCGGAACGGTGCAGTAGATATGGACTTTTCATTGGAAATGGGGCTAAGTGCAAAACTAGCCAGAAAAGTTATAAATCATATGGCTTTTAAATTTTTTTCTATGTTGTACGGTTCCTGAGATATAAGCAATTTAGTATTCCAACTCTCATTTTCTGCTCCAAGAACCATTATTATGCATACATACTTTGTACTCACTGTCATTATTTATGCAGCTTTTGGGGAAAATCAGCCTGTGCACTTACATTACTATTACCATTACCATTTTCGCTTTGCAGTTCCATTCCCATTTTCACTTACCTTTCACGCCTACGCCACTATACACGTTACCCTTTATGCTTTCATTTGTGCTTGTTTTTGTGTTGTTTTTAACATTTCTGTCTACACTACTGTTTCTCTTTCTGTTTCGCTTTGCATCACCATGCACATTAATATTTTGTCTATGTGGGCACAATGTTACTATGTGACAAGACATCATGTGGCGGAGCTCAAAAGAGGAATTAGAGGCAAAATCCTTTTCCATCATTTGTTAGGTTGTCCACACCGACAAAGCTAACAAAATTCTGGATAGAAATGAGTCTCCTCTGGATCTTTCCACACCTCACTGGCATCAGGGTGCGTATTAGGGTTGTTGGTCCCAACTCTCACCCATTCTCCTCACACCTCTGCTTCTTTACACATGTGATGGGGTGAGAGTTATGGCTGACAACCGCAATGCGCACCCTGATGCCAGTTGGGGGTGTGGGTGGGGGCAAGGGGGGCTTTCAACTTTAACACCGAATTTCCTTGTTTTTGCCAGTGTGGAACAACCCTAACTAATGCATTAAATGGAGTTTTTTGCCTCTAATATATATACACACACACACACACACACACACACACACACATATACAGTATATATATTCATTCATATATTCTTTGCAAAAGTTGTTAATGCATCAGTTAGGGTGAATACCGCAGTGACAAAGCAAGGAAATGAGGCATTGGGGTTTCCAGCCTAATGCCTCACCTGAGGTTCTCATCCCTACCATCCCACATATCTCTCTCATTTTCTCTACACACCAACAGGCATCAGCATGAGCCATTGTGACATCAGACCCAACTCTCATCCCATTCCATGTGTAAATAAGCTTATATACTACAGTATAGGACAATGTGGTGAGAGTTAAGCCTGATAACCCAATGGCACACTGCAACACCTGTTGGTGTGTGGAGGATGGGGGATGGGTTGGGGTGGTAGATGTGGGAACCCTTGGGGGTGGGGTGTTAGGGTTGAAACCCTAATGCCTCATTTCCTTGCTTTTGTTGATGTGGTATTCACCCTAACTGATGTAATAAAGTTTTTTGCAAAAGAATTTCCTTCTTTTTCAGATAATATAATTGCATCCTCATTTTACTGTGAGCACAGGGTCCCTTCATCGAGATAGTACAAAATTATCCATATGTCATGGTGAGAGCACAGGGTCTGAACCCTCCATCAAGATAGTACAACACTGTTCATATGTCACGTGGGAGTGCAGGGTCCCATGGACCCTGCATTTCTATCCTTCCATTGAGACAGTACAATGTGTATTCACCTCTAACTGATGCATTACCAAAGTTTTTTGCAAAGAAATTCCTTCTTTCTTTGGTAGTATAATTGTATCTTCATTTTGCTGTGGGAGCACAGGGTCCAAATCCCTCCATCCAGATAATACAACAGGACCCTGAACTCCCATCCATATATCCAGATGGTAGAACAGTATCCATATGTCACAGTCAGCACACATGGTCCTTTGGACCCTACACTCCCTTCTGTCCATCAAGATAGTACAATTTTGTACCTTCTTGATGTTATATAAACATCATTTGTTATTAAGAAATATCAGTAACAATCACATCAATAAAAAAAATTGGAAGAAATTAGCAAAAAAACAGGGATTTTGCTGGTGTTTAAATTGGGGGAAAAGTGTAACTCAGATTCAAACCCAGGATGTTTCAAACTACAGCTCTATATACTACCCACCACACCACTGCAGCACTGTCGTTGATTTCTGCTTTTCTATGTATTAGTATCTGTCACTGTGGAATTGGTGAAATGTTCAAAATAAACAGAATGGTTTCGAAAGCAGACAATTTTCGTAAGCAACACCACATCTTTGGAAAACGTGAAAATTGAAGAAAATGGTCAAAAAAGCACCTTTTTTTTGCAAAAACAATACAAAAAGGTTTGAAAACACTGTCTTGCTTATGAAAATTGAACACTTCCATTTTTGTAGACAGCACTTGATAACATACAAAAATTGGAGAAAATAGTCGAAAAACCACTTTTTATTTTGTGAAAACAATACAAAAATGTTCGAAAACGCTCCCCTGGCTTATGAAAATGGGATGCTTCAATTTCCACAAACAGTACTTCATAATATCTGAAAATTGGTGAAAATGGTTGAAAAAGCACCTTTTTTCCCCCCAAAAAACACAAAAATGTTTGAAAATGCTCCCCTACTCCTGAAAAAAGGACTCTTCCATTTTCGCAAACAGTACTTCATTTTCTGAAAAGAATGCCCCATTTTCACAAAAAATGCCCCATTATTGAAAACAAAAGCCCCATATTAAAACAGAAATGCCCCATTTTAAAACAAATGCCCTATTTTAACAAAAAATGCCCAATTTTCAAACAAAAATGTCCCATTTAAAAAATGCCATATTTTCAAACATAAATGCCCCATTTTCGAACAAAAATGCCACATTTTTGCAAAAAATGCCATATTTTCACAAAAAATCCAAGTTTTTGAAGAAAAATTACCAATTTTTCGAACACAAATGGCCAATTTTAAAAAAAAATGTTTTGAAAACATGACAGAGTTTCACAAAGAAATGCCCCATTTTTGGACAAAATGCCCATATTCACAAAAAGTGCCCCATTTTGAACAAATTGCCCTATTTTACAAAAAATTTATTTAGGTTTTTGAGTTTGCAATAAAAAAGATGAAACAATTCAGAAGACATATACACTTCAGCAGTAGTAAACATGAGTTATAGTTAAATGTTCCAAATACAACTACAGGCTGCAGAGACCAAAATAACAAGATGAAGAGAGGGGGTGAGTTGGGAGTGGAGGTCACAAAGAAAGGAAGCACATAAAGGTAAGTATAGGGGCGAGCTAAGGGCAAGATAGAAAGGAAGAAAAAAGTGCATTAATGGAAGCATTAACAAACAGCAGAGGCAGAAAGGGAGGCAAGCAGTTGAGTTTGGAACTTGGGGAGAGTTCAACATGACAGTACAGAGGGGAGAAGGGAGTTCCAGTTGGACACAACTGCATAAGAGAAGGAAGTAGGGCAGTAGCCAAGGGTAGTGGGGGCTTTATGATGAGGGGGAGGCAGATCTGAGGGTCTAGGGGCTCATCAAAGGTGTATAGTCTCACTAAGACAAGGAGGTGTGAACTTATGGATCAGTTTATGCATGAAACTTAATGTAATAAACCTTAGCTTTGATTTGTAAGGTAACCACCGAATGAGGAAAGAAATCACAGTGGTGGTGACAGGCATCAACCCCCAAGGCAAATCTACCCACCCTATGGTAGTCCTGAGAGAGAAGAGACATGGAAGAGGCATTAGTAGAGAGCAGAAAAGGAAACACCATACATGATGAGAGGAAGAAGGGATGAGGTAGCAATCCTGAGGCAGAGTGGCAGAGGTGAGGAAAGGACGAATGTAGAAAAGGAAACCTAGTTTTTGGTTCAGGGATTTTATGATGTTGGAGACATATGTACTGAGAGAAAGCAAGGTGTCAAGGTTAATATCCAGGTATTTAAAGGAATGGACAGACTCAAGGGTATCACCGTTTAGAGAGGAAATGCACAGGGAGGAGAGGGCATGAGCTGAGGGGGGCAGGTGAATGAATAGGATGCTTTTGGTCTTTTTAGTGTTAAGGGCTAATTAGTTAATCAGAAACTAACCTTCAAGGGCAGCAGAGTCAGATGCAAGTTCACTATTAATTAGATTAATATCCAGAAATGAGCAATAGATGATTGTGTCATCTGCATAAAGGTGAATGGAGGACCCTCCACAAAAGCTAGGTAGATCATTGATAAAAAGAGAGAATAACACTGGACCCAGTAATGAGCACTGTGGGACCCCATGGGTTATGGGTCAGAGGTCAGAGATGGAACCTTCCCACTTGACCAATTGAACCAGGCCAGATAGATAGCTATTGATCCAGGCCAGGGAACTAGTATCAAGACCAATAACATGGAGTTGTTGAAGCAGGAGACCGTGGTTAACCAGATCGAATGGTTTGGTTAGATCGACAAAAATGGAACCAGTGGCAGAACCTTGGTCCATTGCCTGGAATATATCAGAAGTAACTTTTAACAAGGCAGTAAGGGTACTATGATTCCTTCTAAAGCCATGCTGATAGGGGATAGCAGGTTTTGTTCTTCCAAGTCATTCCAGAGGTGATTATACAAAAGCGCTCTTGGATTTTAGCTAGAAGCAGAGAATAGATATAGGCAGAAAATTTTCAACAACGTTATTTGGTCCTCCCTTGTGCACAGGAACAACTACCACAACCTTCCATTTGTCAGGGACCATGCAGGAGAGGAAGATTGGTTGACTTAATCTTGTACAGGCCATGCAAGGGCTGCAGTACATAGTTTAAGAAATTTGGGCTCTAAGGAGTCACGTCCAGATGTGCTCTGGGGTTTAAGTTACTGAGAAGTCAATGGACTTCTTTGAGGAGACCAATTTCAGGTGGAAAGCAGGTTGAGTCCCAAGGGAGCTTGGGGGGACTAATGAAAAGGAGGATGAGTTACAGAGAAGTGAGGTGTATTTGTGGAGATCAGTAAAGAATTCATTAAAACCTGAACTAATGGATGGGGTTCAGATAGGGGAGTACCCTGGGCAGTGATGGAGCTAGGGATTTCAGCGACCTTCCCTTTGACTAAAGAATTAACCTGTTTCCAAAACTCCTTAGGGTTACAAAGATGTTTAATCTGAAGAGATTTGGCTTTGTGAAGTGAGTGTTTACATTTGTTTCTTAATTGCCTATAGTTATGCCAGTCAGAAGTCCGCCCACTTTATTTATAGATACGCCATGCCCTATCATGATGTGACATGAGCATCCTAATTTCCTTAGTGAGCCAAGGAGCCTTTACCCCCATGGACCTACATTTTTTAAAGGAGCATGGAGGTTAACAATTCTAGTAAAGGCAGATACAAAGAAGTCCAAGGCTTGACTTATGTCAGGGTGGGACTTTATGGGGCTCCAATCAGTGCTGTTGATAGAAGTAATAAAGCTGTCAGCATCAAACCTAAACATGTCATGGAGCAGAGAAATTTTAGGAGGAGGGTTAGGGCAATTATTCTGCCAGACACAGAATGTGGGGAATGGTCACTTAAGCAGTCTGATAGGACTCCCACAGCTTTGATCTTAAGGGGACAATTTGTGACAACCCAGTCAAGCAGTGAATGTTTGCCAGATTTGCTATTAATACATGTAGGTTCCTGAATAGGTTGTGCCAGGTTAGCATCTACAACAGTAGATCTCACCTTATCTGCCTCAGAGTGGAGCCAGTCAACATTGAAGTCACCGCATAGTATAAGATTGTGGCAGGGAGATTAGAGAGAGAGAGGTTAGGAAGGGAGGGAGGCCTAGCGAGGCCCAATTTTTGACCCAAAATGCCCCATTTTCGTTCAAAATGCTCAATTTTGGAACAAAAGTGCACAATTTTTGGAAAAAATTTTTCTAAAAATTTCATTTTCGTGCTGAACACAACTTTTCTCCTAGGAAATAATGGAAATTGAAAGTTTAATAACTTTTGAACAGATTCATATTTTTCACCAAACCTTCAAAAGCACATCTGTGACCCATATCCTTCCTACCCTGAAAATTTCAGACCACAACATAAAGCCATTTCTGAGATCCAGGATAACAAAAATATGTCAAAAATCCCAATGTTACTGCTTTTTCCAACACTTTATATCTCAGAAACCACTGAACGGATTCCCATCAAATTTGGTAGGTCATGAGACCTGTCCTAGAAATTACACATACTCAATGTCATGCAAATCCAATGAACAACTTTAAAGTTATTGACCCTCAAAGTCTGAACCTTAACATAGACGTGCACTTTCACCTTAACCATATATAATATTCATTGCAAAAACTTTGTTAATGCATCAATTAGAGTTGATTATGCACGAAAAAGTTTGGTAATTCGGTGTTAGGGTTGCCTACCCTACCACCTCACTCCCAACCTCCACACACCACTCTCCATACACCAAACAGGCTTCAGCATGTGGTTTGGGTCATCGCCTAACTCTCACCCCATTCCATTTGAGAACAAGATGAAGTGGTGCAGTATAGGAAGAATGGGGTGAGAGTTAGGCCCGATGACTCCAACACACACTGGCGCCTGTTGTGTGTGGAGGTGGGTAGGGCAGTAGGGGCTAAACCCTAACACTGAATTTCCAAACTTTAGTAGGTGTACAATTAACCCTAATTGATGCATTAACATAGTTTTTGCACTAAATTTCCTTAGTTTTGAGAGAGTTTAATGTAAATAGTAATGGTGAAGTCATGGAGCAAGAGGGCCTCATAATGCTGAAATTCAAGCATGCTGTAAAAATGACAGCTGTACTGTTCATGAGGAGGTGTGATAACATGTCAATGTTGACAATCTGGAGTGAAAATATTAAACATTTGCTAATTTACATGCATGCATTGAAACTGTGCAACAAACACTCATAATGTGGTAATTTTTGGATTTGTTTTCACAAAATTTTCAACATGGTTTTTGGGACCTCCTCTCATGAACACTGGCACTGTGATTTTGTTAATCCATCCTGAAAGATGATTTCACACAGTGACCATGCCATTCTGCACCACAGGTGTGAAAACACATTCTGGGCAGGATGTGCAAAATCACAGCTGTACTGTTCATTAGGAGTTGTGAAAAAATGGCAATGTTGAAAATGTGAAGTGAAAATATAAAAAATTGGTGTAGTTACGAGTGTGCACAGAAACTGCACAACACATGCTCATAATGCATTCATGTTATGGCATTTTTTCACCAAATTTGCAACATGAGCTGTTTTGGACCCCACCTCATGAACAGTGGCACTGTCATTTTGTGACTCGGTCCAAAAAGGTGATTCCATGCAGTGACTGTGAAATCACCTTCCAGAACTGAGAAATGAAGTGGCAGTGTCAGCGTTCACGAGGTGGGTCCCAGGAACCACATGTTGAAAATTTGGGGCAAAAATTCCAAAATATGGCTGCGATAGCAACTAGTTGAAACCCCCTCCCCTTGACTCCCATTATATGACTTACCTTCAATTCTTCATTTTGTGGTTCAACTTTGTGGAGTGCGGATGTGCGCTGGTCCTGAGAAGATCGCTGTTCCTGAACTTGGAAGGTAAGAATGGGTGAAGGGGTGGGGGAGGTGGGTGCTCAGTGGGGGGTGGGGAGGGGACTGGGAGATGACAATGGACCATTTTCTTTTAATAGGGAAAAAGAAGGTGATGGACGTCTTTCTTACATTACAGGTACAGAAAAAACATTTTGGGCCCACTGGGGTGAGCTCCCAGTGTGCCACATGATTTTGGGGGGGAGAACATGCTGTGAACAGGGGGATTGGGCTTCCCCATGGGCAACACTGAGAGAAAGCCATCATGTTTTGGCACACTGAGGTGGGCTCCCAGTGTGCCACATGAGTTTGGGGGAGCATGCTGCTGAGAGGAGGATTGGCACCCCCGTCAGCAAGTGTTTTTAAAAAAATATATATATTTTGGGCACACTGGGGTGGGCTCCCAATGTGCCATGAGTTTTGGGGGTGAGGGGAGACATGATTCCAACATGGGGATTGGGCACCTTGATGTCGGAGAAGTTATTGTACTGTGCACAGACATGGAATTCAATGCAGGATTCTGCATCTAATATGAAAGGCATTGGGTCCCCAGCTGGTTTTCCTCATTTTGTTAGGTAAACACTTGTGTTTTCCTAATGGGGGACAGAGGAACACAGTGGGACCTTTGCTTTGGCCCAAAACAGGACACAAAAGGATTTTTTTTATGGGGTAGAATACTGCGTCAGCTTGACACTTTCACAAATGTGAAAGTACCACATCCATTTCTTTCAAAAATTGTGACAGTAGGGGCGGGCCGATTCTGAAAAAGCATTTTGGGGTCTCAGATCTGATGCCCTCAGTGTGTTTCTCAGCCCCTGATTAGGATAACACGACAATCTGTGTTTACTAGTGCCATTATTTTTTAAATGACAGCCGTTTTTTTGCTGCCACTAACTGAAACAAGATGGCAGCAGTTGGTTTTGCAAATAGGGCATTTGCAAAAGCTGGTGGCAGCTTTTGAGAGACATATATATTTTTTTCCCTTTGACTATAAAGGGAAACTTATTTTTTGAATAACTTTTGAACGATTTAATATTTTTTCACCAAATATTTGAAAGGCACATCAGTGACCCAGATTGCATTTTTCCTGAAGATTTCAGACCAAGCAGACAAATTGTGTGTGCTGTAGCCATGAGCAAAGAAATGTGCAAAACCCCCGGGGGTTTTTTTGCTACTTGCCAGAACCAGAGACCTATAGTACCAGACCACGCATGCAAAATCCATCGTACAGTGCCAAAGGTATTAAACTGCAAAAGTTGGGGTTTAGCATAGAAGTGGCTGGGCAACTAACTATACTGGCACTACCATGCCAGTATAATATATATATAAGCATGGTCATGCCGGCTGAGTAACCTGTTTCATGAAAACATCAAATATTGCACTTTCATAACTTCTCAACCGTTCAATGCATTTGCACAAAATTTGATATCGCTGTCCTGTGGGGTAGATCTCTTGTCATGCAAGATTTCTTCTGGTTAGATGTGGATTCTGAGATCCAGAGCTTGAGCACACCTCACACCTGCTGTGTGTGTGTGTGTGTGTGTGTTTTATATATACATATATATATATATATATGTATATATATATATATATATATATATATATATATATATATATATATTATAGTGAGTGGTCGTGCCACTATATTTAGGGTTATGAAGGCATTTCTATGTTAAAGTAAAACTTTGGGCGTTAATAACTTTGGACTCATTCAATGGATTTGCCTGAAACTTGGTATGTGTGGTGGGGCATAGTAGATCTCTTGATTTGCCAAATTTAGTTTTGGTTGGACTTGTAGTCTTTGCACAAAAATGCTGAAAAATGCAAGATTATCCAGTTTTGGGATTTTGTCTATGGCCCTGCATAGCCATCGTGTAATGTGCCACTCTGCAAGATCTGAAAAGAGCTTGGCTGGCCGACATGCTGCTTTTCATTTGGTGAAAAATATTAAGGCATTCAAAAGTTATGCCACTTTTAAGCTCCTTATAAGTCATTGGGAACATTTATACGGTTGTTTTGCGAACAAAGAATGGGGTTTGGGCCATCTCATCCCACCTGCTGATCAAAGAATTTGCAGCCTCGCGGTCAAAGAATTTCTGTCCCCGAGAATTCTTTGATTGTGAGGTCCGCCATCTTGTTTTTCCATTTCTGATCGTACAAAATCAAATATCTCGGCTCAGGGGTCATTCCTGCAGTAAAACGTGGATGGGTTTTACTCAGGGGGTGCCGATGTATCGACCCATGGCTTTGTTTTGACATAAAATGGTCTAAAAATAGATTTATAATGTTTTAAAATCATTGATCGCGAGCCTGCAAATTCTTTCATTCGAAATTCTTTGATCGCAATCTTGCATCATAAGGTAACAATACATTTTTCTCAGCTCAGGGTGGCCTTGGAACACAAATGAGAGTGGGTTTTGTTCAAGCGGCTTCGTTCTATCAAGGCACTGTGGTGGTACCATGTAAATCTGCCCAAAAGTTACAGCATTTTTATTCTTTGATCGTGGGCCTACAAATTCTTTGATAGCGAGCCTGCAAATTCTTAAGATTCTTTGATCGCCATCTTTGATTATGAGATAGGAACAAGATGGCCAGATTTTATAATGCATTAGATAGGGCAATTTCACCAATTTTAAGTTTCAATATCTCAGAAATGGTTTGGTCTTTTTACTTGACATTTGGAGAGTGTTCTCAGCATGTTATATAGATGTGAATTACGGTGTTTACTTGTCAGAGACATTATTTGGGGAGATATTGTGTGACACAATTTACGTGTTGCAGACAGTGTTTTGATTGTGCTGGTGGCTTGAAATTGATAGGGTACCTAGCCTCAGTGTCATGTATGTAGTTTTCAGTCATTGTGCCTGTAAAATGTTAACAGGTGCACAATTCTGCAACTCTGACAAAGGAAAATGTCAAACTTTAACATGTTATATCTCGGACACGGTTTGGTGTTTACATTGAAAAATGGAGGTGTTGATGGTACACACGTTTACAAGTTGGTGGGAGTGCAGGGCCAAGGACCTAATACTCCCACCAACTCTCTGAGATGTAGTTTTGTATTCCTTCTCAAAAAGTAAGGAAATTCTGTGCAAAAACTGTGTTAATGCATCATTTTGATAAAGATAAAAGTCAGAAATTAGACCTTTAGGTTGCCCTCCCTCCAGACCCGCTCATCATCCCAAGATTGACAGCTGACGGGTGTCATTGAGGTTGTGAGTCCTAAATGTCACCCCATTCTTATTTACTGTTTTGTGAATGTCATTTCTGATGGACTGGGGTGCCATTTAGGCCTTACAACCCCAATGACACATGCCGTCAGCTCTGAATCTTGGGATGATGGGTGGGTCTGGGTGGAGGGGCAACCCTAAAGGTCTCATTTCCTGACTTTTATGCTTTAACCTAAATGATGCGTGTAATGCAGTTTTGTCTCTCTCTCTATATGTATTTATAAGAGCCAAAACTCTGTTTAATGCATCAGTTAGGATTGTTCCTAGCGACAAAAGTAGGAAATTCAGTGTTAGGGTTGAAAATCCCCTTGAACCCCTCAGCCCACCCCAACTGGCATTGGGGTGCGTTGGGGTCATCGGCCTAACTCTCAAACCATCACATGTGTAAAGAAGCTGAGGAATAGGAGAATGGGGTGAGAGTTAGGACCAATGACCTAGCAGGCACCGATGCCAGCAGGGGTGGGCTGGAGAGGTCCAAGGGGTTTCAACCCTAACACTGAATTTCCTCACTTTTGTCACTGTGGAACAAACCTAACTGATGCATTAAACAGAGTTTTTTGCCTCTAATTTCCCTTCTTTTTGAGAATGATGAAAAATAGTGAATGTAATGCAGCAGCAGAAAGGCCCCGTGCTCCTGCCACATGATGTCTTGTGACATAGTAACAGGAGCAGCAACACAAACAGAAGGTGGAAATGCAAATGGGAACAGTAATGAAGACGCAAGCGCTAAATGACAACACAAAGGGTAACGCATAATAAAGCGGGCGCATAGGAATGTGGTAATGCAAACGGGACATAAACAATAAGTGGAAACAGTAAGTGTAACAGTAACGGAAGCACATATCCTGTTTTGCTGAACAGCTGCATAGAGAAACACAAAGAATGTATGCATTGCAATGGGCATTGATGCTTAAAACAAGCATGGAAGTACTTAATTGCAAATATCTCAGCAACCGCCACGACATAGAAAAAAAATTATTTCACAAAAATCATGATTTTCTGGCTGAGTTTTGCTATTACATAGCCCACTGGACTATGTAACTCGCAGCAAAAAATTTGTATCTCTCAACCTTTTCGAGATACAAGCCCCAAAAGGCGCGGCATATGCCACCATGTTAGTCTAGGGGAAAAAATGCCAAATTCAGAGTACTGTAACTTTGCAGCCATGCAATATTTTTTCACCAATCTACCAAAAGATGCATCTGTGAGATGTTGGCTGCATTCCCTCCAAATTTCAGCTTAAAAGACCAAACCGTTCTTTTTCAGCAGGGTGGCAAAGAACTGCTGTCATTTTGGCCATAGTCTGAAAAGTAATGTCGTGATTTGCGAAAGTTTTAGCAAGCATTTGCGAAAGTGTCATGAGTGTAACACTACTTTGTGACACTTCTTTTTCCAGAAATTTGAAAAACATATTTCTAGGGTGTTTCACCCCAAAATAAAGACATGGCTAGTTCCCTCAGGGTCCGACTAGGTGGATACAAAAAGAATTGTGTTGCTAGAGGGTCCCAAATTTAAATGGCAAGCATTATTCTGATCACTAACTGAAAACAAAATGGCAGATTTGAGACACTAAAAATGCATTTCGAAGTGTCGAACTTTTTAACCTTTTCATTGACTTATAATGGGAACTTGTTTTTGAATAACTTTTGAATCGTTCAATATTTTTCACGAAATCTTCAAAAGGCACATTGGGGATCCTGGCCACATGTTCCTGAAGTTTTCAAACAGGTCCTGAAAACTATGTGACCTGTAGGTGCGAGCAAAGAATTTCAAATAAGCGTAAATCGCACATGGATGTTGTTTAATAACACCACAGCCGTATATTTGAGCATTACAAGAGTTGGCAGATCCCAAGATCTATGGTTGGGTCCTGTGCCTGCAAATTTCAGCACATCTGTTGAACAGTGACAAAGTTATTAAGGTGCAAAGTTTGACCCTTTAACCTTAAAGGGCTCCTCAACCCTAACTATGGTAGCACTACTGTGCTACCATAATATATACAGTATATACTGTATATATATATATATATATATATATATATTATAGTGGCACAGTCATGGCTCCATAGTTAGGTTTGAGTAGGCAGTTTAATGTTAAACCCCAAATTTTGCACCTTAATAACTTTGCAACTGTTCAATGTATTTGCACAAAATTCAGAATATGTGGTCTTGTATGGTAGATCTCTTGATCTGCCAAGTTGTGTTTTGATTGGATTTACGGTTTTCGTGCAGTGAAGCATCAAAAACACATTTTCACTTTTGCATTTTTTGCAAATTTTTGCCCATCACTCTGCTGCCACACCCTTTGGTATTTTTGTCTAAACTTTTTAGGGTATTAATAGGGTAGAAAGAGGTTTCATCGCAGAACAACCCAGTGTTGGTTTGGTGAAAAAATATTAATCCGTTCCAAAGTTATTTAATTTTGAATTTTCAGATTCTGAGCATGCTCAGTTTGGTCTTAATTTATATGTATGTTTTTGTGAAAGGAGACTGGGCTTGCGATCAAGGATTTTGTCACCTCATGAACAGGGCTTTAATGAATCCCCATTCCTGTGGAAAAATTCCCCTTTCACGAGCTGCCATCTTGTTTTCATTTTTCCCCACAAACAAAATGCTGTAGCTTGCACCATGGATGTCTTCTCTTGTAAATTAAGCATGGGCTTTGTTCAGGGTGATGCCCTCTACAAACCCTTGCCTTTTGGTTTCCTTCATTTTGATAAAAAAATGACTGTTTTAAATTAAAAAAAAATTTCATTCATCACTCCCTTCCGATCCTCGTTCTCAGGGTGACAAAATCCCCTTTCGAAAGCCGATCCCCTTTCAAGAGGTAACAAAATCCTTGGTTTTGACTTAGTGACCAGATGGCCCTATCTCAGGAACAAGATTCAGCTCACGAATGTGGATTTTGTCACCTCGTGAAAGGTGATTGGCTCGCGAAAGGGGATTATGACAGCTTGAAAAAGGGGATTGTTTTTTTAATTCCCTTTCATGAGGTGACAAATCCCAGTTCACGAGCTGTCAAAATCCCTTTTGTGACCTGATCCCTTTCACTAGTTGACAAAATCCTTGATCATCATTTCCAGACCAGATGTCCCTTCTCACAAACAAGGATTGGCTTGTGAATGGAGATTTTGTCACCTAGCGAAAGGATCAACTTGCAAAGGGAATTTGACAGCTTGAGAAAAGGTTGGTTTTAAATCCTCATTCGTGAGGTGACAAAATCCCTGTTAAGCTGTCAAAATCCTCTTTTTTGTAGTCAGTCCCCTTTGCAAGCTGACAAAATCCTTGATCATGACTTCTAGACCATGTGGCCAAAATCTGATGAACAAGATTTCTCATGAATGGTGATTTTGACAGCTTGCAAATGGTGACTGACTTCAAATGGGGATTTTGCCATATCACATACTAGAATTTTAAAACTTTCCCAGTGCACTGTAAAAAAATGGTCTGGTCTTTTGGCTTGAAATTTTCAGGGTATAAAGGGGTGTCCCAGAGACATGAATTGTGCTGTTTAGGTGCAGAAAATATAATTTGTCCTATAGATATGCCATAACAAAGTTGAGATTTTCCCATAGGATTACACTGCAGTGCCCATGGTGCCTTTCAGTACCCATATCTCAGAAATGATACGAGATACAGATTTTTCTCCAGGCAGCCTAGTGGTGAATTAAGCATGTGGAGGTTTCAAAGTCATGATTACAACTGCAGTGGAATGTTTTCATAGCTGATATGGTTACTGAGATATTGGCAAATTAGTGTCACAAGGGTTCTTTTCAGTCCTATAGGGCTACTGTATAGCTCTGTTGTTATGTAGTGGGTTCATGGGCCCAAAGGGCCACATTCCCTGAACACATATTATTATCTAAAATTGGCAGCTTGGGGAGGCGTGGGGCCCGGAGGAATGCGCCCCACCAACACGCATAAGTTAACAGTTACATTACACGCTCTCAAAATAAGGAAATTCATTGCAAAATCCTTGCTAATGGATCAGTTAGGGATGAAGTGACAAACATAGGTAAATGTGGCATTAGGGTTGAGCCCTAAACCCTGCCATATCACCCACCTCCCATCCTCCACACACCAAAAGACATTGGGTGTGCATAAGTCATTAGGCCTAACACTGATAGATTAATATTTGTTCACCAAACCTTTGAACAGCACTTTCCTGACCTAATCCCCATGTACCTGAAAATTTCAGACCAGATGGACACACCATTCAGGCTTTAGAGACGAACAAAGAATTTGCAGCAGTTGAGGATTGTTCACACTTCTACACTCCACAGCTATGCAACTTAAAATCCAAGCAGAATTCAAAGATCTATGGTATGACAATGTGCATGCCAAATTCAAGTGTATTGAACAAATGGTTGCAAAGTTATTAAAGTTCACAATTTTGGGATTAACATAGACGGCAGTGCAACCTAATGTAGGACAGATATTATGTATATACATATATATATATATTCATGGCAAAAAATCCATTTAATGCATCAGTTAGGGTTGTTCCACAGCAAAAAGTAAGGAATTCACTGTTTGGGTTGAAAACCCACCTTGTCTCCACCCACCCCCCAGCCAGCATTGGGGTGTGTACAGGGTCATCGATCATAACTCTCATCCCATCCCATGTGTAAAGAAGCTGAGGTTGTGAAGTATAGGAGAATGGGGTGAAAGTTAGGACCAACAATGAATTTCCCTTCTTTTTGACAATGAGGACTATAAATAGTGAATGGAATGTGGTGGTGGGAGTGCGGGCCCTTCAGCCCTGCGCTCCTGCCATGTGATTTTTTTGTCACATGGTAATGGTTACTGCAATGCAAACGCAAGTCCAAATGGTAACTCACATGGTGATGGATACGTAAATGGTAACGCAAGCAGTAATAGAAACACAAGCGCAAATTGATGCCAAAGCGAAAAGTAACGCAAACACCAGCACATGTGGAAATGCAACTGGTAAACACGCATGTTGATGGTACTGCAATTGGAAATGCAACTGGTAATGGTAACAGCAACAATAACACCAAAGAAACAAGAATCACAAACGCAAATGCAAGTGCATACGGAACATAAACCGTAACACCATGGTCATGGACTGCAATTGAAAATACAAATGGTAATGGTAACAGCAAGAATAATGCCAAGGAAACAGAAACAGAAATGCAAACACAAGCATACAGAAGCATAAACCATAATGTGCATGGTCATGGTAATGCAATTAGAAACGCAAATGGTAATGGTAACAGCAACAATAATGCCAAAGGAAAGAGAATGGAAACACAAGCATGTACGGAAATGCAAACGCAACATGCACGGTCACAGTAATGTAATTGAAATGCAAATGGTAATGGTAACAGCAATGATGGCACCAAACGAAGACAAATGCAAACGCAGATCAAGGGTGTCCACAACGCAAATGAAAATGCACACGGTGATGCAAATGGAAACACAATCACAAACAGTAGTGGAAACACAAATGGTAACAATACTTATAAATGCAAGCGCAAACAAAAATGCAAAGGTGATGCATATGGTGGCATCATGGGAATGGTAAAGCAAATAGGTACGGAAACGCAAGTGGAAATGCTAAGGGTAACAGTAATGGAAGCGCACACCCTGGTTTTCCCCAACAGCTGCACAGAGAAACACAGTGAGTACAAAGAATGTATGCATATTAATGGGCCTCAGACCAGAAAATGAGCACTTACAATACTAAATTGCTTATATCTCAGGAACCGTACAAAGTAAAAAAGAAATTTGAATTTCATATTATTTATGACTATTCTGGCTAGTGTTGCAGTGGGGGGCTAAGTATTTTTACAACAAAAAGTCTGTATCTCGAAGCGTTTCTGAGATACGGGCCTTGAAATGAGCGGCGGACCCCGCAATGTTAGTCTATGGGAGATAACGTCAACTTCACAGCACAGTAACTTTCCATCCATGCAATATCTTGTCATGAAACCATGAAACAGCACATCTGTGGGATGTTGACTGTCTTCTCTCAGCACAAAAGACCAAACCAGTGTTTTGCAGCAGGGATGCAAAAAATTCCTGTTATTTTCCCCATAGTGTCGAATAGTAGTGTCACAAATCACGACACTTTCACCAAAATAAATCATGAAAGTGTCACAGGTACACACTACTTTTCTGAAAAATTTCAAACGTATTTCTGGGGTGTTTAACCCCAAAATAAAGACATGCCTAGCACCCTCATGGCTCGACTAGGTAAATGCAAAAAGAATTGTTTCCCTAGAGGGTCCCAAATTTAAAAGCCAAGCATTTCTGAGACCACTAACTGGAAAAAAAATGGCTGACTCACGATACTACAGGGGTCATTTGTGACACTAAAAACTCCATTTGCGACACTGTCAAACTTTTTGTTAACTTTTCCCATTGACTATAATGGGACACTTGTTTTTTGAATAACTTTTGAACGGTTCAATATTTTTTCATGAAATCTTCAAAAGGCACATCGGGGACACTGGCTGCATGTTCCCTGAAGTTTTGGGACTGCGCTATGGAATGTCACTTAATAACTCTGCCACTGTATATCCGACTGGTACAAAACTTGGCTGATCCCAAGATCTATGCTACTGCTCAGTTCCTCTAGTTATTAAGGTGCAAAATTTCACACTTTAACCTTAAATGGGGTACTCAAAACTAACTATAGTGGCACTACTGTGCACTATAATATATATATATATATATATATATATATAATATATATAGAGAGAGAGAGAGAGAAAGATATATATATATATATATATATATATATAGATATAGATCTATATATATATGTATATATACATGCATATAATGTTAGGGTGAAACTGCACTTTTATGTTAAATTTCAAACTACAAGGGTTAATAACATTGGAGTCGTTCTACAGAGTTACATGCAATTTGGCATACATACTCTCGATGGGTAGATCTCATTCCCTGCCAAACTTGGTGGGAATCTGTTGAGTGATTTCTGAGTTATACAGTGTTGGAAAAACAGAAACATCAGGATTTTTTTGACATTTCTTTGTCATCCTTTATCTCAGAAAAAAGCTTTATGTTGTGGGCTGACATTTTCAGGGTAGAAAGCCATTGGGTCACAGATGTGCCTTTTGAAGGTTTGGTGGAAAAATGTTAATCTGTTCAAAAGTTATTTAAGTTTTAAATTTCCCATTATTTCCTATGGGAAAATTTAAGTGTATAGCACAGAAGTAAGTTTGCACAATTTAGGGCAATATGAAAATATCTGACTTTTGTATGCATGGTCAAGGTGCGAAAACAAGACTTTTGTAAGTAACCTGGTGCGAAAATTTGACTTTTGCAAGTGTTTTCTTTTTTTTGATGCAGAATCCTGCATCAAAATTTGCATAATTTCAATGCAGGATCCTGCCCCCCCCCCCCAAATTCCTATTTTTGGCACCAACATCAGGGAGCCCAATCCCCATGTCAGTGTATATCTCCCCCAAACTATTGTGGCACACTAGGAGCCCACCCCAGTGTGCCCAGATTGTTTTATTTAAAATCTTTCTGACACCGGGATGCCCACTCCATGTGGCTGATGTCCCCAGCTCAGTTATCGACACACTGGGGCCCACCCCAGTGTGCCCAGAATATTTTTTTTAATCTTTCCAACACCTGGATGCCCACCCTTGGTGTCAGATGTCTTCCCCCAGCCCACTTCCATTGTTGACGGGGGGTGCCCAGCCCCCCAGTTGGCATCATTTATGGTCCCCCAAACTATTGTGGCACACTGAAGCCCACCCCACTTTGCCCAAATGTATTTTTCTTATACTGTATCTTGTTAAATAAAAACTGTCCCACAATGTCTTTTTTAACCTGTAAAACAGAAAATGGTTCATCATCGTCTCCCCACTCCCCTCTGCCATCCCCACCTCCCTCCTCTGTGCACCTACCTCCCGCACCTCCCAACCCATACTTACCTTCCAGAGGTCAGGATGGGCAATCTTCTTTGGACCAGGGACACTTCTGCACTCTTCAAAGCTGAACTGTGATCTGAGGACTCAAGGTAAGCCGTGTAACTGAGTCAATGGGGGCTGCTTTCAATTTATGTGGATACCTCAGCCAATTTTAGAAATTTTTGCACCAAGTTTTCAACATGGGGTCTAGGAACCCACCTCATGAACACTGACACTGTCATGTCATTTCTTGGTCCCGAAAGGTGATTTTGTGGTCGCTGCATGGAATCACCTTTCAGGACCAATTCATGAAACGACAGTGCCACTGTTCATGAGGTGGGGTTTCAGAAAGCCCATGTTGCAAATTTGGTGAATAAATTCCCAAATATGACTGCATTACGAGCATACGTAGCACAGTTTCTACCACACTCGTAACTTTGCCATTGTTTAATATTTCCACTTCACATTTTCAATATTGCCATTTTTTTACACCTCGTTATGAACAATACAGCTGCCATTTTGCACATCCTGCCCAGAACATGTTTTCACACCTGTGGTGCAAAATGGCATGGTCGCCAGCAAAATTTACTTTTGAGATAGAGTAACAAAATCACAGTTGCACAGTTCATGAGGGAGGTCCCAAAATGTCAGTATTGAAAACTTGGCAAAAAAATTCCAGAAAATGACCGCGTTACAAGAGTGCATTGCCCAGTTTCTATGCACCCCTGCAATTCTCCAATTTTTCCTATTTTCACTCCAGATTTTTAACATTGCCATTTTTTCACATCACCTCATGACTAGTACAGCTGTCATTTTTCAAATCCTAGTGAAAATGTTTTCCCGCAACTGTGGTGCAAAAACAGTGTTACAGTTGCACGGAATTACATTTTGATGGGTGTTTGAAAGTTTCCTGTACTGGCTACATGTGGTGAGGTACTAAGAAGGTTAGGTTGAACATTTGGAGTGAAAATCATTTCAGATGGCACAGTTATGACTATTTGTTGCTATCTGTCTATGCCTGCTGGTAACATTATGTGTAAGAGCACAAGGGCCTGAGACCCTCGTATTTCCACAGCTACATACACAGTATATGTGAATCTGTGGAGAGATGGGAATGCAGGGTCCTATGGAGCCTGCACTCCCACAGTAAAATAAGGATACAATTATACTATCGTAAAAAGAAGGGGAATTCTTTACAAAATACTGTGTTAATGCATCAGTTGGGGGAATACCACAGCAACAAAAGCAGGAAAATGAGGTGCTGGGGTATCCTACCTTAACACCATACCCTGTGGGTTCCCACCCCTACCACCCTACTCCTATCCCCCCCTCCACATACCAGCAGGCATTGGGGTGTGCCATTGGGTCATCAGACCTAATTCTCACCCCATCGTCCTATAGTGTGTAAGGTTATTTACATGTGGAATGGGGTGAGAGTTGGGCCTGATGACCCAATGGGACATCCCAACACCTGTTGGTGTGTGGAGGGTGGGAGGATAGTGGTAGGGTGGTAGGCTTGGGAACCCATGGGGTAAGGTGTTCAGGTTGGAAACCCTATTGCCTCATTCCCCTGCTTTTATTGCTGTGGTATTCATGCTAAATGATGCATTAATGGAGTTTTTTGCAAAGAAAATACATTTATATGCCCGGAAAAAATCATCCTGTACACCGATGATGCCGTCATCCATGCTATCGATAAGGACCCACTATCCCCACAGTGTAAGCTCCAACTCGGGTTCACAGCCATAGAGAACTGGTTCTGCAAACAAAAACTCATCCTTAACTATAAAAAAACAAAAACATGCTTTTCAGTAACTCACATAACAAGAGCAGGCATCATCTACTGACCATTACAAATTACCTTGGAGTGTCTATTGAAGAGGTCCCATCATTTAAATACCACGGACTCTCTCTTGACAATAACCTGTCCTATGGAGCCCATGTAGACAGCGTAGCCAAGGAGGTTAACATGCAACTTGGTCTCCTCTACAGACATAGTGCACACCTAACCCCCGACGCCCTCAGGATTGCTGTCTCAGCTCAGTAGGCTCTGTCAACAACTATGGCCTCTTAATCTATGGCTCTGCCACCTCTACAGCCCTCAGATGCATCACAACCACTCTGAACAAAGCATGTTGGCTCATAACTGGTGCCCATAGCCTTACACACACCTGCAACCTCTATGCCCAAATTGGCTGGCTGAACCTATCAAACCGGATTAAATACCAAACCTGCATTATGGCAAAGAAGGTAGCCCTGGGTCTGGCTCCCCTGGTGTCCAAGCCATCCTCAGCCCTAGTTGAAACCTCCACCATACCAGGGATCTGACTCTCAACTGCTGCTGATTCCTAGATGCTGTACCTCGCTGGGCCAATGATCATTTGCCTACAGGGGGCCATACTGGTTAAATAATCTCAGCAGGGATAGCTCTTCCACCCCCAAGATTGGTCCTTTCAAAACTAGGCTCCATCTCTCTCTCTGTCTCTCTGCCTCCAGTACCTGTGACTGCCACGTCCTGCCAGCCTAGCTGCCACCCCTGTCTGTACCCCACCATCACAAGACGCACTTTCCACCTCTCTCCTCCTCCACCCATTATTCCCCCCTCCAACCCCTTGCCTGCACTTCTCTATGTGTTGACAATGCCTTTCAGCAGCTTACCCCCCCGTGTCCTAACCATGTCTTGTACCTGTTGCTCACCAATGATCTTGAATGTTGATGCTCTACCAAATATGTATGCATCTCTCTTGTATCTGACTGTGAAGCTGTTAAACACGCAAGTAATTACTGTTCATGTTCTTGCCACAATTGTCTACACCCATCACTAGAAACTGCTCGTAGCTTGATTAACCTGTAATCGCTGCCACACCTTCTGCTGTAACACTTACATTTCTGTTGTACCCTCTACTGTTGAAACTTTGTTGTGCTGTACTCAATCTGATGTGGAACCTTTGTAAAAGAGCCTTGGCTCAAAGGTACTTGCAATCCTAGAATTAAATAAATATATATCTATACTTATTACAAAAAACTGTGTTAATGCACCATTAGGGTTGAAAAATAAAAATGAGGGAAATTCAACCTGAGGGTTGACAAGGTAACACCACAGCCCCACTGTGCATGCAGGAACAGGCATGACAGATGTGTTTTGGCATTTTGAACCCCAATGTTCACTTCATTGTCCAATACTACACCTATCTCAAGTTACTCATGGAGTGGGGTGAGCATTAGGGTTCATAATGTCAAAACATATCCATCATGCCTGTTCCTGCATGCACAGTGGGGGTGTGTGTTATCCTGTCAACCCAAGGTTGAATTTCCTACTTGATGTTGCAACCTTAATGGTGTATTAACATGGTTGTTTGTAATGAATTTCCTTCTTTTTGAGAAAGTGTAATGTAAGTGGTATGTGGTTGCAGGAGCGCAGGGTCCTCTGGACCCTGTGCTCCATTCATTGCCATGAATAGGTAATGTTATCCATTTCTTAGAGTGCAGGGCCATATGAGCCCTGAGCTAGAAAATATCCATAACTGTAGAGACTTTTTAGAACCTTCATGTCCCTGTGGGAGCACAAAGCCCACCTCTGCATAATGGCATGCCCCTCACTCCCATTTTACATAATGTTATGCATATGTGGGAGTGTGGCACTCTAGGCCCTGTGATCCCATTTACACATAAGTACAGTGACATACCACAGGCCTAAAGACCTGAAAAGGAACTCTTGTAACACAAATTTGGCAATATGTCAGTAGCTGAAGCAAGTATGGGAAAAATCCCACTGCTGTTGTAATCATGACTTGGAAACCTCCACACATGCTTAGTTCACCTAAAGGTAGACTAAGCAGCGAGTAGCAAAAACTGATATCTCAAACTGTTTTCAAGATACGGGCACCGAGAGCTGGCAATATTATACTATGGGAAATTGCACAACTTTGGAGTGCTGTAACCATGGAACCATTGTAAAATTTTTCACTAACCCAGCGAAAGGCACATCTGTGGGGCAAGTGCTTGCTACCCTGTAAATTTAAGTCAAAAGCGTTAACCTTTTTGCTATTATGTGGCAAAGAAATGTGTGGTTTGGGCTGGTTTCAGCTAGTACTTTCATGAAAGTACCAGTATTTTCGAGAAAGTACCTTTGGTTTACATCGGGGAACTTTTGTGAAAGTACTGAGGGACTTTTCAAAAGTTCCCCCATGTCAACCAATGGTACTTTCATGAAACTATCTGATACAGTCACAAAAATACCAGTACTTTTATGAAACCACCTTGTGCTTTTTGCGAAACAACCTGGTACTTTCATGAAAGTACCAATACTTTTTTGAAACTACCTGGTACTTTTGCAAAACTGTCAGTTACGTCTGCAAAAGTACCAGTACTTTTGCAAAATTAGAGACATGGAAAGGAACCCTCATAATGCAAATTTGGCAATATCTCAGTAACCATAGCAACTATGAAAAAAATTACACTGCAATCATAATCATAACTTGGAAACCTCCATGCAGTCTTAGCAGCGAGCAGCAAAAAATCTGTATCTCGCATTGTTTTTGAAATACAGGCGCTGAAAGACACCATGGGTGGGGCAATTTTATCCTATGGGAAATTGTGCATTTTCAGAGACCCATAACTATTAAATGGGTGTAAATTGTTTCACCAAACCACCACAAGGCACATCGTTAGGGCAAGGGCTTGACACCCTGCAAATTTTGTCCCCGAACCCCTATCTGTTCTTTTGCTATGAACTGGCAAAGAAACATGGGTGCACATATATTTTTCCCTTAGGATAAAATGGGAACTTTAAACTTTAATAACTTTTGAATGGATCAATATTTTGGTCTGAACTTTTTAGGGTAGAAAGAGACTATCCAGCATTGGTTTGGTGATAAAATATAATGCGTTCAAACATTATTACATTTTGAAATTTCAGGTTCTGAGCATGCTCAGTTCATGATGCACATATACAGTATTTTCCCTTAGGCTATAATGGGAAACTCTAAACTTTAATAATTTTTAATGGATTAATATTTTTCACCAAACATCGAAAAAGCACTTCCTGACCCAGTCCACATATGCCCTGAAAATTTTGGACCAGATGGACAAACCATTCGGGGCTGTGGAGACGAAACAAAATTTCACATAGTTGAGGATTTTCACACATTTTGTCTTGCTCACTGCTCTGCAACTGCAAATCTGACCAGAACAGACCTTTCCAGATCCAGAGATCTATGGCACCACACTGTGCATGCAAAATCTCAGGACAATCAGAGTAATGGTTTGCAAATGTTATTAAAGTGTAAACTTTGAGTTTAACATGTAAGTGGCTGTGCAGCCCTAATATACAATATAGAATAATACATGGAGTTGTGTGCTTAACAAGAATTTTACACACACCTAAGGTTCTGGATGCTACACTGAGGGTATGTGTAAAATTTGAGTTTTACACACAACTCCATGTTTTATTTTGTATAATTGCTGGGGAGCATTTTCTTGCCAGAGCAATTATATAAAATAAACTTATATCATGATTCATCTGCTGTCCGGTCTGGTTGAAGCACAGACTGTAGACAGCTTGACACAGCTACAAAACCTTTCTTTTCTTTATTTTTAAGATTGTTAGCTTTAAAATAGCTTGTGGATATCGTGGTTCCTACAGCTATCCTCTAAACACTCCTTTTTCAGATTATTTCATTAATGAGATTTAGAGATCTTTTACCATAATCCATCTCTGTCATTTACAGTTTCTCTGCTCTGTCTCCTTATCTGTATATTTTTTCTGGTTAACAGATCTTAGAGGTGTTATAATAATAGTATAGTATATTGCTTACTGTATGCTACAAAGACTTATTTTAACTGTTATTATTATTATTTTGTATGTTTACTACTTACTGTATTTATGTGTATTAAAAATTAAAAACCTAATTGAGAAAAAACAACACAAAGTGTTGTCTGAGTTGTAGGGATACAGTAAAGTGTGGACCCTGACACCCAGAGGGACACACATGACCCAATCAATACAGATTGCAGATTCCCATGGCAAATCACTTGAGGGCAGCCTCTGATACATATGACAGATGCACCATGCTCCTTATTCTAACTTGCCTGCAGGCTAGGGGATCAGCAGCAATGGGTGGGAGTTTGTTCTACGTGGGTCAGGTGATCAGATGGGAGGAGGATAGGATTGGCAGCTGTAGGTGGGATATTGTTCTCTGCTGGCTTGGTGATCAGTCAGAAGGCAATCAAGACTAGGAGCAGTAGGTAGCAGATTATATTGTATGGGCCAGTGGATCATCCAGGAGATGGAATGGATCAGAAAAAGCTGATGGGAATTTATTAAAAATATATCAATGTTGATACATGGCACCTGACACGTTTTTCCATTTAACAGCCAAAGCAATGTCAAATTGACTTCAGGAGGTGCAATAATACAATTACAAAATGTCAGAATTTAAAAAATGTAGCATGTCTCAGAGCACTCTGTTATAACTGCCTGACCTTCCACACTGAAATACTGGCAGTGCCCCTGCTGTCCCACACTGATCAACTTACGCTCACTCTTCCTCATGTCTTCTGACACTGAATTTGTATCCCTGCCATATTGTATGTCACCCCAGTTTGTAGGCTTATGGTCCCAGCCCAGCTTATAAGATCCTCTGTCGTGTCCAGTTTAAATGAGGGAGGTGACCAGAATTGGAAGCAGCACTGATGGTAGCCTTGGGTTGTCTCCACCTGATGTGTTTCTCAGTGGTAATTCCCTTTGCTGGCCAGTTGAATATGTCAGAAAGTGGGGGCAGGATCAGCAACAATGGGTGGTGGGTGAGAGTTTGTTTGTGGAGGGCTAGCCAACTGATATGGACAGACAGGTAGGATTGACAGCAGTAGGTGTAAGGTATGAGTTGTGTGTTCTGGCTGTCTAAAATGCAATGGCTGAGAGTTTGTGGGAGCAAGCAGAATAGGGGAACATGTTGGTAGATGGTCAGAATTGGCAGCTGTGGATTGTGGGAGGAGGTTTGTGTGTTGGAACTAGAATGGAGATGTGGAAATATGTGTAGGATCAACACCAGTGGGTGGTGGGTGCATGTGTGTGCCCCAGCTCTCATGGGGAATATGTCAGAAGGGTGGGTGGGACAATCAGCAGGTGGAGTTTGTGTGTTTGGGCTAGCCATGCAATATGCCAGGATGTGGGCAGAATCAGCAGAAAAAGGTTGTGGTTAGGAGTTTGCATGTTTTGACTGTCTGGAGAAAGCTGTCCAAAAGTTGTTGGAATCTGCAGTGGTGGGTGGGAGCTTGTATGTTCAGGCTGGATGGGGAAATGTTTCAAGAGGCAGGAGAGCTCAAATAGCAGTGGTGGTGGGTGAGAATTTGTGTGTTTGGAGTGGCAGGGGAATTGTATTTGGAGGTGTGTGGGTCCAGTAGCTGTGGGTGGTGTATGTGTGTGCAAGTGTATGTGTTTTCAGGCTTGCCAGAAGGCAGTGTGTGGGAGTTTGTGGGATCAGTAGGGCACGGGAACATGATAGGAGGTAGGGAGAATCAGCAGCAGTAGACTGTGGGAGAAGTTTGCATGTTCTGGCTGGCTGGGGGAAGCTGTCTTGAGGTAGCTGGGATTTGCAGCAGTGGGTGGAATCTGTATGTTCTGGCTGGATGGGGTAATGAATCATGAGGTGGGAGGGATCAGAGGCAATGGCCAGTGGGTGAGAGTTCATGTGTTTGGGACGGCAGGGGAAATGTATTGGGAGGTGTCTGGGTGCATCAGTTCTGCATGATAGTGTATGTGTTGCAGGTGACTGAGTGGTGTCAGGAGGTGGGTAGGATTAGTACTGATGTGTGTGAGTTTGTGTTGTAATAAGTTAGCGTTACTTGTAATATAAGAATGATTTCACAGACATTCATTGTGTGCGAGAACAGTGAAACTGAACTGTTCTAACACATGATAAACACATATGCAACCACAGTTTTATTGCAGTGAGTGGATTTGAATGACCTAATAACACATTATAAATCTTTTCATTTTTGTGAAGATCAATATTTTCTTGTTGGAATTTGAAGCTGGAACGTGATGCCTAACAGGCATGTGTTATGGCCACTACATTAGGTTGCTACAAGAATGAGAATTCTCACTCTTCCCTGAATTTGAATAATTAATTTTATTCTTCCTACAATTATACACAAGATGTACCTGGGTATTACATAAGGTATGCCTTTGTTGCCCACTTTCCTTTCTCTAAAAGACAGAAGTGTTTGTGGTACCAGATCCCTTGTGTTTTCTTGCTTCCACTGTCTTCAGTTCATGATCAGTACTGATACACGGTCAGTGTACAGTACTATACTCTACTTTCAGATTTATTCCTTGTTGTGCTAACTTACTGTAGTCCAGAATTACTATACTAACTCCACACCACCATGGATCACCACTACAGCAAAATAAAAGGGACAGTAAAGTTTGAAATTGTTTACATTTATGTATGATTCAAGCCCAGGTCCCAACGTTCTTGGTAAGCTACACTAACTGCAGTTTTTCATGGTTATGGGTACATATCTTGGACCTACATCTCAGAAACAAGTATGGACCCCAGATCAGTTTGGCTTCTCAGCCTCCAGGTGTTACTACAGATGAGGACTTTATAATTTATTCTGTCTCCAGCAGGACACTGAGTGAAGGGGCAGCATTCCAGCACTAGGCAGGTTTATTTTTACAGGTTGGATCTTCTGTATCCTTTATCATTTGCTTAATCTGGGCCTTGGGAGAGAGGAGACTAGGTGCTAGACAAAGATAGGGTGGGGGGTGCTCACTACTGATGACTCGGGTCTAGATTTTAACATATATACCCATGCTAGCCTAGCTGAGATGCTATATCTCATTTTTACTGGGGTCTTGTTATCACATATTTTTACATATCTAGCTAACTTGTATACCTTGCTATTCTAAACAATGAAGTGACAGTGGCAGTATTCTGTAGCTATCTGCTCTGAACTCTCCAACCTAACCTTTAGCACCACAGCCACATCTGGCTCTGTCTTTCTACAAACATTTTTTTGTTAGTATAGCTCTTTATCCTCCAAGTGCTGTATTATACCCTGTCCTTAGAACAGTATACCAGCAATGCATCTCTGCTCTATCTACAACTAGCATCACAGGTCAATTCATCAGGGCAGGGGACCACACTGTGAGTCCAACCAGACAATGCAGGATGGTGGGGCCTGGCATCTGAGAAGAAAGAGAAGTCAGTGACTTCCCATTGCATACCCCTTGCAGGGACACATTTGCTGACCGGATGTGATCATTTTTAAAACTGAATTTGAATTGAGGGTGGGCTGGGCAATGCCTGCAATGATTTAATAGTAAGGACACACTTAGAAGCAACAAAGCAAGATTTGAAAAAATCATCATAAAGATATCACCACCATTAGCCCTGATAAACCAGCATTGGGATGAAATATTGATTGGTTTCTACATGAAGGTGGAAGAATAAAATCAAACATTTTCTTTGTTCAAATAGGAGTTAAGCCTCTGCTCTGCATTTGTTTTCCATTGTCTGGCATCAGTCCTTTTCAGTATCTAAATGGTTGTCTGGTAGTGTGATTGTTCTTCCTTTTTCTCACCATGCATGATGGGTCATCTACACCCAGAACCTTTGAGCAAAGTTCATTTTTTATGGAGGTCCTGGGATAGAACACAAAGAACACAGTTACAAATGTCCAAAAGAGTTATTACATAATACAATGGCAATACAATGAATAGTATCTAAGAATACGCAGCTAAACAGATCGTTAAATTAGATGTAAAGGCATTAAATGCAATTTACTGTCAGTTTTAAAAATAAGAGTTTTAAAATTGCTTTAAAACGTATCTTTTAACCTGACATTTATTGATTGATGTGGTTATTCGTTAGTGGTTTTATATTGTTTTTTTGTTGAATGTATATGTTGTTTATAATAATTTATGTATTTTATGTATTTTATTGTACAGGCGTCTTGGTTTTAGAAAGGCACCTTTTTTATAAATAAAATTGATTGACTGATTGATTGAGTTTGTCTGACACTTATTACATCTGTCCCAATTTCACATTCCAGCTATAAATCATCACAAGCTATATTACATTTCTAGTGTCTTATAATGTTGGAATTTAAACAAATATAATAAGTTCTTCAAAATAGCTTGCAAAAATTTGTATTCCAAAGACATTAAGGTATGCAGGCCGGGTTGGGGATATTAAAAGACAAAAAAAAATTGGGGGAGTAGATAATAGATTACTGGGCATTAATTATCAAATAATTTTATCTTACATTAAGACGAGCAGCCAGGCAATAAGTTTGAAAGGAATCTGACCCGGGCACGTGGAGTCAACAAGGGAAAGCAAGGCATTAAGTTGGAGGACAGACCATAATAAATATGCATATACCACAAAAGAAAGCAACAGATATAAAGAAAAGAGAGGAAGAAAAGACAGTCTTAATTTATAGAGAACACTCGGGAAAGGGCATGAGGACCAGAATACACTTACTGTAAACAACAGCAAGGAAAACCAACAGAAAATAAAAACAGGAAAACAAAACCAAAAAAAGGTGGAAGCAGAAAAGGAGGAAACATTTAAATTAACAAACTAACCAACTTACAGTATGTCCTCTCCTTAGACCAACTCACTAGCATTCACCAGTATTACTTACACACAGTGTGAACTGCAATATTTACCCATGTGTTGACAGCAACTTCTCTGGGGCACAAATTTAGGAAGACTGTTTACTCCATCAGAGTTGTCGAAATAGTCATCTCTAACACCTGTGAGGTAATAACTCTTTACTCGCCTGATTCCTAGTCACAAGTAAAACACTGCAGACTTCAGTACTCTAATCTTGTGTACTGTGGTGAACTTTGGGGCAAAAACATGGACTTTTGGTTCAACTGATTCACTTGGTTTGTCTGTGACTCAGTCAAACGAATTGTGCAGCGTACCAAAGTCCATTGTTTAATTAGTTAACCAGGCAGTGTACTGTGTGATGTAAATAGTTAACTGAGCCAGACTGGGTGAGCCAAGTGGTTCCTTTCTGCCAACAAAGTGCTGCATTTGTTTCCATGCAAGCCTTATTTTCCCGTCAGATTTACCTCCATGCCACAGCATAGGGAGAGAGCTCACTTATGGGCTCAGTGTTGTGCGGTGAGGCAGTTTAGGGAGGGCACTTGACAGAATTTGGCTAGAAAAAATCTTCAAAAGCTGAATTCTTCACTTAATTATTCTGAAGCTGAATTATTCACTTCATTGTTTTAAAGATAAAATCTTTACCTCAGCAAGTCACACAAGCAAAACAAAAGCCTACAACAGAAGAGCTGCTGCAGGGTTATTTATTAAGCAGGAGGTAAAGCAAGAGGGAGAGAACACCTCTGTCATGCTGGACAGTGCAGTAGAAAGCATCAGGCCTCTGAGACCATTGCTTGTTTGAAGTGTTAACTTGGAGGGAGGGAGGGAGGAGGGAGGGAAGGGGAGTCTGCATGGGAATGAGTTTATGGCAGTCTGCAGCATTTGTTTTGGTAGACTGAATTTTCTTTCAGAAGAATCAGGCACAACACAGAGATCCCAAGGCATGTGGGTATATGTTGACAGCCTGGCAGTGGCCATCTTACCACAAAAAAAAATCTTTGAAAACTAGGAGTGCTGCTGCCTTTTTTCAGTGACTGCAATGTTTTTAAGAATAATCTGTGTGCACAGTACAGCACATCCCCTTGAGTCCTGCAGCAAGGACAGTGTGCCAAGAATTGATGAAGGCTGGAAGCCTGCTGATGCCCAGCTGGAGCAAGTTGACACTTTTGTGGCATCCTTTAAAAATAACAAAAAATAAAAAAACTACATACTTGTTTCAGTCTTCATGCTTCCAACTTCCTATGGGTCCTCCTGTAACTTTGTGTTTGTTCTTCTGAGCTGTGCTAGTTTGTTCTTCTGAGCTGTGCTAGAGCAATGTGATCTTAGCAGTGGGAAGCAAGTTGGCATCAGCTGTCAGCCTGCTGGTGCTCAGCTACTGCTGGTTGGCACTTTTATGGCTGCCTATCAAAAACAACAACTATTTTTGTTACAGTCTTCATGCTCACAACTCCCTGATGTTCTTCCTGTTGCATTTTCTGTGTTCTCCTAGTGTAGTATGATCTGGGCAGAGGGCAGTAACTGGTCACCTGTCAGTTCCCTGGCACTACTAGTTGGCACTTTTGTAGAATCCTATCAAAAAGAAATCCAAACACATTATTTTTTTCTTCCAGTCTTCACACTTCCAACTTCATTTGATTTCTCCTTTAGTACTGTGTGTGTGTGTGTGTGTGTCCTTCTGAAGTGTGCTAGTGTATTGTAGTGTGATCTGACCAGCAGGCAGCAAGTGGCTGTCAGCTGGTCACTTCTAGTTTGTACTTCTGCATAATCCTATCAAAATAAAAAAACTCAATCAGTCTGTCTATCTATCTATCTATCTATCTATCTATCTATCTATCTATCTATCTATCTATCTACAGTATCTATTTATCTATCCTTGGCAAGCTTTTAAACTAGCCAAAGGGGGAGGTGCTGATAAGAGGCAGAAAATGTTAAGCCTCCCCCCACAAAACATGGCAGGTAGTAAGGTAATCACTGAGGTACAGAGCTCAACAGAGGGCAGGACAGGGGTAAATGAAAAAATAGACAAGGGCAATAAGAGCAGGGATGGGGAAAAGGATAAAGCCAACATTAAATGGAGAGCAATGAGTACCAATGCCCATAGTCTGGGAAACAAGCTTCCTGAGCTAGTAGCCCTGATGGAAGATGAAAAATTGGATATTGTAGCAGTCACAGAAACATGGTACACAGAGAACTATGACTGGGATGCCAACATACCGGGGTACACAGTCTACAGAAGGGACAGGGAGGGTAAAAGAGGAGGTGGTGTAGCTCTATACATAAGGGAATGGATCAAAGCTACAGAACTAAAAAGTAAAGGGGGAGGACAAGCGGTACTCTGGGTCACCTTGGAGACAGGGAATGGCATCACAATCCGCACTGGGGTTGTATACAGACCCCCATCTCAAGGGGAGGAAACAGACAAGAAAATGATGGAGGACATTCTCAAAATGGCTGAAAAGGGGGAGATACTGTTGATGGGGGACCTGAATATGTCAGATGTTAACTGGATGACATGTACTGCAGCCACATCCACGAGCAGGGTCATTCTCGATGCCCTGCAGGGGGCAGGCCTTAGACAGCTAGTGTTGGAACCCACTCAGGAGGGAGCAATACTAGACCTGGTACTCTCAAATGGAGAGAGGATCACAAATTTAGAAGTCTGTAGACATCTGGGAACAAATGACCACTGCACGGTGTGCTTCACAATAATCACAACCATGGAGACAAGCCATACAAAAACAAGGATACTGGAATTTAGAAGGGCCAACTTTGGCAAAATGGGTGAATACCTGAGGAATGCACTAGCAAATGGCCAAAAAGGAGGGGTGGAAGAACAATGGAGAAAAATCAAAACTGCTATCATAGAGGCAACAAGCCTTTGTGTAAAACAAATAAAGAAAACAAAGTGGAGTAAAAAACCACTATGGTTCTCAAAAGAGGTACATAGATACATAGACAGTGTCGGCAGATAAGGGCTTATTGCCAGGGTGAAGCACTTGGTTCCTCCAGAGGACCTTCCAACATTGATCCACGCCTTGTTACTCCTCGCTTGACTACTGTAACTCCCTATACCTAGGGCTATCGGGGTTGAACCATTGCCTGCAGTTGGTGAGAATGCGTCAGCCAGGTTGTTGACTGGAGTCTCTAGATCCAGTCACATAATGCCTGTGCTCCGCAGACTGCACTGGCTGCCAGTGTTTTGGTGAATTACCTTCAAGGTCGGTTTGCTGACCTATAAAGCCCTACATGATCTGGGACCTGCCTACCTGAAAGAGCTCCCTGCGCCTATAGTCCTCTCGCCCCCTCCGATCCACTGACTTGAGGATTGCTAGAGATTCCCAGGGTACGCTTGAAAACATCTGGTGCTAGATCGTCTAGTTTTATGGCACCTACCCTGTGGAACTTCTACCTCGCCAGGTGCGAGATTGCCCGGACTGTCCTTAGTTTTAAAGGAGCGCTTGGAAAAACCGTCTTTAATAATATAGCTTTTAAGGATTCTTGTTAATCTGATTTATTATATTTATTGTTATATTTATTTGTACAGGCGCTTTGATTTAAGAAAAGCGCCTTTTAAAAATAAAGTTGAATTGAATTGAATTGAAATTATGGCCCACCCAGTCTGCCCATTTAAGTTTGTAAGTTCAGTTTATGTTTTCCAGGAAGTCTGTTGCCCCTTACCCCTGACCTCCAGAATTCCTTTATGTCTATCCCATGCATTCTTAAATCCCGTGATTGTTTCAGCCCCCACCACTTCCTCTGGCAGGGTGTTCCACTTGTCCACCACCCGTTCTGTGAAGAAATTCTTCCTCACGCTTCCTCTGAATCGTCCTCCCTCCAACTTCATCCCATGCCCCTAGTCCTGGAACATCTTTTCACTTAAAATAGTGCATTCCTGCACCCTGTTCCTCCCAGTAAGATACTTGTATGTCTCTGTCATATCCCCTCTCCTCCTCTCCTCCAGGGAGTACATGTTCAGTGCCTTCAACCTGTCCTCATGGGACTTGTGATGCAATCCATGCACCATCTTTGTTGCCCTCCTCTGAACCTTCTCTACCTGTCTATGCCCTTACGTAGGTAAGGTCTCCAGAACTGCACAGTGTACTCCAGGTGCGGCCTCACTAGTGTCTTGTATAATGGAATTATGACCTCCTTTTCTGCTGGTGATGCCCCTGCCTATGCATCCCAGCATCCTATTTGCTTTACCTGCTGCCTTGTCACACTGTTTCCCTGCCTTGAGGTCATCATCAGAGATGATAACTCCAAGATCCCTTTCCTGCTTGGTGCATGCTATATCCTCACCCCCAACTGATATATTGTGCCAGGGTTTTGTGCCCCATATGCATTATCTTGCACTTCCTTGCATTGAATTTCAACTGCCAAACCCTGACCATTCTTCAAGTTTCTGCAGGTCCCTTCTCATTCTGTCTACACCCTCTGGTGTGTTCTACTCTGTTACAGAGCTTTGTGTCATCAGCTAACAGTGAAATTCTGCCTTCTAGGTCCTGTGCAATGTTACTGATGAAGATATTGAATAATACCGGTCCCAGCACTGATTCCTGTGGTACCCCACTGGTCACTCTTCCCTCTGTGGAGTGACAGCCATTTACCACCACCCTCTGTGTCCTGCTGCCCAGCCAGTTACCTACCCACGGCACTATTGTCCTGCCCACACCCATATTCCCCAGTTTGTGCAATAGTCTTCTATGTGGCACAGTGTCAAAGACCTTACTGAAGTCCAGATAGGCCATGTCCACTGCCCTCCCCTGATCCACCTCCCTAGTCACCCAGTCAAAAAATTCAATGAGGTTGGTCTGACATGACCTTCCCCTGGTGAAACCATGCTGCCTTGGGTGCTGTAGTCCATTAACAACCAGATGTTCCACCAATCTCTCCTTCAGTAGTGCTTCCATGATCTTCCCCACTACCGAGGTGAGGCTGACTGGTCTGTAGTTCCCCGCTTCCTCTTTGTTCCCACTTTTGTATAAGGGGACTACATCTGCTATCCTCCAGTCTTTGGGTACCTCCCTGTTTCTAGTGATCGGCTAAACAGGATAGCAAGAGGTTCAGCCACCACTCTCTTAGTTCTTAAGGACCCTGGGTACACCCATCTGGCCCCATTGCTTTATCAACTCTTATTACTCCCAGTTCCTTCAGGACCCTTTCTCGTGTAAAGGGACTTGTGTCCATTTCTGCACCATTCTCACCCCTTGTACTCCATTCAGACCCATTACCCTCCTCTTCCTCAGTAAAGACTGAGCAGAAATACCTGTTCAATATGTCAGCTTTACTGTTGTTATCCTCCACACAGCCCCCATCCTCCCCCTTCAGTCTCACTATCCCTCCCTTTGTCTTTCTTTTTTCACTTATGTACCTGTAAAAGGTTTTGTCCCCTCTACCCACTGATTTTGCAATGTCTTCTTCTGTCTGAGCTTTGGTTTCCCTTACTGACCTTCCTGCCTCCTTTGCTTCTCCTGGTACTTCTCCCTATCCCCTTCTGCCTGTGTCTTTTTGTATTGCCTGAATGCAATCTTTTTGGCTTTCACTTTCTTTGCTACCTCTTTGGAAAACCATAATGGTCTCCTCTTCCTTTTCCTCTTGCTAACCTGCTTAATACATAATTCTGTTGCTCTTGTAATCCCCATTTTAAATACTTCCCACTGTTCCTCAACCCCTGATTCCTGCCCCATTCCCCTTAATGCCTCTTTCAAGTATCTCCCCATTTTCTCAAAGTTTGCCCCCCTAAAATCCAGGATACGTGTTTTTGTGTGGTTTGGTTCTGCTCTTTCTGTGATTTCAAACCACAGTGACTGGTGGTCACTGTTCCCCAGGTGCTCCCCCACTCTTACCCCAATCACACTGTCCCTGTTTGTGAGCACAAGGTCCAGTATTGCCTTCTGCCGAGTTGGTTCCATGACCAGTTGCTTGAGGAAGGCACCCTGAAGGGAGTCCAGGATAAATCTGCTCCTAGTTGATGCTGCTGCTGGGATGCTCCAGTCCACGTCTGAATATTGAAGTCTCCAACCAGTACTACCTCACCTTTGTCTGCCATCCTCTGGATGGCTAGCATCAGCAGGGAAGGTTAAGGAGAAAAGGCTGCATTCAAAAATATAAGGAATCACAGAAGGAGCAATAAAGGAACTGTATCAATTAAAGCAGAAAGAAGTGGGAAGGCAGTCAGAATAGCAAAGGCCCAAACTGAGGAAAAAATAGCCAACTCAGTTAAGAAGGGGAAAAAACCTTCCATAGGTACATTAGGGAGCATAGAAAGGTTAAGGGAGGAATAGTGAAGATTAATAAAGGAGAGGGAAGGTGGGCAGAGGGAGAAAGTGAAAAGGCAGAGATACTGAATGAATACTTTTGATCGGTATTCACAAAAGAAGATGAGAAGGAGTTGCCTAAACCAGACAATAGAAGCACTCTGGGTAGGGAGTTGACACCAGTCCCTTTGGAGAAGAAAAGAGTCCTGAAAGAACTCCTAAAACCAAGGTGGACAAAGCAATGGGGCCTGACGGGATTCACCCCAGAATAGTAAAAGAACTAAGGGAGGACCTAGTGACACCACTGACCACACTTTTAACAAATCATGGGAGGATGGGGTGGTACCTGAGGACTGGAGGAGGGCAGATGTGATTCCCCTTCAAAAAGAGGGCAAGGCAGAAGCAGAAAACTACAGACCTGTAAGTTTGACCTCAGTGGTAGGGAAAATGATGGAATCACTTCTGAAAGAAAGAATTGTTGAGTACCTAGAGGCCACCGGGGCACAAGACCCAAAGCAGCACAGATTTCTTTGACTGGGTGACCAAAGTAATCGACCAGGGAGGGGCTGTGGATATGGCCTACCTAGACTGTAGCAAGGCATTTGACACAGTCCCACACAAAAGACTAATAATCAAGTTAGCCAGCCTGGGAGTGGGTTCCAGGGTAGTAGTCTGGGTAGCAAACTGGCTGCACAACAGGACACAGAAGGTAATAGTGAATGGAACACATTCCGAAGAAAGGGGGGTTACTAGTGGAGTACCTCAGGGCTCAGTACTGGGTCCAGTCCTCTTTAACATCTTTATAGATGACATTGCAGAGGGTCTGGAGGGAAAGGTATGCCTCTTTGCAAATTACACAAAGATCTGTAACAGAGTTGATACACAAGGGGGGGGTAGAAAGGATGAGAAGGGACTTGGCAAGGTTGGAGGAACGGTCAGACATATGGCAACTTAGATTCAATGCAAAGATGTGCAAAGTAATGCACCTGGGAAACAAAAACCCAGGAGAAGAGTATACAATAGCAGGGGAGGTACTAACAACAACAAAAATGGAAAGGGACCTGGGGGTAGTCATATCAGATGACCTAAAGGTGGGTAAGCAATGTGAGAAGTCGTTAAGGAGAGCCAGGGGGATACTAAGATGCATAGGATGGGGCATCACAAGTAGAAAAAGAGGAAATGGTTATCCCTCTGTACAGACAGTTGGTGAGACCCCGTCTGGAATACTGTGTGAAATTTTGGAGACCCCATCTACGCAAGGACATAGACAGGATGGAAGCAGTCCGGAGGAGGGCAACTAAAATGGTGCAGGGTCTGCAGCAAAAACCATATGAAGAGAGACTGAGAGAGCTTAATATGTATACCCTTGATGAAAGGAGGGATGGGGGACATGATAGAAACTTTTAAGTACCTCAAGGAATCAACAAAGTCCAGGAGGTAGCATCTTTCAAAAAGAGATGTGTAAGAACAAGGGGCACAATTTAAAGATAGAGGGGACGGCTCAGGGTAATGTGAGGAAATTTTTCTCATGGAGAGAGTGGTGGATGCATGGAACCGCCTTTCTGGGAGGTTGTTGGATCAAAACAGTGGGGAATTCAAACATGCATGGGACAGACATAAGGCAATTGTAGTGGGGGTTGCAGGAAGTAGGCTGTTGGTTAACTAGAATCTGCAGCTTATCCAATAGGAAGGAAAATGGGCAGACTGGGTGGGCCAAGTGGTCCTTATCTGCTGTCAAAGTCTATGTCTATGTTTCTATGTTTCTATTGATCTATCTATCATCTGTCCATCTATCTAGCTGGTAGTATAGTCTAAAGGTTAGAGTAACGAGCTGTGAATGAGTCTGGTCATCCAGCAGACTTGGGTTTAATTCCTACAACCTCCACTTGCATACTGTGTGACTCTGAGCAAGTCACTTAACCATCCAGTGCTCCCAGGTCGCCCCTGTAAACAGGCACTTGTGTCTAGTGGGCCTTACCTGGTTACCAAAGACTAAAATAAAAATAAAAAATAAATCATAGGTGCATAGCAGCACCCCTATAGTTAGGATTGAGTAGGGTGCTCAATGTTAAACCCCTAACTTTGAAGTTTAATAACTTTGGTGGGGTTTGTCGGAATAGCCCACACATGTGCATTTTCCATTGACCTCCACATTGTATAAACGTGGAGAGTTTCATGATAGTACCTTGTGCGGTTTCCAAGATCTGGCTTCCCCTTATTTTGTAAAATTCCCATTTTTTCCCTATAATTAACATGTTTTTATTTAGCATGTTTTGCTCTCATGAACAGGCTACATGATACTGAATTTATGCACAAAACTTTCAGTGTACATGTTGTCTGTGCTGAGGTAGTGTCATTCAAAGGTTTGGTGAAAAAAATATTAAACGGTTGCTGAGTTACAAGGATTTAAAAAATAGATGCCCCACATGAACCAGAAATTTCTGATTCATGAGACTGTTGTTTGGTTCACAAATTTGATGTATCACAAACCAAAATGTGGGTCTCACGAATCACTTTTTATTTGGTTCTTGTCGGCTGCCATCTTGTTTCTTTATTTCTGTTATAAGTGAACTTGGAAAACACTTCTAAAGGAATAGTTTTAGCAAAACTAAAATATCCCTTATGTATAATGTTTTCCTTTAAGCAATATTTTATAATCTGTGCGTAATTTTGCAAAAAAATTATATTTTACACATTTACAATCTCTCCTGAGCAACTTCTGGTTTAAACCACTTTTTGTCATTCAAACTAAATATTTTCTGGTTCACAAATCAGGAAAAGTGGTTCAAACTACTATTGCTACACTCATCACCATCCCCATAGCAGTTTTACATTTCCTTGATGTTTAGTGGCACCCACCACCCTCTAAATGCTGTCCCTGTAATTGTTTTAGATTTCCCTGGTGTCTAGTGGCACCCCCACCCTCCAGTCACCATCACCGCAATAGTTTTAGCTTTCCCTGGTGTCTAGGGGAACCCACAGCCTCTGATCACCATCCGTGTAATGATTTCATATTTCCCTGGTGTCTAGCCCTCACCCTCTCATCACCGTCCTCATAATGATTTTATATTTTCCTGGTGTCTAGTGGAATCCCGTACCCTCCTATCTGTGTCTCAGTAATGATTTTATATTTCTATGGTGTCTAGTGGCACCATCCACCCTCTGATCACTGTCCCCACAATGATTTTGTATTTCCCTTGTGTCTAGTTGCATCCCCCACTCTCTATCTACCATTCTAGTAATGTTTTTCTTTTTTCTATGGTGTCTGGTGGTACCCCACACTCTGATTACCATCTCTGTAATGTTTTTCTTTTTCCCCTGGTGTCTGATGGTAACCCCCACCCTCATATCATGTCCCTGTGATGTTTCTCTATTTCTTTGCTGTCTCATAGTAGCCCCCACCTTCTGATCACTGCCCCACTCTGAAATAAAGAAAACCAGCCCTTGACGTTTTTTTTTTCCAACCTGCAAAAAAGAAAGTGGTCCCTCACTGATCTGACCATATCAACTCCCCCATCCACTCAGCACCCATCACCCCACATCCCCAGAATACCCCCACACACCCTCACTCACCTAAACTACTCACAGGGTGAATATTCATTCTCCAATTGAAGACACGTCTTGCTGCTGGAACCACCAACAGCAATATGAGTAACTAAGTTAAGTGCACTTCAATGTATTTCAATTGGGTTTTCCACTTTGATGCAAAACTTTGTCATTTTTGCATATTTTGACCCCAAATGTTCAACATGGCCTTTTTGGGCTACCATGTCATGACCAATGGTGGTGGAATTATGCAAATCAAGCCCAAAAGTTGAAGCAAATGAGGAAGTGGAGTCTTCCTTGGCATTGTCGACCCTAATGCTCACCCATCCTATACACTCCTGAATCATGCACACCTGTCTCCATCACGTCTCACCATTTTGTTACTGCAGTGGGGTAAGTGTTAGGGTTGACAATGCTAAGGACTCCCCACCCTCATTTACTTCAGGGGTGGGGCAGGGGTGTCAGGGTTTGAAAGCCTGCAATCATATTTCCCTACTTTTGTCAGTTTAATCTGAACCTTGACTGCTGCATTACAATTTTTTGCAAAGAATTTCCTTACTTTTTGAGATGGTATAATCATAATCTCATTTGCCTGTGGGAGCGAAGGGTCCTGAAGGCCCTGCTCTCCCATCCCTGAATAGATGTGTACATGTATGTTGCTGTGGAAGTGCAGGACTTCTGGGCCCTATACTTGCATTGTGCCAGAACAGCAACCAAACTATCAACATAGTCTTCTTATTAATCCACCTCATGAACCCGGTAGCGAAAATGTTCAAATCCCTGCCAAAATGTCACTCCACGTCATCGAGACATCATTGTGTGCCACAGGTGCAAAAACACACTTTGGTCAGGATTTGAAAAATGACAACTGTCATGTTCATGAGGTGGTGTAAAAAATGGCTATGTTGAAAATTTGGGGACAGAGTATTTAAAATTAGCAAAGTTACAAGTGTGCGTAGTAAAATGTCACTATACATTCATAAATTTGCCATGTTTACATATTTTGACCCCAAGTTTTCAACATAGCCTTCTTATCAATAGATGTGTACATGTATGTTGCCATGGAAGTGCAGGCCTTCTGGGCCCTGTGCTTGCATTTGTGCCAAGACAGCAACCAAATTGTCAGCATTAGCCATCAAATTTCCCTACTTTTGTTGCTTTAATCTGAACCCTAACTGTTTCAGTAATGCAGAGTTTTGCAAAGAATACCACACCCCTATAGATAGGGTTACATCATCAGTTCAATTTGAAACCCAATTTTTTTTGCACCTTAATAACTTTGCCATAGTTTGACAAAATAGCACACAATTTGGCATGCATATTCTGGCTGTCAGAGTCACAAGATGTGAAACATTTTGTGACAGCACCTTGTATGGTTTTTGAGCTACAGAGCATTAAAAGACTGAAAATAATCTACCCTATACTTAACATTGGGTATTTTTTACTCTCACTTACAGCCTAGACCACAAGGAATTTCTTCATTAAATTTTCAGGGATGATGAGGCCTGTACCAAGGGTGTGCATTTGGATGGTTTGATGAATAAATGTGATTCTAATTTTGAATTAATATGATCATTTTGAAATAAAAATCAAGTTTAACCAAGAAGAAAAAGCTATTATGACTGATCATTTGCATGAATTACCTGTCGTGTTGAAAAAAAAATGACTGTATTGGCTGCCATTTTCTTTCTCTCTTTCAACTCACAAACATTGAAAATGCATAAAAATAATCTTTTTTTGTTTTTTAAATACCTGAACCTAGAGAAACAGGATCCATTGAGCCATATTCTGATGTTTGTTTTTTAAAATACTTGCCAGAAATACATTTTTGGGCAGCCAAAATCCAGGGTTCCCAGCTTAGCGAGAGGAGCCATTCACCCACATTCTCTGTATGAGAACAGCAGGACTTTCTTGACTTCTGCAGCTACAACTGGAACTTGTGCCATGGGCTGCAGTGAGAGGAGTGAGCAGTCAATCCTATTTTGTCTGCAGCAGGCTCCCTTTAATCTTATATAGTTTCCATGGTGTCCAGTGGTTCCACTGATCCTATCCCCATTAATGTTTCCCTGGTGTCTAGTGGCACCCCCACATTCCAATCCCCATTCCAAATGCTTCCCTGATGTCTTGTGGCACCCTCCAATCCCATTCACAATAATGTTTCTATGGTTTCTAGTGGCACCCTCGACCCTCTGAACCCCATTGCCTATAACATTTCCCTGGTGTCTAGTAGCACCCCCTCCCTCTGATCACTGTCCCTCTAATTGTTTTCTGTTTCTCTGGTGTTTAGTGGTGCCTAGTCACCCTACAATTGCTGTTCCCTTAATAATTTTCTCTTTTCATGGTGTCTAGTGGCACCACCCACTCTCTTATTACCATCCCCTTAATAATTTGCACTTTTCCTGGTGTCTAGTGGCACCCTTACCCTACAATCTGAAACAAAGAAAACCACCCCTCAATGTTTATTTTATAAATGTGAAAAAAGAAAACAGTCCTTCACTTATCTGACCACCCCATCGCCACCTCCCACTAAGTGCTCCCCATCCCACTCCCCCCAGTACACCCTCACACACACTCACTCACCTGGACAGGGCACAGGGTGAAGATCCACTCTCCAATTGAAGACACATCTTGCTGCTGGAACTGACAACCGCAATATGAGAAATTAAGGTAAGTGCAGTTTAATGTATTTCAATGGGGGTTTCAACTTTAAAGAGCTAGTGTACTGCCTGGAAACTGCTTGCAATTAATTGTAACTTTCAGATGTAGTCATCTTTTGCTTCTTATATCTCTAGTATTTATTCTTTTGTGTTTGCTAATTAGAACATTTTCCACCTGGCAGTACTGGGGTGATGTATGGTGCAGCACTCTGTCTAGAGGGAAAAAAAAGTCAGTTCTATTCCTCCCACTACATCAACACTAAAACCACTCTGACTATGACATCACTAGTAACCAATGAGAACCATTTCTTGCTGCTGGGTTTCACTTTCACATGAAGCAGCAGGAACTGGCTCTTCCTGGTTACTAGTGATGTCACCATTTGCTGCATTTTGATTGGTAGCTTGTGAAAGTCACTACACTGCAAGAATTGTGGTGCCTCAAGGTGTTTGGTCTCATTTCTGTGATGTAGTGGGAGGAATAGAACTGATTTTGTTTTCTCCAGACAGAGTGCTGCTCTACACACCACCCCAGTACTGTCAGGTGGAAAATGTTCTAATTAGCAAACAGAAAATAAAAACATACTTCAGATACTAGAAGTGATAGCTGACTGCATCTGAAAATTACTATTAATTCCAAGCAATACACTAGCTCTTTAATGCAAACTTTGCCATTTTTTGCATATTTTGACATCAGATTTTCAACATGGCCTTTTGGTAACCCATTCTCGTGAATAACTGTGCTGGAATTCTGCAAATCTGGCCTGAAAGGGGACCTTGTGGTTTCTTGATGAAATCACCTTTTGGGCAGAATTTAAAAATGTTCACCACCCTTGTTCATGAGGTGGGGTCATAAGAAGGCTGTGTTGGAAATTTAGGATCAAATTATGTAAAAATGGCAAAGTAATGCACATTCACTGGAATTTCACTACGCTTGCTCATAACTTTGATAATTTAAAATATTTTCACTCCAAATTTGACCATTAGATAAGTGTTCAAGTGTTTCTTTAGATCACCAAAAGGGGGAAAATCCTGAAAAAATGTGTGGTTGATTGCAGAATCAGGACTTGGATGCTCTATTGACATTTGCCATTATGTACTTTCATGGACAAGAAATGTGTGAGCATCTTTTGAAAATGAATTACTACCAGATCTGTCATACTGTTTTCTTCCTTTGTATTAATTGTCTGCACTACTGAATGGTTTTGTTTAATTATTATTTGGGCACATGTGTTTGGGATTGTATTTGAATTAATTAATGATTGAAGGGAATGTTAAATATGCATACTCACATGGTAGTCTCCACCACCAGATGAAGCCTTACTGGTGAAGTGCTGGGATAGTGGTTCCTATTATGTGATACATCAGCACTGATTTTTGGTTTAGCTTTTCAAATAAAGCATTAATGTGAAGTATATCCAGTGTGTTGGGACTGCTGTTTCAATGTTTCCCTGGTGTCTAGTGGCACCGCTTAGCCTCCAATTGCCTTTCCCATGTTTTTTGCATGTTTCAATGGTGTCTAGTGGCACCCCCACCCTCCAATTGCCATCCCCATATTGTTCCAATGTTTTCCTGGTGTCTAGTGGCACCCCCACCCTCCAGGTACTGTCCCCATATTGTTTCAGGGTTTCCCTGGTATCTGGTGGTACCCCCACCCTTTAATTGGCATCCCTGTATTTTGTGCTTCTTTCTCTGGTGTCTAGTGGCACCTCCACCCTTTGATTGCTGTCCCTTTATTGTTTAACCCATAATTAAGAAAACCTTTACTTAATGTCTTTTTGTTTTTTTTTTCTGTAAAAAAGAAAATGGTCCCTTGCCAATCTGACCCTTCCCAGCCTGACCTTCCACTGAGTGCCCACCACCCACATCCCACCACACCCCCACACACCATGACTCTCCAGAACTGGACATAGGAAAAAGATCCACTCTCTGATGGAAGACACGTCTTGCTGCTGAAACCAACAACTGCTATCTAAGAAACTAATGTAAGTGCAGTTCCATGTATTTCAATGGGGTTTTCAATGTTGATGCACAACTTTAACATTTTTGAATATTTTGGAACCCCACCTTATTAACAATGGTGGGAAATTAGGCAAATCCAACCTGAAAGGTGATTTCACAGTCACTTAGCAAAATCACAATTCAGGCAGGATTTGAAAACTTTCACTGCCCTTGTTTATGAGGTGGGGTCACAAGGAGGCTATATTGACATTTTGTGGTCAAAATATGTAAACATGACAAAGTTATGCATGAATGTTGAAATATTTCTAAGCTTCATAGTGACTTTGGTAATTTTAAATAATTTGTCCCCAAATTTTCAACATAGCTATTTTATTACACCACCCTATGAATGTGATAGATGTCATTTTTCATATGCTGGCTCACACCTGTGTCATGGAATGATGTTTTGATGCCATGGAATAATGTTTTGGTGGGCATTTAAACATTTTCTCTACTGGGTTCATGAGGTGGGGTAATAAGGCTATGCTGACAATTTGATTGCTGTTTTGCTACAAGCTTCTACAGCAACATACTGTACATCTACTCATCTATGGAGGGATGAGAGTGCAGGGCACAAAGGGACCTGCACTCTCACAGACAAATGAGGATATGATTATTCTATCTCAAAAAATAAGGGAATTCTTTGCAAAAAACTGCATTAATGCAACAGCTAGGGCTTTGATTAAACCTACAAAAGTAGGGAAATGTGATGTTAGGGTTTCAAACCCTAACACCTCTTCCCCATCTCTGAAGCAAATGAGGTGTGGAGTCTTTCTTGCAGTTGTTCAACCCTAATGCTCACCCCAGTGGCTCAGTAGGTAGCACACTCGCCTCTGAGACTGGGAGATCAGAGGGCTGTAGGTTCATTTCCTACATCTGGCACTTGTGTTAATATCCCAGTACTGACACTGTAGTGCAGAATGAGAGGGGTGTTGCACTTCTGAGGTGCCGTCTTTCAGATGAGATGTTAAACCAAGGTCCCATCTGCCTGGATTGGTGGTAGTTCAGGTGGATGTTAAAGTTCCCATGGCACTTATCGAAAGAGTAGGGGAATGTTTTATTAGAATAACAAATCATCATAATATAAGACAGTGTTTCCATACAGAAAAAAAATACAAGTCATAACAAAAGCAAAGAAGTATTATCATCATACATAGCTAAACATACCGGCTAATATAGAAGTAGAAACCCCAATACAGTAGTCATAATAAAAACAATGTAATTTGGAAAAAGGAACCAGATCAAAACAATGATAAAATATATAGACATTATACAAAGGCATAAAAGAAAAAAAACAAACCAAACCAAAATAAGTCCATAGATGGAAAAAAGGAAAACAAAAAATCAGCAGATCTCATAGTTCTGATCTCACTGTAAAAGTGAAAAGAGAAGAACAAGTGTCAGAAGCAAAACTGAAAACAGTACAAAACCCCACCAAAGGGACATAAATCAGCCAGTGTCCAACCACTGTATCACCTTCCATTTCATTTGAAATTTGTGTTTCAATAAAGTACGAGAATCTCTATTCCAAAGTTCTAACAGCCAATTATGAATTCTCAAAAATAATTGTTCTGGTGAAATAAATAAAGCTTGCAAGGACCATGTGCACCGAACCTGCCAAACATGGTATTTTATACCCCCAAAAATCAATCTGACAGTATCTGCATTAAAAGAGGCCCAGTCCGAGTTCAAAACACCAGAAAACAAACACTTGGGTCCAATAGTCGGAAAATGAAAAGTAGCCCATCTAACGGAAAAGATCGACCAAAATTGCAAAATATAAGGGCAGTCAAAAAACAAATGAAACATTGTCTCAAATTGATGTAGGCAAGAAGTAGTTCTCGGACAGTACCGCTCCTCTATACCCTTGTGTTTTAGGTTATTTTTTACATTTAATTTCCCATGTGCAGTAAGCCATGTGACATCCCACATATAATTCGGAAGGGTAACAGAGGTAAGCATAGAAGAAACCTGAAGCAAATCCAACTCTAACAGATCCCGAAACACAAAGTGGTCCAAAAAATATTGATCTAATAAAAAATAATACATACGTTTCCTAGAATATTGAGTAATGGAAGCATAAGAAATGTTCCACTTTTTAATTTTACTAAAACAGGAATGATGATAAACAGGCAATTGAGAAATAGGCTTTTGTTTGTGGATAACTCTGTCCCTAGACCACCCATCCAACCATGGGGAAACATGATCTAGAAGCCACAAAGTCCATATTCTAGTTGTACCAAGTACCAGTGGAGAAATATTTTTATATAGAAATATACTGAAAAAAAATAGAACGGGGTTAATCATATTTAATCCACCATGTTTTATAGGATTATACAAGACATTTCGTTTTATGGGGTTCAAACGACTACCCCAAATTGTACGAAAAAAAATACCATATAGTGTTGTTTCTTTAGAAACCGGTAAAGCATAAACTGCACTCAAATGTAAAAATAAACCAATAAGAAACGTATTACTCATATATATCCTTTTCTTTTTGGACATGTTCCATTTGTTCCAAAGTGATATTTTCCAAGTCGCAGTTTGAATTAGTTTATCCCAATTGTAAGCAGCCGTATCTGTCCCACAAAAAAAATAAATCCCCCAAATTTTACAAACATACGTAGTGACAGGAATCCCCATGATTACGGAATGTGTAGAATAATGGCTACCAAAAAAACAACACTGACTTTTGGATAAATTAAAAGAAGCTCCAGTTCCTTTCATATATGCTATAGTCAATGTTTCCATAGCGGCACAGGAAGGAAGATCTGCTAAAAAAAGACATAAGTCATCTGCATAAGCCACAACTTTGATTTTCATATCATCTGATCCCAAAGAGGGACCTCTAATAACATCCATACCTGAAATGGCAGAAAGCAATGGTTCTAAGGACAGAATGTAAAGAATAGGACTTAGGGGACATCCTTGATGTACACCTTTGCCACAGTTTTGTTTAGAACCAAACCAGCCATTAACATATGGAATAACTTCTGCTTGCCGATAATAATGTCACAACCAATTTGTGAAACTAGGTGGAAAACCCATTGATTCCATGCATTTCCAAAGATAAAGATGTGACACTTTATCAAAAGCTTTCACTTGATCTAAGGTAACACAAATCCCTGCTAGTTCATCCCTACTACCCTGTTCAATAATTTCCCTAATAAGAATCAGGGCATCTGTGATAGTATGCCCAAGCACCGAGCAGAATTGTGTGGGAGAAATGATGTCATGTAGAAGACAGGAAATTCATAAACTCAAAATCTTAAGAATTTTGCAATTGGAATTTAAAAGTGTTATCGGACGCCAATTATTTAAATTACCTCTATCTCCAGATTTGTGAAGAAAAATCAACAGTCCCTCATTCATACTAGGAGGAAAAGTACCATTAAGGAGACAAGTATTAAACATTTTAACCAAATGTTGATCCAGAATTGTGCTAATCAAACTATAAATTTCGTTAGGAAGGCCATCTTTACCGGGAGATTTGTTTTTCGGAAGATTTTGAATAACTGTACTGAAGTTCTAGTAATGTAATAGGGGTCAACAAGGAATCAAAAATTTGTCAGGATCTGTCTCAGGGAACTGTATCTTAACCATTCATCAACAGATTGCTGTGAAATGTTCAAATCCTCCATAAATAACGAGCGAACATGAACATCTATGATCTGGAAAAGATCCCGTCTATTAATAACCCGCATACCAGCAGAGTTCAACAGATTATGCATATCCTTTGTATTACGTCGGGACATATTATTGTCATAAGGATTAGTAAAAGCTGAAGGACCCTGGGTACCAAATCTCTGCTCCCTCTCTAGTTGCAATTGTTTGGAATTATGCAATTGTACCAATTCAGCCTTAATTTTATTGATAGTGGAAACATCTACTTTAATTCCCATATTAATTTGAGAATAAAAGTTGGTTAATAGATTTTGTAGGGAGTGCCTATAAGATTTATGGGAGGCATCCAATAAATGACCAATTTCTTTAAAATATTCTTTAAAAATGAGTTTAGAATCCTCCCATCATTCTTTTTGGGACTCATATAAAAATAACACAGAGTCATGCGCCTTTAAAACATCCATGAACCCTGTCCTCACTGCCGGAATATCTAAGAGAGACAAATTCAACTTCCAATAGCCTGGGCCCTTGGAAGTTTGTTGAAAATTGGAAAGCGAAAAACTGAGGAGACAATGGTCAGAGGAAGCAACCAAAGTAACACAAGGGGTAAAAATTTGAAGGGAGGAAGAGACAAACCAATAATCAATCCTTGATTTCCTACTGCCCTGTAAATATGTGAAAGAAGAAATATCCTCAAAAACATCACATAGCCCTGTAACCTGTAGTAAAGCATTCAAACAAGTCATATCACAATAGGTTTTGGAAGTAACTGATTTGGTAGTCCGTGAAATATTAAAATCCCCACCAAATAAAATATTCCTGCTAGAAAATAAATGAGGCAGAATGAGATGAAATAATTGAATACATTCCCATTTACTTTGTGGAGCATAAAGGTTGATCAATCAAAACGGAACTGCATCAATACTAACATCTAACAATAATACCCTCCCAGGGGAAAGATGTACTACATCCGTAACCTTAGTGACATTAGAGGTGAAACATATCCCAATTCCTGAACATGAGTCAGTTCCTCCAGACCAATAACAAGGACCCCATCCCCAGAAATTGGTGGCAACAGAAAAATCCTGAATCGTATACAGCCGAGTATCCTGAAAAAATATAATATCATGACGTAAATCAGCAAAATTAGCAAAATTGACCTGTTTTTTAAATAACGATCTAAGACTGTTAGCATTGAGACTAGACACAGAAATATCAAATCCAGAATGAGAAGAATGAGAAGTAAGTTAAGAGTGAGAATGCAATTTCCTATTACTTTTACGCAATCCTACACGGGTGGTTTTTTTCAGTTTACATTTTGCACCCACCCTTGGATCCAGAACAGTTTCCTGGTCAGAAGTCATGTCCACTTGGGAAGGATTCTGAGAGGTCGAGTCAGAATCACAGTCTTCAGTTTCTACAGAAGCCAAAATTTCAAATTTATTAGAAACAGACACAGGGGCAGGAGACTGAGCCCAATCCAGCACTGAACGTTGTGCAACGTCCTTCTGAATAGGGGACTGGGAAACTAAGTCTTCATCCACATTTTTATCCAAAGAAGACACCACCAATGAGCTACGTGGAACCACCAAAGGGGTTACAGGAACTGTAAGGACAGAATCAACAGGACTGGAGAAGTCAGGCCGAACAACAGGTGGAGGGGGAGCCTGCCTAGGTGGGTGAGAAAAGGCCACAGGGGATTTAGTTGCTAGAGCAGCAGAATATGGTTTTAGGTGTAGGGGAGTAGGAGGCCCAACACCCTCCAAAAGAGTCTGAGCTGCTTTGAAAATAATCAAGTCTTGCATAGCATAATCTGAGTCCTCAGTGTTATGAGCTGTCTGTGGACAATCTGAAAATAAATGCCCTGAGTCTTCACAAAAGTTACATCTAACTGGGTTCTCACACTGATAACCAGAATATCCGCCCTCCCCACATTGAAAACAAAGAATTTTTTCGCAAGACGTACTAATATGTCTTGGAGAGCCACATTTATAGCATCGCCTGGGTTGACCAGGATAAAACAGAAAATCTTTATCGCAGCCAATAAAAAAACAATTAGGGAGATGAACAAAGTCATCTTGAACACTATGGAGTTTTATTTTAAATTCCCATCCCCCATTCCAAAACCCTTCCACATCCAAAATGGGATCTGGCGTGTCTTGAACCTCACATCTCTTATTCAACCAATAAAGAATATCAACCAAGTTTACCCCTTCATTACAAAATAAAACAGTTGCTACTCAGAAAGGTTGTTTTGTTAATGGAACCACCTGAAAGTGGGACCATAAAGGGTTAGTTTTTAAAGATGCATATCTCAACCAAAAAGTTTCTAAGTTTGCAGGAGTCCTGAAACTAATATCAAAGGAATGTTCTCCAGGAGCATGAATGAGGGCATAGATATCTGAGGGTGTAAAGCCCAAGGACTGTTTAATCAATATCCTGCCCACATAGAAGCAGTCAGGAAGTTCAGCCATCCCACCCAAATAACGAAGTCTGATAGCATTTTGTTTTTTAGCCAACTCCAAGGGTTTTGCAAATAAATCTGCAGAGGTATGTTTGGGAGAGTCAGGTAAGGGAGTAGTAGGAGTAGCCGAGGTATCCACAGCTATGCCCACAGACTCTGAATCTGGTGTGACAGAAGAGGTACTACCCGAAGCAATAGTCTGTTGCATATCAGTCTCCACAGAGTCCAAAATCCAGCTTTCATGAGAAATGGTTGTGATGCAAGCCACATCAATGGAATGGGCCAACACATCCATTGAAGCAGTCGGATCAGCCACCCAGGAACCGTCTGCAATTTGTTTCCATCCTGCATTCGAAAGTGCAGATTCAGGGTACCAAGGTTCCTCCATCATGCGGTTGATTGAATCGTCAGTAGCAGCCAAGACAGACGCCGGTGCAGAGGAAACCACATCATCAGCGGAGCCAGGACCAAGTTTGAAAGTCCGACGAACAACTTCAGGAGAAACTCCGAGCAGGCGTTTCCTTTTCTTTCTATCCAACAATTCAGCTCTCGCTGAGGTAAGAGCCACTTCTGTTTGCAATAATTGATCCTGCAAAGCAGCTCTTTGCTGTATCATTGCAGTTACCGTATCATCATCCACACCATCCTCCACTGTTTCCAACATATCAAGGGCTTCCACAGATCGGACTTTAGAATCTGGGTTTAACAACGGAGCAGTCTGTGTAATAGCAACGTCTACTTCTCCGACCCCCAGTATGCGACCATCTTCCTCCATCGCTCACAGCAAACTGTCCTCCTCCATAGATGCCACGTAGGGGACAATGTCCCCTTCCAGAGTAGGGGAACTTCCCCAGTGTTCTGGCCAAATTTCCCTATTCACTAAGAAAAAATACCACCGACATCTTAATCTGGTTCAAGGTCAGTTGGCATTCATCTGTATCCCCTTCCCCCGGGTCATGCCTGAAAATAGGCAGGATTTGTCTAGTGCACTTACCCTGTCAACAAAAACTAAACAAAATAAATAAATGAGTGTATTGAATGGGATGAACATTACAGTGGAGAACCCCAAGGAAGACTCCCCCTCATTTGTTTCAGGGGTGGGGAAGGGGTTTCAGGGTTTGAAACCATAACATCACATCTCCCAACTTTTATTGGTTTAATCTGAGCCCTAACTGTTCCATTAAGGCAGATTTTTGCAAACAATATTTTATATATCTATTACAGTGGTGTAGTTTTGCTACAGTAGTTAGGGTTGAGTAGGCTGTTTAATGGTAAACCCCTAACATTGCACTTTAATAGCTTTGCCCCTGTCGAACAGATTTCCACAACATTTTGCATGAGTAGTCTTGGGGAGAAAGTCTCTTGACATGCCAAGTGTCATTCTAGTTGGATGTGTGGATTCTGGGATTTATTGAGTGCATTTTTAGGACTTTTTTTTCTGTTGCTGTTTTATTTGTCATTGCCTAGCACCCAGAGAGTTTGAAACTTTAGTCTGAAATTTTCATGGTATAAAAGGCCTACCTCAGAATGACTCCTTTCATTGGTTTGGTGACAACAATATAATCCATTCCCAAATTACAAGGATTTGAAATTGATGTTGTGAGCATGCTCAGTAGGGTCTTTTGGACAGATGTTTGATGCCCCACTGAGCATGCTAGAACTACAATTTTAAATCCTTATAACTTTGGAACAGATTAATATTCTTTTACCAAACCACAAAAGGCACCATTCTAAAGTAAACCCTTTCTATGCTGAAAATTTCACATCATAATTCCAAACCATCTGGGCTGTATATCTAATAAAATTGTGCAAGAGCACCACTATAGTTAAGGATGAGTAGGCTGTTTAATGTTAAAACCCAAACTTTGCACATTAATTGCATTGCCTTCCTTCAATGGATTTGCATGAAATTTTGCATGCGTGGTCTTGAGGGTAAAATAACATATATTTTATTTAGTTTTTGTTGACCGGGTAAGTGCACTAGACAAATCCTGCCTATTTTCAGGCACTACGCAGGGAAGGGGGATACAGATGAATGCCAACAGACCTTGAACCAGATTAAGCTGTTGGTGGTATTTTTAGTGAATGAGGGAAATTTGGCCAGGACACCGGGGAAATTCCCCTACTCTTTTCGATAAGTGCCATGGGATCTTTAACATCCACCTGAACTACCACCAATCCAGGCAGATGGGACCTCAGTTTAACGTCTCATCCGAAAGACTGCACCTCAGAAGTGCAGCACCCCTCTCATGCTGCACTACAGTGTCAGTACTAGGATATTAACCCAAGTGCCAGATGTGGGAACTGAACCCACAGCCCTCTGATCTCCCGGCCTCAGAGGCGAGTTTGCTACCTACTGAGTCATGGACACTGATGTGCCAAGTTTCTTTCCAGTCACATGTGGATTCCAGGATCTGAATACTGCATTTTTTGGGAACAATTGAGGATTTTTGCTGTTATTTTGTCATCACCTAGCACAAATATGGTTTAGAATTTTGGTCTGAAATTTTCAGGGTAAAAAAAGCTTGCCCCAAAATGATGCCTGTCATTGGTTTGGTGAAAAGATATCAATCTGTTACCAAGTCATAAGGATTTGAAATTTCAGTTCTGAGCATGCTCAGTAGGATCCTTTGAATAGATGTTTAATACCCTACTGAGCATGCTCAGAACTAAAATTTCAAATCCTTATCACGTAGGAATAGATTAATATTTTTTCACAAAACCAATGAAAAGCACCACTCTGGGGCAAACCTTTTCTACCCTGAGAATTCCAGAACAAAATTCCAAACTGTCTCAGTTAGTGGCACAATAGCACCACTATAGTTATGGTCAAGTAAGCTATTTTATGTTAAGCCCCTAAATTTGCTATTTAACAGCTTTCAATGGATTTGGATGACATTTTACTTGCCTAGTCTGGGGAAGGGGGGCATGGGCAACATCTTTGAAGTACCGAGTTTCATTCTGGTTGGATGTGAGGATTCCAGGATCCATATAGTGCCTTTTAAGGAAAAACTAGTTGGTTTTTTGCTATTTATTTGTCATCACCTAGAACACAGTTTGGAATTTTGATCTGAAATTTTCTGGATTGAAAGGGCTTACCCAGAATGGCACATTTCACTGGTTTGGTGAGAAAATATCAAGTCTGTTCCAAAGTTATAAGGATTTGATATTTCTGTTGTGAGCATGCTTTTGGGTCTTTTGGATAGATGTTTGATACCCTACTGAGCATGCTCAGAACCAACATTTCAAATTATTATAACTTGGGAATGGATTAGTATTTGTTCACCAAACCACTGCAAGGCACTATTCTGGGGAAAACCCTTTCAGCCCTGAATGTTTCTGACTAAAATTCCAAACCATCTGGACTACAGGTGATGACAAAAAAACAGGAAAAAATATATATTTTTCCTAAAAACACACTAAAATGATCTCTTTAAAAAAACAAACTCCTGAACCTAGCTAAATGGGAGCCATTTAGCTAGATTCTGCTGTTAGTTTTTAAAAACTTGCCAGAAATGCCTTTTTGTTGCACCCCAAAATCCAGGGTACCCAGCTTAGTGAGCAGAGCCATTCACCCACGTCCTCTGTATGAGGCAAGAGTGAGATCACTGAGCTACTAGTCCCTTGTTTTGTCTTTCTGTCTCACTCTCTTTCTTTCTCTGTCACTATATCTGTCTGTATCTGTCTTTCTATCTATACATAGCAATTTTTCTCACCACCTCATGAACGTAAAAGCTGCCATTTTTCAAATCCTGGCCAAAATGTGTTTTTGCACCTGTGGCACAGAATGGCATTTTGTGGAGCCCAATACCATATCTGTAGGAATTTGAAAATTTTCACCTATCTGGTTCAAGAGGTAGGGTAGTAAAAACACTTTGCTGATAATTTGGTATATAAATACAGTAATGTGCCTAGGTCATGAATGAATGTTGCACTATTTCAACATTCACTTATAACTTTGCTAACTTTCAATATGTTGACTCCAAACTTTCAACATAGTCATTTTTCCACACCATCTCATAAATGCAAGAGGTGTCATTTTTTTAAATCCTGGATGAGATGTCCTTTCCCAATTCTATATACTTGTTTTTCCTTCCAGTCTTCATACTCCAGCTTCCTGGGTTTCATCCTGCAACATTGTGTATGTGTTCCTGAGATGTGTGTGTGTGCTGTGAACTGGACAGTTGGCATTTAGTGTGTGTCATCTAGCAGAATGACAATGCCTGATCACTGCTTGTTGGTAGTTTTGTGGTATTCTTTCAAAATTAAAAGTAACATACAAACAAAATTTATTTTTCTTCCAGACTACATTCAACCAACTTATTATGGTTCTTCCTATAGCATTCTGCGTGTCTTCCTGAGTTGAGCTAGTGTAGTGTGACCTCTGCAGCAGGCAGAAAGTGGATGTCAGCTGGTAGTCTGCTGATGCCTGGCTATTGCTAAGTGGCACTTTTGTGGCATCAGCAACATAAATTATAATAAAAACATTTTAAAAATATTATTGGCTACCTGTTTGCGATGGAGCAGCAGAGAGGGCAAGGGTATGAGGGCATAGTGAGATCATCCAGAAGCAGCAACGAAAAATAAAGTGAAGTTAGATTGACAAGAGACCCTCAACTTCAATGGGAACTTGGGGTGTATAGGCAACTGCTTGAACAGTCTGTAAAGTATCACAAATTGTTGGAACCACTTGTATTAGCACTTCAAGGGTTGAAATTCAAATAATATTTGCAGAGAGATGCAGAAAGAAAGGAATACAGCAGGTAGTGACATCAGTGGAAGAGGAGAAAGTGATTCTAGGGAGCCTGGTGCCAAAGACACAGATCATGAGTAACTACCTGATACAAATGATTGCAGCAACAGCAGTTCTACAAAAGAGAATATAGAATAGGTGTGAGTTGGACTTAGAGCAGGGCAGATAAGAGATAAAAAAGACAGACATTTGGGGGTGTGCCTTTGCAGCTGACACAATGGCATCCTAATCTGTCAGCTGTCTCTTCCCTGCAGCCTATCCTTCGACACCGCTATCAAAATGCTGCTATACGGCTTGATAAATACCCCTACTTGAAAGCCACTGTTCCAGTGACTCTGCTTCTCTTTTTCTTTTTTCACTCAGTCTTTCTGCAGTGCGGCAGCAGTGTGCTTCCTCCCTTGTGAATCCAGTTGTTCTTTGGGATTGTAACTCTCTGGTACAGCACCTCTGGCAACTCTAGTGGGCCTGACAGTGATAAAGACTAAGTTTAGTAAAATAATCCTGGACATAGGCAATGTCAAATCCATGGCACCCCACAATGCCGAAGATGTAGCCAGCTTGACTCAAGGAGTGATATACACTGAACAGTAAATGGTAAATATCCATGAACAGGACAGGACAACCAAACACTTATGGAACAAAATCAAAGATATGTAGAACAGAGAAGATGGAAAAATCTCCATTTTTTTAGGGTTCCCAGAAGGTGTGGAAGGCTGGGACTACAACCAATTTCTTCAAAAGTTGCTCTCTATTGTCCTCAAGCACCAGTGTCCAGCTCTCCGAGAAACTGAGTCTCTCTGCTCCCTTGGGCTGCCACTGAAACTGGGCCAGAAGCCAAGACCTAGCCTGGCAAAATGGCTCAGATTGCCAGTGAAGGAGCAGATCATGTCACTGGCCATGGAGCATGGGCCTTTAGTGCAGCAGGGATACCTGATTCAGGTGTTCCTGGACTTCTCCCTGACACTCACCAAAATACACAGAGCCTTTATCTTAGATCAAAAGGACTTACAGAAGCTGGATGTCTCCTATAGCCTCTGCTCTCAAACCACCTTATGGATAACCAGGAATGGGGTATGCCACCTTATGGGTAACCAGGGATGAGGTATATCACTCTTCCATTCATTGGAAAGCACAGAGGACTTCATAAGAAGATCTTGAATCAATGGAGTAATCCCTATAATGTCCCTCTTACCTGAGTCCTCCTCTATAGACACTACCCAGAATCGAACCCTCCCCACTTGGCGCACTCTCAGGCAGTTCCCTCACATGCCTCACAAGAAGAAGAGAAGGAGGACTGCCACACCATGTTCTGTTGGTGGGCCAAAGCACAGGAGTTAAAAAAGCAAAGGTAGCATGCCTGAACTTCCCTGAAGTTCACTGCAAGTGCAGCAGGAACAGAAGTCAGGATAGACAGGAGCTGTCCCACAGTTGAACTGGCCAGGCCTCAAGGAACAGATTTACCCCTTTGACACATGTTACTGATGAGGCCAAACCCAGGGAACAGCAACCACTCCCTCAACATTTCTCTGGAAACCAGAACCCACTGCCCGCTCCTCCACAACAGTACCTGTCAGTTGCAATACCTGCTGAGACCCTTCCTGAGAATGTCCCTCTGCCGACAAGCACTCTACCAACAGCTGAAGCAGCCACCCTTAAGTCTTACATAGTGGCTGCTGCTTTTCCTTCTAAATCCTCAGCCAAACCACCAGCCATACCAGGGCTCCATGAACTGGGCTGACTAAAGCTTCTGAACTTTTTGGCAAAGTAGGTACTTAAGTCTGGCCCTTCACTGCTGATCCCGCTCTGAACACCATTTGCTCTATAATGACAGACTATTTGGCCTTAAAAGGGGCACAATATCACAGACACTGACTCCATATCCTTTAAACTGCTATCTAGCAGAGTTCCATGGTGCCCTTTTTAAATTCTCTGGATTGTGTAACATGAACTTTGCTTGGTCAAAAAGGTTACTAATCCACATACAGTATGTATTATGGAAATAGTTGTACTGTTCCTTCCAGGGGTATACTGATATCTCAGAGGGAGGGTTGGGATCTCCCATTCAGGATAGCCTGGCTCCAGGGAGCAGGGGTGCTTCTGAGGCCTCACCCTTGTGAGGAAGTACATGATCTGTGGTAGCCAAGGTCCATAGGTTTGTGTGGGTATCTTGTTTCACACAGGCCACTCCCCTCCATGCAGGGTATGCCCTCTCATCTGGATGGCTGCCCAATTCCCTCATGAACTTTGTAGCAGAACCTAAACTCTAATACAAGCTTCCAGGATAGGATATACACCTTTGATTTAAAAATAAGCATTTAATTCGAATGTGAGTAATTGGTTTGGGGAGGACAAGCTATTCTCTGGACTAGCTGCATCATGTAGGTAGTTGTTTTCAGTGACCACCTATGGATGTCTGACTCCAGGTTTCCATGGCTTAGTGTAGGACAGATGCAAGAAATGACTGCTGATTCATGATTTTGCCTGTACTGTTACTTTTACGATTCACTTCGGTTGGGCTCTACAAGTTTATAGTTGTTTGTTTAGATTTTAACATTGTACACATTTTAAAGTGGCCTTCCAAAACCTGTCACAACTTTATAAACCACCCCAAGGGCTTTGCCACTTTTCCTTCCAGCTGGTCATTTCATACTGCAAAGGATCATGGAGTCCACCGTATGGTGCAGGTGGTGGGGAGGCACATAAACCCTACTAATATGGTATTCCTTCATGTTTCTGTTGCCTAGTTGAAATAGCCGACATCACATTTATAACATGGAATGTCAGGGGTATGAATTCCCCATCAAGCATAAGAAGGCCTTGCCCACCTTAAAAAACTGGGGACTAAAGTGGCATTCCAGCAAGAGACACAGTTTTTAACTACAGAAGCAGAGACTCTGAAGAGGCAGTGTGGGGGACTGGTAGGAAATACATAGTACAGTAATGCCCACAAAAAGGGATGTCTCCATCCTGTAGCAAAAAGGACTACAATTGCAGGTGACTGATATCCAAGCCAATGTGGAGGGGCACTGGGTGCTGCATAAATTCTCCACCATGCAGGGCCCCTCATATCCTAATTAACTCCTATGTCCCTAATAAAAACACTCCTTTCTTTTGGCAAATCCACAGATCCTGGCTAACTGGGGAGGGTCTGCAGCCCTCATTCTGTGGAGGCAACTTAAGTCTTACAAATGACCCTGTACTAGACAGATCTGGAAATCAGGGTGAGCCTCACCAGTATCCTTAGGGTACGGTTCAGTAGTGCATGTACTGTAGGAACTTGCCCTCACAGACATTTGGAAGCTGGCCAACCCAATAGTTCAGGATTATATTTCCTTTTCCAAAGTTCAGCAATCCATCAGCAGATTGGACCTTTGGCTCTCTTTCCCACAGATCATGTAGACAGTGGTGGACACTACTTCCACTCCACAGTGGTCTCTGACTGTGCCCCCTCTCACTCAGTGTCCTTTGGACACCCCTTCCAAAATTGGTCCCATGGAGGTTTGTTCCTTTGCTATTGAAAAACCCCAGAATCATAACCTGGGTCAAAGCTGAACTCCAGGGTTTTCTGTCTCATAACGATAATGGGGCAGTGGCACATTCCACCCTCTGGGAGACATGGAATGCCTTTCAGTGGGTTAGGGTTATAAGCTATGTAGCTTATAGGAGGAAGAGCCGAGAAGTGGAGACTAAAGCCATGGAAGGTTAACTCCTGGATGCTAAAGCAGCATTAAAGGCAGACCTCCAACTCCCATAGGATATTTCAATTACAGGACCAACTTAACCAGCTATATAGGAGGAGATAACACACCCATTAATAAGTGGTTAATAATGCCCAAGGGTGAGGCAGGAGCTGCTAGGGATAGCCTGTAATCCCTGACTGAGAGACTAAAAGTGAAGTGGCAGAAGGGGTAAGGAATTGCAGTTTTTGGCAGCCAGTGTCATATTGGTAGGTACCAAGAACATGCATGCTGTAGGGACACTAGACCTCAGCTCATACAACTCAGAATTTTACATTGGTGGTATAGAACACATTATGTTTTGTTGATGCAGCTCTCAGCCTGGTTCTCTATCCCATATTCTATGGCACCGCACAGCCATAGTTCAGTTCTGGGAGACTGTAATCCATTTCTGTAAAGCTGTCTACTCTCTGAAATTATGTTTTACCCAGTCTTGATACCCCTGGTTATCCGCAAGCACAAGATTGCTGTAAATCACACCTCCTGAAGTTACATATTATAGTTACCATAATGGCTAAATGCCTCCTACTCAGAAGATGGAGATTGACTGACACCCCCTTATTTCAGAAAGTGGCTTATGGCTATGGATCAAACCTCTACATTAGAATGCCTCTCACATATGGCAACTACAATGCAGTATGGTCTCCTTTCCTTGCCATTCAGACACCCCCTGATACACCCTTGATTGGAACAGATGGTGCACATGCCCAGCTCACATTATTATGCCTGGGATAGGGGCCCTGGGTCCACCTCCAACCCTGTTGGACACCTTTATAGCTATAGTTTCACTCAGAGGGGCTTCCTCTTGGCTATAAAGGAACTCAACAAGGACTACACAGAGCCCATAAGCCATTTAAAAGTTCACTTATATTCCCACTTTATTGGAGGGTGTTGATGGTACCTACTGTTAACTATTTCAAGGTGAACGCCATGCAGGTATTTAGTAATGACTGATACATTGTGTTAGGTCATCTTCTCAATTGTTACTCATTTGCTCCTAATTTATTTTACTTTGTTATAGTAACTAGACTGTACATTAATTAGTGTATGCATTTGTGTTATATGTTGAAAAGTTTCAATAAAAGGTTAAACATTACAAAAATACAGAAAGTAGCTCTTAAAAGAAACAAAATAAAGATGATCCAAAAGGCAAGTGGAAAGAAACAAGCATCTAAAATAACCCACCAGAAAAAGAAACTGAGAAGACGTAGTAGACCAGGGCAAGGAGGACACATGTCAAAAGAAGAACAACCATTCCTTGAATCCAGTGAATTGGTGGAGAGAAGTTAAATGTGAAAGAAGAAAAACATGGTAGCCAGCCCCATAGCCAACAGCAGATAGTGCCACAAGATAAAGGCCAAATAGATGATGTCAGTGGTGTGGAATTTCTTTTAAGTGGATAAAGAATCACAGGTACATGTAATGTGCCTGATGTATAGGAATACGCTGAGTCAGTGTAAGGAGGGACCAAGGCTGGGAATGTCTTTCATGAAAGGCATTTGCTGAAGTCCCCTAACTTTCAGTATAATAAGGGATGCCATTGCATATCATCATTATCATCATCATCATCATCAGCAGCAGCAGCAGTACTAATGTCAAAGGGCATGGGTAGGAGAATGCGAAGTTTAGAGTGAAAGAGGAAGGAAGTCATTCAAGTGGTATTAAAGTGCAACTGCAACATCTTTATTCTGTAGCCCATTGACTCCCACACCTCTGAGAGGCCAGAAATCCACATCCACTTTCAAACACAAGTGTGGAAAAAGAATGCGTTAGTTTTCAAATTCAGACAAAAATAACACCCATCTATCTGTGGTCAAGTCTCTAGAAAGGAGACAGAACTATTATGGCAACAGACCTGAGGCCAAAAAGCAAATACTACCCATTGACTTTCTGTCATTCTCCTTTCTGAGGAGTACAGGATTTCTATTGCCAATGCAAATGCAGGGACAAGGTACCAAGCTTCCAGCTATTTATACTTTTCCACAGTGGCTCCTCCAGATTTGTATCAGTGTCTTTAAGACTACTGTATGTCACATGCCCTAAAAACATTGTGCCAGAGATTTGCATTAACCCTGACATGAGGATGAGAGTTTAGACCTCTAATCACATGGCAATGATCTTCCAATGGGTCAGTTTCCCTCTTCCTTCTCTTTCTCCTCCCCTGGCTTAAGTGGCAGTGGCAGAAGTCGCAAAACACCAGTTCTCTGCAACCTCCTTATGCTGGCAGCTTTATGTATTGCTGACTTTGACAATGATCATCACAAATAAAACCTGTTACACTTCTTCAGCAGATGTTTGATGAGTGGCTGACATCACGCACGAATTAATGCCAGGTTTTATAATATCAGATAATGTAAAGGCAGTTGAAGATTAAGACTATACACATGTTTAGTGCTTTCATTACCATAAGAACTTGTAGTTCAGGAATTTTTAGATGAGGAAGGCATCATTGTGCAGACATATGTAGATGTGGCAAAAAGAAAATGTCAGTGATTTTAACTATTCTGTTCAGGCAAAGAGTTGTTATGCCACATTCCGTAGCTAAACTCTGAAATAAGATGTGGCCCCAAGTTGGAAGTTCACCTATTTCATAATGCAATAGTTACTAGAATTACAGAGGTACATCCACCAGTAAGCAGTTGGGCATTGTCTTAGGAAAGGAGATAGGTAAACAACAATGTGAATCAGTGGCAACTGATATAGACCTTCTACACTATGCTGAAGCCCTTTGAGGGGGCAACAGTAGTGTCATGTGTTGTTCAGCAAGTCTGAGCCAGGTACTTCTACCTCATTGCTCTGAATAATTTGTAACCTGTTTGTATAATTTCTCCCAGATACAGAGCTGGTTTATCAATATTAAGCTAGTCCTCAGTGCCTCTATGATCCAAACCATACTGGCTGGGTCAAAATCCAGGCATCTAGCCTGCCCTGCACATGTGGACATACACTGCACTGATGGCTTTCAACTCTCCCTCATGGAGGAATGTAAATACCTTGACATTACTCAGGATTTGGCTTTGGACGTCTCCAACCACATCACTGCCATAACCAAACTGATTATCTCCAGACTGTCTTCCCTATCACATTTATTACTTTCTCACCTCAAGGGAAGCCTCACTATACCACAAGGAGTGCTACTTCCCTGGTTACAATATGATTTGTTGATTTTCTGCCAAATCTCCTAAACTATAATTCATACATGGGATTTTGCCTACAGCATCTGCCATTTCTCTGTCCTCTACCAATTTCCCCATTACTGCACTCTCTACTACTTCTTGGGCTGGACATTCCCCTGTCCTGCTCACTCCTACTCAATTGGGTGCCTCATACCCATGCTAGTTAGGCCCCCATCCCCTGCCTCACCAATATCTCTACTTCTCAATTCACCTCAGTAATACACTCTTAGATCCCCTGATATCTCCCTTCTCACTATCCCCAAATGTTCTCCCAATATGGGGGAAAAGGCTTTCTCCTCCTTTGATCAAAGCAAAAGCATGATGCACTCCTCTCTGTGTGAGGTTATTCAGTGAATAAAACAAAGGTCATATCTTTAGTATAGAATCGCTTAAAGGGGAGTATTAATTCTCACTGAAATTTGTAGTTAGACAAAGGCATTAGCACACAGTTCAATATTAAGGCATCATGTTTACTAGTTTATTATGCCACCAGTATGTAGGCAGGTTAATCTCAAACAGCAATGAATAAAGAGCACTGAACTCTCACAGTCCCAGTGTTCTGAGGTCATCAAAGAGGCAGAGCAGATTTTTTCAGTTAATTTACTGGCTGGCATCTGTGGGGTTGTAGAAAACATGCATCTTATCTCCATAGCGAATTTCACGTCGAGTTGGCAGCAACACATGGTGATTCACTCCAAGCATTTGCAACTGTGACTGAACACCATCAACGCCTTGTGTTTGTAGCTGTGTAGTGAAGTGGGGGTCCAGAAGAAAGTGAAGTTTCTGCTTCCCTTGCATTGTTTCTCCTGATCTTGCTTATACACATACTGACAAAAACCTCAACAGATTTTAGACTTTCTCGTATTAAATATGTCACACCTGAATATAACGGTTGCTACAAGTCCAATCAGTGAGTCAAAAGCAAACGTTGTAAGCCTAATGTAAATCTGTAAAGAATTCTTGGAAACATACATAAACCTTGTCAGTACATTAACATAAAAAATGGCTTTTAGAAATAATTCCATATTCTATTGGTATTCATGAAAAACACCAGCCAAAACTAGAATTAGAAAACAGGATGAAACATGAACATCTAATACTAGGTAAGATCATTTGAATCTACACTTTGATGCACTACTTCTTTAAGGGAGTGTGTTCCAAAGATCTCAGCTGTTGCATTCATGAGAGATTTGCTGCTTGCTCATGAGAGCTATGGCACATTCTGTGGCACATGCAATATTATCACTGCAGTATATTAGTGATAGCACTAACAAATAGGAAGTGAGTTTGTCCACTTGTTTTTAATCTCATGTCCTGGTTCCCAGCACATCCCAATGGCACAGCTCCAAACACTTTCACATTCCAGTCACAATAAGAACTGGCCTGCTACACAGATCATCCATAATATTTTTTTTTCTGAACAGGCACTGGCTCTTTTCCATACAATAATCATCCTTTAATTTAGATGGTGGCAAGATTAGACCCATGTAGCTACAAGCTGGTCAGCTTCACATCAGTGCTGGACAAGGTCCTTTATCAAGTTGGAGTGGCTAGCACTAGGTTAAATGAAAAAGCTCTTCAATTTGTGTAGTGTAGCATGACATGCAACAACTCGTGCTGTGCAATTTACTCTTTGCAGCAAATTTTACTGTTCAAATTGTCACAATTTGCCACTCCACTTTGCAGTACCATGATTCATATCAAAAAGTCACCACAAAGTATGAACTGTGGCAGATTTTCATAGGGCGCACTATGCAAATTCTCCATGTAATGCAGAGTGTGCAAATTTGATGCAATTTGAGGGCAAATTGCTGCTTAGCAACAAGTCTAGGGGTGACTTCAGTTGGGGTTGAAGCCTCTTCTAAAATTCAGGTTTGTCATTGAATCATCCCATTATTCTGGACCAATAATGACATTATTATGAGCTACTTGCCTCCCTCTCCCAATCCCTTGGTTTGGCTCCCTTCCTTGATATCAAGGACAGAACAATGAAGCACTTGAGCGAGGCCAATAATTTTATCCTCTCTAAGCATATTTTTACAAATGGCTGGTCATGCCAAAACAACCTGATGATCTCCTTGTAGGGGGAGACCAGAGAAAGGTACAGGGGCAGGGTATAGACTAAGTCTGTCTTTAGGGACTTCAGCAAGGTCTTTAATTGTGTGAAACATGATAATAATCTGGACAGTGTACCACAGTGTGCTATATGCAAACCATATACCTGGGGATTTCTTACTGGCCTGGAGACATGAAGTAGTTGGATATAGTACTCCGAGTGATAGAAGTTCTTTAGCAGCACCCCTAAGTGACTGGTGCTAGAGCCCACTGCTGATTAACATTTTCATCAACACTCTGAAAGTTGAGGTTTTCTACAGGCCACTTATATTCACTGATGGCACTATACTGCTTAGGTTGATGAACTCCATAGAAAATGGATACAAACATTTGGAGGATTTGAATGAGCTCGGTGATTTGTCAGACTCAAGGCCTCTCAGATTCTTTGTAGCCAAATGCTAAGTGTTACATTCAAGAAAAGAAAACATGGATGGGAACTACACACTGTGGGGCTTCTCTTGCTGAAGTAGAGGAGGAAAAGGAGCTGGTGGTCAGAATAGGAAGGGGCCTAAAGCATAACACGCTGTACATTGCTGCTGTCAAGAGGGCCCATGAAATGTTGAGATTCAACAAAACTGAGGTGATCAGCAGAGCAGACAAAGTAATTCTACCACTTTACAAGTCCCCTGTCAGGCCCACATTGAGTACTGGATGTACAGGGCTACTCAATATAAAAAGACCATAAGGCAGAATCAAGTGAGTACAAAGCAAGGCCAACTAAATGGTTATAGATATGAGGGAGGAAAGTTATGAGGAAAGCAGAAGGCTCTTACTATGTTTACCTTGAAGAACAGGAGGCTGAGAAGGATATTGACAAGACTGAACATATGGAAATGTTTGGTCTTGTATCCACCAGCAGGCTAGGGGGCATGCCCTAAAGCTCAGAAGAGGTAAACATAGGTGCAATATTAGAAGATACTTCCTGTCTCGGGGGTAATGAATATAACATGCAGCCTACAAGTGAGGATAGTGGCTGCAAAGACAGCACAAGCCATCAAGGTAAACATGGGCATATTACTGATTGCCAGTGGAACTACAGGGTACACTGGGAAGTACAGTGGGTTGGGTTGGTGGGATTTTCCAATCAGTCAGTGCTCATCAGCACAGCATGCTTACTGATCCCTGATTATGAATTGGTGGTGGTGGTGGTGGTGGGGTTGATGGATCTGGAGTCCATACCAATCTAATATTGCTGTTTCTATTACATAAATTCAAGATTATCCACAAGAATGCTACTCCTGCTATTTCTGTATAAACATCAAATCCATTCTCCATCAGAAATATATTTAGTCCTGATTTTAAAGGATCCCAATCAAAATAGCTAAACAAAAATAGCTCAGTCCAGAACCGCACATGGCAACAGAGCTAACGCAAGGCTAGTATTCAGTAATATCAGTAAGTGCTACCTTGCTGAAAACAAAAAAATACAGATGAAATGTATCTTAATAGGGGCTATGTTTCAATCTTCCCCAACATAAATATAATCAACTCCATGGGGCACTCAGGAATAGGAAGAAGTTGGAGGCAGAACAAAAAAACATAAACAATACAGATGGTGGGGTGAACACAAAATACACCACATTCAGGAGACTAGGAACAGAACCCTGGTCTCCTGGATGTTCTGCTGCTGTAGCTGCTTCCACTCTCAGCCCCCTACACCATTGGAGCAGCTCAGCAAAACACCACTTACCTTACCCCTTTCTCCTCTCATCAGATGTGATGACAGCTACAGTAGTGGTAAATCACCTTCACTACATTGACCTTGTAGCTGTTATCACATTCCCTGTTCTGACCCCACTGTTTTCACCACACTATTCTAACAGCGCTAGATTTGCTGGACATCGATTTTAAAGCTTGAACAGTGCTTATTTGCACAAACTTAATAGGTAGGCTATACCACATGGTATATTTCAGATGGAAGTAATGATTTCTAATGTTTTTTTCTTATCTTGTTCCCCTCCTCAGATGGATTACATGTCCTCTAATACTGCTTGTACTCACCAGCTCAAACATCTGTCTGTACTCCAGCATGTCTGTCCCGTTTATACTGAGGTTCATACTGAGGCTGGACAGGGAACTGAAATCAAGATACCCATGAATAGCTCCCATTACAGGACCCTTAACTTGTACAGTCCTCCCTAGCCATCAGACAGCTATCCATCCTGCAATTATAAATTTATTTATTTTTGTTAATAACAATATTTAGGGGCAGGTTGTTCCAATCATTTACCACTCTTTGTGCATAAAATAAAATATTGATATTTGTTCCATAGCCAAAGCAATGTAGTTGGAGAGGGTGTCCTCTGGTTCCCATAGTATCCTTCTTAAAATCAAAGCCCATTTCTAAAAATAAGTAAGGGTCATTTATAATGTCCCAAACAAAGAGAAGGTCGCCCCTGTGCCTTCTAGTCTTGAGAGGCATTAGGTTCAGTGAACATAACCTATCTTTGTAGTCCAGATCTCTTAAGCCCTTTATGCTTTTTGTGAATCTCCTCTGGATTCTCTTAAGCTGCCTAATGTCCTTCTTTTTGTGGGGGACCAAAACTGCAAGCAGTAGTCAATGTGTTGCCTGACACATGATCTATACAGTGGGAGGAGAACTTTTTCATCTCTAGACCTTATATTCTTTTTATATGGCCCACATAATCCTATTTGCCTTGCTTATAGTCTCATTCATTTGTTTAGTAAAGTCTAATTTGTCTGTAATGTGTACCCTAAAGTCTTTCTCGAGTACTGTTTCCGACAATTTTCTGTTACCTAAGTAAAGCTGTGTTTGTTGCTGTTTGGACCAAGGTGCATGACTTTACACTTTTTCATGTTAAAACACACCCCCACTTTTCTGTCCACTCTGCAATTTTGTCCAAATCAGTTTATAAATTTCTTCTAAGGCTTTACATGTCCCACCTACTTTTTGGTCATCTGCTTATTTAATAGATTCATTTATTAAGGCATCTGCTGTATCTGCAACAAACATCCAAAACATATATGGGCCTAGTACTGAGCCCTGTGGCACACTTCTGGTCACATGACCCTCCCTTGACAGGCACCCATTAAGTAGTACCTTTTGTGTTCTTCCTTCCAACCAGTTGGAAATCCAGATTACATATTTGCTGTCCATGTTTCTTTGTGCTACCTTTGTAGAAATGGCATCATGTGGCACAATGTCAAAGGCTTTACCTGTCTATATAAATAACATCATAGGGAATTTTCTTGTTAAGGTTTCTACTCACTTTCTCATAAAAGCAGAGGAGGTTAGTGAGACATGATTTACCTTTGGTAAATCCATGTTGAAAATTGTCTATTGCTCCTTGTTGTCTTTCCAGTCTTCCCTTTATAACACTTTACCAACTAGTGATGTCAGGCTAATAGGTCTACAGTTTTCAATGAGTTGTTTATCCCATTTTATAGAGCTGCAGTGAGTGGAGCTCTGCAGACCTCTTGCTATGAGAAAAGGACTCAGTGCATTCCTTGTGAATGAAGATGTTGGAGTTGCACCATAGTCATCTCCATGTTTCTGAAGCCCTTAGCACATGTTGCCTCTATTGAAGTAGCATTGCACTATTTTTACAGTGCCAGTAGTCATGGTAGAACACAACACACTCTGCCATGTCCAAGATGGCTGCTGCTCTCTACTGCACATGTGCTAGTAGCTGCACATGTGCAGCAGCATGCGGCAGCCATCTTGATCACAGCGGAGTAGACTTTGTTCTGCCGTGACTGCCAATTTAAATTTTTTACTATAAAAATCCCCCCCACCTGATCTGCCCTCTCAGCACCCACCACCCCACCCTACCCAGAAGCATAGCAATAGCACTGGGGGTGCCCAATCCCCTAGTGTTGCTATTGTGTTCTCCTGTGATGCTGGTCTATATATATAGTTTTTCTCCCCACCTGACCCTCCCTCTCAGCACCCCCAGAAACATAACAGTGACACTGGGGTGCTTAATCCACCAGTGTCTCAATTGGGTATCTTCAGTCCTGTTTTGTTTTTCTTAACCTGTAAAGTAAAACTATCCATTGATGTCTTTTGAGCTGTTTCTGACCCCCCCACCTAACCCTCTCACTCAGCACCCACCACCTAACCCCCTCAGCCCTTACTTACCCATTTGGGGTCCAATGCCATAATCCTCTCTAGACCACAGACATGTCTTCACTCTTCAAAGCCGGATGGCTAACTGAAGACACAGGTATGCCATTTAATGTATTTCAATGGTGTTTTGAACTGAGAGGCATAACTTGGCCATTTCTGCATATTTGGCCCAAATTTTCAAAATGCCTTCTTTGGGATCCCACCTCATGAACAATTACACTGTTATTAAGCAGATCTGTTCCAAAAGGTGATTTTGTGGTCTTTGCAGAAAACCACCTTTCAGGCAGGAGTTGAAGCTTTTCTCTGCCCTTGTTCATGAGTTGGGGTCATAAGAAGGATATGTTGTAAATCTGGGGTGGGATATTCAAAGGGGTTTCACATGGTGCAACAGTGTTGTGCCATGTGCAACTCACTGATGTGCCCTGGTGCGATATTTAAAAGGGGTTGTTGCGTCGCGTAGATCCCAATGTGCCGGGGTGCACCAGTAATGTATGCAGCACAAGTGTGTGGGGGGTGTACCCATGCATATTCCACACATCCCGATATTCAGCCTGGGATGTGCGGTGCATATGCTGGTGCAACCCCTACTTGCGCCGCACAATGGTGCTCAAAGTTGAGCCAAAAGGATAAAGGAGCAAAGGCTGGCCACCCACGGGGGCCATTCACATATCTGGACTGTGTAGTATGGCACGGTCTGCATGCCCTTTGGCCCACGCTGTGGACTAATGGGTGTACAGCCATACTGTATGCAGTCAATCGGCAGGCAGCCAGGAGGCTTGTGGGTGGGGAGCTGCCACCAGCCGCTGACCAGGGGGGAGTGGGGTGGTGGAGCTCAGTGGGCAGGTGGGAAGGGGGTGCTGCTGGACCACCAGGGATAATGTAAAATGCTTTTAATCATACTAATGCCCGCAATCAGGATGGCTGTGGTCCACTGGATCATCAGGGATATTGGGCATGATTTAGCATATACATATGCCCACAATTGGGCATTGGGGCACAGTGCTGCACTGTGCAGGGGTTGTCGGTCCCCAATGGCTGCAGCCTGGCAGGGTGCCAGGTGCAAGTTGCAGGGGATTGGTGCACCTGCTTACAAATGGGGCCATAATTACATGCTAATGGCCCCTGTTGCACCTTGCATGCATTATGGCTCCATTTGCATATCCACTGCTGAATGTTGGGGTTCCTGCACCTAGCACAACTGCACTTGCACTGGCGCATCCCCCGGCACCACTCCTTCCACTTGCGCTGGGGCAGTGCCACTGCGCCATGTGCAATGTGGGAGGCCAAGTTGCAATATTCAACGGTGCTGAGCCATGGCGCAGCTCTGTTAAATATCATCCAGTCCATGCCCTGGTGCATCCCGGTTGCACTGCACCTGGCTTGCACCCCTGCCAGGTGCATTTCTGAATATCCCACCCTTGGTGTAAAAGTCTTAAAAAACAACAAAGTTATGAGCCTACATTGAATTTTGTGAATGCAGGCTAGCAAGTTTGGTAATATTCAATATTTTTACCCCAACTTTTTAACATAGCCATTTCTTCAAAGCATCTCATGAATGTGACAGCTGTCATTTTTCTACTTCTGCCCAAAATTTGTTTTTTTGTGTCCTGAAAGTTGATTTTACAGTCCCTATGCAAAATCACCTTTAAGACAGGAGTTGAACATTTTCTCTGCCTGTCTTCATGAAGCAGGGTCATAACAAGACTATGTTGAAAATCTGGTGTAAAAATATTACAAAGCAACAAATTTATGAACCTATGTTACATGTTGCAAATGTAGGCTTGTAACTTTCATAATTTACAATATTTTTACCCCAAATATCAGCTCTGGCCATGACTAGTTTAAATAGAGGTGTTATGTATGCAGACCTTCAATCATTGGGAACTTGTCCTGAATTTAAGCTGCTTTTAGACAGAAGTTTAAATGGATATATAAGGTACTGGGCCATAAGATTTAACATATTACCTGTTATAAGGTTGGGACCTGGTGAGCAGTCCTCCCTAATATAATCTGTTCTGTTTTCAATTTCTTAGATTGTAATTGTTAGATTTTTGGTGGCAGTGATATTCTGTATGGCATGCAACTTCAACTTCTTGCTGTATACACTACTGAAATAATCGTTAAAAAGTTGTGCCATTTGGTTAACTTCATGTACCACTTGGTCCTCATGAACCAGTGGTCCTACCTTACATGGAAATTTTATCAACAAGTTAATGTATCCATAGAAGGCTTTGTTGTTATCCTTGGAGGCATGTTTTGCTAAATACTGGTCTGTGGAGAACTTAGCTTTTCTGATTTCCCTCTTGCAATCCTTAAGGACTTGTTGATATTTATTCCAGTTATAGGGGGATTGAGCCTTATGATATGCTTTAAACCTTTTTTGTTTTTTTCTAATTAGTTTCTTAATTTTTTGATTGAGCCATCTTGGTTTTAACTTGTAATTTCCATTATATTTTTTATACTGTGGAATACAAGTGTTACATACTGTAAAAATCATCCTTTTTACCCTGTCCCACATATTCTTAGTGTTACAGTTTGAAAACAGGGAATCCCAGTCAACAGAGGATAACATATTATGCATTTTGACTGTGTCTTCTTTTTGTAGCTGCAGAAATATTATTTTTATTATGTTAAGGATAAGAGAAATCAGTTCTGAGCAATATTGAGTTATGATCACTGGTTCCTAATGGTGGACCAGTATTGCAGTCTGAGATATTGAGACCAGGATTTCCTAGAACAATATTTAAGGTACTAGTGCCTCTGGTAGGGTCATTCACATATTGGTGCAACATAAGCTGTTTGCAAGCAGTTAGAAATGCCTTGCTTTGATTTGAACTATCAGTATGCCTTAGCCAATGGATTTCACCAAGATTCATATCACCCATGAATAAGATGTTACCTATTTTACAAGCTGTTAACATTTCTATACTTATACATGTTGTGTCCTCATAAGATGAGTCAGGCGGACAATATCCTAACCCTACAATGAAACTGTCTGTTGTGTTAGGGAACAGGCTCACCAAAATGGTTTCAGTCACAATGTCCTTGTGCTTTTTAACTTTGCTGTTAGTTATATCTATTGGCCTGCAATTATTATTTATAAATATTGTGATCCTACCACCCTTTTTTGCTATTTCTATTTAAGTAGAAAACTTTGTATCCTGGTATCTGTTTATCCCATACACACTTATCATTCCACCAGGTTTCAGTTGCACCAATTATATCAGGCTTGTACTTATCAATTATGGCCGCCAGCTTACCGACTTTGTTATTTAAACTCCTGGCATTAAACATGTAACAATTAATTTTGTTGCTTTTTATCTTATCGCTTACAGCATTTTTTTCTGTGTGTTGGTGTGCATGTTTCTCAGTGTGAGCTGGACTGATGGTTCCCCATACATCTTAGTTTAAATGTAATTTGCTTAGTGCATATGTAAAACTTTCCCATGGCAGGTGTGAACCTTTCTTATTGATTTGAAGCCCGTCTTTTGAGTATAAGGTATTGTTTTTCCAATAGGTCTCCCAGTTGTCAATAAACATTATGCTGTCCTGCCTGCTCCAGTTGAAGAATCTGGCATTGATTGTAGCTATAGTATTGTTTTTCTCAATATGAGCTCTTGGAACTGGGAGTATACTTTATATTGTAACAAGACAGCCCCTATCTATTACTTCTTTCTCATGTTCAATTACATCCCACCAAATATCTTTTTCATGTGATCTTTCCACATCATTTGTTCCAGCCTCTATTATGATTGCTGATTTTTTACCTAGTTTTAATTTGTTTGTTATGTTTCATACATCAGCAATCTTGGCTTCATGGTGGCAAGACACTGTGGTGTGTAGTTTGTCATTCTTACACACCTGGCTGTCTATATAACGAATGATTGAATCCCCCACAATTAATTTCTGCATATGTTCACTACTAGAATGGTTTTGTATATTCTGATTAAGTTTGTGTGTGTCTGTGCTTGTTTCTGGTATAGTCAATACTGAAAAGTTATTGGTGAGCAGAATTTAGTTATTATCAATGGCTCACCTGTCTTTTTTAGTGGTTTTATTGTTACAAAGGTCCAAACAATATCACTATCAGATTTATCAGTTTCTCTGCACCTTTTTAATAAATGCTCCTTTGTATTGGAATGTTTTTGATAACCCACTGCTGTTGCACATTATTTGCCTTTTTAATACCATTTGATAGGGCTAAATTCTCTTGGAGTGCATTTATGTTTCTGTATTTTTCATGCTTAGTTTTGTGATGCGTCAGCTCATGTACCACATCCTTACATTGACTGCATGTATTGCAAACAAAATCAACCATGTTTGCACCCATGTTGTCTTGAGAGCTAAAGATGTACCAGGTGTACATATTGCAGTCTGCACATTTTAGTATCGAGACACCTGAGAAAACATATCCAGAAAAATTTGCTGAAGGTAGCTGCTTGTTCCATTTTTTTTCCTTTTTTATTTACATTTGATAATACACAATTGATACATTTTTATTGACTAGTGCTGAAAAACACCAAAGCCAGATTAATTAAATAGAGCCCTCACAGCTGAGGAGGATTTAGTCTTGCAATATAGAGAGTCTCCTCTCAAGAGGATAGGTGAGGATAGCTCAAGGAGTGAAGAAGGCTGACAAAACATTCTACAGGTACATACCAGAAAAAAGGAAGACTAAAGGAGGCATTGTTAGAATCATGAAAAAGGATGGGCAGCCCATGGAACATGACAGTAAGAAGACAGAGACACTCAATTAATAATTCTGTTCAGTCTTCACACAGGAAGCAGACAGTAGCAGTGAAACAACAGGTAAAAAGTATATTCCAGTTGGAGGTACAGACACAAGTCACTTCACAGAGGAAAGGGTACTTGAGGAAATCAACAAGTTAAAGGTAGAGAAAGCTATTGGGCAAGAAAGATGGGATACACCCAATAATACTTAAGGAACTTGCGAAGGAACTAGCAGCGCTTTTAGCAGTGCTCTTCAACAAATTGTTGGAGAGTGGGGAGGTTCCGGAGGACTGGAAAAGGGCAACAGTAGTGCCACTCCACAAGAGCGGAAGCAAGCAAAAGCCAGGAAACTACCATCCAGTTAATCTAACTTCAATAGTTGGAAAACAGATGGAGTCCCTACTGAATGAAAGAATCATTGCTTTTTTGGAGGAAAGTGGTCAGCTTGACACAAAGCAACACGGTTTCACAGCAGGGAGGTCCTGCCAGACAAACCCGGTAGATTTCTTTGACTGGGTCACCAGAACAGTGGATCAGAGTGGGGAAGTGGATGTGGTTTACTTGGACTTCAGTAAGGCATTTGACTCGGTTTCACATTGGAGAGTAGTCAATAAACTGGAGAACATAGGAGCCAGGTTTAAGATAACAGGCTGGGTCAGGAACTGGTTCAATGGGAGAACACAGAGGGTATTAGTGGGGTTCTGCAGGGCTCAGTTCTGGGGCAGATCCTCTTCAACATATTCATCAGTAACACTGCTGATGGACTGAATGGAAATGTGTCTTCTGTTTGCTGATGACACCAAAACCAGCAACAGGGTTGACACACCAGAGGGCCAAAAAAACATGTAATCTGATCTCTGACAGCTGGAGGAATGGTCAAGGATCTGTCAATTGAAATACAAGGCCAAACATTGTAAAGTCGTGCATCTGGGAAAGTGTAACCTAGGGAAATTGTACTTGATGGGAGGGGGAGCAACTGGTGGATACATGGCTAAAGCAAGACCTTGGGGTGATCATATCAGATGACCTTAAGGTCAGCAAACAATGTGAGAAGGTAGCACTAAAAGCTAATGGGATCCTGGAATGCACAGGAAGGGGCATCACAAGCAGGAGGCATGAAGTGATCATGCCTCTGTATCGATCTCTGGTAAGACCACACCTGGAATACTGCATCATGTTCTTGAAGTCACACCTCAGGAGGGACATAGATAGGCTGGAGAGAGTGCAAAGAAGAGCAACAAAGATGGTGCAGGACTTGCACCAGAAACCACACAAAACCAGACTCAATGAACTCAATCTATACTCCCTACAGCAGAGTAGGAATTGGGGGGACATGATAGAGACATTTAGATACCTTAAAGGCAACAACAAGGTACAGATAAAGAACCTCTTTCAGATAAAAGACGATAGCAGGGCAAGAAGGCATGGCCATTGCCTCAAGGGAGGTAGGTTTAGGAGTAATATGAGGAAATTCTTCTTCATGGAGTGCATTGTTGAACCATGTAATAGCCTGCCTGAGGTTGTGGTAGGGGTGAAGATGGTGGGGGAATTCAAGTGAGCATGGGACAGACATTGTAGGATACTCAAGCAGGCAGCTAAGTGGGAGGTAGGAAAACAAGGGAAGACTTGATGGATCATAAGGTCCTCATCTGCTGACAATGTCTATGTTTCTATGTTTCATAGATGTGAAACTTTTTTAAACATTTGTTTTAACCAAATTGATTCTGGCTAATGTTACCAACTTTAGACAGCTACTCCTATGTGTTCAGAAAGGAGGTCTTATCTATCAGATGAATTATAAAACAGGGTTACCTGGTGCCTTTGTCCCACCATCACACTGGACACACACAGTAGATGTGAATGTCTCTGTGTACGTCTCCATGTGTGTTTGCCCACACGCACTCACAGCGCTTGCTATGGAGTGCTCTTTTATGGGGGCCAGACCCAGAACTGAGGAGCAGTTAGTCACTAGTCACATGATCATACACTGTAAGGTGCAAATAGTGTTTTAAAATATAAATAAATCATCCCAATAAAACAGTTACTATTGCCCTAGGTGCAGATATGACTTCGCCCATCTAAGGGGGGTTCAATTTCTACATTGCGGTTTGCAATGCAGTGTGTTTAGTCTCACTAAATACTTCACAGCCCAACTTTCCCCACTGTGGTGTCCTAGCAACAGTCAACATACAGTATCTCCTGTCCACAAACAAATATCTATAGCTTGTACAAGTACTGTTTGAAGCTTAAAAAGAAAAAGCAGAGGGCATACAGCACAGTGTAACTCTTAACTACTCCTCATACACCAAATTATGTTTACATTAGCATTTGGAAAACCAGGATCATTTTCCATCTCAGCCTTTTTATGTTTGCTTGCATGCATGTGCAAGAAACATAGTGCCATCATCCGAGTTTTCCAGAGGCGTGTCAGCCTCTTCCAGTTCAGCCAGTGTGTTTGCAGGTGCGGTCGCAGTTCGCCAATCACTGCTCCAGCTGTCTATGACAGCTGAAAATGCAGTGGCATACAGTTGAAAGGAAGAGCTCCACTTCAGTGAGCAGAGCTCCCCCCCAACAGGCACACACGCATATTGCATGCTGACATGCTCCCTCCCATGCACATACTGTATAGCTGACGGGGGTGCCCAATGCCCCATCGGATCCAACCCCCAAACAGCCTTTCCAGCTGCCATGCTGGGAGCCCACCCAGCGTGGCAAACATCCCACGCCATCTTAGTAATAAAAAAAACTGTAAATTAAAAACGGTCCCTTGCAGTCTCCCTGCCCCACCCGCACCACCCACTGCACACCCTGCCTCCCACACCCCCACTCACCCCATACTTACCTCCAGAGTCCGTGTGACGATCTTCGGTGGACCAGGAACATGTCTGCACTCTTCAAAGCCGACCACGAACTGAAGAATTGCCAGTAAGCTGTATAATTGGATAGATAGGGTTTTTTTCAACTTTGCTGCATATCTAGGGCATTTTTTGGAATTTTTGCACCAAATTTTCAACTTGGGGTTTTTGGGACCCCTTCTCATGAATGTTGTCACTTTCATGGCATTACTCAGGTCTGAAGGGTGATTTCGCAGCCACTGCATGAAATCACCTTTCGGGAATGATTAACAAAATGACACTGCCAGTGTTCATAAGGTGGGCTCTCAAAAAGCCTATTTTGAAAATTTGGTGGGAAAATTCCTAAAAATGACTGTTTTATGAGTGTGCATTGCGTAGTTCCTACGCACACTTGTAAGTTTGTGAATTTTCCATATTTTCAGTCCAGATTTTCAACATTGCCATTTTACCACACCTCCTTATGAGCAGTATAGCTGTCATTTTTCACATCTCACCCAAAACATGTTTCCACCCATGTAGTGCACAATGGCACATTCGGTGTGCAAAATCAATGTACGGGACACATTAAGAAAATCACAGTGACACTGTCCATAAGCAGAGGTCTTAAAATGGCTATGTTGAAAATTTGGTGAAAAAATTCCCAAAATGACTGTTTTAGGAGCACTACGCTATTGCAGTTCCTACTAGCTTGGCAAGTTTGCGAATTTGTAATATTTGCACACCAGATTTTCAACAGTGCCATTTTACTGCACTTCCTTATGAGCAGTACAGCTACCATTTTTCACATCTCGCCCAAAATGTGTTTCCACACATGTAGCGCACAATGGTACAGTCGGTGTGCGAAAACAATGTTTGGGACAGATTAAGAAAATCACAGTGACACTGGCCATGAGCAGAGGTCTTAAAATGGCTATGTTGAAAATTTGGTGACAAAACTCCATAAAATGACTGTGTTATGAGTGAGCATTGCGCAGTTTCCACTCACCCTCGTAAGTTCATGAATTTGTAACATTTTCAGTCCAGATTTTCACCAGTGGCATTTTTCCACACCTCCTTATGAACAGTACAGCTGTCATTTTCCACAACATGGCCAAAATGTGTTTTCACACTTTCAGCACAGAAATGCGTGGTCACTGTGGGAAATCATTGTTCGGGACAGATAAAGAAAATCACACTGACACTGTTCATGATCGGAGGTCCCAAAATGCCTGTGTTAACAATCTGCTATAAAAAAATCCCCAAACTAGTTACATTACGGGTGTGCATTGCACAGTTTCTATGCACGCTCGTGACTTCACCAGTTTTTTTAAGATTTTCACAGCAGATTTTCAACATTGCCATTTTTTACACCTCCCATGAACAGTACCGCTGTCATTTCTCACATCCTGTTCGGAATGTGTTTTTGCACCTGTGGTGCCAAATGCCATAGTCACTGTGCAAAAGCAGTTTCCGGCTAACAAACTGATATTGCCACTGTTCATGAGGTGGGGTCACAAAAACCATGTTGAAAATTTGGAGTGAAAATACCAATGAATGCCTGAGGTGTTAGGGTTTCCGACCATAACGCACCACCCTGTAGAGAATGACAGGCATTAGGGGTGTGACTTGGGATTCTTGCCTGTCATGCTCATACCATTCCACCCCCAGCCACACCCTGCAGCCAGTGAGAGGCATCAAGGTGTGCCTTGGACTCTTCTGGCCCAAGCTTCACCCCATTCTCCTATACCACACCCATCTCACCATATTTCCTGATGGAATGGGGTGCGCATAAGGGCCAAAGACCTCAAGGCACACCGTGACACTTGTCAGTGTCTGCAGGGTAGGGTGTGGTGAAATGGCATGGTCGTTATGCCTGATCACCCAAAGGCACACCCCAATGCCTGTCACTCTCTGCAGGGTGGTGGTGGGGTTGGCTTCAGTTCAAACTTCGCTGCCATTCCTATTATGCAGCTCTGTAACTTCTACACTACCAGTGCCAATGCCAGCAAGCAAACATTTGGCATTGACAAATGCTTGTTTCTCTAGGATGGATGAACTACAGCTTTATGAAGAGACTGGATACACTTTGATATGATGTATCCAGTCTCTTTACTAAGCTCTTATCTGATAAACTGCAAATCATCTTGGTAGTTTTGTTTGAACTCTTTTTTAAGTCACCTCAGTAGATGAATCAGTAGATTTTTGCAGAACTCTGAGGAAATGGTATTTTTACATTTTGTCAAATTCTAGTGGCAAGGTTATATCAAAAGTAAAATCATTAGCACCACTGACTAGGAGTCGATAAAATCAATACAGCATTTGCAGTTCTAAAATTATTATAGGAGGCCCTTGTCTTCAAGAAACAATTGGTAAATAACTGTCTCATTTAGATGGTGACTTTATTTGCAAGTTTATAAAAGAGTTGGTGAAATAGAACATTCAGATTGGCTGTCAAACATTCTATTAGGCTTATATTAATCTTAGGTGAACATACAGTATGCAGTATGTAGAGTCTAATACAATCCTTAGCAGTTTATAACTCTATTTTAAATATCCATTCTCAGAACAGCAGTACAACATTCCATGAGGTTATGTTAATGTTCAATTGGTCACCCTCTAGGGGGATGCAGCACTTGGCTATGCATTGATTGTGCCACATTACATCCCCAGAGGGTGATTAAGAGAATAATTTCATAACCCTGGTCTCATCTTATTGCTAAATTGTGGTTTAAAAACAATTCTTTCTTTTGTTAGAAAATATGAGTAATTCTACTAAAATGTAATGCTCATCTAAGGAGACTAATTTTATGTATTGTTTTTATTTTATGGAATGTCAAGCCAGTTTTGGTGTTTTGTAATAAAGACATATATTATTATGCATGATGCCAAACTTATTAGTTTTGGTAAATGTTATTGACTTGGAGGTCACTAACTCAATAAATTATTGTAGAAACAGGAATGCATGCCTAGATAATTATGAAATCCTGCAAGTGACATGGTTATAAATAAATACATACAAAAATAAACTACACAATGAAGTCTGGATGACGTTATATAATTTTTCACATTAAATGTAATCCAAGTTATTATTTTATTTTTAGTTTAATGATGTCTGAATAACATTTTTTAGATTGATTCTATATTATTTCCAGCCCTGAGCCGCTATAACAATTTCTTTACTAGTTTCCTAAGTCAGATGTTTCCCCATGAGTAACTGCAGAATTACTGCCACTTTCACTACTTTACCATGATAAAATTATTCTATTATGCATTTAACAACAGTAAATAAAACATTTCACCATCTTCCTTTTGTCTTTTAGACTTACCAGTTTTCATAATGTTTTCTTTATTAATGCGTTGTTCAGCAAGGCTGTCAGCATAATAGGAACATTGCCATTCATGATGCTGGTGACTTTGATTTGAGAACGAGCCTGCATAATTTTGCAGGCCAGCAGGTAGGATGCATGAACGTCCCAGATGCACCTCCTCCATGTAGGGAGGTTGTCCACCATTGCCATTTTAGTACCACCTGTGGGAGCGGGGGAGCAAGATGGCCGCACGCTGCCCTGCTTCGCTCTGCCTGATTAGTTCTTTGATTTTTGAGCCATAGATTTTTTTACTGATTACTCCTGTTTGTCCATGGTATTTGGGGGCAAAAGAATAACTTTTTTTGGTAGAGACATGTGTTCTGCAGGGGCTGTCTCAGAGTTCACAGTCCTCACTAAATGAGTAGCTGCTTGGTGTCTTTGAGCTGTGGGAGAGCTGTCTGGTTCACAGACTACATGCTGCTGTGAGGAATGGTCTCATGAGGAGTTTCCACTGGAATCCTGTTGAAACCTGGAACAGGGATGGCCGTCAAGTAGAGGAAGAGGTTTCAGACTGCAGTGGCACTGTGAGTGCTGACAGGCTCTTTAGATCCTTTCAAAAGGTGTCACACAGGTGCTCATTGCCAGAGTCGGAGAGGGGAGATTTCTGGAAGAGCATCCAGTAATGTGGAAAAGTGATTTGAAAGTGCTTTGAAATCTGTCATGGACTCCCAGAGTAGGGAGACTAGAGTAATTTACCAGAAAAGAGCTGATGACAATTTCAGGGTTAGTGTTTGTTCACATAATGGTTTTTGAAAAGACTCTGTGAAAGAGAGAAAGCAATGCCTGTAGGTGCACCCTCCTAAGAGATCCTGGTTGCTGCTTTTACATGCAGAGTATTTGGATTTCATTCAGTTTAATACCCATCTCAAACTACTATATTATAAGGCAAATTTTATTTTCAGTCAGACTGCTTCCCAGCCATTATCTTTAATTACCTTCTTGTGATTGCTGATTGCTGAACTAAAAAGAACGAGCAAGACATGACACATGAACCCTGAACATATAGACCCTATGCTTGGAATGGGAAATGGGTTTTGACTTCTTTAGCTATAAGCCAGGATTTGTAATCATTTTTGTGTGTATGTAAAGTCACCCAGGCTGATGGTTCTGGGTGACTTTAATGCCTGGGTCTATGACGAACTCTTGCAATTTGGTCAGCACTTCCTCCAGTTAACGTCATCTCTGGGCCTCACATATATTGTTTCCACTGTTACCCATAAATGTGGTCATTCTCTTGACTTGGTTTTCCTCCTGGGGATTGAAGTCTCGGATGTGGGGGTGGAGCTAGTTGAATGGTCTGACCACTACACTGTGTATTTCAGTTTTTGTGCCCCCCTTTGTAGGCCTGCCCCTGTGGAGATGATCAGGTACTGCCCTTTACAAGATGTAAGCTCTGAAGGCCTGGCAGTGGTGCTTGACCTATCGATCCTTCCACTGGCAAACAATGACCAAGAAGTCCTAGTGATGGCCTATAATAAGGCCATATCTGTGGCCCTGGATTTCATTGCTCCTGTCCGAGTTCGTCCTCTCTTCCTTCACCCTCAGTCAGCTTGGTTTGATGGGTCCTTGAGGAAGATGCGGTGGCTAGGATGAAGGTTGGAGTGCTGCTGGCTGAGATCCACCCTTGATGCTGATCACCTTAGACTGATGGACCATTATCAAGCCTATCAATCAGCAATCACCTATAAGAAGGCAGAGTTCCTGTCCGGGGAGATTGCAGCTGCTCAGAACTGACCAGCTCAGCTTTTTTGAACCGAGGACAGACTATGAAACCCAGCCTGTCTACAGGTCCAGAGAGCATTTTAGCAAGTTGAGTGCAAGGAGCATGCTCAATCTTTGTGGTTAAGGTGGCTGATATCAGGGCAGAACTTCAGCCGGCACACTCTATGGGCACTGCTCTAAACTGGCATTTGGTCACTGTCCCTCAGTCATCCTGGAGTACCTTCAACTGGCTGGAGCTTGTGGACATCATGTGGCTTGTACAGGGTATGCACCCTACATGCTGTAGTTTGGATACAGGACCAAGTACCCTGATTTTGGGTTGTAGCAACATTCTTGGCCCAGTCCTGTCATGGATAGTCTGGTGCTCTTTGGAAACAGGTGAGTTTCCTAGCTCTCTGAAGGAGGCAGTGGTGACACCACTCCTGAAGAATGCTTCTTTGGATCCAGACTACCATGTGAACTACAGGCCAATCTCGAACCTCCCCTTTATGGGGAAGGTGATCGAGAAAGTAGTTGCTGTACAACTGGAGAACCATTTGACCATCCATGATGTTTACAAGCCTCTCCAGTCCAGTTTTCAAAAGAGGCATGGCACTGAGACAGTGTTGGTTTGGGTGCTCAATGATCTCCTGATGGCTAGAGAACAGAAGAACTGTTCCATCTTGGTCCTTCTTGATCTCTCTTTAGTGTTTGACACTGTGGACCATGGGGTCCTGCTCAATCGCTTGAGGTTCATCTGTGGTCTGCCAGGTATGGCCCTCAGGTGGTTTTCATCTGTCCTCACTGGAAGAACTCAGAGGGTGATGTCAGGGATTTATTCTGCTGACCCAGTTCTGTTATCATGTGGGGTTCCTCAAGGATCAGTGTTGTTCCCCATGTTGTTCACAGTGTACATGCTACCCCTCGGAGACATTGTAAGAAGGTATGGGCTGAGGTTTCACTGCTATGCTGATGAATCCAGCTCTACCTTTCTTTTGCACCTGACCAGGATAGAGCTCTCTCAGTTTTTAATAAATGCCTCACAGAAATCCAGGAGTGGATGAAGTTGACCTGGTTAGGGTTGAACTTGGCTAAAACTGAGGTGTTGGTGGTGTACCCGGGTCACCAGATAGAGGGGTTTGGGTGTGGTCACCCTCTGGACTTTTTCTTGGGGGTCTCCCTCTCCCAACCTCTGATTGAGTGCAAAACCTGGGGTAGTTTTTGAAAAGGATTTGACACTTCATTTGCAGGTGTCAGCTGTCATCAAATCCTCTTTTTGCCATCTGAGGAATATCTCCAGAGTTAAACATCTTGTTCCATCCTGTGTCCTTCCTACGTTGGTCGATGCCTTTGTGTCCTCTCACCTGGACTGTTTCAATGCCCTTTTCCTAGGGGTTCTGGGGGTGTATATTCACCACTTGCAGCTGGTGCAGAACGCAGTGGCCTGGTTATTGATGGGAACCTCACAGTCCTATGATATCTCTCTGGTACTGTGCGTACTGCACTGGCTGCCGGTACAGTAGCAAATCACCTTCAAAGTCAGACATCCAACTTATAAAGCCCCACATGGACAGGGTCTGGACTACCTGACAGAGCTTCTTCTGGTCCCTTATTGCCCTGGGTGATTGCTCCACTCGACTGATGAGGGGTTGCTAGAGATTCCAATGGTTTGTTTAAAATCTTTCATGGCCCAGGCATTTATGCACATGCCTCCCACCCTTTGGAATTCTCTACCCTGTCAGTTACATGAGTGCCCAACCATGGAGGGAGTTAAACAGGCCCTTAAAACTGTTTTATGCTTTCGAACTTTCAGTGAGTAATCTAACACTGTTCACTGTTTACTGATATTTTATATTACTTATTACATATGTAATTTTATGCTGTTGTTGTTTTAATGTTTGTGAGGCACCTTGCCATTTGAAAGATGCCATATAAATACAATTGAATTGAATTGAAATTGAATTGAACTTAATCACAGTATTAATCGAGTTTCAGTACCTATGTAATTAAACAGCTCTTAATGAGGAGCGACTACTCTGTTACTCAATTAATTAATTAAACCAACATTAAAACCTCACATTTTTAGATGTCTTGGTACTCTATTCCCAGGTTTTTAGAATATCATAACTAGGGACATAAAATTAATACTTTTACTGAATTTTAGGCAAGTTGGAGTGTTGTAAACTTAAAGAAATGAGCTCCTTTGGTGCAATGCAGCCTGGTGCAAAGTGCAGGTGGATTGGAGGATGGCCTGCAGGTGTGTGGAGTAGCACTGCAACATAGCACCTTTTCAGCATTCAGTAATGGCCATGAAGATGTATGGAATAGGGAACAGCAGACTAGACTGGCTTGTGGCACTTGGACATCATTCAATAGAATAAAATGGCCTGCATTGAGTAGACTGACCTGGAGCAAGGAGTCCAATTGTGCACCTCAGGAGTAGCCGGCAGGAGTGGCTGGTCTGAGGGTGAGCACTGGGGCACAGAACAGCATACACTGCATGATGCCAATGACAGATCTACCCCATAAATCAATGTGTCAGACAGGCTATCAGGTATGCACAAATGAGACATGGTGCAATCAGAGAGGTCGAATAATAATAATAATAAATTTTATTTGTAAAGCACCCTTCTAAGAAATCAAGGTGCATTATGTTGGACAAAGTAATACAGGAGTGGGCCATATGGCCACATTTGGTCTGGCTCCTGTTTGCTTGTTCCATCCTCTAAGTAATGGTGTCAGACTGGTTTGCAGTTTGGGTGTGGAGTGGCAAGGCTTGGGTCCCTGTTTACTAAAGGAATCCTAGATGGCATCCCATGCATTTGTACTAGGCACTGCATTTTGAGCAAATTTTGTTAGTTGGTTGATTATATTTTATGCATTTGGTAGTGCATATGAGACCAGATAAATGAATTTCAAAGGTTCATCAGCATTATTAGGAAATTGTCTCTGGGGCATAGCCCTTTAGCCTGATACAGGTAATCTTTTATCGTATTAGCATGATCTTATAAAATATGTGAAGTGGACCAAGATTGATCTGAATATATATTTTAGGACAGTATGATATGATTTTTATTGTTAAGTATTAACTTAAGAATCAATTAGAGATGTACAGATATTACTGGCTGATGTTCATTGATATTTTTAGTATATTATATAGTTTTTTCTTGTCTGTTCTATCCATAGTTTCTGTATCTTTCATTTGTTTTTGTTAGTGATTTACAAAAAAATGATGATGCCCAGTTGGTTGAACAATAAATTCATTCAGTACCACCTTGGTGACTGGAGGGGGTACTTCAAGCAGTGAAGTAACTTACAAGTGGGGATGCAGATGGGTTCAAGCACTTGACCAGTGGTGCAATGAAACATGGTGGAATCCCCTATCACAGCAGGATTATACATACAGCCAGTGCTCCAGAGCCTCCTGTTGATACCCATGAGGCCCCAACTGTATGTGAACACTAAAGGTGGTGCTGCACACCACATTAGGGGATTGATGGAGTGTAAGGAGCATCAGTTATGTCGACAACAAGGCTGGGAGGCCATCAGAGGGCCTAAGGAGTGAGAAATGGATATATGGAGGTGTAAATAATAAATGTAAAAAATCTATTTCTATTTTATTGTTGAAAGTATTATCATTGCAGTATGCTGGCAGATCAGTACATGGTGCAAAATCACACAAAAGAAAGGAAATACAATGGCTAACTGATGCTCCATTTTAATTAGGTTTTAGAAGACTTTAATCATGCCACAAGCCATACCAGTGTCAGTGGCTTAGTAGGTAGCACACTTGCCTCTGAGACCAGGAGATCAGAGGGCTGTGGGTTCAGTTCCCACATCTGGCACTTGGGTTAATATCCCAATACTGACACTGTAGTGCAGCATGAGGGGGATGCTGCACTTCTGAGGTGCCATCTTTCAGATGAGATGTTAAACTGAGGTCCCATCTGCTTGGATTGGTGGTAGTTCAGGTGGATGCTAAAGATCCATGGCATCTATCAAAATGAGTAGGGGAATTTATTGAAAAAAAATAGACAAAAGAAATATACAAACATTCAGATAAACAAAATCAAGGAAAACTTAATACAACATAAAAGAATAACATGAACACAAAAAAAATGATATACTAAGAATCAGCTGAAAAAATCTTTCGTGTAATAGGAAAATCTGAAGTGGCTATCCAGGCCATGTTCCACCAATGTGCTTCTAAAACATGGTGTGGAAAAACAATATATTCCCTCTGAAAAATATCATACAGTTCCCTAGTAACATTCTGAATAATCACTTCAATAGAGGTATCTTTTTATTGCAACATAAATCCACATCTAGCAGTCCAGATATACCATTTGAGTACTAAACAAACAATATTTTGTGTACTCTTATGAAAACACTGCCAACCAGAATGGAAATGTTTTCTGTCTATATCCATGTACTGTAATTATGGGTCTCGACCCCCAGGTCGCATCTGGAATCAAGCTTTTAGCTCAGTATGCTTTTGCTGGTAAATCTTGTAAATAAATAAATAAATAAATAAATAAATAAATAAAATGCCATACAGTAGTTCTTCACATGTCATCGTGGAAAAAATAGGTACAGACCAAGTACTTGCAAAAGTTGGCCAAAATGTCTTCATATATGAACAAAGAAAAAGTAAGTGTTCAATAGTCTCCTCTGCATGCATGCAGTCAGGTCTGATACATCCTCGTTCAGCAACCTGTTTATGCTTTTGATTGCCTTTAACATTGATCTTACCATGGCAGCGTAGCCAATGGAAATCCCAAAACTTTCTTGGAACTCTCTGGTCAGTTAATAAGGACAAATGGGCCTCTTACAAATGCAAAGGTCAGTGGGGAAAAGTTATTGGTTCAGTAAAATACGTAGTAAGTATACAATGGTACAACTGTTTTCTTGTATCACCGATCAACATATGGCTAGTTACTCCACATAGTCGTAGTTTAAAAAAAAGTCCCTATAGTAACCAGGAAGTGTAGGATCTTGTTTCAGGTGAGTGATCCTTGACCCCTCCCAATTATGAAACCATTGTTGAACAGCACCATACAAATATGAAGTCCAAACCTTATCTTGATTAATCACTAGAGGCCTGAGATTAATATAAAAAACATACAATAAAAAATACTAATGGGTGAACCATGTTCAAACCCTGTAATGAATAGGGTAAATAGGTAATATTTCTGTTTATGGGGTTCAACCTACTGCCCCATACTGCACGAAAAAACAAACTCAGCAAACTAGCCTCCAATTTTTTGGGGGGAGGAAATACCTTGCTCATGTAAAGAAATTGTGGCAAGAGTTTTGTTTTAATAAATACCACACCTTTCTTTTTATCCAATTTCAAGTATTCCATTTGGACACCATCACATTCCCAAGTTCAATCTTTGAGATCCAATTTAATAAATCTAAGTTACCTGGGCCCCATAGTAATTCTAAAATTTTAATAGGATTTAGGAAAATAGGAATACCAGAAATCGGAGGAACCAGCTGATGTTGTATTCCCAAATATATACCTTGGCACTTAGATGCATTTAAACTTGCACCCGATGCCAAAGAATAAGTAGCGCAGACATCTAGTGCCAATGAAATAGAAAATGCATCTAGCAAAAGAAGACATAAGTCATCTGCATAAGCAATACATCTAGCAGGACTCTGTAAAGTCCCCAACTGCAAGGACCTGATTCCAGTATGAGCATTTATACTTCTTAACAAAGGGTCAAAACAAAACACATATAGGAGTGGGCTAAGGGGACAACCTTTCTGAACTCCATGTACTGGAATTAAAGGCCCAAAATGTCCATTAACCACTGGAGTTCCAGTAGCTGATTCATACAACAATTTAATCCACTATATAAACTGCTCTACGACATTATACATTTTCAAAACCTCTCACATATACTGTAAACATGTTTAATGGAGTCAAAAACTTTACTTTGATCCAAGGAGCATAAAAGGCCCTCAACCTCTTTCTTAGTGCTCCTGGTAGTAATTTTCCTAAGTAAAAGAAAAGTAGATGTTCTAAGATATTCGAGTGTTTCACTGAATAAGCTTGTGCTGGACTAATCACATAATTTGTCACTTGTTGTAGTCTAATGGTTAGAATTTTAGTTAAAAGTTTAAAATCAGTGCTTAAGAGACAAATAAGTCTCCAATTTGTCAATAAACATTGATTCTCAGCCTTATAAACATACACTAAAGAACCCTGCACCATATTAAAGGGTAATGCAGTCTGAAGCATATAAGAGAAAACCTGGGCCAATTCTTGATGCAAGACATCTACATTAAACCTATATACTTCAGTAGTCAGACCATCCTTACCTGGAGATTTGTTAATAAGCAAAGACTTAACAGCTGTTTCTATTTCAGAAAAATGGATGTCTTTTAGTAGTTCTTGAGTTAAGGTAGCTGGAAACTAAGGAACCTTAATACCTCCCAAAAATTTACAAATACATTCCAAATCTATGTCAGTATGGGAAAAGGAAGTTTTAGTATGGGTATATACAATATCCATAATTTTATGATGTGTGTCATGAATGTGTCCTAAAGAATCTTTTAAACTGTCCATTCTTTTTGACTGTATCCACTGCTTACAGGCATCATACAGACAAATAGTAGAAAGGGTTCCTTTCAAACCAAAACTTTGTTGGAAAGCTAAAACATTAGCCTTATGCTGATGAAATGGAAACATGCATTCTTTTAGATGAGAGATATGAGTGCAATAATCATGTGTAGATGTATATGATAGGGAAATCAAAGATTGTAGTTTTTGTCTGTTTCACAAATATGTCAAATATTGCAAATCTCTGTCTTTTTTGCTTAAAACTTTCAACAAAATAATCAATTCCTTCTTCAAATCTTCCCACCACTATACCGGTGAGTCATATTAAAAAAATACTGGTTTTTTTTGTGGATAAAAAATATCAAATTTGTGTTCGACAGCAATCCTAACTCAATAATGAGGAATTGCATTTCCATAATCCTTGTCCTATCTGAACCCCTGCTCCCAGACTAAGAAAATGTAAAGAATGATCTGAATATCCAACCATTTGAACACCTGTCACAGAAATAAAGAAATGTTGAGAAATAAAGAAAAAATCAATTCTAGTTGATAAGGGACCTTTATGAAAAGTTGCCACTACTTTCACAAGATGGGAAAACATGGCATGAACCAAGTCCGCTTTATGAAATACTTCTTTTAAACAGTTAGAATCACAAAAGGTTCAATGTTTTAGTATGTGATCCTCTATTCCTTTCATCAAATCAAAAATTAAAATCCCCCCCAATAACTATTTGTGCAGTATGTAAATATGACTGAATTAATTGAAAAAGAGAAACCGGGGGAAGGGCGTGGCTTGACCGCCATAGGAATCGCAGCATAATTCTTGGGCTCCTCTTCACTGAGAAAGAACAGCGGTGAGTCGGTCTAATCCCAGGATGTAATCATTTTTTTGTTGAGAGATACATGTTGGGGGAACTGCCCTTAATCAGTCGGTGTGTTTTCTAAAAGTGAGCTGTACCATTAAACTGTTTCAATCACTGGCTACTCGAGAGAGACGCTGCTCAACTAGGCCAGAGAAGTCATTTTCCAAACCTCGGGATATAAGGTGCATCTGCCCCAAGTAACCTGCAGATGGAAGCCTTACCAGCATCCGTACCAGCCCAATCAACCCTGAAGAAGGTGGCGACCGAGACTATTTTACCCACACTGTCCCCGATATCAGCTGCTACTGTGCAAATGCCTTCAGTGACTGAATTGCTAACATATATCACCCAATGTTGGAGGCGGTTTTGTTGTGAGTTGATACTATTAACACCAGCTTATAAACACCACGGCGGAGGTTTGTGTGATGCAGGATTGATTAAATGTTGCAGAGCAAAAAGTGGAATCTCTGGAGATACAAAAGGTTAAATTAACACAGAAAATATGAATGCAAGGCCTACATCTGGAAATGTTGCTTGCCAGAGTGGAAGACCAGGAAAACAGGGGAAGGCGTAATAGCCTCCACATTATTGGAGTCCCCGAGGGTGCTGAGGGAACTTACATGGAAAAGTTTCTCAATGAGTCTCTGCCTAAAATGCTGGGGGAATGCTGGAGAGGCCCAGTTGAAATTGAAAGGGCCCATCGGATCGTGGGAAGGAAAGAGAAACAGCAACTAGCTCCAAGGCCAATCGTGGCTTACTTTCTGAGGTACTCTACAAAAGAATGTATTTTAAGTGCAGCTTGAGATCTGGGTGAAATTAGATGGCAAGGGGCTGTGATTTAAATATATAGAGACTTTGCACAAGAAACTGTGAATAAGCAGAGCTTTTGGCCCGATCAAGAAGGTGTTGTCAGCTCACAAATTTCAGTACAGATTTAAAGGCCTTACCAGACTGCTGGTGTCCAAAAGGGAGGAACTGCTAGCAGAGACGCCTAAGGAGATTAAAGATGGGCTACTAAGGACTGGCCCACCTCCCCACAAACTACATCCCCAAAAGCTATGGCAACCCTCGGATACCAGAACTAGGAACCGAAATTATCATCTATGGAACCCAGAGGACAGGACTGAGAAAGGAGCAGGTCCTTGGACTGATCAGCCCCCCCAGAAAGAGATCTGCCCACACGAATGATAGGTCTGTACCTACACTGGCTGCTGACTCAAACCTGCTGTTTCTTCTTCCCAGAAACAACAGCCTGTTTCCAAGACAGTGACAGCACTCCAGTAGCGGACAACAGCTTTCCCTGGATCTGCAGAGAACAGCCCCACCAGTGAAAATGCCTAGAGACGAGCCTCTAGTACCTGGCTCTGATCATCTTATAGATGAATCTGAATCCTCACTATCTAGTCAATGGAACTGTATGGATTGGGCTGATATTCTGGAATCTTCCTTGCTGGAGGTGGTGGACATCTCTAATCAGCTTAAACCAGGGATAAAATCGTATGTGGCAGTGGTAGCCCAAGAGGCCCCAGCTTCTGGAGAATGATCCCAGATGATTAACAGCTTGGGGAAGAAGCTTGGTTCTTGGACTGATCTTGTCTGCACGGACTACAGTTCTAATATCTTTCTACATGTTGTAGCAAACAGTTGGTTTAATAGCAATGTAGGAATTTAATACATTTTCCCACGCTTGTGATGGGTGAAATGCTTTGAAATATAGGACCCAGGTGGGGAAACTCCCTTCCCCTCCCAGGTTCCCCCCCTTTTATTTCCCTTCCCAACCCCCCATCACTAATTTCTAATTTGGATAGCTGGGGTGTACAAACAAGGTTGAAGTGGCTGAAACATCCGTGTTGTTGGCACCTTAGGGTGCATAGCACTTCATGGGCAAGAGTTATGGGGGCCTGACCAGTGTGTTATGATTAGGGTAGTTCCCTATCACTTTCTCCCTCATTTCATTGAGTTGGTAATTCCCCCTCCTCCTTCCCTCTCTATACTTGGATTAGGTTTTCCCACCCAACCCTGGGATTACACTTTCTCCGAGGAATGTTCCTCAGTTGAGGAGGGCTAAAACCCAGAGGAGTTGTGACTCACATTGATAACCCCTAGGCACAGACGCAAGTGGAGCTGAGGATACAGCTTTAATCTATCTTCTTCCTGGGAACGTCTATAGCAGTTAGCAGTGAACTGCTGGTTGATTATTACATAAGGTAGTTAAATCAGTTTTAAATAGGTGTTCCGCTCTTATTAGAGCAGTACTTAGTGTTAGGCAGATTAGTTATTATTGTTTACACATACACGTCCTGTGGCTATTGTTGTCAAGCCAAAATCTCTCTTGTGTGTGGAGGTATAGCATCTGTTAGCTCTTGGATCATAAGGTACAGTAGATTCCTCTAGTGGTAGTTTTCAGTAGGGCGCCAAGGTCCACTCCAGTAGAATATCACAGAGCAAGCCCTGCAGTTTCTGATATACGGCCGAGATGCCTCCAGCTACTATACGAGGTCTGCATCTTGTGTCATGGAATGTAAAGGGTTTAAATCACCCTATTAAAATAACCAAAGTGTTACAATATCTGTGTTCCTTGCACACAGACATAGCTCTCTTGCAGGAGACACATCTCCTTTATAAATCCACTCCTTAGCTCAAGAAATCATGGGTTTGTACTGTGTTTGCTAGCTCTGCATCTACTAAAACAAGGGGGTAGCTATTTTAATTCAGAAGGTGAGCAATTGGGTAATGGAAGAATCCTGAGTGGACAAACAAGGGAGGTGGGCTATAGTTAAATTAAGATCTGGCTCGGACAGTCTGATAGCATGCAATTTGTACACTCCAAATATAGACCAAGTGGAGTTTTTTCCAAATTTAAGCCAGGCTATTGCTGGATTAACACAGTCGGACTCCACTATTCACTTGATAATAGGAGGGGATTTTAACATAGTACTGGATATATTCTTGGATAAATCCCGGCCCACCCCTCAGACACACAAAGGCACATGCTGCACTCCAAGAGATGATAGCAGAATAGGGCTTAAGGGATGTTTGGAGGCATGACTACCCCTCTGGCCATGATTCACGTACTACTCCTCCCACATGATGCCCATAGCCAGATAGACTATTGGCAGGCCCCTAAATTCTGACACGCAGATTTTGTGCAAACACAATCTGCCATGAGAACTTCTGCGGTGCCATGCAGAATTCACTCTTCTTGGTGATTTGTTATTAATATTTTTGTTTATCCATAGAATCTGGTTCCCATCCCCTCTTTTTATATCCAAACCCCCTATATGTTCAGAATGTGATATTATCATTGCTATAACATCATACATTAGCCAATGAAATGACTGCATTCTAGAACAGAAATGAACAGTCACTTATCTACCACATGGCACAGCACATCATGCATGGTGATATTTGCTCAACCTGCACTACAGCCTAATACAACTTTCAGTCTTAAATTATTGCACTAGGGCCAACTTAAACAAAACCTTGTCAATAGCACAGACCTGTTAAGTCCATACCTCACTTTGTACAAACCTATTTGTGCCTTTAAGGTATAGAGATGCCATCTGAAATGAATAACTGGTAAAATGAATTTAACTGTCATTTTAAGAAAAATAAAGTAATTATGCCTGAAAAGTGGAATATAATAATGTGTAGACCTGTTGAAAGAATAGACCTGTTACATAAATAATTGCCTGTATGCATTTTGCCAGGTTATTGATTTATATTGTCATTGGTTGATAGAATCACCTAAAAGTTATGGAGAAATGTTGTGTGCAGGGACAGCTGTTGGGCCAGAGAGTAGCATGCTGTGTTTCCATGCCAGCAACTCAGCTTCGGAGATTACTGTAGCTCTGGGAGCTGGCTGGGCAGCACAAGGATTGGTGGAACACATCACTCCTCAGAGCCTGGGAAGGTATGGTGCACTGTTCTGTCACATGGTGAACACATTGTGATGGGTTGGAGAACTCTATCTCACAATTGGTTCACATGTGTGTCATGGCCTGATGGTGTTATGCAGTGCATCAGAGAAAGCAGGTTGACATGAATAATGAGTTTTGCAATAACTCCTCTATTCCATTTCCAATGGGACCTGTATGAATGAGGATGCAAGTTCATAAGTAAAAAATAAATAATAATATACACACACACACATATACAATATCTCTGTCTCTCTCACACACACACATATATTTGTATGTATGTTACAGATTGCATATAAATATGTAAGTGATACACAGTGGGAACCTCATGAGTGGTGTAGAAAGCACACACAAATATATAAGTGATAGACAGTGGAGACCTCATTAGTGGGATAGATAGCGTGCATATAGAAATACCTTATTTATCACATAAGATCCTCTCTGCAAATGTCATTTATGCAACAGGCTAGGACCTTAGGGAAAGAGACATTTGTTTTGCTTTTTTAGGCATAAAGTTATTTTTGTAAGTCTGTTATTTTTTGAACTAGTGTTACTGTGCTTTCCACCATCCTGATTGCTATAACCACTGCCATGAAAGTGAAGTCAGGATGACAAACTTACACTGTGATGTGGTAGTTTGTTAGTGCCGCAGAACTTCCACAGAAATTACAAACCACCGTCGCAGAAGTTCTGCGGCAAATGGTAGTCTTGCGCAGAACTTGGTCCCACTGTGCTGCAGAAAAGTAGGGGCCCTGACTATTGGCTAGCTAACCAGCTAGCCTTGAGTGCCATAACAAATACTGACATAGGCAGTATACTTATTTCAGACCACATGCCAGTGTCATGCACCTACACTGCCCTGGGAACTGTAATAGGGGTACAAGATGGAGGTGCAACCCCTTGTTAGTCTGTGACTCTGAATTCCTAAAAAGAATGCTGGAAGTAGCTCGGGAGTATTTTGCTTTTAACAAGGCGAGGAAGTCTCATCGAGTATGGCCTGGGAGGCTTTTAAAGCCACTCTGAGAGGACATATCATTGCCTTTGCTGCAAAGAAGAACAAAACCCAGAAAAAAGAGATAGAGATGCTACAAGCAGAACTTGCTGACTTAGAGGTCCGCTTTAAGGCATCCCAGACCACTACTGCAACATCTAGGGACCCCTCTTTAATAAGACATAGAGTGGGACTCAATTATCAATTCACTACTACAGCATAAGGCTGAATGGACCTGGTTTAGGGCGAAGCATCGGTATTTGGGAAGGGTGACAAAGGAGGAGGCTCCTACTACCAGTTAAGAAAACAGCAAGCATCTGCAAAGATCCATGCTCTATGTACTCCTACAGGCTCAGTGGTTAGTGACTCGAAGAGGTTTAATGAGACCATGAAAAACTACTATCAGACAATATAGCAATCCAAATCCATATACGAGGGAACGGCTTGCACATAAGCTGCATCAGTTTTGTCAGGGGTTTGCACTGCCCTCACTAACCCTAGAACAAATTGATCTCCTGGACCATCCTATAGTAGAGACAGAAGTGCAGCCAGCGCTACTCCATATGGCCAAAGGGAAAGCCCCTGGACCAGAGGGAATGACTGTAGAATTATATCAAGCTCTAGACCAAGAAATTACAAACCCTCTGCTGCTTGCTCTGCAATGTGCCCACTCTACAGGCTCCTTTCCACCACAATGAATGAGGCTTTAATTACGGTCCTACCTAAAAATCTGACGACCCCTGAACTGCTCTAATTTCTGCCCCACATCACTATTGCCAGTGGATATGAAGATTCTAGCTAAAATATTGGCTATTAGATTGCAAAATTTTCTCAACTCAATTATTTGCCCATCTCAGGTTGGCTTCATGCCTGGAAAGGTAGGCTCTGTCAGCACAAGATTGTTGCTGAACCTGAAGTGGGTGGCAAGCAAGCAAAACTTCCATGGCTGCCTTAGCTGTAGATTTTACAAAGGCCTTCGATTCGGTGAGAATGGAATTACCTCCATGAGGTTCTTCATATACATGGATTTGGTCCCCAATTCTGCTCGTGGGTTTCGACTGTCTATAACTCCCCAAAGTAAAGATCCTTACTAATTCTACTATCTCTCCCTCCTTTGCACTTTATAGGGTACCATCAAGGCTGTCCCCATCCCCTTACTTTTTCTAATTGCTTTGGATCCCCTAATCCATGCGATTGACAATAAGAAGGGGCTATCAGGCATATCAGTGCAGGGTAGGGAGTATACTGTGGCTGCCTATGCGGATGACATATTGCTTACCCTGTCTCATCCCCAGGAGTCACTACCAATAGCCCTCTCAGTTCTTACAAACTTTGTGGAGCTATCAGGGCTACAGGTGAATCAGCTGAAGACTGTACTTGCCCTGTTGAACCCACTCTGCCTACTGGAATGTTTTCATGGCACAGAACTAAAATGGGCCCCACAAGGGTTTTCATATCTGGGAATTCACATACCTTCTAACTGGGCAAATTTTGAATATGCCATTTTTTCTCCCTTGCTAAAACAATAAAGTGTAGAAATGGAGAGATGGAAAAAGTTATATTTGTCTTTGATGGGTAGAGTGGCTTCAGTACACATGTTACTACTCCTGAGGGTGCTGTATTTATTCAATAATTTCCCAATACGGCTGACCCCCAAACTTTTTGATACCCTTGAGAGAATGGTTTCCTCTCTAGTGTGGGAAAAAATGCACATAGGTGGGGGAAAAACAAACTTAGGGCGCACTGGACAAGGGGAGGCCTTGGGGCCCCTTGGTTTCTGAATTATCATCTGGCATGCACTGTGGCACAAATAACAAAATGGTTTGTACCACCTAACACATCCTGGCCAGTGTGGGTTGGCCTTGAAATAGACCTGGCAGGTCCCATTTCGCTAAGATCCCTGTTGAGCTCTGGTGGATCTGCAGGAAATGGCCTCTCCCTGATCATATGTCATTCCCGATATGCCTGGCATTGCATTATGATTCTGTCAAATACCCCCAAGAATGCTTGGGCACCACCCCTGGCCTATGCAGAGTTGTGGCATAACATCTTTATAACATTAGAGGGAAAACCCCTTAATTGGTCTACCTAGGAGGCAAAGGAATATGTTATGTGAGGGATCCATGATGCCTGGTTTGAATACATTATTATCCTTTGACCAGCTGAAAAGAAATGTAGCCTTCCAAATACTGACTTTTGGCAGTATCTTCAAATCATGCCATATATATGCCCTTTCCTCTCAGATATGAACAGATGACAAGTGAAAGTGTCTTTCCACCTACATGGAAACATCCTGCGGGGTGGCATAGGTAAAATCTACACTATAGGCACAGACTCCTTACCAGACGCTACCGAACACTGTAGAACTCAATGGGAGATAGAGATGGGGATAGCAATACCGAGCTCCACATGGGCTGGGTGCCTTCAAAACGAGCATAGGTTATATAAGGATGTTAAGAGTCAATTAATGCAGTTAAAAATCTTGTTGGGATGGTACAGAACCCCAGCCATTTTATGTGCAGTAAGATTATTGCCACACTCGGACTGTTGGAGATGCCAGCAACTGGGAGCCCACCTTTTTCATATAATGTGGAAATGCCCCCAACTTTCTGACTTTTGGGGGGCAGTTAGGCGAGATTGCTGCTTAGGTTTGGGCATAAGGGACCTCCAGCTTGATCCCAAATTGCTGCTGCGGGACATGTCTAGTCTCCTTACACTCCCAAAGGCTTTAAGAGAGTGGGTCATGGTAGTTCTACTAGAGGCTAAGCAGCTTCTTCTAATGCAATGGAGACAAGCCAGTAGTCCGTGTGTAAGACAATGGCATGCAGCTATAGCTACATTGGCATTGTTGGAAAGGCTGACCTATGCTCACCGAGGTCAGCTAGTTCACTTTCATAAGAAGTGGGACTCTTATTTTAACTCTCCACTATGCAGAACCCTTCCCCCGCTGAGGAACTCTACTCCTACTAGTCATTAGATGTGCTGTATTAGATGATCCAGATGTCTATCATGAATGAGTAGATATAGTTTAAGGAGGATAGGATATATTTATGTAAATGTATGTGAAGCGAATATAGGTGCTTAGCCTGTGGTTATGTATTGTATAATGTATGAATATGGACCTTGAAGATCTTGTAACATGCATGAGTGTGGAATGAACATGGTAGTGTAAGATAATGCTGAAAAATCTCAATAAAATCTTCTATGATAAAAAAGATAAACCCTGTCAGCTTTGGATTGCATTGCATATATATGAATAAGACAAAATAATTTCCCTTGAAAACAAATATCTAATAATAAAGCTCTTCCAGGAACCAGATCCAGCAGTTTAAGGCATGTGAAATCGAGACCTTGAACAAGATCCCCACCCCTGAGCATTAGTCTGTACCTATCGACCAATAAGAGGGCCCCACATACCAATCATTAGTGGCAGTATGAACATCAATCAAAGTATGCAGTCTAGTATCCTGTAAAAAATAAATTCCTGGTCATTGAAGAAATAAGGCTGAGAAAACTACATTTCTTTTTCTCAGGCTCTTAATACTGTTAACATTAACAGAGGTGAAAAAAAGAGACATAAAAGGAAAAAAGGAAAACATATTAAAAGAACAAGAAATAATGTTTTCTAACCCACTTTAGCACCCAGTCTAGTTTTATATTTTACATGAGGTGGTTGTTTTTCTCTGAAGGCCCCTTATGTGGGTGATCTGAAGCACCTCAGTCTGATCCACCTCCCCATCTCCTAGTGAGATCATGGAAGAGGAGTCGGAAAGTACCTCAGAATCACTATCTGCAGTAGGAAGATTCTGATATCAATTCTGAAGGGGAATAGAAAGTGTCTTAGCTAATTTTGATGCTGGGATGTTTTTCTCAGACCTTGTGCGGGCCAAAATACCTTTCCTTGTTTTATTGGCTATGGGGGTGGGGGCATGACTTCCTCTGGGGCCTCTAGGGGTAGAGTTTCCATCTCCAAATCATTGTTATTAACCTGTGGCTGAGAAGAAGTTAGAGGGATATGAAGTAAATCTACTAAAGGATCCACCCATGGCTCCTCAACCGGGGCTTGTGAAGTCATAGGAGGTGGGGAAGGGGGTGGGGAAGAAGGTGAGGGGGGAAAAGAAGGGGGTGCACAGGCCCAGACTGTTGTCTTTGAGCAACTGCTATTAGAAATGATTTCTCTTGAACCTGTTAAAAATTAGAACAGACTTCAAATACTCACTTAGGACTACATCTGGGATCACTTTTTGTGTTCCTAGATGTAATTCTGGACAGCAAAGAAATTAAAGATATGTGAGTTGATATCCTTGGCTCATTTTAAAAAGTATTTAGCTAGGCTTTATAATAAACATTGTAAATGTTATGGATAATTGAAGAGCAATCCGGCATTTGTTAAATAAGTTTTTTGTAATGTTTGACCTGTTGAGTTATGGTTTGTTTTATATGTACTGCTTTTTGATATGTTTGGATGCAATTGAAAAGGAGATAGTGTTATCTCAATTTGTTATCCAATAAAGTTGAAGTTGAAGTTGAAGCTGTTGTTCCTCACTATCCCTCCAGGATTAGTGTTATGTGCTGCCCAAGAACAGCTCTGATAAGAATGTCCCTTATCATCACACAAACTATAGACCAATTCATTTAAACAGTTAGTGCTAACATGGCCTAATTCATTGCAGAGAGAACATCACGTCTTGTCACAAATACTGCTCATATGACTCTCAGAACCACATTTATAGCAGGCCTTTGGTTGACCTGCATGAAACAAGACCCCTCTGTCACATCCAAGCAAAAAAGAATTAGGTAGATGCTTAAGACCATCACCAGCTGAGGAAAGTAAAACCTTAAACTTCCATCCCCAGTCCAATAATGCTCACTATCAAAGATAGCAGTGGGACCATCCAAGACAGTACAGTGCTGTTTCATCCTGTAAGTTAAATCCGTCACACTAACCCCTTCATTTAGGAATAAGACAGTCACAAATTTTATTGCTGGTTTAGTAAGAGGTATTGCCTCAAAAGGGGTCCAGAGGGGAGAGTTCTTAAGTGTATTATATTTCTTCCTAAAACGTTCCAAACCATTGGTAGTTTTAAAACTAATGTCAAAGGTATGCTGACCCGACACATGAATGAGGGCTTATATTTCTGCTGCAAAAAAAGTAACAAGTCTTTCAATAATGTCTTTCCTTTTTTCATTAAATATGCTTTATCAATTTTCATAGGTACAGACATCTTACATACAGGAGACCATACCATATTATGATATGTTTGTTAAACAAGACATCCGATCTCCATACATGCATGACCACATTTAGTGTCTGTAACCCCTCTTACCCCCTCTACCCCTACCCTCCCTCCCTTCTCCCCCTCCATCCCAATCCCTAGTTGCCACAGATACTATCTTGATAGTCATAAATACATATCAATGGAAAATCCTGTTAAAAGTATAGGTTGGAACATAGGGGGGCATGAGAGTTAGCCATTACTCTATCGGGTTAGATTAATAACAGGTTATAAAAAGGGTCCCAAAGCTTTTTATATTTCCCCATTCTTTGGGTTAACCCTGCACTAACCCGTTCCGCCTGTAACGCAAACATAATTTCTTTATACCATTCGGTATAAGTTGGTATTAGGGTATCTACCCAGTGTCTAAGTAATACTTTTTTGGCACAAACAGATATTAACGCCATATATGCTCTTTGGGTTTTGCCATGGAGTGTCGTGTAATCCCCTACAATACATATTTCTGGGGTAAATTTGTCTGAAAGGGCTAGCAGTGGGTCCAGCTGGGACCTAATACTATTTCATAATGGAGAGACTTTATCACACAACCATAACATATGTAACAAATCTCCCTGAGCTCGAGATCATTTGGTACAAAGATTAGACTGCAGAAAACCCATCTTAGATAATTTAACTGGGGTATAATACATGTTATGCACAATTTGGAATTGCATGTATCTATACCTGTCCCATTTAACATATCTATATAGGTGTTTCCATATTCTTAACCAACATCTAGGGGGGTCAGAAGATGGAAGAGATTGATCCCACCAATAAAATCTCTGTCCTTCCAGTCCAGCAATCGTAGTCTGTAGAAATTTGTAAGTGTATGAGATTAAGTGAGTTGATGGAACCGACTTGAGATACGGGGTTAATACAGTTAAAAGGGGAGTAGTCCACCTCCCAGTACCAAAATACTGTGTTAACATGTGACTAATCTGCAGATATTTAAAAACATGACTAGTGGACCAATGGTATTTACTATTGGCTTCCTGGAATCGCATCAGTCTTTGATTAGTAATCAGTTCCTCTACTCTTTCAATCCCCATATTGGGCCAAAAAACATTAGTCTTTATTGGTTTACCAGAAATCAACAAATTAGGATTATTGAAAAGAGGTTGTGTTACATCCTTATACCCATTAGTCGTAAGTAACGTGTTAAGTTGGTACTGTGTAGCCAAATGAGGGTCAAGCGGGGATCCCTTCAATTTGTTTGGAAGATTTTTCTTATTCAGAAAGGGAAGGATTTCTGGATCCATATCATATAGCACACTCGATTCCAAGCCAGAGAGGAAAGTACATCGAATCAGACGTGTGCTCTGATGGGAGCATCCAATGCCTAAGTCTAGTTAGGTGTATGGCAAGATAGTATAAATATAGATTGGGGGCCTGAAGACCACCATCATTTTTAGCTGGAGTAAGTTTACTATATACTCTGCTTGATTTTTTTTCAGCCCTCAAAAAAGCATTAATAATTTTATGTACCTGCATAAACCAAGATTTGGATAAGTCCCAATTATACATTTGTAACAGGCATAATAAATGGGGTAACACATTCATTTTATTATACTCATTCAACCCCAAAGCGATAAGTAATAAGGACCAACGCTAATATCCTCTTGTATATGATTTAGGTAGCGTCAAAATTAAGCTTTTCTTTATTTTGGGAGGGGGTGAAGAAAGATTCCCAAATATTTAAACTTATCTGGTTTCCACTGTAGACCCAAACTAGATATTACTGCTTTCTGAAAGTATTGATTAAGAGGAAGTACTTCTGATTTATCTAGGTTCAGTTTGTAATTGGAAATCAAACTAAACTGTGATATTAATTCAAGTGCTGCTGGGAGGGATTGTGAAGGAGATGAAATATGTAATAAAATATAATCCGTGTATACAGAAAGTTTATATTCTGATTTCCCTATTGTGATCCCCGATATTAAAGGAGAAGAATTAAGTTTCCTAATAAGGGGGTTGAGAAATAAATTAAATAGATATTGCGAGAGAGGACAACCTTGACGAGTACCTTGACTCAAATTAAAAGCTGTGGAGAATATTCCATTACAGCGAACTCTTGCGGAGGGAGAAGAGTACAGTATTTTAACCCAAGTGAGAAATTCTGGTGGGATACCATATCTGGAAAGTAGGGAAAATAGGTATCCCAGGAGACTCTGTCAAAAGCCTTTTCTGCATCCAAGAAAACTAAAGCTGCAGGCATATATGAATCCTTGGAGACAGAAAATAAGTATGCCAACTTCCTGAGATGGTCTGATGAAAGTCATCCCTTAACAAATCCTACTTGTTCCGCACTAATTAAAGAGTCCCAAACCCGGCCCAACCTCGTAGCCAAAATCTTGGCCAAGATTTTCAGGTCCACATTAATAGGTGAAATAGGCCTATAATTATGTACAAGTGAGGGATCCTTTCCCAATTTGGGTAGTACTATAATGATGGCTTGAGTTAAGGATTTGTCTGAAATACCATACTCATAAAAATATTGAAAAGTTTTTAAAGTAGGGCTAGTGTATCTTTAGGGCCTTATAAAATTAGATGTAAACCCATCTGGACGGGGATTTGTCCAGCATAAGTGACTCAATAGCCTCTAGTACCTCTTTTATTTCTATTGGGGCTTTAAGTACAGAGGATTTTGCCACTGCAAGTGTAGGCAATTTAACATCTTTGACGTATGAATCCAACATTTGTCGGGAAAAGGAAAAATTAATAGGAGTATACAACCTCTCATAACAAAGTTTAAAGTTTTCACAAATGTCTTGTGGTGAGGTCAGAACTGTACCAGTAGGTGATTGAAGAGAGGTCACTAGTCTATCAGCAACCTGAGCTCTTATTCTAAGTGCCAATAGTTTTCCTGCTCTCTCCCCCTGATCAAAATAAGTTATTTTGGATTTGAGCATAAGAAATTCGGCCTTTTCGGCCAGCAGGTGATTGTACTGGGCTCGAAGGGATTTAGCTTTCTCCCAGTCCGCATCAGGGGACAGAGCTGAAAAATTCGCTTCCACCAATGTAATCTGATCAACTAAAGAGGAAAGGGCTTGATCTCTCTGCTTTTTATGTTTGACAGCCAAACGTATTAGCTCTCCCCTTAAAGTGTATTTGAGTGCGCACCATAAGATATCTCTTCTGGGCACTGATAAAGAGTTATCTGCTATGAAATTGGAGATGAAGGATTGTAAGTGCTATATTTGATCTTCTGATTTTATAATCTGGTTATTAATCCTCCAAAGTCTATCTCGCTGAATGTTAGGAGCAAGCTCTATAAATAGTTGAACCATCTGGTGGTCCGATATAGTTTTCGAGGAGTAGAAAACTGATGCGACACCAAGAGGACAATCACTGCTGACCAGAAAATAGACAATAAGAGAAAATGCATTGTGAATAAGTGAATGAAATGAATATTCTTTCCTGGTTGGGTACATGACTCGCCAGGGTCTGCTAACCCTACTAGGTGCATTAATTCCATCTGGGCTTTTGACCTGGAGACAGTGATATTTTAGAGGGTCCTGTTCTATCCTGGCTATTTGACAACACCTGATTCCAGTCTCCTCCCACAATTATTGGAATCATGGACAGTGGAGCTAACATAGCCATAAGATCTGTAAAGAATTTAGGGTCATCAGACTTTGGAACATACATAGAACCAAGGATAACCTCAGTATGACCTACTACTGCCCGCAAAATCATGTAACAGCCTTCTGAGTCTAAGATCTCTTGTAATAACCGAAACGGGATTCTATGGGCAATTAAGATTGCAGTACCCCTTTTACGTGAATTAAAGCCAGACCCAAAAACTTGTCCCACCCAAAGCCTGCGAAAGTAATGTACTTGAGAGGATAAAAGGTGTGTTTCTTGCAAAAAAACTACGTCTGCTTGTATATTACGGAGATGTATCAGTATTTGCATATGTTTTGCAAGGGATTGTGCCCCTTAACGCTCCATGTGCAAAATGATATCCTGACATTTTAACTATTACATTATTATGTCTGCTTTTATGACAACCAGTGACACCATTGAGTGATATTATTACTACAGTGACAGTATCTGCAGCAGCACCCTCCTCCCCAAGGATATTTTCCCATTCCTGTCCCCCCCCATTTTCTTGAAATAAGACCCCCACAACATACCCTTATGAGCATCGCAACCCCCAACCAACAAATTAGTTAGCCTGATTTTAAATACCCCATTGAATGCGTATGCTCAATCCTCCTTGTTAAGACACGATGTTCCACCCGATTAAGCGTATCCTGACTCGTCCCCTCCCCAAAAAGTGTAACATCCAATATTTTAGTTAAAGAATAAACTTCCTACCCTATACCACCTTCACAGTACATACCCTCTATAAAGTCCCATGTTCTTGTTGGCTTCTAAGTTCAAATTGTATCCATCTTTCCAACAGGAAGCTCCAATCTATATATTTATCTATTTGCAAAGTAAATTTACCATCTTCCGAACCCCCTTAATAAACTCAGGCAACTTATCCTCACATTTAGAGCTTAACCTCAGTGCATGGAAATCAAACTGCTATGCAGCCCATGGAAAATCTTTTGGGTCTAGCTAAACATAATACAAGTCATTGCATCCCCAATTTATGTACTGGAGGATAACATAAAGATCCACCTAAAGACCACAAGAAGGTAGTGGATAAATTGCTAAGCTTTCCCTCCTTCAAGGGTCAAATATTGCCCCCCATTGAAATATAAAAGGTGACCCAAATAACAGCGCCGGACAGTACTTGAGCAGGAAGGAAAAAGAAAAAAAAAGTAAGTCCCGTGGAGTTGGGCGTGGTCAGCCATAATGCTTTCCCACCATTTGGGCTGGAGACTGTTGTTCATTGACAGATTCCCGAACCATTTAAATCTGCATAAAATAAAAAGAAAAGGAGAGAGAAAAGAAAAGAAAAGAAAAAAAAAGGGAGAGAAAAAATTATCTTCTCCTCAGGCAAATGCCACGATGCGAAGTAGCCAGACTGTTGATCCATCCTTCGGATACTCAATGATGAGTAAACAAGTCGGGATACATAGTGGGTAGTTCTTCAACTGCTTGGTCTGCATCTCCAAAGCTTCTCAAAGTATCCTGATGTTGTACCATCAATTTGGCCGGGTAAATCATCTGGAATCGAATTCCAGCCGCTAGCAGCTTTTTAATGCAACTATGATAGGCTACCCACTTCTGTCTGACACTAACTAGCAGATCTTGAGGGAATCTGAGCTTGGCTTCTTCCCATTTAATCTCTTGAAGCTCTTTAATGTTCCCTAAGATATGCTGTCGGTCAATGTAGCTCAAGAGCAGAATAATGAAAGGCCTAGGCTTAGCCCCTGGAGGAGGTTGAGGTTTCAGCGAGCGATGGGCCCATTCTACCTGGTACACTGTGGATTGTGGTGGGGAACAAGCTATTTTAGCCAAAAGCTTCTGTGTAAACTGAATTATAGCTGATCCTTAAGCTTCTTCAGGCAGCCCAAACACCACAATATTATTCCTCCTGTTCCTCCCCTCCAGATCTTTTAGTTTACTCTCGACCTTAGCCAGCCTCTGCCTTAATGATGCCATGTCTGGCTCTAATCTTATCTGCCAATTTTCTAACGAAGATGTGCGGGCAGAAACAGCAGATATATTCTTATTCGTTTCTCTCAATTCCACTTGAATATTTTTCAGGTCTAGGGCAAATTCTTTAAACGAGTCCTTAATGCCAGCCATTTCTGCAAAGAATGTGTCTTCCGACAGGGCGTCAGAGTTGCTAGCTGACGCCGCTGCCTTATTAGGGGTTGCGGTCTGTGTTTTGGTTCTCTTTGCCGATTTGTCTGGCATCTGCGGCGGTGTCCGGGCCTGGAGACCCTGCTGCATTTCGGCATCCATTTTCACCTCTTGGATATTAAAAGCTGCTCTAGTAGTTTCTCTCAACTCCTCTCAGTTTCGGACAACTATTAATAAGGTTTTGAGTGAACAATCTTGAGTAGAACCTTACAATTTTTATAATTTTGGAGAGTTCGGGGGGAACAGAGTTGGCGAACGTCCGCTCAGGATGAAGACATCATGTGATCTAATAATGTCTTTCCTACATAGACACGATCTGGGACACAATCCAACCTCCCTTTATATAGCAAACAAACAGCATTATGGCATTTAAGCAGGGGTTACAGGTAGATGAAACAAAGAAGCAAAGGATTTTCAAGGTTTGTCAGGGTTTTGGTTCAGAGGAGTGTCTGGGACAGGGAACACAGGCTGATCAGGCAAAGGTTGTTCTATCGGTATTAACTCTGGAAAGTTCAGCAGGGAAACAATATTGGAAACAGGTACAATTGTCTGTCTCACAGTTGTGGGGAGTTTGATTGGAGATGTACCTGAAACCTAGCATTTGCCATGAATAGTTTTCTCCCACCACCCTGCAGCAGACAATGGCTCTACATTGTCAGTCTGCATGGTTATCTCAGAAACTGAATGTTTGGTTGAAGAGGTCAAAACCTGGCATGGGGCATCACAGACTGACTCATCCTGCAAGGCCTTTGATGTTACCACGTCAGCAGCTGCAATCAGCTGTATAGGTAGATTTGACAGTGGTAAAGCTGGTACTTCAGAAGGCACTGCTGCTAAATGTTAAGGGATGATAAGAGAAAAATCTTGCAAAGGAAATTGTTGCAGTTGTGCACTGTTAGGTATATCTTCATCTGAAACTTCTTCCTCCACCCAAGCTTGAGTAGCAAATCGTTTACGAGCATTGAGAGTCCATACAAGTATGCATTTTGCTTGAAAAGGCTTCTTGCTGTGTAATTACATCCAACAAGTGAGTTTCTGACCCTCCAAAGCCAGAAATTGCCATCCTCCAAATCCTAAGTCAACTTCTGCTGCACACCTTTTCTGTAATAATCCCAAAAAGCAGGCCTCCCGCCTACTCATTTCCAGGTAGTTGAGAAGCAGGAGGTGGAACAAACCCTCCTGCCTCTTCCAGGTCCATCTCCTTCACCAGGTCCTCACCGACTGCTGCCATGACCAACAGCAGCAGCGCATCCCAACACAGAGTAGGGGAATTTCCCAGGTATCCTGGCCAAATTTCCCCCATTCACTAAAAATACCACCAACAGCTTAATCTGGTTCAATTTTAGTTGGTTACCATCTGTATCCCCGGTTGCCCCTGAAAAGGGACTTCTACGTAGGCCCAGTGAGTTTACCAGGTCAACAACATTAAATAAATAAATTAATAAATAAGCTCTAACTGCAACTCCATTTATGGACATCATTACACTTCAGGTTATCTGTCAGCTGAAATACCTATGTAACTATGAACTCAGTTTTCCAGCCTTTTACAGCCAGCAGGGTCAGGCTTTCCTGTCTGTTAAGTTATTCAGTGGGAGGACAGATATATAAGCACATTGTTAAATGGTTTCCAATGTGGTATTGGCAATGCTGATAAGCCTTCTTAACTTTTGGCATTTTATGGCACGTCACCTAAGTCCATGTCACAACTGCCTTTACTATTGCATCACCAGCTGTTCAATCATTCAAAACTTACATTTATAAAATACATTTTAATAAAGCCTTTAAGTCAGGAAGATGATAATAAGGAATTTCAAACATGAGAGAATTAACTACTCATACAACCTTTGTGGAATAGAAACCACATCGATAATCCTGAAGATGTTCGGCTTTAAGGATCTGATCCACACTGAGGTCGCGTATATGGGATTTAAGCAATAATCCATTATAGGGTGTGTCATGCTGGGATAATGTCACACCTAGGGCTGTTGGGTAAGAGGTCAAAGGCTGAGTGCATCCAACACATAAGAAGGGATGTAATCCCAATGAAACACACCCTAAAGTGCATTAGTGCTATTAAACATTGGCTCACTTTTACACAGAATAAAATATCAATTTAAATTTTTATTTTTTAGTAAATGTTTTAGTGTGGAAGCATATCGTTTTGCTAAGAGTATGATAGTCTCCTGTCCAACTATGAGATTCAGGAGTGTCACTGTGATATTGTGCTTGCATAGCATTATGGAAGAAGGTGGCTACTGACCAGTCAGGATGTAGAATTGTTTTCTTGCCATTGCATAATTGTGCTCAGCTGTACCACACATCTATGCACCTTGATTTTGATCTCCACTAAATGGCAACCACAGCCTCTGCATGCATGGAACTTGGCATGAACACAGGCTGTCCAGGGGGTGGAGCTCTGCTGAACACTTTGCTTCCAGGTCAGCCTATAAGTGGATCTTTTGCTGTCTAGGACTATAGTACAAGTCACATTAAAATGTCTCACCAACAAGTTACTTTAGCATTTCTCAGTCAGTTGCACAAATGTTGCTGGATCCAGAATAAAGCTTTCTAAAAACTGTTGCCTTAGAGTTTAAATTGGTTTTAGGCTATATTATAACAGAACTCCATATGAGCACATAGCAACTGTCTCTGTACACAATGGTGGGACTAAACAGATTGGCTGCTGCAGCTGTTTACATGCTAGCTCTCCTTGGTATGAACCAGGTTAAAATAGCCCCCAATATCCCCTGGCATGTGCATTTTAGCATGGAGACCCTCCATCTCTTCTCCCTTAATCCCATAAGGGTGCTCTGTTCCTACTAATACTCCATGGTATCTACAGCACGGGCAGTTGTTATAAGTTATTTTCATTTTTGTAGAATGCTAAGTTTAATGTTTCTGTGATATGTCCTATTCATCATACCAGGACCCTATCCTCACTCCAGCTACTCTTGTCTCGAGACGTAACATTGAATCCTGGTTCTATTTCTCCAAATCACAGAGTCTTCTCCCCATCTGATATATGCTGGTCCAAAACATGGGGTTTAAATTTGGTATACATGAATATAAGCAGTCTTAGGCCTAAGCTCCAAGAGCTTGAAGAATGGGTTGACCTGTATGGCCCTGAGGTAGTTTCCATTTCTGACACCTGGCTTAAACCTTCCATTTTCCCCCATGAGGAATTATCTGAGTGTTCCACTTTCAGACAGGATAAGATCCATGAGAAGGGAGGGGTAGCGTCCTTTTGTACATTAGATCCTCCCTTAACGTCGCACTGGTAACTACCCCAGACCTAGAAAATTCTGAATGCTAGGCTCTAATAATTAAGTTTCTTCTTGGGGCACAAAGCCACTATGCGTGGATTGTGTACAGTATATAACCACACCGGGTGGCAGACTCTGCTCTTACTTCCCTCACATAGGCTCTCTAACATGCCTCTAGGTGATCTGATATTGCTCAGAGACTTCAGTATTAACTGGATCTCTAAGTCAGGGGGTGGACCCAAGACTGTCCTACAAGAGGCCAAGCTTACTCAAATGATCACAGAGCCAACTAGAATAAATAACAAAACAGATAACCATACCCTCATTGACTGGGCAATTGTCTTCTAAAAAGATCAGATTAGAGCTTGAGGCATATTTGCAGACTCCCTTAGTGACCACTCCCAAATATTCTGTGTTTGGAATAATGCCTCTCCTAAACTTTCACCCAGGGTAGTCACAGCATGTACTCACTCCAAATTAGATGAAATCTCCTTTTTGGCTACCCTAGCAGGCATGCAGTGGGCCACAATTAGAGTGATTCTTGTGTGGATTCTGCCCCACATTGCTTCATGAGTAACTTCCTCTCTACTTCCAATGCACATTCTCCTTTCAAGCATCTTAGGGTAAAAGGCCAACAGTCAAAGTGGCTAGACCACAACCTCAGGAAGTCTGTGAAGGCAAGAGATAAAGCTTGGGGGATCTTTAAAAACTCTGGTCTCACATCCAGTTGTAATAAATACAGGGAATTCAGGAATGCCTGTATGAGGGACTGGACTTGAAAGCTGCCAAAAGAAAATACTTATGGTGCCTATAGGACAAAAATGTGTCTGATCCCAAGCAGATATTGGCACAAATGAATTCACTCCTAAAATGGGATACTGTGACCAACACCATTAACAACTTTTTTACTGACCTAGATATATTCAGACCCCACCCCCATGGGCCTCCTCCTTTAATCAGCCTACTACAGAGAGCCAATATTCAGAGATCCATTTCTGGATGATAAAAAAAGAGGTGCAGCCACTCTTTGAACGTTTAAGGGCCAAAAGCTCAGCTGGACATGGTAAACTTGAGCAAAAAGCTCCTAATGTTATCTACCCCAGTTATTACCTCCCTTGCTGCGATGTTGTATAACAAATCTTTTGTTGAAGGGACAATTCCTGAAAGCTGAAAGTGTCCCTAGTGGTTCTGGTACACAAAGGGGTCCCAAAGAATCTGTGGAAAACTACCACCCTATTTCCTTGCTTAGTTCCCTGCCAAGACACATGAAAGGCTAGTTTACAGCCAGTTACAGGAGTACCTGGAACAGCATTTGTTTCTTACCAACAAGGAGCATGGTTTCAGGAACAATCACAGCAAAAACACTGCATTTGAAAGGCTGTCTAGTGATCTACTGGGGGCTATGGACAAAGGGCAAATGATAGGTGCTGTATTTATAGATCTCAACAAAGCCTTCGATTTGGTAAATCAGTCTCCTGTTAGTTAAGCTAAAACTGCTTTGTCTCGATGGCCTCTCATGTTGGTGGTTCTCCCATTACATGGCAAATGCATTTCAACAGGTTAAGCAGAAGGGTGTCCTATCTATGCATAGGCCCCTAATGGATGTTGTATACCTAGGCACCATTATGGGTCCTTTGCTGTTCCCCCTATTTATTAATGAAATGCCTTGCAACTGTGATGGAGCTAATGTACTGCTGTACACAGAGGACACTGTACAGATGTTATGGGGAAGCTGCTCAAATCAGTAGTCTCCTTGCTAGTGATTTCTGGGAATTAGAAAAATGGTTCACTAGTAACAAGTAACAACCTAGTCCAAAATACAAAGAAGAACAAAGCCATTCTTTTTTTTTTCCAATTGTTAAACTAGGTGAGACACATTAAGCTGAAAGCTTGTTTACAGGTGCAACCTGGGAGCACAGGGAAGTTAAGTGACTTGTTCAGGATCACACAGTATGCAAGTGGGGGCTGTGGGATTCAAATCTACATCTCCAGATTTGCAGTTCGGAGTCTTAAACCATTATGCTATACTGCTTCCCTCTGTTTGGTTCTAGTCACTAGGTACTGCTGGACAACACTTGTTATCTATTGCCACATTCATTGGAATTCCAGTTGAGGTGTCTGACTCACTTAAATATCTTGGAGTACATATTTATTTAGTTAGTTATTTGAAAATTGGTTACTTGGAAAGGCACACTGAGCCAAGGCTCAATTCTAGGTGCATAATGACCAGCAGTCATCTTTAAGCACCAGGCAGATCATATCTTGAAGTTCCTGTATCAGAGTATTGGCTTATGCTACCAATTAAGTCATTATCTATCCAAGGATTCATGGCATGCTATTACCAACAGTATGTTGCTTCCAGTACTAATGTGCGGTACCCCAATTTTTTTTCAGATCCTAAGGTGCTCAGAAGCAAATAAGCTAAACGTTCTACAGAATAAAATTGGTAAATTTGCTTCTGGTGCCCAACAAAGGGAGCACCATCGTAATGTCTTCCACTACTTAGATTAGACATCCTTTGAAGGGAGATTCAACTACTCTGTTCTATACCTGGCATTCAAACTAGTCAAAAGTGCTACCCCTTCCAGTGATGTATTGGGCAGGTAAACCTTCTCAGAATATGTCAGTCCTGCACTTGTACCCTTCTTGAGATACCGAGAGCAAGGACCGTGTGAGCATAAGATCCTCTGCATACTTCCACCTTCACTGTGGAATGCCCTCCTGGTAACTCTCCAAGATTGTACCTCTCTTTGTGGCTTCAACAAGGGGCTTAAGACATTCCTCCTTGAGCACAGCCTATGTAATTGCAATTGTTGATATGTTTCAACTTAGTTTGTTTATTCTTTGACATGTACTGTACTTGCTGCTCTACATGTATTTACTGTTCTATAACCTAAGACCAGACTGTAAGTAAGCTCTCAATTGTGAATGATCCAGTGTTTTGGTTAACCATATAACACTGCGGTTTTACTGTTGTTGGTATTATTGTTATAGCTTATATTGCTTATTGACTGCCTGTTGTATTTGGTTATGTTTCCATCCATACTGTATAATTAATTGTGGGTCCCCCTGAAAAAGAGAAATTTAGTCTCAGTGGTCCCAATTGGTCAACAATATTCAATAAATAAATACATTCCTGCTAAGTTGCAAAAACATTTGATAAAAGTTGCTCTTGAGCTGGTTATGCATTGAAAAGCCACACAATGTGAGCTGTCCCCTAAATCCCCCCAAAGGAATGATGGGCACCACACCAATTTACTTGTTGGCTGCTCGTTGGCAAATTTATTCATGGCACAAAAGACTATATTTACCAACCATATAACTTTGAATTCACAATTCAATTTACATCAACATTCTTTCCAAATGTTCCTGTCTCCAGCCTCTGTCCTTCTTTTGGTCTTTTCTTCAATCTTGCTTTCTGGGCCCGGACACTGTGAATCTGGCCCCTTCCTCTACACCAGAACCAGGCCATTCCACTTCCCTGGGCTTTCACCCTCCAGGCCCGGACACTTCTGAATCCGGTGCCTGGACCTATCCTCCTCCCCGCTTTACAACCATGTCTAGGTTCTTAGTCCCCAGCCAGTGTATCCTACCCCTCCCCTTTCTCCCCCTCCCTTTTTCCTTACTTCCCTCCCATTGGCATACATGCCCTCCTCACCAGGGGCCCAGAGCTGCCTCCCACAGTGACCACCATACCTGGCCCTATGCCCAGGGTCCCTAGGGCACTTGATCTGCCCTCCATTCCTTTCCTATGTGCCATACCTGCCCCCCATCTCCTTCCTTAATAAGAGTGGGATGGTGGGAAAAATTCCCAGCAAAAGAGGTCATCCTGCCTGTGCTCTGGCCTATCATACCCCTAAAAGGCCACTGGTCAGGGCCCCTTTTGGGCTCCACCCCCCCAGCCAATCCCTGGGGCTCTGGCTTGCCCTTGTCATATTACTCTTTTCTGCCTGGTGATGTCATCAGCCCCTTCCCCCTCTAACCCTCTGTTCCCTCCCCTCCATTCTCCCCTACCCCCCATTCTCTCCTATACATCTTATTCCTGGTAGGGATCACTGGACAACCTGGCCTGCCTTTTAATAGCAAGCCCCATTGTCCCATGAATCCCCCCCAAGGAATGATGGACGCCACACCAATTTACTTTTTGGTTGCTCATTAGTAAATTTATTCATGGCACAAAAGACTGTATTACAAACCATATAACTTTGAATTTACAATTCAATTTACATCAACATTCTTCCAAATTTTCTGACTCCGACCTCTGTCCTTCTGGTCTTTTCTTCCATCTTGCTTTCAGGGCCTGGACACTGTGAATCCGGCCCCCTCCTTCACACCAGAACCAGGCCGTTCCACTTCCCTAGGCTTTCGTGCCCTCCAGGCCAGGACACTTCTGAATCTGGCGCCTGGACCTATCCACCTCCCCACTTTACCCCCATGTCTGGGTTCTTAGTTCACAGCCCATGTATCCTACCCCTTCCCCCCTTTCTCACCCCCACTCCCTCCTTATTTCCACTGCCCCTCCTCCTGCTTGCAATGGATGGAGGGGACCCCCCCTTGCGGGCTAGTATCTTAGCCTTTTTCTGGCCATCTAGTTCACTAATCCCCCAATAGGTCATAGGAACAGGCACATCCCAAGCTCTGACAGGAGGATGCCGTCTGACCTGAACACTGCAGGTTGGTCAAAGGAAATGTCCTTGTGCTGCAGGTGAACTCCCCTCATCTCTGTTACCATCCTGGCTACCCTCCTGTTCAAATGCTTCCTGACTTTTCAATCATCCTGACATCCTGCACCCCTCTCCATACCCTCTGGGAGGTGATATTGGGCCAGACAATCAGCACCCTCAGCCACCACCCCTTCAATCTCTCCAAGTCTCCCATGATGTTCTATCCCAATACCCCCCATGGCAGGCTTCCTAAATCATCCCCCCAGGTGTATTACAATGCAATCTGGGGTGCCCCACTGAAATTTCAATTCCTCCATCAAAGGCATGAGCTGTGCCCACTTCATACCCCTAATGCCTTTCCATAACACCCTTGTATGTGCCGTGTTATATCTCAGCCCCACTCCTCTGGAGATGGCTACTGCAAACCTCTCAGCCCAGTATATGAATGAATGCCCCACTATCCAGATTTTCCTCTTGGAACCTGCCATGGAAACAAAATACACAGTGTGAGCTGTTGTTATTATTTTCTCTTGTACCTCTTATAGCTGCTGGACCTCTAGCGCCCCACCTTTTGTAAATCCACCACTGCCGCCTCTCTCTCTCTCTGCTGCCTTCATGGCTGCCCCGATCCTGAATGAATGTGGGGTGAATTTGCTGATATCCTAACCCAAAAATGCAAGTGCCTTCTTAAGGGCCAATCCTACTTGGAAACTTGTGACCGGAGAGACATCCCCATACCAGAACAGCATCCCTCCTGGCTTCCCTCGAGCACTCCTGTACTCCTCCCACACACTCATGGCACAGATGGCTGACTGCGACTTCCTCACCAGTGAAACTTGTGTCCCTCTCCCTCCCTGGTCCATCTTTGACCTGGCCAAGATAATGACCATACTGTAGTGTCCCCACAGGGCATCCTCATGCTGTAATGCCTGCTCTGAGGCACTTTTCTTCGGGGCCACCACTTCCCCCACCAAGAATGCCCCTGCAGCCATTACTGCAAACACGGCCTGGAATTGAACCCCTTCATGGGCCAATGTACATACCTTCCAGATAGCTTCTAGTAGCCTTAACAGTAACTCCTCCCCTTATGGGTTGCCATCCATCCACCCTGACCCCTTGCCCATATGCCACCCTGCTACCATGCATTTTATGATCCTACTGGCCCCTTCATTGGACCAGCCCCTGTCCTGGCATACCCAGCTGATATCATCTAAGTGCACGACCATCATGGTGTGGGCCAGCCCTTCCTCCCACAGTTCCACCACAAACCTCCTTACCTGCTCGTCCTGGGCTGGTTCATCCTTGTCCCACCCGTGCTTCCTCCAAAGCCCTGGAACTTTGCCCACCCTGCTTTGTAGGCCCTCAGCATGTTCTCTGCCCAGGAGCCTCGGTACAGTGCCCTGGCTGTGCTCCTCCAACCTCTCATAACCAGTCCAGGATCCTGGTCCTGTGTGGTGTCACCTATGGCTTCAGCTCCTCTTTCTTCAAATCTTCAATATGTTGTGCTTTGAAAGACAGGTTCAGCCACAGACCCAGTAAGACCATATGTCTGAGCAGCCTGCCCCCCATCTCCGTTCTCCCCCACCTGCCTATTAATCACCTCTATTACCCCTTTGTCATCGCACCAAAACAAGATGCACTTCCCCTTCATCCTATCACCCCATACTTCCATGGCCATCCATATGTGGAAGATCTCCGAGAAAGTAATGTCCTTCAGTGTCCCCCCTTCCAACCAAGCTGCCGACCATGGCTTCGACATCCATTCCTATTGAAAGTATGTCCCCATTCCCTGGACACCTGAGGCATCTGTGAACAACTCCATGTCTGTGTTCCACTCCCACTCATCCTGCCAAAATGTCACCCCATTAAAGCTGTTGAGAAACTCTTCCCACACCCTGAAGTCTTCCCGAAGCCCCTTCAACACATCCACCCAGTGGTGTGGCCACTTTGCCTTTCCCGCCACCCTCCCCAGTCTTCTTGTAAAAGCCCTGCCTGGGCTGATGGCCTTACAGGTGAAATTAAGGTGCCCCAGCAGTTGCTGTATCTGTACCAGCAGCACCTTCCTCCTCCCCATGACCTGGGCCAATAAACCTTTTACCAGTGCTACTTTGCTCCCGGGCAGCTGAAAAGCAACCCTCCTTGGTGTCCACCTCTATGCCCAAGAATTCCAACCTCTGAGCAGGGCCGTCCATCTTGCCCTGTGCCAGCAGAATCCCTATCCGCTTGCACATGCTCTCTAAATCCCTTAGCATTTTCTGTGCTTCCACTCTCACTTCCCCAATGAGAAGGAAGTTGCCCAGGTAATGAAGAACCCTCCTGTGCCCATACCTGGCCCCGAAAACCCACTGTATCCAGGTACTGAACATCTTAAATGTGGAGCAGGCCACTGAACACCCCATGGGCATGGATTTGTAAAAATATATGTGCCCTTGGAATTGAAAACCCAATCTGCTGGCCTGACAGGCAAGAGTCGAAGTACTGACTCAGTGTCTGTCTTAACCAGCCATGCCCCCCCAGATTGTCCTAATTAGTGCTATGGCCTGCTCCAACGAGGCATATGACACCACCCTAAGGTGGTCTGGAATGCCATCATTCACCGAGGAGCCTTCCAGGTTAGAAATGACGAATCAAGCAGAATTCCCTTTCCGCCTTCTTGGGCACCACACCCAATGGGGAAATCTGGAAATGCGTGAACAGTGGGCCCTCCACCCGGCCTGTTGCAATTTCCTTCTCTATCTTGGCCCCCACAATCCCTTCCTTCCCTTTTACTGACCCCAGGTTCTTGTCCCATGTTGTTTCCCGCCACCCTTGAAATCCCAATGGGAAACCCATCTGGAAACTCCCGAAGCAGTTCCCTAACCCCTTTATTTGGGTAATCCGCAGACCACTCCTCCACTGCCACTAGGGAAATGGGAGTACACACCAGGGAGTATCCCCACCACCCATCCCTTTGGGACCCACTACCACCATCCCCCATGGGCATTATGCTGCCCACTGTGGCTGCCCACGACCCTTGCCATGCATCATCCAGGCAACCTGAAAAGACTGCTCATAGGAATGCTACCCATTCTGCCCCCCTCTGTCATCATTCTGCCAGCAGCAGGAGGCTGGGTATGATCTGCCACATTTTGAGCAGACATGCCAGAACTTACAGCTGCTCCATGTGCAGGTGGCCTTGTTGTAGCCCCAACATGCCTTTATCCCTGTGACCAGGGTGTTCCTCCTTGCTTGGTCTCCTACTGTCCCTCCTTCCTTGGAGAGGGTTCACACCCACAGTTCTGAGTGGATAAAGTCCATCTTATGTCCCCTTTAGCTGCCATTCACTTCCGGAAGGCCTCATCATACTTGAGCCACCCTTACCCCATTTTTGCCTTGTCGCCTCCCTAATAATGGATGTGTTGGCAGAAAGGCGTTATGACTTCAGCTGCTTCTCCAGCATCAATGCACTATATATTGTGAATCCGCCTTGCCAATTCTGTATGGTCTTCCCTTATATTTTGCTTACTCTGTCTTACTGCCTACTATCGCCAGTGCCACCACCACTTCTGATTTTCCCACTGACTCTTTCTGCTCATACTTCATGGCTGTGTCCTCATCCATGAGCCAAAGATGTCAATATACTCCCCTTTCCAGATTTTGTCATTGATTAAGGCCACGCGTGGTCCCCATTTGAACAAGAGGGCTTCTTGGTATAACTTCTTGCTCATTGTGGCCCTGCCACCCCTTTTCCTGGTCTGGCCCCTTTGTCATTTAAGGCCCGAACAGCCCGCTCCATCTTCTCAATTCCTGCATCCCCCATGCTGCCCAACAGCCCTTGGAGGTAGTCCTTTAAACCATTCTCATCCATGAGATCCACATCTTTCTTACCCCCATCCAGGTTCTCTTCATCTGGTTCTGGCATGGACAGGGGTGCTGGTATCAGTGCCGGGTGCGGGACCTCCTGCCTGGGTCTTTTACCCTCTCTGCCCCTGCCTGGGTATTCCTCTCGCCCCTTGCACTTCCGCTGCACCTCCTTCTCTGCCTTTCTCTCTCTCTCTTCTTAGCCACCGCTAGTAGCTCCGACATCTGTCCCATCAAGACAGACACCTCCTGCAGCATCTTCTCGCTGGTTATCTGGGCTCACTTTGGTGCCATGCCTGATCCTCTGTCCTTGCAATCTGGGGCGCAAAAAGTTATACATTCAGCCCTGCACCATCCAAAAACTACCCCCTTTAGCTAAGGTGTGCTGGACTGCCACGTTGCCCGGTCCCTTGTTCCAGCAGCACAATCCTGAGCCCTGCTCCGGGCCCACCATCCTAGTGTCTGCTGATCCTGCATCACCAGAAGCCCTGCTGTTTCCTTTCTCCTTTCTCCTTGTGTTCCCAATTTACTTTTCTTCTCTCTCTCTCTCTTTTTTATTTTGTATTACCCTCTCCCCATCTTGGTGCCTCGGGCCACATAAACCCATTACAGGCTGCTTTCGCCGTCCCAGGGAGGTTGTGGGTTCTGAACCCCCTTCCCCTTCCCTGGGACTCGGCCTTACCCCTGAGCTATGCTGCCCCCCCATGAGTTGTGTCCCACATTACTGCAGACCACAGCCTGCCCATGTTTTGGCCAAGAAAAACAGCCACGTATGGCCCAGACCCTTTTTCCCCCATTCTACTGCCACTGCACCTGCCGTGAGGCCTGCCTCACTTTGGGCTACCTTGCTGCAGGCCCCCACAGTGTGCCCCAATTCCTCAGTTGGCTGGCTACCTAGGCCATTCCTGCCCCATAAGCAGGTGACAGGCCTGGTCTGCTACTCCTTCTTGGGTCCTGACCCCCTATCTTGGGCCAGTCAGCATGGTACATTGCTGCTGAGGCCTGCCCTGTGGCCTTGGAATTCCTGGGTCCCCGGTCCAAAACCGTGGGCTGCCATGGATCTTTGAGCCACTGGGTGCTGGACTCACTCATCCTTGGAGCCAACCTGTACCCCACTTCCTGCCCTGTGGAGCATGAGGGAGGCCCCACAACCTCCTGGGCCTTGCCATCACCACCCAGTTCATTGGTGGCCTCCCTCGTGCTCCTTGAGGCCTTCCGCAACCGCCACCAAGATGGCCTTCTGGATGCAGTCCCCAGGCTCTGGCCCCCAGGGTGAGCCGAAGCCCCATGCCCTTTTAGATCTCCCCCCAGCCAGCAAAACCACAAACAAGAGCCACAGCACCCATTTATTCTCTTTCTTTTCTTCACCCCCCTTGGTATTGTTCCCAGCGTATCCCTGAGTGAAATCGAGCCCTCTGTGGCACTAGGCCATACCATACTGCATGGCTTCCCTCCACCTGCTTCCATCTTGCCAGACTGGCAGGGTCCCCCCTTCAAACCCTAAGGTGACTGACGAACATCAGATCATGCAGCTTTACCCTCTAGCATCCCATAGCAGCAAAACCGTAGGCCCTTGTTGCGATGTGCATCTGCTCTCGCCCCCCCCACTCTGCCTTGCCACCTCCCTCAATGATGGGCCGCAATCACGAGGAGCTCTGTCGGGTCCTCCACCGTCTTCCATGCCCCATTGGCATTCCTGTGACTTCCACAGGTATTGGCACCATGATCGGCTGTGGGGAGCCCTTTTACTAGCCAGAAAACTGCTGAGTTGAGCAGCGAAGTCCCTGAAGTAAATTCTGCATGCTCCCATACTACACACCACCTACCACTAGTCATCCCACAAAGGCCTCCATTTCTCACTTTCTTCACTCACAGAGTGAAAGCAAATGGGCCTCCATGCTAGGCCACGCCAGACCACGTGACCTCTGTGGCCTATCCGCCCTCCACACACGCTCTGCAGTCCACAAACCATTTCCACCTCACCAAAGCAACACGCCCAGCCAAAACAGGGGTTTCCCATGCTTGCTCTCAACCTTTTTTTTTAAACATCACAATGAAATGAAAAATACCCACTGGTCTCTGCATTGCTATGCCACCATCCTGCAGTGCAGACCAGACTCCCAGTGAGAAACCACCTGAAAAACTGCTTGGCTGCATCCAAGCTTCCCCTAAACCAACACAATGCAAACAGACCATCCTGAGCTCAGCCTCCACACACCAGCTTTTAGACGAGCATAAAAACAAAAAACATGAGATCAGCATTCCTACACCATGCTTCTACGATGAAATACTTAAGCCTACTTGAGCCTTACCACTGAAACATGCTTCTGCCCATATTCTTCTCTATTCCAAATGACAGAAAAACAAAACAAACCCAGTGAGTTCTGCATTTATAAGCACACCATTTAAAGAATCATCAAGCACTCCAGTGTAACATGGCTCCTGTCCAAGCTTTTCTTTTCCTTTTTTTTTTTTTGTATGGAAAACAACAATCACAATGAACTATCCACACTGGACAACATGGCCTACCAGACCTAGCTGCCCTATTTGCCTTACCTAATGCTAGCCGATGATGTGCTGAGTTCAGAAAATTTCCCAGCAAAAGAGGTTGCCCTGCCTGAGCCCTGGCCTGTTACACCCCCAATAGGCCCCTGGTCAGGACTCCCTTTGGGCTCTGCCCTCCAGCCAATCCCTGGGGCTCTGGCTTGCACTTATCATATTACCTTTTCTTGCCTAGTGATGTCATCAGGCCCTTCCCCCTCTAACCCTCTGTTCCTTCCCCCTCCCCCTACCCCATCCTCTCCTATGCATCTTATTCCTGGTAGGGATCACTGGACAACCTGGCTTGCCTTTAATGGCAAACCCCATTGTCAATGTATTTTCAACTTTAAAAACAATGCAAAACCAACTCATTAGCAGGTCAGTTTAATACAAATTGTACTATCCACTCTTTATGAACTTAGATTTTTTCTGTAAAGAAGAAAGGTTACAGATGTGCCTCCCAGCCCTCCATGCTGTCTCTAAGTGCATAGGGCAATTTACTAGGTGTGTCATTTGGAGTCCATAAGCATCAGGAGTGGTAGGCTCAGGAGGCACCAAGGCACTGCAACAGGGGTTTTCCTGCCATAACTTCTGTGATCTCCTTACCCTTTCCTAATGTACACATCACACTAAGGACTGCAAGACCATTATCCATCAACCTGCTCCTTCTCTGCCCAACTTCTGAACTGACTCCTCACATACATCCATGATCAGCATGGAATACGGTCCGAGTGGCATGCATGTAAACACTCTGGGATTTCCTACATGTGTGGAGTGTTCCAAAATTTTAGGGATGACATCCTGCACCCATATCTGGTCCTCTGCATGTGCAGAAGTCTTTGTCAACTGACCCATAAGAAATGTCCTTGGAGAAGAGTGATGTAGGCTTGAATGATTGCCCAAAAGTAGCTGGCCATATTCTAAATTTAGCATGGTCTTTCAAGTATGGACATTTATTCACAAACTCATGATTTCATACAGAATGTTGGAAGTAAACTCAAGATCAGAGGCAAGGATAGTGGAGGTGGTGAAGAAGGTGGATAAGTTTTTTCTGCTATATTCATGAGAAGTGAAAATCTAATGTGTGGTGTGATGGAGTGTATGTCTGTCGTGCTCCTTTCATCGATAAACCACTTTGAAACCTTGCAGCACATACAATGCAGGTTCTGACAGGGGCAGTAGTGGGATTAGAACCAAACCCCTTTGGTTTTAAAGTTGGCCCATTGTGGTATCACTGCACTGCATGTTCAACCTGTTGGCTATCTCTAAGAGGGAGGTGGAGTGTTAACCAACACCTAAGCACAATAAAGGGAGGAGGGTGAACAAGCAGGAGACTTATGTTTCACTGAGAAGTAAGTGGAGACAGCAAAAGACTGAACTGCAAGAAATTTCTTTTAAGCTGAATTCAAGCTGTTTGTTTCTTTGTTTTTTGAATGAAAGTAAAGCAGATTTCATTTAATTTAAACTGGTGTCAAGTGTGTTCTCTTTGAGACTGTTCTTCAGATGCTGCTCAGTTCACTACCCTGGCACACAGTTGGCTTATTATTGGGATTGACTTCCCACTTGTCCAAATAGGGGTAAGACAGACTCAGACAAAATACTGAAATGGCTGGCAGAAAAACAAGCACAACAGGCCCGGATGCAAAGGAACTAGATGACTCAGCAAGCGCAACAGCAGACTCAGAGAGACCAGCAGCAAGCTCAAAAGACCAACATTTGGCACAACAGCAGGCTCAGAGAGACCAATAGCTGGCACAATAGCAGATTCAGAGAGACCAAGAACTGGCACAACTGGTCCAGATGTAAAGAGGCTAGATGCCCCAGAAAGCACAATTGCAGATGCAGAGAGACTAGCAGCAGGAGTTTATGAAGCAGGTGGTGCAAACACAGAAACAAACTGTGCCTGAGTTCCAGATCACAGGGAATCAAGTCACTGTAGGACTCAATGCCATGCTAACAAAAGTGGGTCCTGAGGATGACCCAATACTTACCATATGATTTTTGAGAGAGTTGCCTGTAAAACTGCCTGGCCATGAGAAAGATAGACTACTTGCATTGCACAGTACCTGACTGGAGATTCTGAACTGCATACAGAAGCCTAACTGACACAGACACTGGAGACTATGATCAGGAAAAGGCAGCTATCTTAGACTGGGTTGTAATAACTGAAGCCTATTACTGATGAAACTTTCTCACCATACGTTTCAAGGTTGAACACTGACCTAGAGTGCTGGAACAAAACTGTAAGACTTGGCTGCTTGGTGGTTAAAACCAGAGGTATGCAATAAAGAGGAGATTATGCATTTGATTTTACTGGAGCAGTACCATAATGTTTTACCAGACTGAGTCCTTGATTGGGTAGGTCAACAAGAACAGACCACTCTGAGTGTGCAGTGAAAATTATGGAACATTACTTTGAAGTTGAAAGACCAGAGGTCGCCAAGAAAAGTGAAACCCATGGTGGATCTTGGACAGCAACCTGAAGAGAAGATCCCCACAGAAGAGGGAGGGGGGGTGGAGGACTTCATGGGAATGTGAACAAATGTGTTGGTATGGATATGTGGTCAAGTGGTGAAATACTGCTTACTCACCAGTTCATAAAAGTATAACCCATGGGCCTAATTTAATTCCCACAATCCCAAGACTCCACTCTCTGGTGACCCAAATGGTGAAGGGCACAGGTCATAGACCTGATAGGAACACTGTATGTTTTCTTGTGGTAAAGTAGGGCATATCAGTAATTTTGTGATCACATGGACTGTGATTTTGCAGAATGTAGCTACCACACACACACACACACACACACACACACACCAAAAACCTGCACACAATACCAGTGCAAGTGGGGAACAAAACAGTTACAGTTGTGGTGGATTTGGGATGAGTGCAGACATTGGATAAAGAATCTGTGGTTGGACCCTACATGGGTCAGTGGGAGATCTAATGAATATTGCCTGAATGTGTGGGGATACCTGTAAATACCCTACAGCCCCAGTATGTTTAAAAGTGGGTCAGTGGGCAGGAACAATAAGGTAGGAATTTTCAAAATCTTACCCTGGTCAGTAGTTTTGTTCTGAGATTGGGAAGCACTACATACTCTCCTGCAGAGTAATACTGAAAGTCTGTGTCTAGGAGGCCACACATACAGAGGGACTAGAACATATATATCCCATTACAGACTCTGAACTATTTGTCCCAGAAGAGAAACCTAAGAAGTTCTGGGGTCAGAAATGCAGAAAGAAAGAAAAAAGAATAACTCCCCTTTCTGAGATTGTAGTTGTTGTGGACCACAATGGCAATGATTCTAAGAAGATCCAAGGTGATTCAAATAAGGACACAGCCTCCATATCTACAGGAGGTCACACAATCCTTCTGGAGGTCAGACCAGACATTTTGAAACCTCAGCAAACAAAATTTCAGAGTAAGGGCCTGATACAGTTCTAGAGAATGCCTATCAGAACTTAGTTGTGGTAAATGATAAAGTGGTAGATGAACAAAAAGCACAATGATTTCTAAGACTTGAATTAAAAAATGATATTTTGTACTGGGTACAACCCAAGGAACAAACTGGGACTTTATGTTTCCTGTTAGTTGTTACCAGGTCTGCAAGAAGAGATGTACTGACGCTAGTCCATACTATACTTATTGACATTCATTTGGGCAGGGAGAAAACCAAGGCATGCATACTTGCCTGGTTCTTCTGGCCAGAAGAACTGACCTTCTGGCATATGAAAGGAAGTAGCAGACTTTTGTGCTTCCTCCCATGAATGTCAGTTGATGGCCCATTTCATCCCTATGCCCATAATAAACTCCCCGTTTGAAAGAATTGGGGTTGAAATGGTGGGACTCTTGATAAAAAGGACATCTGCATATCAGTATATATCAGTTATATTGTATTATGCCCTTGTTACCTTGGGAATATTCCTTCAACTACAGTCCAGTCAGTGGCAAAATAATTGCTAAAATCATTTTTCTGAGTTGGGATGCTGAAAGAGATCCTAACTGATCAAGACATCAACTTTATTAAAAATGTATTAGGGTGGTGTGCATTTTACTGAATGTTATGTCCATCTGGACATCAGCATATCACCCATAGACCAATTGCTTAGTGGAATGCTTTAATACATTTTTAATAGGTATGCTGTCTAAATCTGTGTCAACTGTGGTAAACAATTGACATGAATTGTTACCCTATTTAATGTTTGCCATTTGGGAGGTGCCACAGTCATTCACTATGTTCTTGCCAATTGTTTTATGGGTGACAACCTTGAGGGATATTGGATCTCATAAAAAAGATGTGGGAAGAACAGGCGCTCAGTCTACCTAAAGTGCTTCATTATCTATTACAGATGAGAGAAAGATTGGACATAGTTGGCAGATATATCAATGAAAATGTAAGAAAATCACAGCAAATCCAGGCAGGGCACTATGACCAAGGGGCCATAGGGAAGTTGAAATCTGATGACAGAGCAGGGGTGGAGGACTAGCCAGTGCAGCCGGTGCAGAGGCACTGGGGCCCACACTTAGGGGGCCTATTACAGTAGCATTTATTTGCCATTTTTACAAAAAATCCACATTTTTGACTGTCTCTTATATAGTCAGTGACACTGTTAGTCACAACACAGGCGCAACCATCAGACAGCTGCGCTCCAGCCCCGTACTGCAGATGGCAGCAGAGAGTCGTGGGTCAGAATCAGAAATTCCCTACACAAAGGCAGCAGCAGCAGCACAGAGACTGAGTCAAGTCTGCCTGGAGACAGAGCACAGCAGTACTTACTGTTTGTTTACATTTTTTAATCATGGATGGAAGAGTGGTCTGGTGTGGGCGGCCAGCGTGCCATGGCCGCCAGAGTCTGTTCTTGTTGCAGGCAGGGCTGCCTGGTCCAGAGGGGGTCAATCACTCAGTTGGCTACTGCTTTTTGCTAGAAGATGATGGTGCTGGTCTGGGATCAGCTGACTAGTGGCTGGTGAGTCACAAGTGGTGACAATGAGGGTGGGTGGCAAGGCATTATAAGCAGGCACAAGAGGAGGGCAGCCATGGGTCCTTCACTGAGCTGCACTACATGACTGTCTGGCTGAGCCTGACATATCCTGAATCCTGATTGATAGGGACACTGTCAGTCAGTCTGTGGTAAGCAGGGCTGAGGGCTAGTTATATACACACTTTGCAGTGTGAGGGAGTAATGATCAAATCGACTCTCTCAAGTGCTAAGGGTTAACCTAAACTGCTTTGCCTAGTGTGTTTTTGGTATGCTTACTACTTTACACTGCTGACTGTGACTCAGACTCACTGTCTCTATTCTATCTATAGATTACTACTCTATCTTGGCAGGGCTTTTTTGGTGTTGCAAAGCCAAAAGCAAAAAAAATAAATAAATAAATAAATATTGTAGAGGCCCAACCAGATTGGAAGTTGGAACTTGTCTTGGACACAGGGTCTGACTGAGGGGTAGGAGACAAGTTGGGACTGGCTGGTTACCTGCCCAGTTACTGCTGCTGAGGTAGCAGCCAGCTGGCTTCCCACAGCAGGCAATAGCCAGGCCAGCAGCAGCATTAGCTAGCTAGCACTTGTTGATGCTTCTTAGGAGTCCATTTCAGTCATTCAGTGATCACAGATCCATCCAACTCGCTTGTGACCGGCCAGTAAAGTTACAGTCAGACTACAGTACTACTAGTAGTCAATGAGTGCAGACGTACTTGCCTTGCAGCTGTGTGTGTATGGCTGTGACTTTTTTTTTCTTTGTGTCTCCTCTCCTGGCCCAGCTGCCTGTGAGTGTCTGCTACCTCTCATGTCTTGCTCTTATCCCAGGAAGGACCCTCAGCCAGTCAGTGGTCTCAGCAGCTGCAGCCAGTGCAAAATTGAACACCTCCTCCTCATTCCTGTGTCTGTGACTCTTTCTCTCTCTCTCTCTGTCTCTCTCAGTTGACTGAAGACTGATGACCATGTGCATGTTTGTTTATTGTTTCGTCTAGTTTGTCTCCATCCAGGGTCCAGTCCAACAAACCTCTCTCCTTCATTTCTAACTTGCTTGAAGTTACTAAGACTTCGAGTCTTTTCAGTCCTCTTCATTATCTGATCTGTAGTTGTTGTTATTAGTCACAAAGTCACTCAGAGAAAGACTGCATACACTGATTCACTGTTGAGATTAACTGGAGTGCTGTCTGCACTGCAGCAGTGGCCAGCTGCATGTGTTTAATTGTGGTAAATAAGTAAAAAAAATGACAAAAAAACTCTACCCAAGTTAACCGTCCAGGGCCGGGGAACTGAGTACTGAGCTCGGGGGATACCAGTAAAGAAGCATCTCCTCCAGACCTGCACCTCTCCGTTTGCCATTACTGCAGCCTGAAGTGAAGTAAGCATACAAAAAGTATAACTTACATAAAAAAAGTAACAGTCCTCTGCAAAGGCAGTGGTGGTGGTGTGGTGGTGGTGGTAGAGATTAATATGTGGGCACTGGGCCAGGGGTACTGATTACTGAGCTAGGGATATATCAGTGAAGGAGCACCTCCTGTCCTGTCCTGTCCTGTACCTCTCCCTCCCTGTTTGCCATTACTGCAGTCTGTACCCTGATTCTATTTCTGAAGTGAAGCAAGCAAACAAAAAGTATAACCTACATAAAAAATGTAACAGTTCTCGGCAAAGGCAGTGGTGGTGGTAGGAACTAATCTGTTGGCACTGGGCTAGGGGGATGAGTACTGAGCTGGGGGATATCAGTAAAGGAACACCTCCTGTCCTGTTCTGCACCTCTCCCTCCTTCCCTGTTTGCCATTACTGCAGCCTGAAGGCAAGTGAACAAAAAATTAACTACCTCCCAGTTTATTGTTAGATGTAAAAGATGCCTCCAAAACACAAAGAAGCACAAATGTGCAAGGAGAAGAAAGAAGAATTGCTGTTGGTGGCAAAGCTTCCTGAAATCAGTGTTTTTTCCAACTACGACTGAGTCTGACAACACACTTGATAAGACTTGAATTTTGAAAGTGACAGTGACACAGACACAGAGAAAGGCAGTGGACCTAGTAGTACTGTGGTTGAGACAGTCTGTGCTGATCGTGCTTATCCTGTAACTAACTTTGCTAAAAAATCTGAACAAAAAACGGACATGGAAAGCATATTGGAGAAAGAACTCAAAAAAAAAAAACAAGTGCTGCTTTAAATACCAAAGTAGAAGAACAACCTATTTTTCCAAGCTTTCCTCCTGCTGATGAAAAAAACCCTCAGACAGAGGTCATTTTCCTTTGGATATTAAGGACAGCCAAGTAAAACAATATATCATATCACAAGGTTCGTGTAAACCAGATAGACCATTTCCATGGGATGAAAATCAAGATGGGCGCTGTTTCTCCAGAAACCATTATAATATAACAACAAAGGCAGGAGTTACATTACCACATACTTGGCTTTGTTACTCCACAAATTAGACTGTGCATATTGTGAGCCATGTTGGTTGTTTGCTGATTGTAGTGCACCTGCATATAATGTTGCATGAGTTAAAGGAGTTCGAGACTGGCATCACCTAAGCAGCAAAATTGAATATCATGAAACATCAACAATTCATTTAGAATCTTGCTTAGTGTATCTGCAGTGACAATTGCATGGAACAATTGATGAAGATTTCGAAACTCAAATACAGAAGGAGAAAAACGTCTGGAGACAAGTTTTGGAATGTATCATCAATGTGACTCTTACATTAGCTATGTGCAGTTTAGCTTTCAGGGGGCACAGAGAGGTTATAGGATAAGGTAACAGTGGGAATTTTATTTCAATAGTGGAATTTTTAGCTAAGTATGATCCTGTGTTGAAGCAACTCATTTCCATGACCAGTGGATCGATTCGCTATCTTTGTCATACTATACAGGACAAACTTATTAAAGTTTTGTCAAAGTGCATTGAGACAGATAATGTTGTGTGAAATAAAGGCTGCATCTTTTTCTCTGTAATAATGGATACCACCCAAGATATTGCGAGTCTGACCAATTGAGTCAAATTTTTCGGTATGTCACAACTGAAAGGGATGACAGGGACATGACAACAGAGGTGAAAATCAACAAATCTTTCCTTGGTTTTCATGAAATTAGTGATCAGTCCGCAAGGGATTTGAGAAGGTGATAGTTGGCTGCATTGAACAGAAAGGTTTAGAATTATCTAAATGTCATGGTCAGGGGTGTGATGGGACCTCTAACATGAGTGGTGTGACTCTGGGTGTATAGCGAAGAATATCGAAGGAACCAAATGCTCACAACTTAAATCTCCGCTGAATGATTCTGTTAGAGGAATACCAGAAGTGTCTGGGCCACGTTATCTTCAATTGTTTCCACGTCAGAGCTTTCCAGCAATGTTAATTTGAAAAAGCTTTGTCCTATCTGATGGTCGTATCGGTATGAATAACTCATTGCTCTGATGTTTTCGTATTTAGATATTATGAAGGCACTTGCAAAAATAGTTCCTCAGAGCAAAAATGCTGATGAATACAATGCGGCTTCGGCATTAAAGAAATTATTAGAAAATGTTACTTTTGTTCTTCTCATCATGCTCCAAACAAAGATTCTGGAAACAGTAAATGCTGTGTCAAAACTGCTACAATCTAAAGACACAGACCTTTACAAAGCAGCAAACTTAGTTCACAAAGCCAATGAAGATCTAGTTATATTTCAAAATGAGTTTAATGAAGCAAAAAAATCAGCAATTACTTTATCAGAAAACTGGGGTGTACAAGCCAAGTTTGAAGAAAAGCGCATGAGAAAGGTCCAACACCATTTTGATGAGCTATGTGAAGATGAAAGACTTGCTGACTCAGAAAAATGTTAAAAGTGAATGTGTTTTACAGGTGCCTTGATATAATAAGTGCACAGCTTTCAAATCAATTTCACATCTTGAAGGCAGCCCTGAAGCTCCATGGGCCTGGAGGTAGGTGTGGGTAGAGCGGGGAGGCAGAAGGATGATTCCTTGGTGTCCCCAAAGGGCCGGAGCTGGCAGGACATAGGGGGAGTAGAAACTGCAATTTCAAAAAAAAAGAGCTTGAAGGCAGTTGCTGATAGATTCAACATAATCCAGCCAAGTAGGCTGATTTCTGCAAGTGATGATGATCTGTATAAAGGAGCTGGAAAACTGGCCCATCATTTCGACAAAGACATTTCTCCTGCTTTTCCTGAGCAGTTGCTTTCATTCAGATCTTGTTTGAAATCTGAAATCTCAAAAAAAATCATCAGTGAAAGAGTTGGCAAAAGTGTTAATTGTTGGCAATAGTACATTAGCATCCAGTTTTCCAGAAGTCTGTACTGTATTTGTGCTGTTTCTCGCCATCCCAGTAACAGTAGCCAGTGCTGAATGAACTACTTAAGGAGTAGTATGGGACAAGAGAGACTTTGTGGATTGGGAATCTTATCTATTGAAAATGAACAAGTCAGAAAAATTAACCTACAGCAGATCATTGATGAGTTTGCAGAGTGAAAGGCATGCAAAAGACAATTCAAATGAGTAGAAAATATTACTGCTATGTGTTGCAGTATACTGTGCCATGGTCCCAGATACTACCATTTTGATAATTGTTATAAGTATTGAACACCTGAATTAGCAATGGCATATTTAATGAGTATAAATAATTGTGTTATATTCGTTGATATTTGAGGGAGGGTGCAGGGTGCATAAACAGGTAATAAAAAACAAATTCATGGGTGTGGGCACTGGGCCGAGGCAGGGGTGCCATTGAGGGGGCCAAAATTACAACATGCACTGGGGCCCATCTTTCTCTTCCTCCACCACTGTGGCAGAGTGCTTCTTCTGTTGCCTAGCTGTGAGAGTAAATTCCTAGTAAAATGGCAGAGATCATATGAGATTCTCAGAAAGGTGGGTCTGTCTGTTTATGAAACCGTACAGTCAGACAGAAGAAGAGTAAAATAAATTTACTATGTTAATTTGTTTAAACCTTGGAAAGGAAGGGATGTATTGCTTATTGACCCAGAAGATCCTAAAGGGGGCCCAAGTTCAGTGACAGACAAGGACATTGATGACCGAACCTTGTACTTAGGACCTAAACTTGTAAAGGAACCAGCACCATCCCAGTGGATGACCGGCTCAACCAGACCCAAAAGCAAGAAACTCAGATGCTGGTGGAGAATTTTGGTGATGTATTCTCCCCAAAGTCAGAATGAACCCATCTGCTCCATCACCACATAGACAAAGACCCAGGTGTCCAGATCCACCAACAATCATACAGACTATGAGAAAGAGTCTGTGAAACAGTACAGGAGGAAATCCAGTCTATGTTGGATTTGGGAGTCATACAGGAATCCCAGAGTGAATGGTCTAGTCATATTGTTCTAACCCCACACCAGATGGAACCACCTGGTTTTGAAAAGACTTCAGAACATTAATGCTGCATTCAAGTTTGGCATATACCTATGCCAAGTGTAGATGAACTTTGGACCAACTGGAAAACCTTGTTACATTACTACCCTGGTCCCGACCAAGGGGTATTGACAAATTCTGCTAACTCAAGATGTCCTACTAGAAAATGTCCTTTGCCTTCTCCTCCCCCCCCCAATTTGGCCCACATCAATTTACTATGCTTCCCTTTGGATAGCATGGAGCCCCTGCCACATTCCAGAGAATGATGGCCCGCATCCTCTGTCCCCACAGGCTGTACACAGCAATGCACCTAGATGATGTTATCATATTTAGCCCTGATTGGGTCAGCCACCAGAACAATATGGCCACAGTACTTCAATTGCTCAGGGAGGCTGGTCTCATAGTCAGTGTCATGAAATGTGCCCTAGGGCAGCAGAAGATAAAATACTTGAGCTGTATGGTTGGACATGGCCACATGCACCTGGTTATTGACAAAGTAAAGGCCCTAGGTGACTGTCCCATCCCAACTACTAAGAAGAATAAGGTTAGGTCTTTTCTTGGAGCTGCAGTGTATTACTGTCTGTTCATTCTGGAATTCTTAACCCTTGCTACCCCACTGACTGATCTGACCAAGAAAACTACCATGAATAAGGTCTGTTGGCCACCTGAGTGTCAGATGGCATTTCAGGCCATCAAAAATATGCTGCATAATTGGCCAGTCTTACGAAGTCCAGAATTCAACATCCCTTCATTTTGTACACATGACACCTGTGAGATGGGACAGGGGGCATTGTTATCACAAGACTTTGAGGATGAGATTCACCCTATCCTATATATCTCTCTCAAAAACTTTTTCCACAGGAGCAGTGCTATGTCACACTGGAAAAAAGAATGTCTGGCAGTAAAGTGGGATTTGGTCACCCTACACTAATACCTGTTGGGATGAATGTTCACCCTTATCACTGACCATGACCCCTGAAGTGGTTACGTGTTGTGTGGGATACCAATGTCCATGTTACCAGATGGTATTTGGCACTGCAACCTTTCTTGTTTGATGTGCAACACTAGGCAGGTACCCAGAATGGTAATGCAGATGTTTTTCTCTTGGGCTGGTGGTCTTAATGACCCATACTGAGTGTGCCATGGCCATGACTCTGAGGGGGAGGGCGTGTGACAGTATGTAAGTACATCCTGCTCCTTTCACCCATAAACTGCTTCACAATCCAGCTAACCAGGCAATATAGGTTCTGATGGGCGCTGAGATGGGATTTATATCAAACCCCTTATATTTTAAAGTTGGCCCTTTAAGGCATCGGCACACTGGAACTAACAAGCAGCACCTGAGCCTAGTAAAGGGAGGAGGGTGAACAAGCATAAGGCATTTTTTTTGTTTCAGGGAGATGCAAGTAGAGACAGCAAGAGATTGAACTGCAAGCAATTTCTGTTAAGCTAAATTACCAGCACTTTCCTGCACTTATATTTTGCAACATATTCCTAGCACTACACACACCCTTAGTTCTGTCCATCTCATTTAATTTCCTTGTCTTCATCAATTTTTTTCTATGTCTATCTTGTTTGACCACCTTTCAGCATTGCTTTCTTTCCTTCCTGCATATCTGCTGTTTCATTTAATGTAATCTATGTATGAATTACTGTTGTAATGTCTTGATGCAATTGCCTATCTCTCTGGACCTGCTTTATTCACTGTATAATTGTCATCCCACAAAGCTAATTTTTGTAAGTTGTTATGTTTTGTTGTTGTATTGTATGATATCCTCCTGGATTGTGCCTGGAAATAGTTATTGTAATGGCTAGTGCTCCTACTCAGTAAACAAAAACTAAATCAATAAACAAATAAAGAAAATAAATAAAAAAATACAAGCCTTTTGTTTCTTTTTCTGTTAATGAAAGAAAAACAGATTTATTTTAATATAAACTAGTGTCTAGAGTGTTCTTTTTCAGCATGTTCCCTTGGAGCTGCCCAATTCACTGCCCTCTCATAAGGGTAATTAGACAGAAGAAGGAGGAAGGGCGGGTGAGGGAGAATAAGGTTAAAGTGGAAATGCAGAATGAGTGTTTCTTTCTGATGTTCTTGGCACAGGACAATGTGCCACTACACTATTGTGGACTCAGGACCAAAAAGCTAGGGAAGGTCAAATTTAACATGGAAACTATCACTAAGGAAAATGTATTGAGGGGTCTAAATGCTCTGGAACAAAAAAAAAGAAAACAAGGTGCTGTGTCAGTGTGTGGTCTGAAAACAAAACAAAATAGTACTATTAAAATGCATGATGAAAATAGAAAATAGAGTTCCAATTGACGTTTTGACCATAGATCTCTTTCAGGAATTATCTAAAAGAGAAAAAAAAACAAAGTTAGTTGTCCACTAACTTTGCTTTTTATCGTTTAAATAATTCCTCAAGAAAATCAATGGTCAAACAATTTATTTTAATTGTATTTTTAGCTTGCATTTAATATTACCATTTTGATTTGTTTTAAATGCTCTGAAGATTGATAAATTAATGGACCTGGATCGGCTGCACCCAAGACTGCCATTGAAAAAGATAGAAAATGAACAGAAAAGATACAGAAAAAAGCTGGTGGTCTTTTGACTTTGTCCTTTCTTTTCAGTCTATTTCCATCCTTTTTTTAAAAAGATATTGATTTATTGACTGATTGTTTACCAGGTACAGTAAGTGCACTAGACAATATATTTTCCTTTTTTTCAGGGAGCACATCATGGAAGGTTACAATAACTTAGAAAATATCATAATACAAGCAGATTGCTCAGTACAAATGTCTGTGACTACAGTACAAATAAAATACGTACTCGACATAAATAGTGCCACAGCAAACAATTAAAAGTAATAAGGATTATCTCCATATCAAGAGCATGGTTACTGGAGACTATCCATACCTGGGGGTTGTGAGGCATGAAGCTGCAGGCCCAGTGCCTTCAACCACCCAGGCGTGGATTAATTTCCCAGTTAACTCATGCTCTGGAGAGGGTTAATTCACTTATAACATGGCTCTCTGATGGGTCACTCTTCAGTGGGTCTCTTCCTCTGACTGCTGCCTGTACATGCAGAAGTGCCATCAGGACTAACAGAAAGAGAGCCATATAGATATGAAGTATGAAACAACAGTGGGATGTGAATGTATGGCTGTCTGACAGGTCGCTCTCCAATGGGTTCATCTCTTTGATTGCCACCTGTAGAAGCTGAAGTGCAATCAGGACAAACAGAAAGGAAGCAGCAGTGGGACATGAAAGATACTGACAGTGCACCCGCTGTGACATGACACAAAGAGCGAGGGGTGAACCGCTGAACAGCCAATAGTAGTGAGGTCATTGGTTAACAGGGGGAAAAAAGAAACACACAGTAGCTGGATTAAAGTTGGAACATGGCATTGTCACTGTACTGTTTCCTGGGACGGCAACAAAAGAGAGACATATGCACAACAGCAGTTGTCTCCTCTCAGTTCACCGATAACCATGCTCTGGGTCTCTATGAACTGCAACTATCATGTTACTTGGAGGCACAATCCTGATAATCCTGCCCCCAGCTCACAGAACTCATTCACGATGCTAACCATGGATTAATTCTCCCAAGCGTGGATTACTTGGGAATGAATCAATGTTCAGGTGATCTGCCATGGCCAGTTAGCACAGAACATTGCCCATAGCCATGTTATAATGAGTATTAAATAATACATGCACTCTTTGTATTGATAATGTCAGTTTTTGGCCAGTGTTGGCAGTACTTTAAATGGCACGCAGTTCTTGGTGACCAGTGGCACTTCTCACTATCAGCCCATGCAATGCCATGCAGACCCTGGCATCCAGTCCCACCACACCATCACCTGGTCTACATCCCAAGCACTTCTTGATATTCATTTGCACTTCCCTCCCTCATACTGCCCAAATCCAAGCAGTCGCTGATCTCCATCCCTCACACTGCCTTAGTCAAAGAGGTTCATGGCACTGAGACACAACCCCTTTCTCTGCCACACGCCAGTCAGTCATTGTCATCTAGTGGCACCCCCCTTTTTCACCATGCCACAATGCAAGCATTCCCTGCCCTCCACTGGCACTCCATCCTTCACCCCTGCCCCAAGCAAAATAGTTTATGGCATCCAGTGGCAACCGTTCTCACCCTGACCCAATCCAAGCAGTCTATAGTATTCTGTAGCACTCATCTACTTCCTGCTATCTAAATCCAAGCAGTCCATAGCATCCAGAGGTATCCCTACTAAACTCTGCCCAGTCTTGAGGACCCTTGAATAAAATGTCACCTCCTCCCTCCCTCCCTCAAGCTAAAGTAATCCCTAGTGTCCAGTGCTACTCTTCCCATATCTAAGTAGTCCCTTTTGTCCAATGGCAATCTCCTTCTGGACAATGACAGGTACAAAATCTCCAATCACCTTCTCATCTGGATGCATTCTTAAATCATTATTGCATACTGTGATTTACAGTAGGAAGCTTTACGTCCTTAAATTTCACTTTGCAATACTTAGTTGAGACAGCTGACTGCCACATAGCTGAGTGGAGATTTTAAGCTATATGCCATCTTAGTGTATGTCTGTAAAGTCCCATGGCGTGGACAACCCTCCAAACTGCTTGAAGATCAACTTTGCACTTCAGCATGTGCTTTCATAAATAAGATGTTTCAGCTATTACAAGTTACAAAAGAATACATTCTTTCATTTTACATTTTCCTATCGAAGATTTACAGCACATCTTGGTGGTCCATCTAAAAAGTCTCCATGGAAAACATTTAAAAACATTTGCCCTTCCCCTGTTAATCTCACAGTGCCTTTGTTTATGACATCATGATCTCCACCATGGCAACAGACTGTGATGTCATAAACAGTAATGTTGTGGTTAGCAGGACAGAGTCAGATACCTTTTGAAAAATTCTGTGAAGTAAATGCTGCATTATACAATGGCAAGATAATTTCCAGGGCTCTGATTGCTCAGTGTGTGCCTGAGACAGTGATGTTATTACAAAATAACATCACTGTATTGATGTTTTGGATTGTTGTTTGGTGCTCTCTTCAGAAACTAAGATATATTACTACATTAAAAAATCTACTAAAACCTTTTTTAAATATCTTTTTTTATTCTGTATAATATTGAGCTATTGTATAATTGCAATAAGGAACTCCAGGGTGTGTGTTATTGTGTAATAATGTCATTCCTGGGGTAGTGGAAGCACTCGGCTTCTCCTCGTGATTCGACCCACCCAGAAGTGACATTATTACACAATAACACACACATTGTTGTGCCTTATTGCTTAATTATCTACAATATTTAGTAGACTAACAGCTGTGGAAAGTAAAAAAAAAAATCTATATCTATCTACCTATCTATCTATTTCAAAAAACTTGGTTAATGCATCAGTTGGGGTTGAAGCAACAAAAGTAGGGAAATTAGATGTTAGGGTTGAGCCCCTAACACCTCCCTCCTATGCAACCCACACCCACCATCCACTGATCAACACGCATCAGGGTGTGCCTTGTGTTGTCGGCCTAACTTCAAATCCATTACATGTAAGAAAATTGACATGGTACAGTATAGAGAATGGGGTGTCAGGGCTGAAGACTTCAAGATATACCCTGATGCATGTTTGTCTGTGGAGGGTGGGTGGGGTGGGCTGGTGGGGTTGGGTGAGGGGCTGTTAGGGGCTCAGCCCTAATGTCCCATTTCCTACTTTGTTTCAACCCTAACTCATGCATTAAGAAATTTTTTGCAATTCTTTTCCTTACTTTTGAGATAGTATAATAGTACTTTTATTTTACTGTGGGAGTGCAGGGTCATTCGGACCTTGTGGTACTAACCTCCACAGAAGCACATAGGTATCTAGCTGTGGAAACACAGGGATCTCCGGCCCCTGTGCTTCCACACATTAAGTTACAAGCAGGTATACAGAAATTGCAACTAATAGTCATAACTGTGCCAGCTTAAATAGTTTTCACCCCAAATGCTCAACATAACCTTCTTGTCACCTCACAGCATGTACCCAGTACAGAAAATGTTCAAATTTAAGTGTTCTTTTTGTAACATCTATGTTGGTCCCATAAAAGGTATCAAACCATTTGCTTCTGGATCTGTTCTTACAAGGACCAATACTGTATGTCAAATTCCAGTAAAAATGCAATTCTGTGCAATTGTAATGCCATTCTGCACCACAGTTGCAGAAAATGTTTTTTCACAGGATTTGAAAAATGACAAAATGACAGCTGTACCGTTTATGAGGTGGTGTGAAAAAAATGTCTATGTTGAAAATTTGGAGAGAAAAAATGATAAATTCCCAAAGTGATGTGCATGCATGGAAACATTCCAATGACTGCAAATAACTCAGGCATTTTTAAGTATTTGTGCACCAAATTTTCAACATGGCTTTTTGGGGACCACCTGTGAACACTGACACTGTTATTTTGTTACTAAGTCCTGAAAGGTGATTTCAAGCAGCAACTGTGCCATTTCACACCACTGCTGTGTAAACACATTTTGAGCAGGATGTGAGAAATGACAGCTGTGCTGTTCATGAGGGAGTGTAAAAAATGGCAATGTTGAATATTTGGAGAGAAAATATTAAAATCTGCCAAAGTTACGAGTGTGCGTAGTGAAATTTCAATGTCCACACATAGCTCGAGCATTTTTTGAGTACTTTTGTACCAAATTTTCAACATGGCCTTTTTGGGACCCCACCTCATGAACAGTAGCACTGTGATTTCGCTACTCCATCCTGAAAGTTGATTTGGCACAGAGACTGCTCCATTCTGTGCCACAGGAGTGAAATCACATTTTTGGCAGGATGTGAAAAATGTCAGCTGTACTGTTCGTGAGGAGGTGTGAAAAAATGGCAATGTTGAAAATCTGGAGTGAAAATATTATAAATTGGCAAAGTTATGAGTGTGAGTAGAAACTGTGCAATGCACACTCCAATCACTTTAACAAGTGTGATATGAAAGGTGATGGAGAGCATAATTAAAGACAGAGTATCAGAACAAACAAGTAATATGGACCATGATCAGCATGGCTTTGTTAAAGGTAGAGGTTGTATATCAAATGTGCTTGTTTTTTTTATGAACAGATTAGTGCATACCTGGACAGTAAAACACCATGTGATGTGATGTATCTGGATTTCTCTAAAGCTTTTGACCAGGTGCCACATTGGGCAATACCAGATAAAATGATAAAAATTGGTATTCCCACTCTTACAGTCAAGTGGGTAATAGATTGGCTATCTGAGAGGAGGCAGTGTGTTACAATAAATGGACATCTGTCTGGTGAGGGGTCTGTTGGAAGTGGAGTGCCCCAGGGCTCCGTCCTGGGCCCAGCACTGTTCAATGTTTTTTACGTTTGATATTACACATAAGCTGCAGAGTACAGTTATAAAATATGCAGACGATATAAAGTTAGGTGGCCCTTGTACCACTGAAATAGAAGTAGCAAGACTTCAGCAGGATTTGAATAATATTTCCCTCTGGACCCAAGAATGGGATATGAAATTGAACATAGAGAAGTGAAGTGCTTCATTTGGGAAGACTTAATAATAAATTTAATTATTTTTTTTGGATACTGCTCCACTTAGTAAAACTGTTAGTGAAAAGGACCTGGGTGTGTGTATATATATATACACACACATATATATATATATATATATATATATATATATATATATATATATTATGGTAGCACGGTAGTGCTACCATAGTTAGGTTGAGGAGCCATTTCTATGTTAAACCTCAAAACTTTGCACCTTAATAACTTTGCAACCGTTTGATGGATTTGCCTGAAATTTGGAATTTATGATCAAGAACCATAGGCCTTGGGATCTACCAAGTTTTGTACTGGTCAGATATACAGCTGCGGAGTTATTAAGTGTGATCTGTGCACGCATTTACGCTTTTCTGGAATTCTGTGGTCGCACCTACAGGTCGTACGGTTTGCGTGACCGGCCCGAAGTCTTCAGGGAATGTGCAGCCGGGTTCCCCGATGTGCCTTTCAAAGATTTCATGAAAAAATATTAAACGGTTCAAAAGTTATTCAAAAAACAGTTTCCCATTATAAGTAAATGGGAAAAGTTAACAAAAAGTTCAACACTTTCGCAAATGCATTTTTACTTTCACAAATGGGCCTGTTACTTTGCAAATCAGCCATTTTGTTCTCAGTTGGTGATCAGAAAAATGGTTGGCATTTAAATTTGGGACCCTCTAGCAACCTAATTTTTTTTGTATTCACCTAGTCGGGCCCTGAGGATGTTTGCCATGTCTTTATTTTGTGGTAAAACACCCCAGAAATATGTTTTTCAAATTCTGGAAAAAGTACTTTCGAAATTACTTTTGTGCTCATGAAAGTGTACATAAATTTTTGACTTTACATAGTGCGACAGTAATTTTCTAGTCTGTGGGAAAATGACAGCAATTTTTGCACTGCACTGCAAAATAACCGTTGGGAGTTTTGGGCTGAAATTTGAGGAACGCAGCCGACATCTCACAGATGTGCCTTTCAGTGTTGTATTGAAAAAATATTACACGGCAGCAAAATTATGGCACTCCAAAGTTGACAGTTTTTCCCATAGGATAACATTACGGCACCCGAAGCATTACAGGAATCCTTTGGCACCCTGCTACAAAATAACGGTTTGGTCTTTTTTCCTGAAATTTGGAGGGAAGACAGCCAACAGTACACAGATGTGCCTTTCAGTAGTTTGGTGAAAAAATATCTCATGGCGGCAAAGTTACGGCACTCCAAAATTGACGGTTTTTCCCATAGGATAACATTACGGCTCCCGACACTTAACAGAAATCATTTGGAGCCCTGCTGCAAAATAACTGTTTTGTCTTTTTTCCTGAAATTTGGAGGGAAGACAGCCAACAGCCCACAGATGTGCCTTTCAGTAGTTTGGTGAAAAAACATTACAGGGAGGCAAAGTTATGGTGCTCCGAACTTTTCTTTTTTCCCATAGATAACATTACGGCGCTCACGTGTTTTTTTCAGGGCCCGTGATCTCGAAACGGTGCGAGATACGGACTTTTCGTCAGAAAAATTTTAGCCTCTAATGGGGCCAAGATAAAATTAGCCAGGACAGTTGTAAATAATATGACTTTTAAATTTTTTTTCTACGTCGTACGGTTCCTGAGATATAATGTATTTAGTATTCCAAGATCTCATTTTCTGCGCCGATACTCATTATTTTGCATACATTATTTGTACTCACTGTCTTTCTCAATGCAGGTTTTGGGGAAAACCAGCCTGTGCGCTTACATTACTGGTACTGTTGCCCTTTCTGCTTGCGGATCTGTACCCGTTTCACTTACCATTGACGTCTGTGCCACCATGTGCTTTATCCTTTGCGTTTTCATTTGCGCTTGCGTTTCTGTTATTTTTTGCCATTTCTGTCTACAGTACTGTTTATCTTACTGTTTCACTTTACATCACCATGCCCATTGACATTTCTGTTTGCAGGCACCATGTTACTATGTGACAACACATCATGTGGCAGACCATTCCCGTCTACGCCACCATGTGCGTTACCCTTTCTGTTCTCATTCGTGCTTGTGTTACCATGTGTGCCACTGTTAGCATTTCTGTTTGCGTTGCTGTCCCTGTTAGTATGCCACAACACATCATGTGGCGGGAGCGCGGGGCCCTTGCTCCCACCGCTGCATTACATTCACTATTTCGTTATCATTCTCAAGAAGGAGAATTAGAGGCAAAAACTCAATTTAATGCATTAGTTAGGGTTGTTCCACAGCGACAAAAGTGAGAAATTCGCTGTTAGGGTTGAAAACCCCTTGGACCCCGCCCCCCCCAACGGCATTGGGGTACATTGGGATCATGGGTCCCAACTCTCACCCCATTCTCCTATACTTCTGCTGCTTTACACATGTCATGGGGTGAGAGTTAGGGCTGATGATCCCAATGCCCAATGCTAGGCAGGATGGGTGGGGGTCCAAGGGGGTTTTCAACCCTAACAGTGAATTTCCTCACTCTTTGTCGCCATGAACAACCTAACTAATGCATTAAACGAGTTTTTGCCTCTAATATATATATGTGATAACTTAAATACACAAATGCAAGTTAGGGAAGCTACAAACGGGGCCAACAGGGCAATACAGTCCATAAAGAAAAACATAGTGTCCAGATCCAGCAGTGTCCTTGTCCCCTTATATAGGGCATATGTTCGTCCCCATCTTGAGTATTCATCTCAGATTTGGAATCCTTATGAAGTTTCTGAAAGAAATAAAGTGGAACAAGTAAGCACCACTTTACAAAAAGAGTTGATGGTTACAGTAACATGCCTTATGCAGAAAGATTACATTCCTTACAACGTATGTCTTTGGAAGTATGCAGGGCACGTAGTGACATACTGTTTCTGCAAGATGTACTTCAAGACCCTAGACTGATGTGTGATTTAGATATAGCCTTTTAAGATAATAATATGGAAATTAGGGGACATCCAATACAAATTAAAGGAAAGAGGTTTTGAACGAATGCTAGGAAATAGTCATGTACTGTTAGAGTGGTAAATTTGTAGAATGAGTTGCCACTACACATCACAGAGAGGTTCAATTTTTGTGCCCCTCTTTGAAGGCCTGCCCCTGTGGAGATGCTCAATTACCACCCTTTACAGGAAGTGAGCCCTGGAGACCTAGCAGCAGTGATTGATCTCTCTGAGTTTTCTGGGGCCAGCTAGAGTCCAGAGACTTTAGAGGTGGCCTATAATAAGGCCATTTCTGTGGTGCTGGACTTGATTGCTCCTGTCCATGTTTGTCCTCACCCCCTTCACCTTCAGACCTTTTGGTTTGATGGGTCCTTGAGGGAGTTGCAGTGAGTAGGAAGTACGTTAGAGTGGCGTTGGCAAAAATCTGCCTTGGAAGCTGACCACCTTAGATTGGTTGAGCATTATTAGACCTACCAATCAGCGATCTCCTGTAAGAAGGCAGAATTCCTGTCCAGGAAGATCACTGCCACTCAGAACTGACCAGTTCAGCTCTTCCAAACTGTTGACAGGCTGTGCAACCCAGCCAGTCTGCAGCTCTGAAGACCTTTTTCGCTAGTGGAGTGAGATGAACTTGTTCGGTTCTTTGCAGATAAGGTGGCCGATATCAGGTTGGAAATTCTTTTGACTTGCTTTATGGGTATTGCTGATGATCAGTGTTTGGTCACCTCACCTCAGGCTTCCTGGAGTACCTTTGCCTTGCCTGAACTTGTGGATGTCATGCGGATTGTCCAGGGCATGTGCCCTAGGTGCTGTAGTTTGGATCTGGGCCCAACCTCCTTGATTATGGGTTGTTGGGATATGATCAGTCCGGTTCTGGTGCAGATAGTCCAGTGCTCACTGGAATCTGGTGAGTTTCCAAGCTGCCTGAAGGAGGCGGTGGTAACCCCCCTCCTAAAGAAAGCTTCTTTGGACCGGATCTTTCTGCCAACTACAGACTAATCTCAAATCTTCTCTTTATAGGGAAGATGATTGAGAAAGTAGTTGTGGAACAGCTAGATGACCACCTGACCATCCATAACATCTATGAACCTCTCCAGTCTGTTTTTTGAAAGAAGAAGGACAGTACTGAGACGGCACTGGTTCGGGTGATCAATGATCTCCTGATGTCAAGAGATCGAAGAAGCAGTTCTATCTTGGTGCTCCTTAATCTCTCTTCAGCCTTTGACACTGTAGACCATGGAGTGCTGCTTGGACATCTGGGGTCCATCTGCGGATTGATAGGTATGGTCCTCAGGTAGTTTACATCTTTCCTCACTGGCAGGAGACAGAGAGTAGTGTCTAGGACTTTTTCCTTGGACCCATTCTCCCTGCCATGTGGGGTACCTCAGGGTTCAGTGCTGTCCCCCATGTTGTTTGCAGTGTACATGCTGCCCCTCAGAGACATTGTAAGATGATATGGGCTGAGATTTCACTGCTATGTCAATGATACCCAGCTCTACCTGTCTTTTGCCCCTGACCAGGATAGAGCTGTCTCGGTATTTAATATCTGCCTTGCCTAAATCCAGGACTGGATGAATTTTTGCTGGTTAAAGTTGAACACTGGAAAGATGGAGGTGTTGGTAGTGGACCCGGTCACGGATAGAGGAGTTGTGGGCTGATAAGTCCTCTGGACTTTTCTTGGGGGCCTCAGATCCTATCCTGTCCTCTGAACTGGTGTGAAACCTGGGGTAATGCTTGATGACAGGCTGACTTTACGAGCCCAGGTGTCAGCCATCATCAAGACTTCCTTTTATCATTTTAGGAATATCTCCAGGATTAAGCACCTGGTCCAGTTTGGGGATTTGCCTACACTGGTCCATGCTTTTGTGACCTTGTGCCTAGATTATTGCAACTCCCTGTACTTAGGGCTGCCTGGGGTTGATATCTGCTGCCTGCAGCTAGTGCAGAACACAGCAACATGATTGTTAATGGGAGCATCCCAAGCTTCCCATATTACACCTGTGCTGTGCAATCTGCACTGGCTGCCGATTAGGTGACAGATCACCTTTAAAGTCAGTTTACTGACTTACAAAGCCCTAGATGGACTGGGCCCTGACTACTTGAAACAGCTTCTTGTGCCTTACCTCCCAGTGTGACAGTTGCATTCAGCTGACGAGGGTTTGCTAGAGATTCCGAGGATGTCTTTGAAATCTTCAGGAGCCCGTGAATTTATGCATATGGACCTGACCATCTGGAATTCTCTACCCATCAGCTTCGGGAGTGCATGACTGTGTGGGAATTTAAACAGGTGCTGAAAACCTTTTTATGGTGTCATGCCTTCAGTGACACAGACTAATTTGGATCCTCTGTTTATTTTATTGTCATCATGTTTACAGTTTTATCATGATCTTTTATCTTTTTGTAAAGTGCCTTGATAGTTGAAAGGCGCTTGTGTAAAATAAAATTTATTATTACTATAGCAGAAACTAAGAGCACCTTTAAAAGCAGGTTAGATAAATATATTCTTGATGGTGCTGACTTAACGTATTACAAATGAGGTTGGAACACAAATGGGCTATGGCCTTTATGTTCCTATTCCTTCCTTAGCATGAACCTTAGTATAACACAGTCATTTTGGGGATTTTTTGCACTAGATTTTCAACGTGGGCTTTTTGGGACCTCCCCTCATGAACACTGGCACTGTCATTTCATTAATCAGTCCTGAAATGTAATTCTTCCCAGCAACCAAGACATCACTTTTTGGGATCGAGTATTGAAATGACAGTGCTAGTGTTCATGAGGTGGGGTACCAAGAACCCCATGTTGAAAATAGTGGGTCAAAATTTTTAAAATGTCTGAGATATCAACATAAGTTGAAAACCCCATTAACAGCCATTATACGGTGCTTACCTTGATTCCTCAGTTTGCGGTTTGGCTTTGAAGAGTGCAGATGTGTACTGGTCCAAAGAAGATCACAGCCGCTGACCTCAGAGGGTAAGTATAGGGTAAGGGGGTAAGGGAGGTGGGTGAGCAGAGGAGGGTCAGGATGGGAGAAGGATACAGGGAGAAGACAGAGGGACTATTTTCTTCTTTACAGGCAAACAAAAGACATTGGGGATGTTTTTTTTCTCACAGGGAGATACATGTTTAGGGACACTGGGGTGGGCTTCACAGTGTCCCATGCTACTGGGGGAAGACATGTATTGGGACACTGGAGTAGGCTCTCCAATGTCCCATGATGAGGGACCATTTTCTTTTTTTCAGGGTTTAATAATAAACAAAAAAACCTCTGGAGACTGATTTCAGGACACTTGGAGTGGGCTACCCAGTGTTCCACGGTGCTTGTGGCAGGGGTGTTTGGGGATACTGGGGTGGGCTCCCCACTGTCCCACACTACTGGGGTGGGGACATACATGTATTTGAACAATGGGAGTGGGCTCCCCAATGTCCCGCCATGAGGGAAAGTTTTCTTTTTTTTTAAGTTTTTTTCATTATATTGTCGGCGACTGATTTCAGGACACTGAGAGTGGGGTCCACAGTATCCCACAGTGCTTGAGGGGCTTCATAATGCTGACACAGGGATTGGGCATCCTGATGTTGGAAAACAGGCAGTTTGATGCAGAATTCTGCATCAAAAAAATGGCCCTTCAATGCAGAATTCTACACGTTTGTGAAGAGGCTAGTAATTACAGACCAGTGAGCCTCAAGTCTATAGTAGGGAAACTAATGGAGACACTACTCAAACAGGTGATCATAGCATTTCTCAAAACTAGCAGCCAACAAGACTCTAAACAGCATGGTTTCACAGCAGGTAAGTCATGCCAGACAAATCTGCTCAAGTTTTTTGAATACGCTACAAAAATGACGTAAGACAGTGGGGCAGTAGCTGTGGTCTACCTAGACTTTAGTAAGGCCTTCAACTCCACACAGAAGGCTGGTAAAGAAGCTTGACCATGCAGGTGTCAGTTCAGAAGTAGTCAGATGGGTACAAAACTGGTTACGAGGCAGAACTCAGAGGGTACAGGTTAATGGAATGCAATTGGCAGAAGGCAGGTGACCAGCGGGGTGCCCAGGTTTCAGTGCTGGGGTCTCTGCTCTTCAGTGTTTTTATAGCAGACATCACTGACAAACTGGAAGGGAAGGTGTGTCTGTTTGCAGATGGCACCAAGATATGTAACAGGGTGGACACCTTAGAAGGAGTGAGCAAGATGGAAGCTGACCTCAATACACTAGAAGACTGATCTGGAGAGTGGCAGCTGAGATTTAATGCCAACAAATGCAAGGTCATGCACATAGGAAAGAAAAATCCAAGAAAGGAGTATTACCTAGGAGGTGAAAGACTGGCAGTCTCAAACCAGTAATGAGATCTGGGAATCATAATCTCAGATGACTTGAAGGTTAGTAAGCAGTGTGAGAAAGCAACATTGAAGGCCAACAGAATGCTGGGCTGCATTGGGAGGTGAATCACAAGCAGGAGAAGGGAGGTGGTACTACCACTGTATTGATCACTAGTCAGGCCTCACCTGGAATACGGAGTCCAATTCTGGAGGTCTCACCTCAGAAAGGACATTGACTGGCTGTAAACAGTACAGAGAAAGGTGACAAAATGATTGAGGGTCTGCAGTACATGTCCTCAAGAGGAAAGACTTAGGGAACCGAATATGTACCCCTGGAACAGAGGAAGAGAGAGGGACATGATTGAAACATTCAAGTAAATAAAAGGCATTGACAAGGTACAGGCACAGGAACTTTTTTACTTCAAGAAGAGCTCCAGGACCAGGGGACATGATCTCAAGCTGCAAGGAGGGAGGTTCTCTACCAACACCAGGAAGCTTTTCTTCACAGAAAGAATGGTGGACACCTGGAACAGCCTGCCTCAAGAGGTTGTGGGGATCAACACTGTGGGGGGATTCAAGAATGCATGGAAGAGACACCTTGGGAACCCTGACTACAAAGGGCAACTAGTGTGTCAAAATAGGTCTAAAACACATGGGCATACTAGAGGGACCTAGAGGTCTCCATCTGCCATCAACTTCAATTTTTCTGCGTTTCTATGTTTAACATTCCTTTTCACAATCCCTTTTCACCAGTCAATCTTGCAAAAAGGGATCAGCTGGCAAAAGGATTGCAAAAGGGATTTTAAACTAAAAAAAACAACATTTTTGTTACTAAGTGACAAAAACAAAGGCATGGGTAGGAAGATGATGTCCCCCTCACCAAAACCCATGCCTTGGTTTTTAAAAAAGACTTCCCTGGGACAAGTTACAACATTTTGTTTCCTTCCCTTACTAGCAGAAAACAAAATGGTGGCCAAAGAATAGAGATTTACCACTAAGAAAGAGATTCTGCAAGATTTCTGAATCCCTTTTCTCAATCACTGTTCGCAAGTAACTCGCGACCAGGAATCCTTGATTGAAACTGTGCATCTATTCCAAAGAGTGAACTGCGCATGCTTAGAACCCAAATTTTAAAAATGTAGTAACTTTGGAACAAATTAAAATTTTTTTACCAAACCAGATCTGGGATTGTTCCTTTTGATAACCTCTTCCTACTCTGAAAATATCAGACCGGAGTTCAAAACCATGTGGGCACACCACAATGTCGAAAAATGACCCAATTTGCCAAAAAAGGAGAAAAATGTGTTTTTGACTCATCGCTGCATGAAAACTGCAAATCCAATCAAAACACAACTTGACAAATCAAGAGATTTACCATCCAAGACTGTGTATTCCAAATTTTGTGCAAATCTGTTGAATGGTTGTGACACTATTAACATGCAAAATTTGGGGTTTAACATTAAACTGCCTATTCAACCCTAACTATAAGGGCACAACTGCACTCCTATAATATATATGTTATAGGGGCACAGTAGCACCCCCTATAGTTAGGGTTCATAGACAGTTCTATGTTAAATTAAAAATGTTGTAGCTTAATAACTGGCATTTTTTTGACAAAATAGCCTGGAATCTGGCATGTGTTGTCAACCTGCAAATATCTCAAGTTGCGGAAGTTTCATGACAGCATCTCATATGGTTTCTGAAATATAAAGTGGTAACAAACAGAAAAAAAAAAACTTTTTTCCCCATTTGTTAACATGGGATTTTTTGCTCCCATCTACAGATCAGAGGGAATAACATTTTTTCCTGAAATATTCATGGATGATTGGGGCAATGCCAAGGGTGTGCCTTTTGATAGTTTGGTGAAAAGAAATGTCACCATTTTTGTATTTTAATAAATTTTACCATAGCTGCCAGACAGGCAGGTTATTGGAATCTGTTTGAACTGTTAATTGCTTAGGATTTACTGGTCGAACCTCAGAGAAATATTGATTGTGCTTCCGTCATCTTGTTCCCCTCCCCTTTTTAAATTAGATGTTTAAAGACATCCTACTTGGTTATCATTGACCATGACCTGTATTTAGGTCTCAGTCACATGCTTAGTTCTATTATTGCATTATTAATTAGAAGTTTTCATGTTAACTATTTGTTTTGGGGGCGAGAATGATGTCATCTGTCCCTCACTTAGTAAAGATCAATCGATGTGAAAACAGCTGTTTGAAGTTCTTTACAGGTCAAACTTTACTCTTCAAACTATAAAGACTTTGAACAGTAAAGGTCCATGACAGTTTGAACTGTCATAGCCCTGTCTGTTCCCCTGTTCATACCAATTTTGTTTTCAGAAACCTTCCCGCTGCCTCCCTCTGTGTGCTGTCTGCCACCACCCTCTGTTCCCTGTACCAGCACCTGACTTTCAGTTCAACTCTCCCACTCCTTCCTTCTGTGCTGTCTGCCCCCACCCTCTGTTCTCCATCTCAGCACCGGCTGTAAATAAACTGCTGCTCCCTCCTACTGTGTTGTCCACCCCACCATCTGTTTCCTTTCTAGCACCAGAATTTACTTAAACCTTCCCACTCCTCCCTCTGTGAGTTGCCCACCCCCACCCTCCGCTCCTCAATCACAGTCTCATTTTCTACAGTGCCCCTATCATGTCACTGGTGTCAAAAACAGTCCATCACCAATCAGCCCCACACTTCATCCCACTCAGCATCTACCTTCCCACACCCCCACTACACAGTCACACACCCTCACTCACCTGAACAGGTCCCAGTTCGAGATCCACTCTACAATTGAAGGTACGTCATGCTGCTGAAATTGGCAACTGCAATATGAGAAACTAAGGTAAATGAGTCCATGTATTTAAATGGGGGATTCAACTTTGATTCATAACTCATCCATTGTTTGAAATTTCTGCATCAAATTTTCAACATAGTCATTTGGGGACCCCACCTCATAAACAATATGACTGTTGTTGGTCAGCTTCCACCTGAAAGGTGATTTCACGATCTCTTGGCGAAATTCACCTTTTGGTGGAGGATTTCTAGTGACAGTCATATTGTTCATAAAGGTGGGATCATAAGAAAGCTATGTTGAAAATATGTGGTAAAAATATGTAAAATGCCAAAATTATGACCATTCATTGCAATTTTCCTATGCACGCTCATAACGTTGGCAATTTTCAATATTTTACTCAGATTAACATAACTATCTTATTACCCCTCCTCATGTATGTCACAGTTCTCATTTTTAAATTCCGGCAAAATGTGTTTTCATACCTGTGGCATGGAATAGAATTGCAGTAGAGCAGAATTATGTTTTGGCAGTGATTTGAAAATTTTCTGCACTGGGTACATGTGATGGGGTCATAAGAAGGTTATGTTGAAAGTTTTGGGCCAAAATATGTAACAATAGCTGTTCCTGTGGCACTGAGGGTTGAGGCACTGGATGCCACATCTTGCATCATGCCAGTCACCAGGGTTTGGGTACGAGCTCGGGCTGCCTGGGGTCAGCTGGGGGGAGGGGGAGGAGTAGATTGAGCAGCTGGCAGGGAGCTCTTCTCCTCAGGAAGGGATGTGGGGGTCCCCCTGCTCTTGGATGCCACCCTGTGGAGACTAGCTGGCAGTGCCACACCAGACAGAGAACCTGGAAATAGGCCAGGAGGGCAGAAAGGGCCATCACCAGAGCTGTGGTGCACATGTGCAACTCCACACACATGGGCAACCGTGTTCTGGGGCCATGGGTAACAGGGGAGAAAATATCAAAAATAGGGGTCTGTGGCTGGATGAAGCCCTGAGTCCAGCTCCAGTGGTTCACTGGGACATAAGACGGAGAGTGCCTTGAATGGCCATGGCAGTCCACTATGGTCAGCTGACACTGGCCACTGTCCACCATGGAGGACAAACAATGGATGGAAAAAATATATATGTAACAATGCTGAAGTTATGATCATTCATTGCAGTTTCACTGCTCACTAGTAACTTTGGAAATCTTCAAAATTCTGACAAAAGATTTTCAGCATAGCCATCTTATTACCCCCCCCATGTACGTCACAACTGTCATTTTTCAAATTCTTGCCTAAATGTGTTTTCACACCTGTGGTGCAGAATGGCATTTCAAAGTTGCGCAGAATTATGTTTCAGTGCAGATTTGAATATTTTCAGTACTAGGTACATCAGGTGGGGTAATAACATGGCTAGGCTGACAGTTTCATCACTCTTGTCCTATAAGTGGAAACACAGGACCCAGAGGGCCCTGCTGTTCCACACTTACATACATGCATGAGTCTATGGAGGAATAGGAGAGCAGGGCCCTCCTGGCCCTGCTGTCCCATAAGCAAATTAGGATATGATTATGCTAACTCAAAATGTAAGGAAGTAAATTGCAAAAAATGTCATTAATGCATCAGTTAGGGTTAAAGTGACAAAAAAGTGAAATGTGGCATTAAGGTTTCCAATCCTAACACCCTACCCCCACCCTACACAGGCCATTATGGCTGATGACCTCAATGCTGCCTCCAATGCCTCTTTGTGCAGGGTGGGGTGGAATGTTGGAGTTAGAAAACTCTAATGACACATTTCTCCTTTGTCACTTTAACCCTAACTGATGCATTAACAAAGTTTTTTGCAATACATATATTCATTGCAAAACACTCCATTAATGCATCAATTAAGGTTGATAGTACATCGAGAAAAGTCTGAAAAGTCAGTGTTAGGGTTACCAACCCTAGCACTCTACCCCCACCCCCACACACCAACAGGTGCCTGGTGTGCCTTGGAGTCATCAGATCTAACTCTCACCCCATTCCTTGTGAAACACCCAGAGATGGCACAGTATAGGAGAATGGGGTGAGAGTTAGGCCTGATGACCTCAAGGCACACACCAATGACTATTGGTGTGTGGCGGGGGGGGTGGGGTGGTAGGGTTGGTAACTCTAACACCAAATTTCCAGACTTTCATTGCTGTATAACAACAATCCTAACTGATACAGTAATGGAATCTTTCTGCAATGAATTTCCCTTCTTTTTGAAATAATATAATAGTACCCTTATTTTACTGTGGGCGAGCAGGACCTTTGGATCCTGTGCTCTAATTCAACAAAGTTATGCGCATGCATAGAATAAATTAAATGGATGCATGTAAATTGGGCATTTTCAGGAATTTTTTCACTAAATTTTCAACATGGCCTTTTGGGGATCCCACCTCATGAACACTGGCACTGTCATTTTGTTACTCTGTCCCAGAAGCTGATTTCACAAAGAGACCATGCCATTCTTTGACACAGGTGTGAAAACATGTTTTGAGGAGGATGTGAAAATGACATCTGTATACTGTTCATAAGGAGGTGTGAAAATGCAATGTTGAAAATATGGAGTGAAAATATGAAAATTGGAAAAGTTACAAGCATCGTAGAACATTATTTATTTATTGAAATGATTCACCTACAAGGCACGCTGAACAACATGTTGCTCATTTCCCAGTGATACCTTGGGGGGGGTACAATGAGGATAAGATAAAATACAAATGTATACAGATAATATAAGGTAAGGACAGGTACAATTACAGTTACAGTTACTTTGGAGCATGTAGACAAAATAAAACAGAATTGGTAAGCAGTACAGACAATGCAGGAAGATCAATTAAATACATCAATGGGTAGTCAGAGATCACGATGTGGTACTACCAACTGGTCAAAAATGCAACAATACCAACTTTAATGCAATGATGTTTTAAGTGCTAGTCACATGAGCAGCAAAAAAAAGTGCTAATAAGGGATAAGGCTGTCATTCTAGAATGGGATAGGGAGGGTGATAGCTAAGAAGAGTTGTAGGAGGTGAGGGGGGGACGAGTAGGAGGAAGGAGGGAAGGGGAGCCCACCAAAACCTAATTCCTCTTCAAGATGTTGAGAACCCTGCAAAGGGGGGGAGGAGCTGTTGAGCAGAAGCAATGTACAAAGGGGGAAAGGATGTTGGGAGCATCTCACCAAAACCTAGTACCTCTTCAAGATGCTGAGAACCCTGTAAGGGGATCAGGATGCCAATTGAGCAGAAATGAAGTAGAAGGAATTAGGGAGGATTAAAGCAGGTGTAGCTGGAAGAGAGGAAATTATGAAGTGCAGACCATAGGGAATAGGTGGAAGAGAATGGCTTATTTGCAGTGGGAGAGAATTCCAGATTTTAGGGAAGTGGTGGGAAAAGTCTGACAGACCAGTGAGGGTGGATAAGTGTGGTGCCATCAGATTCCATGTGTCACTGCAATGCAGGTAGTGAGAGGGTGGAGGTGAGGTAGAAAGGGAAACACATAGGTAAGGGGGGGGGAGTTCACCAAGCCAGAATTTGGAGGTCAGTTTGGCACAGTGACAGAGTCACTGGTTAGATGGGAGGGAGCTAAGGCATGATAAAGGTCACAGTGAAGAGTATGAGTGGGAGTAGGAAGTGAGTGATCACAGAGCCACAAAAGACTCACCATTCTAGAAGGAAAAGAGTAGCTCTCCACTCCCCCCCTCCAGCTGCTGGAGGTCTGACCAAATAAGGAGACTACTGAGAAATATAGGAACTTCTTGTCTCAGAACAAGAAGATCAGGAGCTTAAAGGGCACACAGGCAGTAAGTAAGCAGGGAGAAAAAAATAAAATAAACAGAGGAAAGAGTAAGTATTCCAAACAACAGTTAAGGGCCAAGAAATAAGCCATGATGGAGAGGCGCAGTGTGGTGGCTGTGGAACAGCAGTCTTCCGGGAAATGTTCTGGAGGATGCGGTGTTGTCCCATCTGCAGACACCTTTCTTGGCTGAGGGAGGAGGTTGCTCATCTCCAGGCTGAGGTGACCAGGCTTTGGGAGACCTCCTCCTCCCACTCAGGGACCACCAGGGCCACTGCTGTTGCCTCAGGGTTGCCAAGAAAGAGAAGTGGTTTGACCACAGTGGGGTCAGGTAGGGTGAGGGTGATGGAACAGAGGCACATCCCTCCAGTTGAACCTCTCCACAATTTATATGCTGTTCTGGCAAAGTGTGGTTCCTCTATGGAGGCACCTGCAGTGGAGACCAAGGAGGATGCTGGGAACATCCACAAAGGAGACCCACAGGAGGGAGGCATGGGACCCACAGGAGAAGGAAACAACTCCTGGTTGGGGACTCCATTGTTAGGGTGGTAGAACTGGAGGAGGAAGGGGTGAGAGAGGTAAGGTGCCTGCCTGGTGCCATGGCTTGGAGGGACAGTGAGTGAATTCTCAGGATTGCAGAAGCAGCTGCACAGGGGAGGGAGCTGGATGCCATTGTCCACTTAGGGACAAATGACCTGGCTGAGAAAGAGATCAGAGCAGTGCAGGAAGAGTTTGTGGAGTTGGGGAGGGGCACTAGGCAAGCAGCATGCATGGTAACCTTCTCAGAGGTGCTGCCTGTCTAATGCATGGGTGAGGCTAGGGTGCTCCATACCATGGGATTCAATCAGTGGTTGAAAAACTGGTGCAGAGCTCAGGGATTTGGCTTCACTGGGGACTAGGGATCCACTTGGAGTGATTATACTGGTGTGATGGTCTGTATCTGTCCAGGAGGGGAACCAGGATCCTAGGTGATAGGTTTAAATGTTTCATTGGCAAGCATTTAAACTAGCCAAAGGGGGAGACACTGGGAAGGAGCAGGGAAATCCTAGCCCACTCAAATAAATCAGGGTAGTAAGTGAGGTAAACACCAAGATAGAGATGTCAATAGGGAGAAGGGCAGGAGTAAATGGAGAAAATGACAAAAGCAATAAGGACAGGGATGGGGCAAAAAGAGGTAAGGCCATCAAGAAATGGAGGGTAATGAGTACCAATGCCTGTAGCCTGGGCACCAAGCTTCTTGAACTGGTGGACCTTGATGGAAGAGGGATGCCTGGATATTGTAGCAGTCATAGAAACATGGCACAGATAATCATGACTGGGATGTTAACATACCAGGGTACACAATCTGCAGGAGAGACAGGAGAGTAGAAGAGGGAGAGGAGTAGCCTCTATGTAAGGGAAAGTATAAAAGCAATGGAACAAAAGAGTAAACAGGGAGAAGAGGAGGCACTGTGGGTCGCCTAGAGACTGGAAATGGCACCACTATCCATACAGAGGTTGTATACAGACCCCCATGACAGGGGAGGGAATGGACAAGGATATGATAGAAGGCATCCTTTGGATGGCAGAGAAAGGGGAGATACTGATGATGGGGGACCTGAATATGCCAGATGTTAACTGGAGTACCTTTGCTGCAGCCACATCCAAGAGCAGGGCCATTCTCGATGCCCTACAGGTGGCATGCCTCAGACAACTAGTTTTGGAACCCACTCATGAGGGAGAAATCTTAGACCTCATACTCTCAAATGGGGACAGTGAGAGGATCACAGATCTAGAAGAGGGTAGCCATTTGGGAACAAGTGACCACCAAACAGTGTGGTTCATGATAAACTCAGCTACAGAGTCAAGCCATACAAATGTGAGGGTACTGGACTTCAGGAGGGCTGACTTTGGCAAGATGGAAGAGTGCCTTAGAGAAGCACTAGCAAACAGGCAAGAAGGAGGGGTGGAGCAACAATGGGGAAACATCAAAACTGCCATCACAAAGGCAGCAAGCCTTTGTGTGAAGCAAATAAATCAAAATGAAAGAAAAAGCCACAATGGTTCTCAAAAGAGTTGTCAAGGAAGGTTGGGGAGAAAAAGATAGCATTTAGGAAGTATAAGGAAACACAGAAGGAGCATGACAGAGAACTGTACCAGTTAAGGCAGAAGGAAGCAGGAAGGGAAGTCAGAATAGCAAAGGCCCAAACTGAGGAAAAGATAGCCAACTCAGTTAAGAAGGAGATAAAATATTTTATAGGTACATCAGGGAGCATAGAAAGACAAAGGGAGGGATAGTGAGGCTGAATAGAATAGATGGTGGGTGGGCAGAGAGGAACAGTGAAAAAGCAGGGATGCTGAACAAATATTTCTGCTTAGTATTCACAAAAGAGAAGGAGAGGGAGGTGCCTAATCCAGTTAACAGAAGCACTCTGGATAGGGTCAGTCGATCCCAGTCCTTTGTCAGAAGAAAGGGTTCTGAAAGAACTCCTAAAACTGAAGGTGGACAAAGCAATGGGGCTTGATGGAATTCACCACAGAATTCTAAAAGAATTAAGGGGAGAACTAGTGACACCACTGACTATCCTTTTTAAGAAATCATGGGAGGATGGTGTGGTACCTGAGGACTGGAGGAAGGTGGATGTGATTCCTCTTCACAAAAGTGGGAGCAAGGCAGAAGCAGGAAACTACAGACCTGTTAGTTTGACCTCAGTGGTGGGGAAAATGATGGAATCACTTCTGAAAGAAAGAATTGTTCAGTACCTAGAGGCCAGCGGGGCACAGGACCCAAAGCAGCATGGATTCACAGCAGGAAGGTCATGTCAGATGAATCTGATCAATTTCTTTGACTGGGTGACCAAAGTAATAGACCAGGGAGGGGCTGTGGATATGGCATACCTAGACCTTAGCAAGGCATTTGACACAGTCCCCCACAAAAGATTAATAATCAAGTTAGCCAGCCTGGGAGTGAGTCCCAGGGTGGTAGCCTGGGTAGCAAGCTGGCTGCACAACAGGACACAGAAGGTAATAGTGAATGGAAACATTCTGATGAAAGGGGTTACTAGTGGAGTACCTCAGGGCTCAGTACTGGGTCCAACCTCTTTAACATCTTTATAGGTGACATTGCAGAGGGTCTGAAGGAAAGGTATGCCTCTTTGCAGATGACACAAATATCTGTAACAGAGTTGATACACAAGGGAGGGTAGAAAGGATGAGAAGGACTTGGCAAGGTTGGAGGAATGGTCAGACATATGGCAACTTAGATTCAATGCAAAGAAGTGAAAGTAATGCACCTGGGAAATAAAAACCAGGAGAAGAGTACGGCACAGGAGGGGAAGGTACTAACGATAAACAATAATGGAAAGGATCTGGGTGTAGTCATATTTCAGATGACCCAAAGGTGGTAAGCAATGTGAGAAGTCAGTAAGAAGAGCCAGGGAATACTGGGATGCATAGGAGGGTCATCACAAGTAGAAAAAGAGAAGTGGTTATCCCTCTGTACAGACAGTTGGTGAGACCCCATCTGGAGTACTGTGTGCAGTTTTGGAGACCTCATCTACGTAAGGACATAGACAGGATGGAAGCAGTCCAGAGGAAGGCAACTAAAATGGTGCAGGGTCTACATCAGAAACCATATGAAGAGAGACTGAGAAAGCTTAATATGTATACCCTTGATGAAAGGAGGGATGGGGGGACATGATAGAAACTTTTAAGTACCTCAAGGGAATCAACAAAGTCCGGGAGGGTAGCATCTTTCAGAAAAAGAGATGTGTAAGAACAAGGGGACACAATTTAAAGTTAGAGGGGGGATGGTTCAGGGGTAATGTGAGGAAATTCTTTTTCACGGAGAGAGTGGTGGACTCATGGAACCACCTTCCTGCAGAGGTTGTGGAGTCTAAAACAGTGGGGGAATTCAAACATGCATGGGACAGACATAAGGCAATTATAGTGGGGGTTGCAGGAAATAGGCTGTTGGTTAACTAGAATCTGCAGCTTATCCAATGGGTAGGAAATGGGCAGACTGGGTGGGCCAAGTGGTCCTTATCTGCCATCAAACTCTATGTTTCTATGTTTCTGTAAGCTGGATTGCACTACAGCAGGGCTATTGCCGGAGCTGTGCAAGACAGTGTCGTCGGCATACATATGGATAGAGGAGGTAGAGCAGGCTGTGAGGAGGTCATTGATGAAGATGGAGAAGAGCAGAGGGCCTAACACTGAGCCCTGGGGGACACCAGTGTTGATGGGGATGGAAATAGGAGAGAAGTCAGAGATTCTTACTGATTGAGTCCTACCGGTGAGGTAGAATTTAAACCAGTTTGTGGTAGATGAGGACTGGCCTGCTGCAGAAAGGGAACTAAGGAGCAATGTATGAGAAAGAGTGTCAAATGCTTTGGCTAGGTCGATAAAGATGGCTGAGGTGATCAGACTGTTGTCCATCCCTGTAAAGATAGAGTCGGTGAGCCTGAGGAGGGAGGTAGTGGTAGAATGGTTCTTTCAAAAATGAAATTGGAATGGGTTGAAAAAGGAGGAGTCAGAGAGGAAGGTTGATAGTTGAGAGAGAATCAGATGTTCATGAAGTTTAGCAAGAGTTGGAAGGAGAGAGATGGGGTGATAATTGCCAGGTGTGGAGGAGTCACCTCCCTTAGGGAGCAGAAGGACAATAAAGTGTTTCCAAATGGTAGGTACCTGAGCAGACCTAAAGGAAAAATTTAGAATTAATGCAATAGGGTAGACATTAGCCAAAGCAGAGAGGTAGAGAAGTTTGGGATCAAGGTAACCCACTGAAGAACCTTTTTGAGGGGTTAAGAAAAAGAAGGGCATTTAAAGCATCATTGGGGGAGATAGTGGAGAAGGAGAAAGGGGGGAATCAGTAATGGGAGGAGGACGTGGGGAGAGGTGTAGGTGGGGGAATGAACTTAGATGAGACTTGGTGCAGGATGTGTAGTAGGCATTAAAATTAATTTGCCACTATGTGGGGGTCAGATACCAGGGAATCATCAATTTTGAGAACGGGGAGGTGAGGAAGAGGGGAAAAGAGGGCATGGACCACTCACAAGAATTTGGAGGGGGTATTGATGTTTGTGTGGAAATCAGATTTAAAATACTCAGCCTTTGCCAATCTAGTGGCTTTTATGCAGGAATTATGGAGCAGTCTATATGTTGTATAATTGCTGGGGAGCTTAGATGATCTGTGTTTTTTCCAGGCACGTCGCGTTCCCTTGGGCAGGTCATTAATTCAGGGGTAATCCAGCGGAGGTGAAGCCCATGAACTGTGATCCATCTGAAGGGAGCGAATGTGCTCCAGATGGAGATAAATTTATCCTTGAAGTAGGTGAGGGCAAGGTCGACAGAAGAGGAAGAAGACAGAGGGGCCCACTCCATAGAGGCCAGTTTTGTCTGGAGGGGGCAAGATCTAGGGATTGAAAGGAGCAAAGCTGAATGATTTTATGTGGGTGCTTTGGTCGATGGACTTGCGGACCAGGAAGATGGGATTGTGGTTGCTAAGGGCATCTAGGAGGATACCTGACTTGATAACACAGTCTGGATGAGTGGTGAGTGCCCAGGTGAGCAGGGTGTTATTTTGTGATTTATGGTTTGGATGTATGGACTCAAGGATAAGTTGAGTGAGATTAAAGGCAGCCATATTGTTCCTTAACTTGTTCATCTTAGGCAACAACCAGTTTAGGTTCAGGTCACCCAAGATGAACAGCTCACCAGATTTCAAGATGGAGGAAATGGAGGATATGAGTTTAGCCACAACTGGGGATGAGTACTAGGACAACAGTAGACACCAGCTATAAAATCAGGACAGTGAAAGGAGAGTAATCTGAGTGACTAGTGCCTCATAATTTACTGGGATGGAAGATGGTAGGATGGTGGTAGATCACATTGAAGACAGGATGTACATGGCCACTCCCCTCCCTGTTCTTCCCAGTCCTGCGTGGAAAGGAGGAGCTAGGAATAGAGATGGAGCTCTTAGGGATTTTGCTTGTGAGCCAGGTCTCAGAGATCATTAAAATGTCAGAGGTGTATGATACCACAAGAGTTTGGATGAGATCAATTTTACGTAGCAGGCTGCAGATGTTCAGGTGGAGAAGTTTCAGCCAATTGGGGAAAACTGAAGGAGCCAGGGAGCAGGGAGCAATTGCATTTGAGTTGACAGTCAAGGGAGTTAGTGAAGGAGGGCCTGGGTTTGCGTGGCTATTACCTGAAGAGATTAGGAGGATGGCTAGGATGAGGTAAAGTAATTTTGGACTTTTGTATATGAGTTTGGAGTAGGGGGGTATTAGGTAGATGAGTGGGATGGAGGGAAGGAGAAAGAGTGATGGAGGTAGGCAAAGAAGCTAGGAGGAGACAAAAGAGACACAGGAGGGAGTAAGGGAAAGTATGACCAAAATACAAAAGGAGCAGAGGGAATAATTGCAAGGATTAGAAAAGTATCAGGGAGAGTGGGGAAGGGAAGTAATAGAGGTTGAAAGGGACAGAGAGAGATGAGGATCAGAACCAGGAGGGGAGGAAGAATGGGGCATTGGGTAGGAAGTAGAAAGTGGTTGCCATTTTTTTTTTATGGATGTAGGGAAGGCCTACCTAGGTTAACTAGGAGAGTAGACAAAAGACTGTGCAGCAAGAGCAGCTAAACAGTGAGCGACAGTGCCAGCAGTAAACAGCAAATCAGAGCAGCCCTCTAGTGGCAGGAACTGATAAACTGCTACTACAACATTAGGGTCATAGTCATCCCCAAATACTAGGTCATGTGGTAGAGCAGATCTGTATAAGAAATTGCCCAGACAGGGTGGGAGGGATTCAGTTGGATTGCTGGTAGAAATAGCAGCGATGATGGTAGCAGTCATTCCGGACCTACAGCACCGCACAGAAGCTGTCTTCAGCTGAGGGCGGGGGGAGCGCCTATGGACGGGACACCTTACCTGAAAAGGGAAAGAAGCAAGGGTTAGATAAGGGGGAATTAATTAGGGGGGATGGGTTGTTAGCGAGACAGTAGAGAGCAGGGATCTGGGATGACAGAAGGAGTGGAGACACTAGGCAGCAGGGGGTGGTGGACAGGGAAGGGAGCTACTTTGGAGTGAGTCAGATCAGATTAGCAAGTGAATGAAAAGCCTTTATGTAGGGTTCAACCACAAATAGGTGCCAACAGAAGAAGTTGCAGATTTGAAGAGACACTAGGAAATCACAGGCTACAATTCAAAATTGCCCATGCAGAATAATTTGAACAGGGAGCTGTAATCACCTTAGTGCTTATTTATAAGTAGCAAGGAGCTGTAATCACTTCAAATTCTTAGTTAACCAATCAGAATAATTAAATTAAACAGAGCATTAAACATTACATACTTTATTTTCTTAAACTGCATACTGACTAGCTGCTGAAGAATTAAACTGAGAGTACAAATCACCACAGGCACCACGGTACTGACCAGCAGACTAGTTAGCAGTGAACACTACAAAAGACTCCAGTGTAAAAGAATAGCAGGCTGCACAGTAAGAAGCAAGGAGGAAGAGGTTTAGAGAGCCATGCAGAAAAAACAGACTAACGCCTGGGAAGACTGAAAGTTAAAGCAAATAGTTTAAACACTTAAAGGCACAGTCTTAACAATTAGTGGGCTTAAAATGGTATAGAGGGAAGCAAGGCAAAATCAGATCAAAATTTCCTTCTGTTTCTCCAGCCCAAAGCTGGCAGCAAAGTTCAATGCAGTAGCCAATCGGGAGAGTCAGGAGTCTGAAGCTACCAATCAAGACACAGGTGATATAGGTGCCAAGAATTTCGTAATTCTCTGTACCTTTCCAGTTGGATTGCTGGTAGAAATAGCAGTGGTGGCAGCAGTTCTAGACCTGCAGCACTACACAGAAGCTGTTTTTAGCTGGGAAGGGCATGCGTGCCCATGGACAGAGCTCCTTGTCTTTCCAGTTGGATTGCAGGTAGAAATAGCAGCTGTGGTGGCGGCGGCTGTTCCAGACCTGCAGCACCACTCAGAAGCTGTCTTAAGGGGGGGAGCACCTATGGACAGGGCTCCTCACTTTTCCAGTTGAATTCCTGGTAAAAATAGCAGTGGTGGTGGTGGCTGTTCTGGACCTGCATCATTGCACAGAAGCTGTCTTCAGCTAGGATGGGGGGGGCACCTGTGGATGGGGCTCCTTGTCTGCTAACACATGCTCATAACGCAGTCATTTTTTGAATTTTTCCACAAAATTTTCAACATGGTCTTTTACGACCTCCCTGGATGAACACTGGCACTGTGATTTCATTACTCCATACCAAAAGTTGATTTTGAACAGCGACCACACCATGCTGCGCCACAGATGTAAAAAAAAAACATTTTGGGAACGATGTGAAAATGACAGCTGTACTATTCATGAGGAGGTGTGAAAAAATGGTAATGTTGAAAATATATAGTGAAAATGTGAAAAATTGGCAAAGTTACGATTGTGCATAGAAACTACATCACACGCTCGTAAAGTAATTTTTTGGAATTTTTTCACCAAATTTTCAACATGGGCTTTTTGGGACTTCCCCTCATGAACACGGGCACTGTCATTTTGTTTATCTGTCCTTAAAAGTGATTCCATGTAGCAACGGTGAAATCACCTTACGGGTCCGATTAATGAGATGACAGTAACAGTGTTCATGAGGTAGGGTTCCAAAAAGCTGATGTGGAAAATTTGGCTGAGATAGCAACATAAGTTCAAAACTCCATAGATAACAATTATAGGGTGCTTATCTTGATTCTTCAGTTCGGGGTTGGGCTTTGAAGAGTGCAGACATGTTCCAGTCCAGAGAAGATGACAGTGCCACCCTCCAGATGTAAGTATGAGGTAAGGGGTGCAGGAGGTGGAGTTCACAGAGGCGGGTCAGGATGGGGGAGGGATGGGGAGATGACATGGGACGGTTCCTTTTTCAGGAATAAAAAAATGTTAGGGGACAGTTTTCTTTTTTTACATAGAAAAAATATCAGGACACTGGGAGAGTCTATCAGTGTCCCATCATACTTTTAAATAGAGCTCAAATAGAACTGGGGGCACTGTGACTGAGCTTCTGAGTGTCCCACACACTGTGGGGTAGTGCCAACATGGGATTGGGCACCCGATGTTGGGGCCCCAAAGGGGTTAATTAAAAATGTTTCAGTACACTGGGAATGGGCTCCCCAGTGTACCACACTGGTCAGGTGGTGGGGGGGTGTATTTCTATACTGCTAACACAGGGATTGGGCACCCCAATATCGGCAGAAGCATTAGAATAAAAGTCATATTTTTGGGACACTGGGAGTGGGCTACCCAGTGTCCCACTCTGGCGGAGAGGTCAACATGGGGATTGAGCACACAAGTGTTGGCAGAAAGAATGTATAGTGAAATAAATCCTGCCTCATCCCCCTTAGAGGCTATAAAAGGAGAAAAACTCTTTTTATTTTGTAAACACCAAGAGGTGTTTACCTAAACAGTGGCCAAGGAGCAGGATTATGTCATTAGTTTGGCCATAAAGTGGACAGAAAAGGTTTTGTGTTTTTGCCCTGGGGTCAATAGGGTTTTCCTGGCTATTGGTAGTGCAGTGAATTGCCTCAATTTGTGTGAAACAATGCAGCAATTTTCACACAAATTGCTGCACTGTTTCAGGAAAATTGCTACAGTTTGAGCCACTACCAATGGCCAAAAAACCCAACAACATGTTTCCGGACATTATTTATAAAAATCAAAGTCAGGATTGTGTTCCACGACCCCCGATTAGGTAAACACAAGTGCTGGTGTTTGCCAAGGGGCAGTATTATTTAAACAACATCCTTTTTTCTCCGTTACTAATTGAAAACAAGATGGTAGCAGCACGAAAGTACCAAACCCATTTGCGACAGTAAAACTGACTTTTGTGAAAGCAAAAAGTACTTTTGAATGGAACGTATATTTTTTCCCTTACGCGATAATGGGAAACTTCTTTTTTTTTATAAGTTTTGAGACGGATTCATATTTTTCACCAAACCTTCTAAAAGATACATCAGTGACCCAGACCCCATCTACCCTGACGATTTCAGACCAAGAAAACAAGCCATTTGAGCTGTAGACTTGAGCAAAGAAATTGCTAAAACTGGCCAAAAAGTGTTGTTTTGACTTTTTGTGGCACTCTGCAGTTCCACAACCACACATTACACCATAATGAAACTTGCTAGATCCTGAGATCTGTGGTACTACACTGTGCATGCAAAATTTCAGACAAATTGGTCAAACACTGCAAAGTAACTAAAGTACAACATTGTATATATATATATATATATATATATATATATATATATATATATATATATCATGGCAAAAACTCTGTTTAATGCATCAGTTAGGGTTGTTCCACAGTGACAAAAGTGAGGAAATTCTATGTTAGGGTTACAACCCCCCTTGCATCCACCCCAACCCCACCCCCACCAACAGGCATTGGGTTGTGCGTTGGGGTCGTCGGTCCTAACTCTCACCTCATCCCATGTGTAAACAAGCTGAGGTGGTGCAGTATAGGAGAATGGGGTGAGAGTTAGGACCAATGACCCCAACACACACCCTGATGCCTATTGGTGGGGGTGTGGTGCAAGTGGGGTGGGAACCCTAACATCAAATTTCCTCACTTTTGTTGTTGTGGAACAACCCTAACTGATGCATTAAATGGATTTTTTTGCCATGAATTGCCCTTCTTTTTGAGAATGTGCACTATAAATAGTGAAGTAACGGTAACGCAAACACAAGCGCAAACGGTAACGCACATGGTGACACAAACATAAACTATAATGCAAACTGTAATAGAAATGCAAGTGCAAACATTAATAAAAACAGAAACACAAACACAAGCGCGTATGGAAACGCAAATCATAACGGTCACGGTAACGCAATTGGAAATGCAAACCGTTTCGGTAACAGCAACCATGATGCCAAAGGAAAGAGTAACAGAAACACAAACAGAAGCGCATACCAAATGCAAATGGAAATGCACACGGTGACACAAAAGGAGAAGCAAAAAAAACTAATAGAAACAAAAATGTTAACAGTAATGCAAATGCAAGCGCAAATGAAAACACAAAAGATAACGCACTTGGTGGCATTGACGGGAACACTAACTCAAATGGTTACGAAAATGCAGGTGGAAACGCTAAGTGTAACAGTAATGAAAATGCACACCCCTTTTTGTCCCCAAAAGCTGCATTGAGAAACACAGTGAACACAAAGAATGTATGCATAATAATGGGCCTTGGAGCAGAAAATGAACACTTGAGCCTGGATATTCAAAGGGGTTGCACCTGACGCAACAGGGTTACACCATGTGCAACCCCCCCAATGTGCCCCGGCATGATATTCAAAGGGACAGGCTGTGTGGTGCACCCCCGATACACCAGGGCGCATTAGTAATGTATGCAGCACAGATGCAGGGGGCATGCCCATGCATATGCGGCACATCCTGATATTCAGCCCGGGATGTGCAGCACTTATGCTGGTGCAACCCCTACATGTGCCGCACACTGCTGCACAAAGTTGAGCCTAACAAAAAGGCTCAAATGCGAACCACCCACAGGCAGGCAGATGTAGTACATGGCGCAACACAACAGCCGCTGGCAGTGGGTGGTCACCAGGCCTGCAGGTACACCTTCCACAAAGCACCCTGCCTTGAGAGCATTGTACCCCCCGCCCCATCGCTTGATTGTGGGCATAGGTACATATATAAAAGACAAAGAACCTCTGTGTGCAAACACAGAGGCAAGGGTTACCCCAAAGGGCATTTGGCTGGGAAGCCAAGTTTTAAGAAAATACAAAATCACACATGCCCACACAATGCAAAGTATCATGGGCTGCATATGCAAATCAGCACAGAATGTTATGCTGGTTTAACTTTAAACAGAACTGCATGGTGCAGAAAGGCCTCTCACACAGTTTGCAAAGGGTGCTAACAGATGAATTAGACACGTGTTTCATCCTACCAGGACTCATCAGTATGCCTCGTCTGTTTGACACTGCAGTGGAATGAACCAGCTACCGTAAGATGGTCTGTCTGGGTTATATTGTGGTGAACCCATTAAAATAAAAAACGATTTAAAAGACAAACAACCTCTGTGTGCAAACACCGAGGCAAGGGTTACCTCAAAGGGCATTTGGCTGGGAAGCCAAGTTTTAAGAAAATACAAAATCACACATGCCCACACAATGCAAAGCATCATGGGCTGCATATGCAAATCAGCACAGAATGTTATGCTGGTTCAACTTTAAACAGAACTGCATGGTGCCAAAAGGCCTCACACACAGTTTGCAAAGGGTGCTAACAGATGACATAGACACGTGTTTTGTCCTTCCAGGACTCATCAGTATGCTTCGTCTGTTTGACACCGCAGTGGAATGAACCAGCTACCCTAAGACGGTCTGTCTGGGTTATATTGTGGTGAACCCATTAATATAAAAATGATTTAAAAGACAAAGAACCTATGTGTGCAAACACAGAGGCAAGGGTTACCCCAAAGGGCATTTGGCTGGGAAGCCAAGTTTTAAGAAAATACAAAATCACACATGCCCACACAATGCAAAGCATCATGGGCTGCATATGCAAATCAGCACAGAATGTTATGCTGGTTCAACTTTAAACAGACCTGCATGGTGCCAGAGGGCCTCTCACACAGTTTGCAAAGGGTGCTAACAGATGACATAGACATGTGTTTCATCCTACCAGGACTCATCAGTATGCCTCATCTGTTTGACACCCCAGTGGAATGAACCAGCTACCCTGAGATGGTCTGCCTGGGTAATAGTGTGGTGTACCCATTAAAATAAAAAAAGATTTAAAAGACAAACAACCTCTTTGTGCAAACACCGAGAGGCAAGGTTTTCAAAGGACATTTGGCTGGGAAGCCAGTTTTAAGAAAATACAAATTACACATGCCCACAATGCAAAGCATCATGTGCTGCATGTGCAAATCCTCACAGAATGTTATGCTGGTTTAACTTTAAACAGAACTGCATGGTGCCAAAAGGCCTCTCACACAATTTGCAAAGGGTGCTAACAGATGAGTGTGAGACACGTGTTTCATTCTACCAGAACTCATCAGTATGCCTCATCTGTTTGACACCCCAGCGGAATGAACCAGCTACCCTAAGACAGTCTGTCTGGGTTATATTATGGTGAACCCATTAAAATAAAAATGATTTAAAAGACAAAGAACCTATTTGTGCAAACACCGAGGCAAGGTTACCCCAAGGGCATTTGGCTGGGAAGCCGCGTTTAAGAAAATATATGATCCCTGGTGGTCTAGTGGAAGCCTCTACCGCCCAGTCATGGGCATCCATAAAATCACATCCCTGGTGGTCCAGTGGTACATCCCCATTGCCCAATCACAGGCAGGTATATAATCATAACCCTGGTGGTCCAGCAGTGATCTCCCCATTGTCCGATTGTGGGCAGTTGTAAAGTCACATCCCTGGTGGTCCTGTGGTATGCCCTTGTCACCCGATCCGGGCACTTGTAAATGACCAATCCCTGGTGGTCCAGTGGTACCCTCCCCACCCACCACCCACCGAGGTCCCCGCCACCCAGCACCCCCTGTCATCAGCAGGCAGCAGCCTCCTCCTGTATGCCACCGGCCACCCACACATTCATTCACATATAGGGCTTGTGTAGTACAGCATGGTCTGCATGCCCATTGGTCCTCTGCATGGACCAATAGGCATACTGATTTTGCAGTATGTTGTCATTCAGTGGGTTGCCAGGTAGCATGCAGGCGAGGTGCTACCACCCACCCGATGATGCTGGGTGGAGGGGACCACGATGGGTGAGTGGGAAGAAGTGCCACCATGGACCACCAGGGATGTGAATTTACAACAGCTCACAATCAGGCAATAGGGGGATCACTGCTGGACCACCAGGGTCATGATTTTGAACCTGCCCATGATCGGGCAATGGGGGGATCACCGCTGGACCACCAGGGTTATGATTATAAACCTTGTACTGTAATTAATGTACAGAGTCTTCTTTTTTGAAAATGATTTCTTTTTATTTTCATAAACTTCACCCCTACGTTTCGCTCCTATGAGCTTGATCACGGGGCTTCATTATCATCTATTTCAGAAAAAAATACACATTTTATTATATTATAAATTCCATTTTTCTAATGAGTTAAATGTTATTCATTTAAAGTATCTACCTGCGGAAAACATTTCTGTGTGTTGATTCACTTTAGAACTTCAATACTCTTTCTAAAGTAAATACATAAATTGCAATGTTATAATTTCTTAAACTCACATTTAAAACGCTTTATGACAGCAGACTGTGTCCAAATGTAACTTAAGTTATATACTTAAACTTCCCCATAACATGCTTACCTAAAGAAATGATCAAATGTGTAATCTTTGCACTTTAGTGTCTTTGAAAATTTCTAAATCCAAAAAGAACAAGTTTTATGAGAGCCATTGAGACTTTTAAAACGTCAAATAATGTTTCGGCAAAAGCTTTAATTTCCACAATCAATAATATGGCTCACCCTCTTAATAAGATGTTGTTAATCTTTCCATAGCCTTTCCAAATTCCGCAAGAACAAACCAAAACATTTACTATTGAACAAAGCCGTAATGGTGCCTACTTGCTTGGACGCTATAACGTTATGATCTCTCTCTCGGCTGCTTAACCTCTTAAGCAGCCTGAATTTCCAGGGAGTGACGATACTTCGAAATTCTCGACAAAGGAGCGTTGCCAAGCAACTAAACAGACATCCACTCAATGTTGTGGATGCTCGCGGTAAAAACAGGCGGATTTTGAACGGACAGGACTGCTGCCAAAAGCGTGAACATAATTTATAACAAAACTTAGTGGGGAAGAAAGCGAACACCCAAATAAAGCAACAAGGGTATCTTAATATTATAGCATTCTTATACAAATAATATTTATATGTGATTAATTGGCATTTTATTCCATAACACAGGAAACCTATCAAACATAAGAGACAATGTAATGAAGTGCCATGTAATATTTCAAATCATCTCAAAATCTTATAAAACAACTAAACATGTACAAAAATATACTGTGACTGCTATATGTATTTAATTTAAAACTAACAGACTGTTTCATGAAATCAGACCCATTTTATAAATCTTATGGTTCACTCCAATGTGAACTCCAGCAATCAATACAGAGCCCTATAAGTTTTGATGTACAATGAGAAACTGACTATAAGATGCATAGTATATAAAGGTACACCAATTCTGGACAATTAGATACAAGTCAGAGTTCTCTTTTATTTAGTTTGAGTATTTTTACAAACATGCCTGCCAATTACAATCCACATTCATTACTATACTTGGATCTAAAAGTTTTAAAATAAAAATCCATTTCATTTCAACCTTATCTAGCAATTGTGTATAGTTTCCACTCTATATGGTAATTTTCTACCTCAAGACCCCAAAACCTGAGAGACGCTCCCGTGTGTCCAGCCTCATTAAAATGTAAGGCTACTGGGGATTTTTCATTTTGGTTTCTGATGTCACTTTTATGTTCCAATATTCAAACTTTAAGAGCCCTCTTGGTTTGTCCCCATATTATTTGTCACATACACATTGTAACACATAAATGACACCCTCTGTCCACAGTCTATATGATCTCTAATAGGAAATTCTTCACCAAAATGTGGGTGTTTAAAATGGGCCTTTTTGCTAGTATTGTTACAGACTGAACATCTACCACATTTAGTCATCCCTGGTTGTAGGGGTCCAAGCAGTAATTGACGTTGGTCTGTGTCCTTATATAGGAATTGTGAGTGTACTAATTTGTCTTTTAAATTTCTAACTTTTTTAGACACAATAATCGGTCTTGGTTGTAAAGATTTGATTCTGGGATTATCCATGGATACTAAGAACCAATGTTTATTTATAATCTTTCTTATTTCTGTCATTTTATGGTTGTATTTGGTGGCAAATACTAATCTTTCCTGTTTCTGCTTTTGTTTTTTTACTGAAAAGATCTTGTCGGGTAACTTTATCTATTTTATAACTTGCCTGTGTGAGAACTTTTTTTGAGTATCCCCTACTATAAAATCTGTTCACCATATCTTCTTTTTGAATATCATAATCATATATCTCTTGACAATTACGTTTCACTCTAACTAATTGTGCATAAGGAATGCTTTTCTTTAATTTGGGCTCATGAAAACTTTTATTATGTAACAACGTATTCCTATCTGTACTTTTTCTAAATAATGAAGTACTAATTCTTGAATCTATAATCTTAATTAGCAAATCCAGGAATGGTATTTCTGTTTTATTGTAATTCAATGTAAACTTAAGATTGACATCAAAATGATTAAGCATATCATTGAAAGCCAGTAATTCTTGTTCCATTCCAGTCCATAAACAAAATATATCATCTATAAATCTTTTCCAGAACTGAATTTGATTTTTATAAATGTTTTTATCACTATTTAAAACAAATTCTTCTTCAAAACAGTCATATAGGCATTTGCTTAACTGGGTGCCATTGTACTACCCATTGCTGTACCTTTATCTTGTTGGTAAAATTTCCCTTCAAATTCAAAATAATTGTTCTGTAGAACAAATAATGCTAATTCCTGCAACATACTAGCCCTTGGTAACGAACCCACTGGTCTTTATTTAGTACTTTTCCATATTTAAAACTCCTCTCAATGTGGAATTGATGTATACAGATCTAATACATCCCATGTGACAAGAAACATATGTTGCAATTCAGTTTCATTTGTTATTATTTCTAATTGGTTCATCAAATCTGTTGAATCTTGAATATATGTTACACCTTTTCTATTAATGGTTGTAGATAATAGTTGACATATTTTGAAACTGGATCAAAAATGGAATCAATCCCAGACACAATGGGCCTGCCTGGGGGATCCTGCATATTTTTATGTATCTTGGGTATTCCATAAAAGGTGGGAATTCTTGGAAATTCCTTTAGCAATATTCTAATTTCCCAATCCTGTAGCCAGTTAAGATCTACACATTCTGCCAATATTTCCCTAAGTCTGCCCTGTATTGTGACCGTGGGATCTCCCATCAGTAGTGAATAATTGTGTCTATTTTCTAACAATTTCAAACACTTTGATTTATATTGTTCTCTATCTTGAATCACAATGCCTCCCCCCCCTTATCTGCCAATACTAGCAAAAAGGCCCATTTTAAGCACCCACATTTTGGTGAAGAATTTCCTATTAGAGATCATATAGACTTTAATACAGAGGGTGTCATTTATGTGTTACAATGTGTATGTGACAAATTATATGTGGGACAAACCAAAAAAGGGCTCTTAAAGTTCGAATATTGGAACATAAAAGTGACATCAGAAACCAAAATGAAAAATCCCCAATAGCCTTACATTTTAATGAGGCTGGACACACGGGAGCGTCTCTCAGGTTTTGGGGTCTTGAGGTAGTAAAATTACCATATAGAGGTGGAAACTATACACAATTGCTAGATAAGGCTGAAATGAAATGGATTTTTAATTTAAAAACTTTAGATCCAAGTATAGTAATGAATGTGGATTGTAATTGGCAGGCATGTTTGTAAAAAATACTCAAACTAAATAAATAGAGATCTCTGACTTGTATCTAATTGTCCAGAATTGGTGTACTTTTATATACTATGCATCTTATAGTCAGTTTCTCATTGTACATCAAAACTTATAGGGGCTCTGTATTGATTGCTGGGAGTTCACATTGGAGTGAACCATAAGATTTATAAAATGGGTCTGATTTCATGAAACAGTCTGTTAGTTTTAAAATAAATACATATAGCAGTCACAGTATATTTTTGTACATGTTTAGTTGTTTTATAAGATTTTGAGATGATTTGAAATATTACATGGCACTTCATTACATTGTCTTTTATGTTTGATAGGTTTCCTGTGTTATGGAATAAAATGCCAATTAATCACATATAAATATTATTTGTATAAGAATGCTAGAACATTAAGATATCCTCGTTGCTTTATTTGGGTGTTCGCTTTCTTCCCCACTAAGTATTGTTATAAATTATGTTCACGCTTTTGGCAGCAGTCCTGTCCGTTCAAAAGCAGCCTGTTTTTACAGCGGGCATCCACAACATTGAGTGGATGTGTGTTTAGTTGCTTGGCAATGCTCTAGCACATCACGAGAGTTTCGGGAAGTGATACGTCACTCCCATGGGAAATTCAGGCTGCTTAAGAGGTTAAGCAGCCGAGAGAGAGATCATAACATTATAGCGTCCTAGCGAGTAGGCACCATGACGGCTTTGTTCAATAGTAAATGTTTTGGTTTGTTCTTGCGGAATTTGGAAAGGCTATGGAAAGATTAACAACATCTTATTAAGAGGGTGAGCCATATTATTGATTGTGGAAATCAAAAGTTTTGCAGAAACATTATTTGGCATTTTAAAAGTCTCAATGGCTCTCATAAAACTTGTTCTTTTTGGATTTAGAAATTTTCAAAGACACTAAAGTGCAAAGATTATACGTTTGATCATTTCTTTAGGTAAGCATGTTATGGGGAAGTTTAAGTATATAACTTAAGTTACATTTGGACACAGTCTGCTGTCATAAAGCGTTTTAAATGTGAGTTTAAGAAATTATAACATTGCAATTTATGTATTTACTTTAGAAAGAGTATTGAAGTTCTAAAGTGAATCAACACACAGAAATGTTTTCCGCAGGTAGATACTTTAAATGAATAACATTTAACTCATTAGAAAAAATGGAATTTATAATATAATAAAATGTGTATTTTTTTCTGAAATAGATGATAATGAAGCCCCGTGATCAAGCTCATAGGAGCGAAACGTAGGGGTGAAGTTAATGAAAATAAAAATAAATCATTTTCAAAAAAGAAGACTCCGTTCATTAATTACAGTACAAGATTTGGGAGCACCAAAGCAGGAGTCACAGCAACACGGTATTGGTCACCATTTCCCAGATATTGTTATTTTATGTAGTATATTGTATGTACCTTGTTGGTGGGGTATCATAATTCTGGATGTTTTTGTTGTAATAATTTTATGATTAAAGATTCTATAGATTTAGTTGTCTTATAATATTTTGATAGTATCTACCATCTAGAAGTTAATAGTATTACAATTGAAGAGGGATTGGCAGTCCTTAGGGACGTAGGTAATAGTATAAAAACACTTTACATTTTACAACTTACACCGAGGAAGAGAAAAACACTCCTTCAGGCCATGGGGGAGTAGACTTAAGCACGAGATGGGGAGAGCCATCTGAAACATAACACAAAAATTAGAAAATCTTAAATTTAGAGATACATGTCTTGAATGGCATGGGTTAACTCTCACTCAATACTTGGAACACAATAGAATACCAGGGGCTTGAAATTGCAGTAGAACCAAATATCGGTATAAACACTCAGAAAGTATTCACTAAATGGGATGGTATTAGGAATAGGCCAACCTGTGATTTTATGTATACCTTATAGAAGCAATTATAGAAGAAAGAATTAATTTAGCAGAAGAAATACAGAAATATCAAGACTTGTTAAAAAGCCAGTTGATAGCAGAGGAATTTACTTCTACATTAGAGAATTGAAACAGAAATTATTGGATTATGAAAACAAATTAAAGCAACAAAAAATCAGAAAATTTATCAGAGACACAAATGATTATAAAGATAATAAAGTTTATACATATAAACAATATAGTAAACAACAATATAGTTATAATGTAGATAGTGGAACAGAAAGCGACAACAGTTACACTATAGATTCCTCCACATGGTCAGGAGAAGAACATGCAAGTATAGGAGAGTCCCAGCTACCTAATATACCATCAGAAGACGTCATGGCACACAGATATGAATTAAGACCCTCTAATACCTATCCACAATATTCTAGGGCACAAGGGGGTTTTCGGGGGGCCAAGAGGGGAGGGACACGAGGAGGAGGAGGAGGAGGACTAGGTGGAAGAATAACAAGAACAACCAACATGGAAAGGGGTACAGGGAGAGAGACCCAGAAGTAATACCCATATTTAATCTTAGTAACAGAAGGTTAACTGAAGTAGAATCTTATGTTTTAGGACTTGGACTTTCTTTTGCACCTTCACAACCAGTAGATTTATTTGATTTAGTGGTAGACCTACAAGGATTTTTCAGAACTTTGAGAATTAAAAATTTATTTGGATTAGATACCACTGAAATAAGCAAAGAGAGAAATTAAAACAAGCATTAAATATAACATCAAAATTTAGTCCTCTCATAGATAAGAATCATGGCATAGAGTGCTTTTGCACTATTGTGAAAAAAGAAATCATGGCACTTTTTAATGATAAATCTTCCATTTGGCCTCGCCATCAAACCCAACTAAAGAACAAAGGGATGCCCTAAAAAGTTTAAGTAATGACACAGGGATAATTATTAAACAGGCAGATAAGGGAGGAGGCATTGTGATTCAAGATAGAGAACAATATAAATCAATGTGTTTGAAATTGTTAGAAAATAGCCACAATTATTCACTACTGATGGGAGATCCCACGGTCACAATACAGGGCAGACTTAGGAAAATATTGGCAGAATGTGTAGATCTTAACTGGCTACAGGATTGGGAAATTAGAATATTGCTAAAGGAATTTCCAAGAATTCCCACCTTTTATGGAATACCCAAGATACATAAAAATATGCAGGATCCCCCAGACAGGCCCATTGTGTCTGGGATTGATTCCATTTTCGATCCAGTTTCAAAATATGTCAACTATTATCTACAACCATTAATAGAAAAAGGTGTAACATATATTCAAGATTCAACAGATTTGATGAACCAATTAGAAATAATAACAAATGAAATTGAATTGCAACATATGTTTCTTGTCACATGGGATGTAATAGATCTGTATACATCAATTCCACATCGAGAGGGAGTTTTAAATATGGGAAAAAGTACTAAATAAAAGACCAGTGGGTTCATTACCAAGGACTAGTATGTTGCAGGAATTAGCATTATTTGTTCTACAGAACAATTATTTTGAATTTGAAGGGAAATTTTACCAACAAGATAAAGGTACAGCAATGGGTAGTACAATGGCACCCAGTTACGCAAATGCCTATATGACTATTTTTGAAGAAGAGTTTGTTTTAAATAGTGATAAAAATGTTTATAAAAATCAAATTCAGTTCTGGAAAAGATTTATAAATGATATATTTTGTTTATGGACTGGAACGGAACAGGAATTACTGGCTTTCAACGATATGCTTAATCATTTTGATGTCAACCTTAAGTTTACATTGAATTACAATAAAACAGAAATACCATTGCTGGATTTGCTGATTAAGATTATAGATTCAAGAATTAGTACTTCATTATTTAGAAAAAGTACAGATAGGAATACGTTGTTACATAATAAAAGTTTTCATGAGCCCAAATTAAAGAAAAGCATTCCTTGTCACAATTAGTTAGAGTGAATATAATTGTCAAGAGATATATGATTATGATATTCAAAAGAAGATATGGTGAACAGATTTTATAGTAGGGGATACTCAAAAAGTTCTCACACAGGCAAGTTATAAAATAGATAAAGTTACCCGACAAGATCTTTTCAGTAAAAAACAAAAGCAGAAACAGGAAAGATTAGTATTTGTCACCAAATACAAACCTAAAATGACAGAACTAAGAAAGATTATAAATAAACATTGGTTCTTAGTATCCATGGATAATCCCAGAATCAAATCTTTACAACCAAGACCGATTATTGTGTCTAAAAAGTTAGAAATTTAAAAGACAAATTAGTACCTCACAATTCCTATATAAGGACACAAACCAACGTCAATTACTGCTTGGATCCTACAACCAGGATGACCAAATGTGGTAGATGTTCAGTCTGTAACAATACTAGCAAAAGGCCATTTTAAACACCCACATTTTGGTGAAGAATTTCCTATTAGAGATCATATAGACTGTAATACAGAGGTGTCATTTATGTGTTACAATGTGTATGATACAAATTATATATGGGACAAACCAAAAGGGCTCTTAAGTTTGAATATTGGAACATAAAAGTGACATCAGAAACCAAAATGAAAAATCCCGGTAGCCTTACATTTTAATGAGGCTGGACACACAGGAGCGTCTCTCAGGTTTTGGGGTCTTGAGGTAGTAAAATTACCATATAGAGGTGGAAACTATACACAATTGCTAGATAAGGCTGAAATGAAATGGATTTTAATTTAAAACTTCAGATCCAAGTATAGTAATGAATGTGGATTGTAATTTGGCAGGCATGTTTGTAAAAATACTTGAACTAAATAAATAGAGAACTCTGACTTGTATCTAATTGTCCAGAATTGGTGTACTTTTATATACTATGCATCTTATAGTCAGTTTCTCATTGTACATCAAAACTTATAGGGGCTCTGTATTGATTGCTGGGAGTTCACATTGGAGTGAACCATAAGATTTATAAAATGGGTCTGATTTCATGAAACAGTCTGTTAGTTTTAAATTAAATACATATAGCAGTCACAGTATATTTTTGTACATGTTTAGTTGTTTTATAAGATTTTGAGATGATTTGTCAAAGTCAAAGTCAAAGTCAACTTTATTTAAAAAGACGCCCAATCCAAAGGCTCTGGGAGCACGTACAAAACCTTTACAGTTTATCATACTGTATACATTCAAGTTAAAATCACAAACATATAACTTAGACCCCAAAAGCCTGCACAAAAAAAGGTCTTTAGACTACTCTTAAAAGCCTCTACAGTGGGGCCTCTCTCACTTCAGCGGCAAAAGTTCCAGAGGCTGGAGCAGCAACTCAAAGGCGATCCCTACCCGATTTCAACCTAGCTCTCGGAACTGTGAGGAGGCCACCACCGGAGCGAAGATCCCGGACAGTGGACGGTACCAGTAGATCAGAAAGGTAACCAGGGCCCTGTCCATGTAAGGGTCTTATAGGTGAGAACCCCACCTTGAACAAAACTCTCCACCTGACAGGCAGCCAGTGCAAATCGCGCAATACGGAGTTATATGACAAAACTTGCTTTGTCGGTCAAAAGCCTGGCAGCAGCGTTTTGCACCAGCTGCAGTCTCGAAGAAGTTCCAGAGACCCGAGATAGAGCATTACAGTAGTCAAGTCTCGAAGTGACCAAGGCATGTACCAAAGTAGGAGGTCCAGAGCCGGAACAAGCGGTTTCATCCTGGCGATATTCCTAAGATGAAAGAAACAGGAGACGTACCACGGAGGATATTTGAGCCTCCATGGACAAGTTCCTGTCAAAGATCACTCAAGATTACGCACCCTGGGGATGCCATCAATGACACAGCTCCTAGCATAATGCCAGTCGCTGAATCAGAGGCCATCCCATCACGAGCTCTGTTCGACTCCACCACCAGTACCTCAGTCTTATTAGGGTTAAGTCGCAGCCAGCTGGAAGACATCCAGTCATTTATCTCAGCCAGACAGATATTCATCACATCCACTGCATTTGATGTTCCTGGTGCAAAGGATAGGTATAGCTGAGTATCATCAGCATAGCAATGAAGACTCAGACCAACCTCCTAATGATCTCCCCAGGGCAGCATACACTGCCAAACAACATTGGGGCTAATACCAACCCTGAGGGACTCCACATGAAAGGAGGCAGGTCGTAGATGAGAAATTACCCATCACAACCCGCTGCCTCCTGTTGGTAAGAAATGACTCAAACCATTTGATGACAATACCGGTGAGTCCACACAACTCCCTCAGGTGGAGAAGCAACACACAATGGTCCACAGTGTCAAATGCTGAGGAGAGATCAAGGAGGACAAGAATTGTCTTTTCCCCCCGATCTCTAGCCCTAAGGAGATCATTTTGCACCCGAACTAATGCAGTTTCAGTGCTATGCCTGGCCCGAAAAGCTGACTGGAAGGGATCGTACAACTCGTGGGTCATGAGATGCTCTCCCAACTGAAGTGATACCACCTTCTCAACAACCTTTCCCAAAAATGGAAGATTGGAGACAGGACGATAATTTGCCCTAATCTCCGGGTCCAGAGAAGCTTTCTTTAAGGGGTCTCACAGAGCCTCCTTCAAGGCATCTGGAAAGACACCCTGACTCAAGGAACACCGGACAATCAGAGCAAACACCGGGCCAACAGTGTCAATGCACTCATCAAAGAATCGGTGGCACAGGGTCCAGTTCACAAAGGTATACCTCAAGTTGGCAGCTATCTCAAGCCTCACGAACTTCCACTGGCTTAAACTCCCCACTCAGAATGAGTGCTCTTGAACACGACTCGACTACACCACTGACAGCAATGATATTACTGGCTGAGGAAACCTCCCGACCGGATTGCAGACACCCTGTCTGAGAAAAACCGAGCAATTCCTCACAATCCTCATTCGAGGAAACTCTCCCGGCTGAAGACAGGAAGGATGGAGAAGTTGTCGACAGTCCGGAAGAGTGAGGCTGGTCGGCTTCTCCCAGCAGCAATCTCCGGGACAAAAATAATGTCTTCTTTGGTTAATTGCCTCTGATATGTCGCGATAATGCACACACAGGACCAGTTTGTCAGCTCCCAGGACGGGATTTCCTCCAGCAACGCTCAAATCTCGACCCAATTTCTTCATTTCCCTGAGATCACGATCATACCAAGTCGATCTCAGGTATGAAGTTCTGGGTCGACCGGACAGGCAGGAGTCAATGGCGCCCAGATAGCACCTCGCTATAGGCAGCTACCCCCGCCCAACGGGTCCGGACGCATGCATCACCCACCCTTGATAAATCAACTGCCACCATATAACCCTCAGGGGTAAGATCTTTCAGCGGCGGCAGCGAAATATCTCAGAAGGGAAGAAATTGTGACGGGAGCACTAAATGTGAACTTCACCATGCAATGATCAGACCAAGCTACTTGGTCAATATCGAATCAGTGATCTCGAGTCCCAGTGAGAACACCAGGTCCAATGTGTGGCCATCCCGATGAGTAGCATCACCGACAAACTGCACCAGCCCCAAAAGGGACATACACTGCAACTCATCGGCACACCTTTGACTTTATCTCGGCCCAAATTGAAGTCCCAAGAAAATACATCTTGGGGAATCCAATGTTTCGCCGGCAACAAACTCGGCGAATTCCTGCAGGAACCCCCCCATCGGCCCAGGAGGGCGATAAATGAGGAGGATCCTGCAGCCAACGCCAAGTCCTCCACGAACAGCCACACATTCAAATGAACCCGGGGTTCCCACCGGGTGCACAGTGAAGTCCAAATTTGATTTAAAACAAATAGCTACACCGCCACCCCTACGATTTTCTCTGGGGCAGTGAACCACAGTGTAACCTGGGGGGACTGCAGCCTCAAAAACAGGGCCAGCATCATCTCCCACCCAGGTCTCTGAAATGCACGCCAGGTCGACCAATGAAACAAGAGCGGCAATAATAGCCGTCTTGTTTCTGACCGACCTGGCGTTACACAGCACTGCCGTCAGAGGAATTGAGGGTGATGCAGCCCTAAAAGTCACCTGGCCACTTGACCTGGTGGCCTCCCTGGCAATAGGCACCAACCACGTCTGGCTTCTCCTAGGTGCTCTATTTATTCCAGGACGTCTCCTGGACTTAACCACCTCAATCCTTTGATCTATTTGCTCCTGATCATCCCACAGCACATGCGCAAAACGGTCCCCCTCAATCCCCACTTCCCTACAACGTCTGATAACAATATCAGACACAGGGAGGGGGATAAAAGGACGTAACGCATGCAGCTGCGAAATTCCATAAACAATCCTAGGCCCCAAGAGTCGTCCAACAGAACCCCTACACATATCTAATTTAAAACCAAATAACACATATAAATCATGCAGGCAGTATACATAAATCTGACTTACAATAAAACTATTTAACATACACAAGCTATTTTAACATAATATCTTTCCCACCTTACAACTAAACAGCAAATTTCAGCTCCGAGTGGCGCTCGCGCCACTCACAACGCTCGCGCCACACACGTCACAAGGCTTAGCGGAAATGGGCGCCTGTGGATTTAAACAGTGCCTCCCACTCCCACAACCAATCAGCTGGCAGCCCCTCTCACAGCTCCAGCTCCAGCAGGTTGGTGCAGATTACTACAGCCTCACCTGTATTTAGGCACAAAGGTTATGAGGGAGTATAAGCCCAAAGTTAGAAACAGCCACACAGTCCTGAACAAATGAAGATAGTTAGCAGCTACTGCACAGCTGCAACGAACAACACTTTCCAGACATCGAGAAAATACATGGAAATGCCACTAGCAGCGGCGCCTGTGATTTAAACAGTGCCTCCCACTCCCACAACCAATCAGCCGGCAGCCCCCCTCTCACAACTCCAGCTCCAGCAGGTTGGTGCAGATTACTTACAGCCTCTCACGCTGTATTTAGGCACAAAGGTTATGAGGGAGTATAAGCCCAAAGTTAGAGACAGCCACACAGTCCTGAACAAATGAAGATAGTTAGCAGCTACTGCACAGCTGCAACGAACAACGCTTTCCAGACATCGAGAAAATACATGGAAATGCCACTAGCGAGCGGCGCCTGTGATTTAAACAGTGCCTCCCCACTCCCACAACCAATCAGCCGGCAGCCCCCCTCTCACAGCTCCAGCTCCAGCAGGTTGGTGCAGATTACTTACAGCCTCTCACGCTGTATTTAGGCACAAAGGTTATGAGGGAGTATAAGCCCAAAGTTAGAGACAGCCACACAGTCCTGAACAAATGATGATAGCAGCTACTGCACAGCTGCAACGAACAACACTTTCCAGACATCGAGAAAATACATGGAAATGCACTTCATTACATTGTCTCTTATGTTTGATAGGTTTCCTGTGTTATGGAATAAAATGCCAATTAATCACATATAAATATTATTTGTATAAGAATGCTAGAACATTAAGATACCCTCGTTGCTTTATTTGGGTGTTCGCTTTCTTCCCCACTAAGTTTTGTTATAAATTATGTTCACGCTTTTGGCAGCAGTCCTGTCCGTTCAAAAAGCAGCCTGTTTTTAACGCGTGCATCCACAACATTGAGTGGATGTGTGTTTAGTTGCTTGGCAATGCTCTAGCACATCACGAGAGTTTCGGGAAGTGATACGTCACTCCCATGGAAATTCAGGCTGCTTAAGAGGTTAAGCAGCTGAGAGAGAGATCATAACGTTATAGCGTCCTAGCGAGTAGGTGCCATTACGGCTTTGTTCAATAGTAAATGTTTTGGTTTGTTCTTGCGGAATTTGGAAAGGCTATGGAAAGATTAACAACATCTTATTAAGAGGGTGAGCCATATTATTGATTGTGGAAATCAAAACTTTTGCGGAAACATTATTTGGCATTTTAAAAGTCTCAATGGCTCTCATAAAACTTGTTCTTTTTGGATTTAGAAATTTTCAAAGACACTAAAGTGCAAAGATTACACATTTGATCATTTCTTTAGGTAAGCATGTTATGGGGAAGTTTAAGTATATAACTTAAGTTACATTTGGTCACACTCTGCTGTCATAAAGTGTTTTAAATGTGAGTTTAAGAAATTATAACATTGCAATTTATGTATTTACTTTAGAAAGAGTATTGAAGTTCTAAAGTGAATCAACACACAACAATGTTTTCCGAGATGTAGATACTTTAAATGAATAATATTTAACTCATTAGAAAAAATAGAATTTATAATATAATAAAATGTGTATTTTTTTCTGAAATAGATGATAATGAAGCCCCGTGATCAAGCACATAGGAGCGAAACGTAGGGGTGAAGTTAATGAAAATAAAAAGAAATCATTTTGAAAAAGGAAGACTCCGTTCATTAATTACAGTACAAGATTTGGGAGCACCAAAGCAGGAGTCACAGCAACACAGTATTGGTCACCATTTCCCAGATATTGTTATTTTATATGATTATAAACCTACCCACGATTGGATGAAGGGGAGATTACCGCTGGACCACCAGTGATCTTTTATATACATATGCCAGCAATCGGGCATGCAGGAGTAGGGGACTCCAATGGCACAAGAGGGTGTCAATCCCTGATGGCTGCAGCTGAGCAGGATGCTAGGCACAAGTCACTGGGGATCAGCGCGTAGCATGAAAATGGGGTCATAATGACATGCAAATGGCCCCATTTGTGCCTTGCATGCATAATGGCCTCATTTGCATGCCCTATGCTGAATATCACAGGTGATGCATCTAGCACAACTGCACTTGTGATGACGCATCCTCCTGCTCCTGCTCTTAGTCTTGCACTGGCACAGTGCCACTGCACCATGAGCAGTGTGTGTGCACCCTCTGTGCTATTTTCGATGGAGCTGAGCCATGGTGCAGCACCATTGAGTATTGCCTGGTCCATGCCCTGGTGCAGCTCAGTTGCTCTGTGCCTAGGCTTGCACCTCTGCCCGGTGCAGTATGAATATCCGGGCCACGGAATACTAAATTGCTTATATCTCAGGAACTGTATGATGTAGAAAAACATATAAAATGTCATATTATTTATGACTTCCCTGTCTAGTTTTGCACTTAGCCCTGGGACTAAGCATTTTTAGAATGAAAAGTCCATATCTCAAAACGTTTCCAAGACCAGAAAGGCACGGCGGACAGTGTAATGTTAGCCTATGGGAAAAATAGTCAACTTTGGAGTACCATAACTTTGCAGCCCTGTACTATTTTGTCACCAACTACAAACTGGAACATCTGTGGGATCTTGGCTTTCTTCCCTCCAAATTTCAGCCCAAAAGACCAAACCATTCTTTTGCAGTAGGGTGACAAAGATTTCCTGTTCTTTTGGGGATAGTGTCACAAAGTGGTGTCGCAAATCACGGTACTTTCACACAAAAAAAAATCACGAAAGTTTCACTAGTAAGACACTACTTTGTGACACTACAGTTTACAAAAATGTCAAAAACATATTTCTGTTTTGTTTAACCCCCAAAAAAGACATGGCTAGGGCTCGACTAGGTGAACACAAAAAGAATTGTGTCCCTAGAGGGTTCCAAATTTAAATTCCAAGCATTTCTGTGACTAGTAACTGAAAAAAGTGTCTGACTCATGACTCTACAGGGGTCATTTGTGACACTAAAAACTGCATTTGCGACACTGTTGAACTTTTTGTTAACTTTTCCCATTGACTGTAACGGGAAACTTGTTATTTGAATAACTTTTGAACTTTTAATATTTTTCACAAAATCTTTGAAGGAGCTCATCGGGCTGCATATTCCTGAAGGTTTCATACTGGTCCACACAAACCGTGTGACCTGGCAGAGCATGTGAAACAAAAGAATCACAAAAAGCATAAATATGACTTTCTATTGCACTCTATAGCTCTGCAACTGTATATCTGACCATACGAAACTCAGCAGATCCAGAGATCTATGGCACTGCTCTATGTCTGCCAACTTTCAGGCACATCTGTCATATGGTGGCAAAGTTATTAAGCTGCAAAATTTCATACTTTAACCTTAAGGGGTACTCAACCCTATCTATAGTGGCACTACTGTGCCACTATAATATATATATATGTATATAATTATGGCAAAAAACTCTGTTTAATGCATCAGTTTGGGTTGTTCCACAGCAACAAAGTGAGAAATTCAGTGTTAGGGTTGAAACCCTAACTCCGAATTCACCAGTACCACACACACACAGACACACACATACACACATATGCAAGTACGGGGGAGGACCAAGGCAACACGACCAATGACAGACAACCAGCAGCAGGTGACAGAAATAACAAACAATTGTCTAAATATACTACAAGACATCCCCATCCACCTGACCAGGTACTGCATGCTCAGTGGAGATCAGCAGCAAAACTGAGGCCATGTACACCAAACATACACGTCCCTGATTGCAGCTGCACACAACGTACCACACTTAGTAGTTGCATGACCTTACCTACCGATGCCCCACACCACACCACATGTGGTGGGCCACCTGAGCCATAAAGTTGAGCAAAACCAAGGAGTTGTACAGGTATAATATCTCTGATTATAACAAGGGTTTGAGAAATGCAGCTTTCTGATTGGCTGTAAACATTCTAACAACCTTATGTTTAGTTTTATTAACATACATGTAGATCCTAACCATATGATGAACGTGGTTTAATGTTGTTGAAAAAAACAGTTTTATTATGATAGCAATTATTGTTATTCTGTCACCTGCTGTTGGTTGTCTGTCATTGGTCGTGTTGCATTGGTCCTACCGTACTTGCATGTGTGTGTGTGTGTGTGTGTGCTGGGGGAGTGAATTTGGAGTTAGAGTTTTCAACCCTAACACTGAATTTCCTCGCACAAGGCTGTGGAACAACCTAATTGATACATTAAATGGATTTTGCCATAAATATCCTGTCTTTTGAGAATGATTACTAACAATAGTATATGATTTGTTGTTGTAAGAGTACTGCACATACATACTGATATGTCCTAAGATGAGGAATACAGTAACTCATGTAGTACTATTTTCAGTTATTAACAGTAAGACTACTTCCATCTGAACTATATTGTTTGTAATATTTATGTATTTATTTTCACTTCCCACTGTTATTGCAGTATTCATTTTTTATGTTGCAGCATTTTACTCATTTTCTTTGTGCAGTCAATGTAACTAGTCTTTGGACACATGATGAATGTAGTACTCTATGGCCCAGATATTCAAACTGTGCCAGGCTGTGACACAAGCCTGGGCGCACCTGAACTGGCTTGCACAGGGGTGTGTCCTGGTGACATTCAACAGACCTGCACTATGGTGTAGTAGCTTTGAATATCACAGCCTGGCCACCTAACTGTGCAAGGTGCGGTAGTACTGCTGTAGTGCAAGTGGCCAGACTGTAGCATGCTGATGCGCTTGTGGAAGTGGCCTTGTGCCATGCACAGCACCTGCCATATTCAAAGGGAACATCCAAATGGGTCATAATGTGTGCAAGGCACACAGGACTACATTTTAATCTCATTACAGCCCCATTTGCATGTCATTAGCATGCAGATGCGCCATTCTCTGACAACTTGTGCCTGGCGCCCTCACAGGCACCAGTCATGAGGAACAACACTGCATGCAGCCCAATCATGGGGATTCTTGAACATCCAAAAAAATATGCAAAATGCCACATAGCCCAGTCTACTGCTGTGAGCCCGATCACAGGCATCATTAACCCCAAAAGTGCAATATCCCTGGTGGTGTAGTGAGCGCAGTGAGCCCATTTGCATGCATCATTAATAGAACCCCCAAGTACAATATTTCTTGTGGTCCAGTGGCCCAGCTGATGGCTGATCACGGACATCTGTACCTCATCAAATACCCTAAAACCCTGATGGTGTAGTGAACACCACACCCCACCCAACACTGAGCCCTAACACTGTGATCTACCCTCGTCAGTTGGCAGATGGCAGTACTGCACCCGCCTTCCACCCTGCACGCCCACTAACTGACCGGTCAGTAGGCTGCACAACCATTGCTTAACAGCATGGCCAATGGGTGTGCAGCCCATCCGATACTACTCAGTACAGATATGTAAATGAATTCATTCACATATCTGAACTGACTGTACGATATGAGCTGGGCCTATTATGTCATGCTGTGAACAAATGGGTATGTAACTCTACTGACCTGTCATTTGTCGAGCATCGGGGTGGCAGACAGTGGGGTGCTGGCACCCACCAGTTGATGAGGGGTGGGAGTGGGTCGGTGGGGCTCACTGGGTGGCTGGGGTGGGAGTACACTACACCACCAGGTTCTTGAGTATTTGATGAGGTACTGATGAGTGCAATCAGGCAGTGATCGGTCCCACTGGACCACAGGAAATTTCACTTTTGGGGGGTACACGACTGATGTTCACGATCATGCACATAGAGGTATAATGTAGCACCAGGTATTATGGAATGGGCATTTTGCTCCAGTAATGTCTCCAATAGTGCATGGGGGCACTGTCAGGTATCTCAGGAACTTGATGGACACCACAAGTGTAATCCCACTTGACTCTGCTATAATGTTTCAGTAAATGATGAAATAACAGTTCTGCAAATCTTGTCACAAATATTGCTAATAAACATCCCCACAACACAATAACACCACAAACAAAAATAGTATTTATAAAATATTTATCTATTTGTATAAAAATATAAAAGATGTTTTTCATCAAATGATACAAAAAATACAATTTTTTACAAAAATACATACAAAAATATAAAATTTTTCAATGTACAAAAAAAAATATTTATTTTTTAAACAGTAAATTTTAGACAACCAAAAATATATATTTCTTCAAAAATGTTGTTCTTTTTTGTTAAATAAAAAAATAAATAAAGAATTATTGTCCACAAAATATTTATAACAAAAAATTTTTTAGCCACAACTTGCGAGAGGTGTGTGTGCTGCTTGAGCCAGTCCAAGCCAAAAACTGGATCCGATGTGGAGGGGCAATGGAAGTGGAAGCTGTTGCACCCTCCAGAGGAGATACCAGACTGTTGTGGAGGTTGGTCACTTAGTCACCAGGGAAGCTGGCAGGAATAGGTGGTGCTGGTGGAGGCGAAGCACTAGTACTGGCCACGGTGGCATCAGCCGCTGTCACCACAGGCTCAAGCACAAGGTTGACGGTCTGTTGTTGCGCTTCCATGAAGGACAGCATTTTCTGCTGTCCTTCAAGGAGCACAACATGGTCTTTTTTCAGACCGACAACCATGCGCTCAAGCCTACGGTAACAGCGGCAGTGGCCAGTACACGGTTTTTCTCACCGGCGCCTTACAAAGAGTCAAAATAAATAAATCGATACAGGAGACTCAAAAACACTGATGGACTTTCTGTCTTTCAACGTTAAATATTTGATAGCAAATACAGTAATACTTATACATTAATTTGGCACTACTGATACTATTTAGAAGTCTGATACAAATGTAGATTGTTGTCTTGCCTGTTCGGGTATAATACTTTATTAACCATATTATGTCATTAGTTGACAACATAAAAACTTGTAGGAACTTCTAATTTAGTATGCCATTCTTGTGTTTTATCTACTAGACAGAAATATTCAGTATCTAGATGCTTTAGCATAATAAACACTACAGTCTCATATAGTAAAAGTACATCCTCATTGTGTGTGGAAACGAATACCATCTGTGGCTATAATGTTTACTCATGTCTGCAAGAGAATGTCGACTACCTTCACACCAACACAGTGACAAGATAATTTTATGTGTTCATCATGATGATCACTTTAATGATTGTTTGCAAAGAAACACCTTTCGAGTTGTAATTCACCCTCTCTACGCACATAAATGTTTCAAAACCTTTTATAACTGACATTGCATTGATTCAGCTGAAAACCATGAACAAGCTCTCATTTAGTATTTTATGTTCACATCCTGCACATCCGTATTGTTACAGAAACTGTTACCAAAATCCAAAATGTCCTAGCTCATGATTAACTGACCAGCAATACAATCAGTGAAAGTTTCTTATTTTTTTGTATAATGAAACAACTTAGTAACAGTATTAACACTTTTTCACCATACTATACAATTACAATATTTGTGACACATTCCTGTTAACCAGTTTTTCCGTTTTCATCAAATTGTCAATTGAATCTGTCTCAGTTTTTTCTAATACTTGAAACCATCTCACAGATTTAGTATTCAAGACTTCAGTGAGTTAACTAAGTACTTACTATAATACATTTTTCACACAGCATATGAATAGATAGTAGGAGCTGTGTTCAGAAGCAGTGTACAAGAAATGCAAGTTTACACCATGAACAACACAGTGCTGCATGTCACTGCTACATCAGAAAGTTGTTTTGATTTTAAATAAATTACCACTCTATCGAAAAAAACAGTGGAATCTGCAACACAATAATCATGTGTATTCTCATGCAATCTCACATAAAAAACAATATACACTTCAGGAAGTAGTGACACATCAGCTGGATAGTGAATTGGCTCCACCAACGAGCCCACAGCTTAATAATTGGTAGGATAGGTTCATTAACAAGGAGATTAATCAGTACTTTCTACAGGTATCAGTACCTGGTACCTCCTGCTCACCACCTACATGTCTAACATAAGGGTAGCTATCACGAGTAATATTGCTCTCTTTGCAGATAACTGAAAACTGTGGTCGTTAGTGTATGTGCAGAAGGGCCAGCTGGGTCAACAGACTGCCCTGGCCCAACAGATAAATGTAGAAGGGACACTATTCTAACTAAAATGCAGTGAAGCACAATGTACTGCACATCACACACAGAAATGCATATCAAGTGTTCTCCCATGGTGGGGGGATGAAATAGTACAAGACTTTATTGCTCTCAGGGACTTGAAGCTGTTCTTCTATGTTAAGATGAACACCCTTGACACTTGTATAAGGCCAACAGATAAGGGCAACAGGATGCTGTATGCATCACCAGTGTGATTGCCTCCAGAAGAAGTGAAGATATTACACATGTGCCTATCTCACAGTCTGATAACACATCTCAAGTACTGTTTGCAGCTTCAGATGCCACAGTTAAAGACACACATTTACTTCTGGGAAGTGTCACAACAGTGAGATAAAAACAATGTGTGTCTTGCGGAACACGACCTATATGTAGAGTAAGTAACCTAAATATGTACACATTGGCAGACAAAAGGTACTCAAGAGACATGGCAGACATCTTCAGGTAGAGAGGGGATAAATAAGAGAGTGGCAGTTAGGATGACTTGAACAAATGAAGAGGAGTAAGCTAATACTGCAACTAGAGGATGGAAAATTCTGGGGGAAAAAAGGAGGTTTACTTCAGTAGCACAGTGGTGGATCCATGTAATGTGGTGCCCAGTGTGCTGGTGCACGCACACATGGTACAAGTGTTCAAGAGGATGTGGTACAGCAATAAGACAAAAGCTCCAGAAAAAAATTAATATGCTGTCGGAATATCTGTAACTGGAAAGATAGCAGCCAGAGTAGTGAAGACGGCAGACACCAAGGTGAGATACCAAGCCACCAAGTGTCCAAATGAGTAGATGCAAGACAAAGAGACACCTATTCTGATGTTATTCTTACTATGTCAGTATACACCCAAGAATCACTTCTACTTTTATAAGTGATATAACTGTTTAAAATGTTCCATAACTGTCACTCACAGTTTGGTTGTCACATCAAAGCTTGCATCATGACAGCTGACAGTTCTGAGTACCCTGCCAAGCTATTGCCTCACTTTCATCCTACACAGTATCGCGTGAATGTGTTTAGTACTATAGTAATTGTGCTACTTATGTCCCTGGTGTTCTAGTTAAACAGTCAGTGTCCTATTACAGAAATACCTCAATATGATATCAAAGTGAAACATGATGTGTTATCTTGTTGTACACCATTTATCTCCCAGCCAATGAACAGCTACGTTTACTCTCCCCACTCTTCACTCCTGTCAGTGACCTTCAGTCTAACTGGAATGCAGGATGCAGGATTAATGGTTCTGTGTGATATGGCTGTACACACATCACACACAACACAAGGAAATGAACATGAAGCTTGCACTGTACTAGTGATAACATATGTGTGATGTATTCATTTGCATCTATAAACACTACAACTATACAGTTTTAACATTTATTATGTGACGTTATGAAAAAATGCAAAACACTCCTACTAAATGACATAAGTCATTACACAACTGCTCAACTGAGACACAATTATAATAACATACATTCTGAGTTCATGATACTGTGACACTACATTTTGCATGAAAAGATTTTTGATTCCACTTACGTGTTGAGCTGGCGCCGGCCTCCTGCTTCACCTCCACCGTTTCGCACGCTTAGCTTCCCCGGCTCTATGGAACAACACAAGTAAAAACTGATCACATATACATCAAATATCAAGCTACAACAATATTTTTAAATAAGCTACATTTGTAATACTCCATCATTGTGTAACTCAAGCATGTGAACACATCCCTTTTGCAATAACAGTTCTGTCTTTAAATGGATTTCTGTTCTTACAACTCTAACATGCAGATAGCAACTCTTCTCTCATCTGCAGAGTGAGCAAGCACCTTACATGAACAATATAAAGAATGTAATAGATAATTACTAAAATTTCTGACCACACCATAATTGTACAATGTAGTGTGCTTGTTACACCATGAGTGTACAATGCTGTAGATGTCCATTTACTTATTCACTGATGTCCACCCCATTGACTGTTACTATGGCAGGGACAACAGACCACATAACTTGCCACTGCCACTGCACTGATAGTCAGCAGCCCTTATACATCAAAGCACCTGCAGCACATTACTGTTGCCACAGCCCAAGGGAAGGCTAAATTCAAATAATGCCTGTGTCCATGGTCTTCCAACAGACATCTGCTTCCAATCCTGTGTAGACTTTATATTAAAAAAAGCATTTTTTTCTGGTGGTTCCCTGACCATGTCTGTCCAATTAAAGTTAAAAAAAAAAAAATAAAATAACAGAAATGTATAATTCTAGTATGCAGTGCACAACACCCAATACCTACCCATTAATTGCAATAATAATAAGAGTCTGAGAATGCAGCTTTTTTTGGCTCAAACATTCTAACAACCTTATGTGTATCTTTTATTAATATACATGTAGACATAACCATATAATGAACAGAAATTTAACATGGTTTAAAAAATGTTTAATTATAATAGCAGGAAGGCATTCATAGGTATCATGTTACTTTCAGTTAGTCACCCTCAGCAGCATATGGCACTCGGTTCTGCGTCATTCAACATTACATCCCTAGAGGGTGATTAACACACCATTAAAATAACCCTTGGTCATGTCTTGTAGCTATAAAAGGAAGGGGTGGAGTACTCCAGGTTACTGCTGAACTGCAAACATTGTCAAAGCCTTTATGTAATTCCTTTATTAAGATACATGTAGACATTTGTCCATACTGTCCATGAACATATTTTTTAATAATAGAAATAAGACATTCTCAGCACATATATAAATGATCACTTAATAACCATCTAGGGGCATGTGGCACTCAGCAACACATTATTACAGACTACAACTATAGAAGATTGGTAACACACCATGAACATAACCATTGATAATGGATTATTCATTGAACATGAAAGTCCACCACCAAAATGAGTGGAGCACAACAGCTACACCCCCCCCCCACCAGGCCACATGGCACATAAAGTAGTCCTATGGGCGTACATCCATTGTCACATACATGAAAAATGGTCTCACACTCATATGTTAGTACACACTTGCAAGAACAAGGGACACAATTTAAAGATAGAAGGAGGGCGGTTCAGGGCAATGTGAGGAAGTATTATTTCACAGAGAGGGTAGTGGATGCATGGAACAGCCTTCCTGAGGAGGTTGTGGGGTCTAAAACTGTGGAAGAATTCAAGAATGCATGGGACAGACATAAAGCAATTCTTGTGGGGGTTAGGAAGAAATAGGCTGTTAGTTAACTAGGATCTGTGGCCTATCCTGTAGGTAGGAAAATGGGCAGACTAGATGGGCCAAGCGGTCCTTATCTGCCGTCAAAGTCTATGTTTCTATGTTTCTACATTAGACATATTTGCATTTATCAATTGACATCTTTCCATTCTGTTTAACAATATGTGCTGCATCACCTTAGGTTAACACTCTGTTATTATGGACATACATCCGTCCCACTGGTGTCAGTAAACATACAGCAGATGAGCAGGTGGGTGCAGAACTACTGATTCTCACAATTCAGAAGTGTGGGCAAAGCATGACAGCAGGTATTATTTCACTGTAAAGCACTGTATTACACTTAAAGAACACACTTAGCAGTTTACTGTTATTTGTGGTTTGCTTCAGAGTAGATCATACATATAAACTTAGTAACCAGTGCAACAGGTGGATGTAATGTTATCTCTGATTGTGATCAGTCATACACCTCCAGTGCAGCAACAGAGTCAGTGGTGAATGTTATATTTATGTAGCGTATCATCACGCAGCTGTTGTACAATGGAACACCAAGGGCATATATTAAGAGAAACATCTCTGCATTAAAAAAATGAAGATTCTGTGTCACCAAGGATCTGATACCTAATCACGCTGCAGACACACACACTCATTCTTAACTGGTCTCTGCTGCCAGATGACAGACTGGCTGTTTCTTTGTCTTACTCAGTCACCTAAAACAATGTTTGCAACCCACTTTGCAACACAAACAATACATACATGGTTCAAGTAATACTTAATCACTAAATAGTATTTACAAAAAAAATGCCCTTAACTTCTGCAGCTCACACATTACAGTATATCCTCATAGCACCCCGATGACATAGTACAATTATTTCTATCAGCATCTTACCATCGGACTCAACGACAATGACACTCTCTGTGTCCAACTGATCAACCTCCACAGCTTCACGCTGTGCCGGTACTACCTCGCAGGAAGCCGGGGGAGACCTACGTTGTCCTGTCATGAAAGAGAAAGCAAAAACATATGTAAGTGTTAAATGTTAATTACATCACATGTTTGAAATAGTTGCTGCAACAATAAAACATTTTGTATTTTCAATAAAACATGCATCGCATAGGTAACATTGCTTCTCATTAGACACACCACAAGCATTGTGGCCACATATTACAATTACAAGTGCTGTTAATATCAAATATAATGTTTGAAGAGCAGTACAGAAGAACTCTAAATGAAGATCAGTGGTTTGTACACAACCATGTGTTAAATTTCAACAAGTCGAGACATCTACAACCCCTATTAAGTACACATATTGACATAATCATATTTCAGATGAGAAACGCAAACATACTTCTTAATGCTGTATGCAAAAAAAAAAAAGTGGTTATTCCATGTGCCACAATACTGCAAAAACGTACATTTCCTTGAACTGTACCACTATTATAAAGGTAACATAACAAAATGGCATGACTGAATAACATGGTACCAAATAGACAGCAGAGACACAAATAGAAAATTTAGTCGAACAACACAGCTGAAACTCTCTAGATTTATCAAATGCAATAACTATGTTAACCTTAAATAAATAACAATATTATGTATTTTCTATGGGTGCTGTACAATCACTCCACCACTATCATTACCAGATTCTGTTGTTTTTGGTCACTCAGCAAAACCTCAGAACTAAACTACAGCAGGCATGTCAAATGAACCTTATTCTATACTGTATTAAAATTCTGAGACCTCATTGGTCAAAAAGACATTGAATGACTGTAAAACAAGCATTTGTCAATGCCGAATGTTTGCTTGTTGGCATTGGCAGTGGTAGTGTAGAAGTTAAAGAGCTGCGTAATAGGAATGGCAGTGAACTATTGAACTCAAGCCAACCACACCACCCTGCAGAGAATGACAGGCATTGGGATGTGCCTTTGAGTCGTCAGGCATAATGACCATGTCATATCACCACACCCCACCCTGCAGACACTGACAAGTGTCATGGTGTGCCTTGTGATTTTTGGCCCTTATGCACACCCCATTCCATCAGAAAATACAGTGAGATGGGTGTGGTATAGGAGAATGGGGTGAACTTTGGGCCCGAAGAGTCCAAGGCATACCTCGATGCCTCTCACTGGCTGCAGGGTGTGGAATGGTATAAGCATTACAGGTAAGAATCGCAAGTCATACCCCTGATGCCTGTCATTCTCTATGGGGTTGGGCATTATGTTTGGAAACCCTAATACCTCAGGCATTCGTTGATATTTTCACTCCAAATTGTCAACATGTTTTGTTTGTGACCCCAACTCATGAACAGTGGCAGTATATCATTTTGTTAGCCAAAAGCTGCTTATGCACAGCGACTACAGCATTTAGCACCACAGCTGCAAAACATTCCAAACAGGATGTGAAAATGACACCTGTACTGTTCATGGGAGGTGTAAAAAATGGCAATGTTGCAAATCTGCAGTAAAAATATAAAAAACTGGTGAAGTCACGGAAGTTCATAGAAACTGTGCAATGCACATATGTAATGTAATTAGTTTGGGGATTTTTCACAGTAGATTGTCAACACAGGCATTTTGGGACCTCCGATCATGAACAGTGGTCACTGTGATTTTATCTATCTGTCCCAACAATGATTTCCACAGCGACCACGCATCTCTGCACTGAAAGTGTGAAAACACATTTCGCCATGTTGTGAAAAATGACAGCTGTACTGTTCATAAGGAAGTGTGGAAAAATTCCACTGGTGAAAATCTGGACTGAAAATAATCTGAGTAATGAACTTCACGAGGGTGCGTGGAAACTGCACATGCTCACCGTAACACAGTCATTTTATGGAATTTTTTCACCCAATTATCAACATAGCCATTTTAAGACCTCTGCTCATGAACAGTGTAACTGTGATTTTCTTAATCTGTCCCATACATTGATTTCATACACCGACTGCGCCATTGTGCACTACATAGGTGGAAACACATTTTGGGCAAGATGTGAAAAATGACAGCTGTACTGCTCATAAGGAGGTGTGGTAAAATGGCAATGTCAAAAATCTGGAGTGAAAATATTGAACGTTCGCGAACTTACTAGCGTGTGTAGAAACTGCGCAATGCACGCTCGTAAAGCAGTCATTTTTAGGAATTTTTTCACCAAATTTTCAATGTAGCCATTTTAAGACCTCTACTCATGAATGGTTTCACTGTGATTTTCTTAATTTGTCCCGTGCATTGATTTCGCATAATGACTGCGCCATTGTGCGCTATATGGGCGGAAACACATTTTGGGTGAGATGTGAAAAATGACAGCTGTAATACTCATAAGAAGGTGTGGTAAAATGGCAATGTTGAAAATCAGGAGTGAAAATATTGAAAATTCCCCAACTTACAAGCGTGTGTAGGAACTGTGCAACGCACACTCATAAAACAGTCATTTTTAAGAATTTTTCCACCAAATGTTCAAAATAGGTTTCTTGAGAGCCCACCTTATGAACACTGGCAGTGTCATTTCATTAATCAGTCCCAAAAGTTGATTTTATGCAGTGACTGTGAAATCATCCTTTGGGTCTGAATAACGCCATGGCAGTGACAGCATTCATGAGAAGGGGTCCCAAAAACCCCAGATTGAAAATTGCATGCAAAATTCCAAAAATTCCTGAGATATGCAGCAAAGTTGAAAAACCTATTTATCCCATTATACAGCTTGCCGGCATTTCTCAGTTATCGGTCAGCTTTGAAGAGTGCAGACGTGTTCCTGGTCCACCAAGATCATTGTGGCAAGGTCCGGAGGTAAGTATAGGGAAGGGGGTGTGGGTAGGCAAGGTCGCAGTGGGTGGGAGTGTGTTGTGGGAGGGGCAGGGAGAAGCACCGAGGCCAGTTTTTATTTGCAGTTTTTGTTTCTTTAAATGACGGCGTGGGATGTTTTCCATGCTGGGGTGGGCTCCCAGCATGGCACAAGACATCTGTTTGGGGGCATGGAGCTGATGGGGATTAGGAACCCTTGGCCATATCATCTGTTGCCACACTGGGTGGGCTCCCAGCATGGCACCCTGTACTCTTGGGGGAAGGTAGGACAGTGGAGCCAACGGGGGATTGGGCACCCCCATTGGCTATACGATGAGTTGCCATGCTGGGGTGGGCACCCATCGTGGCATGTGGAGGGCTTTTGGGGGGTCAGCACACCGTCAGCTACACAGTGTGTGCTTGGGGGGCAGCACGCAGTATGTGTGCATCCGTGTGTGTGCATGTGTGTGTGTGTGTGTCTGTGTGTAGGGGATCACACATGAGCAGGCGATATCTTATCACTGCTCACTGAAGCATAGCTCCTCCTTTCAACTGTACGCCACTGCATTTTGGAGCTGTCATAGACAGCTCCAGCAGGCATTGAGAACTGCGGCCATGCCTGCAAACACACTGCCTAAATTGGAACAGGGCTGCCACACCTCTGAAAAGTCGGATGATGGCACTATGTTTGTTGCACATGCGTGCAAGCAAACATTTAATATATATACACAGTATTACACTGTTCCAAGTTTGATATCACTACATTACACTAAATAAACACTTTCGTTTTGTTTTCTAACAACATACCATGATAGGAACTGGGTATATGGATGGATGTACTATTTGTGATACGGGTATGTCACTCACCTCTGCCTTGTGACTTAACAACACCAGACTTAATAGATACAACTATTCATCTATGCCTTGTCATGGTACATCCTTATATAGTATTAATATAATACACGTGTGCCATAATTCTAATCAAAATCTTAATAAATGCACATGCATTGTTAAAACTTCTGCTGAATGACTTGCAGTGAGTAAGGCGCTCCCCTGCAGCTGGCTTGCCGACAGCTTCCACAGCTCACGCCGGTGTAGTACCAGCACATGTCGTTGTCTGGTATCTCCTCGCGCTGTTTCAGGACATAAAACCACTAGGCAACAGCTTCCACTTCCGCTCAACTGCACGATTGTTTTGTTCTTGATTTTAGCACTACATGCAGGAAGCTATTAATGTGCCTCCACATCGAATCCAGCTTCTGGTTCATGCTCACATTAGAATGCGGGCATTCCCTGGCTTGATCGCCCCAAGCAGTGCACACACTCGCAAGGGTCCACTGCCTCATTGTTAGTTGTTATTCGCTTTCGAAATAGAAGCGTAAAGAAACATTACCATGTCTGTCATCTACCACTCTTAATGATTGTTTTTAATTTATTACATTTAGTACTTTTATTTTTTATTTATTTTATTTATTGAAAATGTTTCACCAGGAAAGGCACACTGAGCAAGAAGATGTTCGTCTCACGGTGCGACCTGAGGAAATGAAAGACTGGGATGTGCTTCAGCGTGGCACAAAGACTGCTGTTTTGTGTGACGTAGACCCAACAGGGCACTGGGCACCCCCATCAGTGACAGCATCTGTTGCCACGCTGGGGTGGGCTCCCAGTGTGGCACCGTGTACTCTCTGGGTGGGGGGATAGTGGACCCAACAGGGGATTGGCCACCCCCGTTGGCTATGCATGTGTACCATGCTGGGCTGGTCACCCAGCGTGGCATGTAGAACTCTGTTTTTGGGTCACAGCACAGCTGGCAAGGGATTGGGCACCTCTGTCTCATATACAGTGTGGGGAGCCAGCACGCAGTATGCGGCGTGTGTGTGTGTGCAGGGGAGCGCGCATGAACAGGGTGATATCTTACCTCGCTCATCAAACCATAGCTCCCTTTCACCTGTCGCCATTACATTTTGGATTGCTGTCATACACAACTCAAGCAGGCATTGCAAAACTGTGGCCATGCCTGCAAACACACTGACTGAATTTGAAGAGGGCTGCCACACCTCCGGAAACTCACATGATAGCACTATTTTCTTGTACATGAGTGCAAGCAAACATAAAAATCACTTAGCTTATGTGTTCCATACAACATGGCTCTATTTGCACAAATAGTACTAAATAAAGCTAAACATAAACCTGCCACCACTGCGTTTCACTGTTGTTACACCCCTACCACTGTGTCCCATGTACAATACTGTAATGCCACAGTTAATGTTACATTAACCTTACAGACTGAAACAATATAAAAATGTTAACATATTACAACATCATGAAATTGTGTACTAAAAACAACATGATGCATTGCTATTACAGTCTCCCCAGTCCTGTTACACAGCATGGCACAATCTGAATCTTCCCAACCTATGTGTTACATGTGTGTGACTGATGCATGCAGCTGATCTATTTTTTGACAACATTTATAGGGTTCTGAGAAGAACCTTTGCATACACTATAATATTTGATCAAACATTCTGACAATCTTAGAGGACTTTGAGGATTGCATCTCAAAAGGTCTCCCAGGAAATGACAATTGCCAGCATGCGAGATGTACACCGCCTGGGTAGAATAGCCAATCATTACAATACTTAATTTCTGGGTGACGAGTATACATTCCATGCATGCGTGAAAAGCAGATATTTGTATGTTGACTGTTCTGCGAGCTCTGTCAATCAGATACATATGATGTTCTGCTTGCCAGACCCTACGGTCTGTAATATCTGAAAAAATGATTATACAGGCAGGCAACATACTCATAATAGAAGCAAGGTCCAATTTTGACTCTGTTACTAAATCTACCAAGTGTTTTGTGCCCAAATTATTGCCTCCAAGATGTATTAGCAGTATGTCAGGATGAGGCTGAGTTCTCAAAAGTCTGTGCATGGTTGGCATGAGATGTTCTCACCTCATGCCACCCCTACCAAACCATTTTACATAGCAATCTGGGAGCTGTAGGTCCCTCCCAAAATCACTATGAACAGCATACTCAGATGCTCATCTCACGATACTGCTTCCAACTATCCACAAAGTCCTTTTGCAATTTTCTGCCATTCTAAGTTTTTACACTCAGAACTGGACAGAGAGCTACCAAAAAAGACAGTGTTCACTCCGCAGTGGCTAGTCAGTAGTGAAAGTAAAACTGATATTTCCCTCCTTATTTCAAGCCAGCTTCACTGGGCTGATTCATAACACACAAATAAAAAAAAACATTGGCTAGTGCTCTGGCTTCATTAACCAATGTAGGCCATGCACTGACTATTACTAGACTTCTGCTCCAGCTAAAATGTGCAAACATGGAGAGGTGGGAAAATGCATCCTTTCATAGGCATTTTTAAACAATTACAACTGCAGAAACATGTCTGATTGGTTCCTCTTCTGTTAGGGGTCCATGTGCACTTCATATCTCCTCTATTTGCAGCTGTATCTGTACAAGTTAGTACTAAAATACTATCTGACTTTAAACAGTTTTGTCTAAATAATACAGCATCTTAGATGACAACAAGTAACATAATGAAATTCAGCAGTGAAAAACATTTTGATTAATAGTATTAACATGTTGCTAACACTTTTTATCATACTACAAAAATGATTTATAAAATATACTGTACTTACAGTTCTGCAAATGCTGCCTCTCAGTTTTTACTAGGTTGGCTGCTGTTGAGTTCTTCTTCATTGTTCTCCATCTCTGATTGGTTGTCTGAGATGGCCTGACAAGTCTTGCATTACATTAGTAGAACCAGCTGTCAGTCAAACACAATCAGACCTGATTTGATAATGAATGCATTTGCCACTCCCAAGTGTAAAATTTGCGACACTTTCGAACGCACGAAAGTAATTTGCAACAGTTTCGAACGAACGACAGTACTTTTTGTGATACTTTCGAATGCACGAAAGTAACTTTTGTGACACTTTTGAACTTCAACAATACTTTTACTGATACTGTCGAATGCACAAAAGTAACATTTGCAACACTGTCGAATGAACGACACTACAATTTGTGACACTTTCGTGCATTCGACAGTATTTTTCCCAAATTGTCTATTTTTTGCTACTATTTGATGCTATGGCAAAATAGGCAAATTTTCAATACTAAACACAGGTAAACTGCATTGCGGTGTCACAACTGTAGATGCATAGTATTGTAGCTTTGTAAAAACACCCACAAAAAAGGTGTATATCTACACTGACAACAACAAAGTGCAACTTACTTGTAGTAATGCAAAGTTTGTCACTTGCCAATCAACAACACAAACAGTTATTTAAATGCACCATTGACACACAATATCCAGCTAAGTCATTTGAGGACATAAATGCAATGCATCCAAGCTACATTGCAATTCTGTAAATACATCAACTGTCAAATGTGTGTCATGAAGCTCATATGCACACTCACATCAAGAGTCATAGTACAGAATATAATTACCAATTTTTTGACGGACTCATTTTCACACCTCTGCTCATAAGCAGTGTGACTGTCAGTAGCATTCTGTGCTCTGAACATTGGTTTCACACAACACTTGTAGCAGTGGTAATGGTAACTACATACAAAACAAATCAGCAACCATGTGAAGAATGACTGCTGTGCAATAGCAAAATGGTAGTAGTAAAATGGCAACCTGAGAATGTTACATTTAAATATTCAAAATGCAGTAACTTGAACCAAGTGTAAAAGGTTCACTTATGAATGTGTCAGTAATTTACAGACCAATTACCAATAAAGTAATCGTGTTACACAACTGTCCCAGCATAAGCTATATAAATGTTTCTTAATAATACTAATAATTGAGAACTGAAATATAGAAATCATTAAAAAAATATATAGATTCTATGTGATAATGACATGCAACAGAATGTGACCGAAATGAAGTACAACTGTACCTATATAAATAAGTTATGTGATAAAAAGATTCAAACATTTAATTTTTAAATGCATGTGATACTTAACTCAGACCTCTCAATGCACAGCGTCAGAAGATATGTACAGAGGCATATTCTATCATTGTCTTTTTCTCTGTCTTTAATACAGGTGCCTGATACTTCTGTAAGATTGGTGACTGCCACTGTGAACCATAATACCAAAACATGTCAACTAAATACAGACGTAGATGTATAGTGAAACGAGACAGGTATAATAGTACTGCACTGTTGTATAAGGGCAATAAACAAAACAGTAAACTAACATCACAAAATGGACATAGACAGACCTTTATTGCAACAGTGAGCCCCTACAGCAACTCACTGCACAGGAAAAGCAAATGCTTCTTCAACAGCAAGTAAAAAATGGGTACCTCTACAAAAGTTGTGTAGATCTCTCAGATGCAACACAAATATTGTGAATGCAACCATCAACAAACCTCCCAAACAATGCCGTAGACTCACACCTGGTGATTTGCAACTGAGAAAGCAAAAGTATTTCCGATCACTAGCAAGTAAAGCTAAGATCGACAGACTTATCGCTGCTGTAATGAGACATACCCACAAAAAGACTAAGAGTCATCCGTCTTTGATGAAGTTGCATCTCAAAGTGTGCAGTTTTGTCAACAGAGCAGTGTTTGTACTGCAGCGCTTGTGGCGTAAGATGTCTTATGTGCTTGAACAATTCAGGAAAGTTGTGTATGGCATTAAAAAAAGGCTACAACAGTATCCTTCTTTGACTGTCCACAACTTTTGTGATGTTTTCACAGGTCACTGGATGCACACACAGCACTCAGAGGCATATTTCTGGGAAGAATCTTATTATTCCCAGAAAAAGGAACACAACTTCACCATTGATGAGTACAGCAAACTAGTAAATGTCCTCAGTATCTGTGATGACAATGCAATGGATACAGATGATGACTGTGATTCAACCACAGTCTTCAATAAACGGCACTGCCTGGCATGGGCATGTGATGACACCTGCAACCGTAGGCAATCGTCATTTGAAAAAGTTGAACAGTTTGTCAACCTATTTGTGATAACAGATCGCAAAGACAGATATAAACTGTTCAACACAATTAACCATTGTGAGATTTGTCCACATACTGGACTCATGGGTCACTCACTAGCATGTCTCGATAGTCGTGTTTGTGATAGTATTTTTCACACCATGCGGATGCTTGGAGTACATCAAACAGGCATGCAAAACTTTGTATACAGAGTATATGAAGTACGACAAGCTATACATCAGTACACTTATTTAAATGACTTATTGCAGTCAGGTGACATGCAGGGTGCCATCACATTTCTCAAACAACTGCAACATGTAACTTCTGTACCAGACACAACAATTTCTCAGTTTAACACTTCTGCAGAAACATCTGTTTCAATCTTAGAAACTGACATACTGAGACAGTACGGCAAAGAAATAGCTAAGTTTGAGCTCACAAAGTCTCAGAAGTTTGACTCTGTATGTGTGTCATGTGACAGTTTGTGCTACACAAAACAAACAGTCACAGTCAACCTAGAAACCTTGTCACCATACAATGACATGTGGTTCCGTCTCTCAGCATTTTTGCTGCTAAAATCTGACTTTCACTTAGAAAACACCATTGTGCTATGCAAGCACTGTTTCTCCAAACTGAAGTCTAACATTTTGCCACCAAGGTCACTGCTGAATAATATGGAGGCAGATGTTACACTAAGCGAGATTTCAACATTGAATATGTTTGAACGCATTCTAATTTAGACAATGAAACCATTCCAAACCATTCTACGTCTGAACACAAAGGCACAGAACATTCCACAGAAAGAGCTTGTTAGATCTGTGAAGGGTTCTGTGATGTATCTACCACTTCCTCTACAGGAAAATGTTCAAGCAATCTCAACAAAAAATAGTTTGGTGATTCTTGTAAACAGTGTTCCGACAAAGGCCAAGGTCATCTGGCAAGATGTTGTCAATGTGCAAAAGGTAAAGCTTGCTCTTACTTATTTAAAGAGTAACAATCCCTTTTATACAGACCTTGACATAGATCAGATGGCCAGACTCTCTGTCTGACATGATCTATTAGAAAAAAACTAAACCAATCATTGAGAAGGTCAGTGGACAGACAAGTGACAATGTGTATGAACAGTACACAATTCACCCCCTACATGGCAGAGATCCAGTAGGAGACAACACTGATTTCTATCAAATTAAGCAGGTGGAAGGTGAGCCTGTCAGCATTTGGGAGGCAACACTAGAAGCACGCTGTTTCCCAGACCTATTTCCAAAAGGGTCAGGTGGATGCCTAGATGAAAGAGAAGTGTGTGTGCAGGGTGCTGAGTACCGCACTAGCCGTGTGCTCAGCAAAGATGGCAAATTCAGACATAACATGCAGTACCTGTTCCATCTTCTCTGGGAGAGTGAACTTAGCATTCTGTCTGCGTCTATAGCACATACTATTCGTCTCACAAGTCCACTAGATGGAATAACAGCTGCTCAATTTCTAGAAAAATTAAAGCAGAAAGATGAAAATGTGCAAGTGAATCTCTCTTCCATTCTTTCAAGTCTTCGAGGCACCAAAGAATATTGCTATCGCAGACGCTCTGAAGTGATGACAATGCTGTGAGAGTATGGTGCAGTCACATGGTTTGTCACACTTAGTTGTGCTGACTATGCCTGGGACAAGCTCATTGAACTGTTGAAGTGGGCAAATTCTGATGTTGACAGCATTTCATCAATGACTGTCAGAGAAATGTGTTCACTTGATCCTGTGTCTGTCACAAGACATTTTCACAAGCGGTTCCATGACATTCTGACTTTCATCTTGTCAAAGGACAATCCACCTCTTGGCATTGTGGAACATTATTTTTGGAGGACAGAATATCAAGCACGGGGTGCCCCTCATATCCATATGTTATTGTGGATCAAGGATGCACCACGCATTGGTGAACATGAAGCAGCAGAAGTGCTAGCATTCATCAAGAAATACATCACTTGTCACATTCCAGACAAGTATGACAGTCCTACACTATAGAAGTTGGTACAAAAGTTCCAGCCGCATATTTGTGCAAAATACTGCAGACGAGTAGTAAAGAACAAATCTAATTGGTACACACGATGTCGCTTTGGATTTCCTAGACGAGTTTGTCAGGACGGTGCCATGAATGACCTTTTCTCAGCAATGCAACACCACTTGAAGGCAAAATCAATCAAGAGGGTATACGAGTTACCCAGAGATGAGAAAGAGGTGTACATAAATGACTACAACCCAACTCTTCTCCTAATGTGGCAAGCAAACATAGATGTTCAGTTTGTGGCTGATAACTCACTGGCCCTGGTGCGGTACATGACTTCATACATAACCAAACATGAGCAGACTAGCTTGCAAGATCTTTGGGAAGATATTGCCAGTTCAAGCAGAAGCCTGACATCTCAGCTCTGGTCATTGGGCTTGAAGACTCTTTCACACAGAGAATGTGGAGCTTATGAAGCCAGTGACTGTTTAATGGGTACACATCTGTACGGGAAGTCTGACGCTGTACGGTTTCTCAGTGTAAACTACAAAGAGAATCGCAAATGTGTACTGATTCCTCATGCCGAAATTGAGGAGCTCGCTGCCAATAGACCTTCTTCAAAACATATCTTGAAGAATAACCTGATAGACACATACTACCCCCGTAGACACGACATGAATGATATGTGTCTCTTTCAGGTGGCTAAGTGGTATGACTACAAGGCAGATGTATCACCTGACTCAACACACCAGATTTACAAGGTGAATGGAGTAGATGGCTGTCTCATAAAGAGACACAAGCCATGGCTCATAGACCACTGTAAATTGCATCTAGGCACATTGGAGAGCAGAGAACATTACTACTCTGCTCTCCTATTCCTATTTAGACCCTGGAGGACTGAGTCTGAATTAAAAGGTGACTGTGACACATTCAAAGAACAGTTCAATCTCAGTTATGAGAGTTTCAAAACTGAATACTCAGAGACATACATACATAGACTAGAGGCTGAGAAAGAACAGCTTGAGAAGGCAGAGAAGCAGCTTCAGGAAGACACTTCTGTTAGTTCACAAGACAATCTTGATCCAGAAGGACAAGCTGTTCTAGGTGAACCTCTGTCCTTAAATGCCCCAGAACTGTTAATGTCAGAAATTGAGACAGCCATGGAACATGGCACATACTTCACTGTCTACCTAGCTGACTTGAGACAAAGACTAAATCAGCAGCAGCATACAGTTCACTCTCAAGTAGTTGAAGCTGTCCAACATGGCCTACAACATGAAACAAAACAATGTGACTGTTGTGACTATAAGCCACTACTGATCTTTGTTAGCGGTTCAGCTGGCACAGGAAAGAGTTTCCTTATTGAAGCCATCACTGCTGAAATACGAAGCCTGACAGGGTCTTCAATGTCTGTTGCTGTTACTGCTCCCACAGGACTAGCTGCATACAACATTGGTGGAGTTACATTACACCGTCTCTTTATGTTACCAGTCGAACATGGGAGAACTGGAGAGTATCGTAAACTGTCATTTGAGGTTGCATCTCAGCTCCGTTCCATGTTCACAAAGATGAAGTTACTCATCATTGATGAAATCAGCATGGTCTCCAATGTCATGCTTGCCTGTATTCATCTACTTCTACAGCAGATCTTAGGTACTGACGATGGAGTGCCATTTGGTGACAAAAGTATTGTTGTGTTGGGAGACCTTTTACAGCTTGCACCAGTCAATGCAGAGCATGTATTTACAACTCTAACTGCCAAAAAAGCTAAGAATATCCTCAGCTACATTGCAGGCTATAACATATGGGAATTATTTACCTATGTTGAGTTGTCTAAGAACATGCGCCAAAGTGGTGATCTAGCTTACAAATCACTTGTAGATGAAGCTCGTACAGGTTCTCTATCACCAGAACATGTTTGTATGTTAAACGATCGGAGAATCACAGTAGATACTGCATCCATAGAAACAGCATGTAATGTCTTCAGCGATGTATACTCTACAGGGACACACATAGTGTGTCTTATGCCATGATTAAAGAAATGCACTGAGTTCAACAATCTAATGCTACAGAGAGAAAACCAAGAGATTCTAACTCTGCATGCTGTTGCTACAGTTGATGGTGTCATTCTTAGTCGCAACCTAGTAGCAAAGATGACTGAACGACTAAGTGAACTCAAGTCAGATGTTTCACACACAGCTGGCCTAGAAGCTGTTCTCAGTTTGTACGAATGCACGTATCATGCTGCAACATAATCTAGATGTAGAATGAGGCATGGCAAACGGTGCCATGGGAAACATCACTGACTTTGTCTACAATGTCCAGAAGACATATATCGAGACGCTTGTAGTTCACTTTGACAACATGGAGCAGAATGTACACGTAGAATGGACCTGTGCAAAATTCCAGGTATTTAAGGATATCTATGTAAACAGGAAACAGTTTCCATTATGTGTTGCATATGCTGTATCCATTCACAAATCTCAGGGCTTGAGTTTGGATTCAGCAATGGTGGACATAGGTACAGACATTTTCAAGGATGGCATGAGCTACGTGGAACTTTCACTTGTTCACAGCCCTTCTGGGTTGCACATTATAACTCTAGCACCTCAGAAAATACGAGCTGACAAATGATGTGTTCTGGAGTACAACAGGTTACGTACTCTACATCAGCCACAAATGTCTTTAATACCACTGCCTACATATCTGGCTGTCTCACATCATTCAGTCACATCTACAGGTGTCAACAAACAGCCACAATCTTCCAGAAGTGATTCAACTCAAAAGAGTTCAACCGAGGTCACAACTTCAAGTAAACATTCACAGCCAGTAATTTGTCAGAAATCAGTTGGTGTAGCTGCTGTACCAATCTTTGACAACAGCAGTAGAGTGAACTGCTATGCTAACTCAGCCATGCAAGTTTTCCTACACATGCCACACTTTGTGCAGGCAATATCTGCTTCACAAGACAATACCCTATCAAACACTTTGAAGCAGATTGTCAACATGACTTCTGACCAGTCTAACAATGTACACTCACTAACACCACTACGACAGGTGTTAGGTACATATGATGGATGTGGTACATTTGCTGCTGACATACAGCAAGACACTAGTGAGTTTATGATGGCTGTCATAAACAACCTGGATGAAGACGGCACCCCCAATGCGGCACTACTTCACAGTATCATATGTAACCAAATATGTATGTGTTTCATGTTGCCATTCACAGCGTGAAACCACAGAAGACATGCTGTGGATTAGTCTTTTTTTCCCTCAAACCAAAATGTCAAATTTCGACAGCTATTCACCAATACTCAATGTGGGCATGCCTGTGCAAGGTGTGGAGGCAGATGCACTCAGTCCATACGTCTCAGGAGTTCTTCTCAATATCTGTTGCTTATCTTGCACAGGTTTGACTCCAAAGGGCTCAGAGTTGATACTCCTATCACAGATTACACAGCTGGTAGAATAGTCTTCAACCAATCAGTGTTTGACACTCACAGTATAATCTATCACCATGGCCAATCCATGCATTCTGGCCATTACACCTGTTTACTAAGGTACAGAAGTGGATGGGTAGAGTTTGACGACTCTACAAGCAGTTTTAAACAGAGACTGCCATGACACTTAAAAAATGCATGTCTTCTAATATTGAAGAATTATGATGACCTTCATATTCCAGAAGAATAGGACAGAACATGTTGAGTTTTCAAAATGACTACTTTGTGACAGAAACAGTCGTAGGTCAGTACAATTGTTTCCAATCTATGACTCTGAATAAACCATAGGATTTCAACAAAATGCTATTGTGGCAGATACATTCCATGCACTATGACATCTAAGATCTTGTGTGGATCAGTGACTACATGGAAATTGCTGTAGTGGCTTCAATTGGTGCCAACAGTATTCACAGTCACTAGAGAAACCATGTTTACATGTCTATCAAAGATTGTATATCTCAAAACTGAGGCCTTACTGCTGTCCTCTTCTATATATCTTTTATTGTTAATGTATCATACTCATACATAACAACAACTTGCTATCAGTTTTCAACTGTTACTCGCTGCAAATAAAGATAAGTTCTCAGTTATCATCGGAAATAACTGAGCAACACTTCTACCATTCACCAAACATTGCACTCTGTCACAAGTTGTCTATCAACACTTGCATTTGTCTGTTGACTCTTGACATGTAGACAACAACATCATTCGTTCACCATGCAACAGTGTAGAACTATCCCACCTTTATTTGTAATACTGATACTGTACATATGTAAAAAATAACAGCCTTTATTGATAATGCAAGAAGCTGAATTAAGCAACTGTAAATACCGAACAACTGCATAATATTATTAACTAACTTTGCCATGAATCTGTAATTACTTGTACATAATATTTACATTCTTATTCACCTTGACATTGTTACTAACTACTTTCATAGTTCTACTAAAAGTATTAGTATAAGAGTAAAGTACAAATGAATGTTTAACATATAATACAGCACTATACTGATTACGTCAAATTAACCATATCTTTGATAAAAAACGCATACCATACACAGTTTTTTAACTTACTAGTTAAGAATTAACATAGAAGCCAGTGTAACAATTGAAAAAATGTTATTTGTTCCTGTAAGAATATTCAATTTTTTTTGTACTTGTCATATAAGTAATTATAACCTATGTAAACAATATTGACAATTGTAAATCAGACACTGTCACTGATCACAATGCACTTCATACCTGTTCCTGACAAGATTTATGATCGTCTCAGTTGAGGGGTCGGGTGGGAATTTTCCATATGCGCCTAGTCAGTGACATTCCATTAAATGCCAGTAATCGAATGTCACTGAAGTCACATTTTTTTATATTCTATTACTTTAACACTTAGCATATGGTTTTTTGCCCACCCCAGGAACATCCACATTAGCAGTCACACAATAACAACTAAACACTTCTGTATCATGTGTGTAATCACTGTTTACAAGCTACTGACATACCTTTATTAGCATAGCACACAAGTAATGGACTACACATAATTAGGACATACAACCACTTAAAAAAATACTTAATATTCTTAACCAAAGTCTCTTCATGTTCAATAGTAAATATATTATGAAGAGCCACAGGTTCAGCTTGAGTATCACAAGTTCAGGAGGAATGTCAGAGAGCACTTCTTAACACAAAGAGTAGTGCACACTTAAACATCACTGTAAACACAGAACACCTAATTAAAGACAGTGATCACCTAGTAAAGAAGCAGGTATATGCATAGAAGGCAGATAACAAGCCCACCAGCAAAAGATGGTACAACACTGCAGTGATAGCAAACACCTAACCTCAAGATGTGTACCATGTTAAACTATCACAATAAATAGAACAAATTACCTTCTTATGCTACCTTTTTCTATGCTTTCTTATAATATCACATACTTGCTCCAATTCATATAATCCAGTTGCTATAAATGTTACACATTTACGTATAGGGCAAGCAAGGATTACACACATACAAAGATTGTATTGTGAGACTGATTTTGTAAAAAAAAATACAGTCTTGATTGGGCCTTTTCTCAGTTTAACAAATTGGCAATAAATCTTTTAAAATCATAACCACCTGTGTCAAGTCTTTACTTAAAATAGCATAATGACATTAAAACATAAGTGTTGTTTTCATTAAGCATGCAAACCAACTCAACAAATAATGCAACAACTATATCTCCATGAATTTCTTTGGTTGCTATGATGTCCACTCAGTATCACAACATAGGCAACGATGTGGCACATTGCATGTCACACTCTCCATAATTCCTAAGAGTGTGTAAAACTCAGCAATGTACTTACTTTTCCTGTGCATATACAGTCATCATATAGTAATTACTGTACCAAGGTGCTGCTCATCAGCACCCAACAGTACGCAGCTGTGACTATACACTTAGGATGCAGTCACTACTATGTCTACTTCAATTCCCTATCTAAGCTTCTGCAACTCCCAACTGTGGTAAGTTAACTATACCTAGAATTACAGAGGTGTGCCATAGATGTCCAGTCCCATATCGTTCCTATAGAAAACCAGTCATAATGCAGTACAAATATTGGGAGGCACAGCAGCTGTAGCTGCCTAAATCCATGCAAATCCTAACAAACATAACTACAGTTTCCCTGTGATCAGTCAAGTGTGGCATAGATGTACAAATACTCACCTGTGTTGTGTATGTGCACTGAAATTTGCCTACCCTGAATTTTCATCTGTATCTCCAATTACAATATACTACCTACTGTCACATTTGTACACACATTGCCTCCCTGAATCCATTTAAATGGCAACTGTGCTAACTGGACTATTCCTGTAATCAGAGAGCTGTACAACTGATGTACATTCCATATCATTTCCTGTGGCTGCTTACTTAGGATGCAGGAAGTGCTATGGAAAAGCAGTCCCCCATCACACTGTTTAGCACCATGTTTTTTCCTATACTGTATTGTCAACTCAGTCTACAATATGTGTACTAGCTGTTCATACATTGACTTACAGATCTCCTGTAATTCCTAAGAAAGTTAACTACCATGTGCCACACTTATATCTACTGTCTGTCTATAGCCAGACTGCAGTACCTGTTGCAGAAAGCTGTGTGACATTCTACCTAAGGACATGCAGTTGTGAATGTACAGTCAGTATCAGTAACTGGTATGCATGTCTAAATTGTGTGTGTGAAACAATAGAAATCCTAACTGTGCTAAGTTGTGTATATCAACAATTACAGACCTGTACCATTAATGTTGCTTGCCTGATTCTTACTGTGCATCGATACTGTTGATGCAGTTCAAACTTTCGGGAAGGGGGTATTATCTGTGTCAGCAAACAAACACTAAGTGTCCTAACTTGAGTATCCCTGAAATAACTGCTGTCTACCATTGATGTCCATACCCTCAGCTCTTCTGTGGGTCTCTACTAAGGATCCAGTACCTGGTATTGCAGTTTGAAAAGACATTACCTGACTGAAGCCATTCAAGTGACAACAATGCAAATTACACTTTACCTGTAATCAGGAAGTTGTAAAACTGATCTGCATCACCCTTCTTTGCCTCAGAGTCTTCACTTAACATACAGCAAGTCTATAACTGTTCCTGTTACCATGGCTATCCCCCCCACTTCCATGTGTGTCTGTCTCTCTGTGTACAACTGTTGTTCAGGAGGAATATGTGCCACATGATGTCTTCACACATACTAAAACAGTGGCACCAAACAGAAATGTAAATGTACATGGTAGCTGAAATCAAAACAAAAAGATAAACAAATCTATAAATACTGAATCTAATACAGTGACATTAGTGTGGATCCCTTCAGCCACCAAGCTCCTCCACCACAAAACACTAACATCAACAGTACTGAAATATACTAATTCTGAAACAGCAGCAGGAGCACGGGGCCCTACCAACCACACACTCCAACACCCAAAAAAATAAATATACAGTACTATAAAATACAAAATGTACTAGTGATAGGAGTGCAGGACCTTTGGGCCCCACACTCCCACCCCGTAATGTGACTGGCTGACCTGGAGGAGTACAAACAGGGGTTGAACCCTAACATTTAATTTCATTACTTTTGTCGCTGTGGTACCACTACCACCACATTATTACCCTTCTTTTTCAGAATAATAATGACAAATAGTGCACATAATGCAACAGCGGGACCAGTGGGAAAATGGGGCCTACCAACCACACACCCCAACACATAAAAAGCAAAAATATACAGTACTGTAAAACACAAAATGTACTAATTATACAACACTGCACTCCCACCACATAATATAGCACAGTTGCCTGGAGGGGTGCAAAGCGGGTACTTCAACCCTAACATTGAATTTCCTCACTTTTGTCTCTGTGGTACAACCCTAACTGATGTAGTAAACTGAGTTATTTGCCTCTAATTTCCCTTGTTTTTGAAAATAATAATGAGAAATAGTTAATCTAATGCAGTGGTAGGGGCCCCGCGCTCCCGCCACATTATGCAGCAACAGAAGCGCAGGGCCCTCACCACATAATTACCCTTGTTTTTGAGACAATAATAATAAATAGTGAACATAATGCAGCACCAGGAATGCGGGCCCTTGACTCTGCACTCCCGCCACATATACTACTGACGGAGAATCACGGAGCCCTGCTCCCACCACATAATTACCCTTGTTTTTGAGAATAATAATGATAAATAGTGAACATAATGCAGCGGTGGGAACACGGGACGCCGGTCCCGCATTTCCCTACAAAAAATGCAACACTGGAGTGCGGAGCTCTTAATTTACCTTGTTTTGAGAATAATAATGAGAAATACTGCATGTAATGCAGCGGCGGAGCTTAGCTCACGTTCCTGCCACATGATGTCTTGTGACATACTGACAGAAACAGCTACGCAAATAGAGCGCCAACAGTGGCACACATGGTAATGCAACCGTGAATGAGATCAGAAAAAGTACTTACGGTGGCATAGACGGAACGTTCCACCACGTGATGTCTTGTCACATAGTAACATGGTGCCTGCAAACAAAATGGCAATGGCCATGATGGCATAAAGCAAAACAGAAAGAGAAACAGTACTGTAGACACAAATGGCAAAAATAACAGAAACTAGCGCTAATGAAAACGCAAGGATAACGCACATGGTGCCGTACACGTGAACAGATACTGAAACGGGTACGGAACCGCAAGCGGAAAGGGCAACAGTAACAGTAATGTAAGTGCACAGGCTGGTTTTTCCCAAAAGCTGCGTACAGAAAGACAGTGAGTACAAAGAATGTATGCATAATAATGTGTCTTGGAGCAGAAAATGAGGAGCTGGAATACTAAACTGCTTATATCTCAACAACTGAACGACATAGAAAAAAAAATTAAAAGTCATACGATGTACGACTTTCCTGGCTAGTTTTGTGCTTAGCTCCCATTAGGGGGATAAGCATTTTTTTGACAAAAAGTCCGTATCTCGCACCGTTTCCGAGATACGGGCCCTGAAAGGCACGGCAAACACCATAATGTTATCCTATGGGAAAAAAACAGAAGTTCAAAATGGCATAACTTTCACTCCCTGTAATATTTTTTCACCAATCCACTAAAAGGCACATCTATGGGATGTTGGCTGTCTTCCCTCCAAATTTCAGCCCAAAAGATAGAGCCATTATATTGCAGCAGGGCGCCAAAGGATTGCTGCAATGCATCTGATGCCGTAATGTTATCCTATGGGGAAAAGCGCCAACTTTGGAGTGCAGTAACTTTGCCGCCGTGTAATATTTTCACAGCAACACTGAAGACACATCTTTGAGATTTCGACCTGCGTTCCTCCAAATTTCACACAAAGCACCAAACCTTTCTTTGCAGCAGGGTGCCAAAGAATTGCTGTCAGTTTCCACAGCCAGAGAAGTACTTTCACAATTATAAAGCTCTTAAAAATTTACAACACTTTCATCAGTTCGACACTACTTTGCAAAAGTACTTTTTCAGGAAATTTGAAAAACATATTTCTGGGGTGTTTTACCCCAAAATAAAGACATGGCTAGCACCCTCAGGCTCCTACTAGGTGAATACAAAAATAATTAGGTTGCTAGATGATCCCAAATTTAAATGGCAAGCATTTTTCTGATCGCTAACTGAAAACAAGATGGCAGATTTGTGAAAGTAAGAGGGCCATTTGCGAAAGTAAAAATGCATTTGCGACACTGTCGAACTTTTTGTTAACTTTTCCCATTGACTTATAATGGGAAATTGTTTTTTGAATAACTTTTGAACGGTTTAATATTTTTTCACGAAATCTTTGAAAGGCACATTGGGGACCCTGGCTGCACATTCTCTGAAGATTTCAGACCAGTCGCGCAAACCGTGCGACCTGTAGGAGCAACCGTAGAATTCTAGAAAAAGCGTAAACGCACACCAGATCACACTTAATAACTCTGTAGCTGTGTATCCGAATGCTACAAAACTTGGCAAATCCCAAGGCGTATGGGTCTTGATTGTGAATTGCAAATTTCAGGCAAATCTGTCAAATGGCTGCAAAGTTATTAAGATGCAAAATTTTGGGTTTAACATGTACAGTAAATGGCTCCTCAACCCTAACTATGTATATATATATATATATATATATATATATATATATCTTAGAGGCAAAAAACTCTGTTTAATGCATCAGTTAGGGTTGTTCACAACAAAAAAAAGCTAGAAAATTCAGGGTTGGGGTGAAAGCCCCTTGGACCCCAACCCACCCCAACTGGCATTGGGGTGTGCTTTGGAGTCGTCGGCCTAACTCTCACCCCATCTCTTGTGTAAAGAAGCTGAGGTATAGGAGAATGGAGTGTGAGTTGGGACCGATGACCCCAATGCACACCCAGATGCCAGTTGGGGGGTGGGCTGAGGAGTCCAAGGGGGCGCTTTCAACCCTAACCCTGAATTTCCTAGCTTTTTTTTGCTGTGGAACAACCCTAACTGATGCATTAAATGGAGTTTTTTGCCTCTAATTTCCCTTCTTTTTGAGAATGAGGATGATAATATATATATAAATATATATATGTGTGTGTGTGTGTGTGTGTGTGTGTGTGTGTATACATATACATTTTTAATTTATTTATTTGTACAAGTCAGATTTACAACCTTTGATTCAGGGACTCATATACAAAGGCACCTCAATGCAGGGAGGGCAAGACAATAGAACATTGTGCTGGCATTGAACACAGAATACACTTAGTTACATGTTGGTATAGAATACAGGTTTACAATTAAAGATGTACAATTTCTCTTGCGTTGCAGTGGAACACATCTTGTATAAACCTAAAGTGGTAGGTAAAAGGGGTAGGGTAAAGAGGGATCCGCAGTCCAGGGACATCATTGAGATTAGGGGCCAAGCAGGAAAGGTCCTGCAGTAGGATTGTGGGGACAGGATTAGCTGCACCTACAGCAGGGAATTAAAGAGATGGTTCTGGAGAGTGGTTTTGAAGGAACCAAGTTTGGCAGTGTTGGTGATGCAGGCAAGGATGGAGTAGAACCAGGTGGGGTCTCGATAAAAGAAGGACTTCTGGGTGACAGAGGTCTTGGTTCTGGGCACTTTGAAGGTGGCTTTACAAAGCTGCAGGTGGAAATGGATGAGGATGACTGTGGTATGGAAGCAGAGTCTCCAGGGGGGAAGTCTGAGCATGGATTTCTTACCACGAAGGCAGGTCTGATATTGCAGACATTCCTCAAAGTTAACCAGGTTGGCAGAGGAATAGAGCAGGCAGGTGTGGGTGCAGCTGGAGGCGTGGTCAGGAGCCTACAGGCCTTATTGATGGAGAGCTGGATTTTAGAGAGGGAGGTGATATCAGCTGCAGCATAGATGGGCAAGCCATAGTCCTCTAGGGTCAGGATGGAGGAGTTGATGACCAGCCAGAGGGCAGTGAGGGGCAGGCAATCCCTATGGTGGTAAAGTAAACCAATTGGAGAGTGTATGGCAGAGGGAAGAGCATTGATGTGGGTGTGGAAGGTGAGGGCAGTATCAAAAGTGATGCCTAGGTATTTGCATGTGGGCACTTGCTCTAATGGAAGCTGAGATTTGGGGGTAATCAGGAGGGGGGCACCTCTAGCTTTATTTTGGTGGTGAGAGAAGAGCATTTATTTGGTTTTCTTAAGGTTTATGACTAGTCTGTGATCAAGAAACCACCTTTCTGTTTGGTTGTAGGTGAGTTGAAGGGATGATTGGGCAGTGGAGGGATCTAGGTGTGAGGCAAAGAACCACATCATCTGCATAGAGGAGCATCTTGCTATTGCAGGACCTGGGAGAGTGCTGAGGTAGAAACTGAAGAGAATGGGACCCAGGATTGAGCCCTGTGGGACCCAGAGCTAACAGGTCAAGTGTTAGAGAGAGAGCCATTGATCTTTACATGCTGGGATCTAGCAGACAGGTAGCTGGAAAACAAGGCAACAGGACCAGCAGGAAAATGAGTTGGTGAAGAGAGTCGAGTAGAAGGGGTGACAGACAGTGTCAAAGGCCTTGGAGAGGTCAGTGAACACTACACCAGCCAGATTGCTGGAGTCAAGAGCAGAGTGCAGGTATTGGGAGAACTATAGGAGAGCAGTGGTTATACTGTGTTCTGGGTGGGAGTTGTGCTGCTCTGGGCACATAATGTCATACTTAGCCAAGTACTCAAATTGTTGGATAGACACCACTTTTTCTACGACTTTGAAGAGTGGAGGGAGGATGGAGATTGGCCGATAGTTGCTGGGGGCAGATTGATCACCGCTCTTGTGTATTGGAGTGATTTCAACAGTTTTCCATGCACTGGGAACTGTCCAAGGCATAGGGACCAGTTGAGTAGGGTCCATCAGGGGACTAGGACAATGTCCAGAACCAGGCAGAGGATCCTGGGGTCGAGGAGGTAGGTGCTGGGGTTATACTACCAAGGGCTTTTAGCAGGTGCAGCCTGATTCTGTGGGGGGATATGCTGCACAGGTAGAAAGGGGACGATGCAGGGCAGGGGAGTGAGAAGGGATTGGATCAAAAAGCTGCTGGGAGGACAGAGCTTAGATCAGAGAAAGTGGTGTAAGGCAGTCAGCTATAGGTAGTGGATCAGAGGAAGAAGTGCCATTGATGGTGAGCTGAGATGGTGGAGGCGAGCAGGTCTTCCCATTTAGTTCTTTCATGCTATCCCAGAAGGTCTGGGCCGAGTCCCAGGAGGAGGTGAGGGTGGCCTGTAGTGCTCCACCTTGGCCCATCTGATGGCCCAGGTGCACTTATTGCACGTTCGTTGTAAGCTTGTCTGTCAGATGGTTTGTCTGCATCTACAGCGATTCATCAGAGATTAGACCTATTCTTAAGTTTCTGGATGAGGTAAGGGGTGATCCAGGGGTTTTTTTGTTTCTTTGTATGGATCCTGGTGGGGGGGGCAAAGAAGTCACAGGCCTTGCAGAAGGCACTTGTGAAGAGGTTAAGAGTTGAGTCGATATCTGGGGCATGTCAGATAGGGGACCAGTCTAGCTGGGCTAGGTGCTGTTTCAACTTTTTTAGGCCACCAGGGTGTAGCCACCGGCACAGTGTAGCCTGGGACACTGGTTTTGGAGAGGAGGATGACCAGATACAGATGACTGGGGAGTGATCACTAAGTGAGTTGGGAAGGACAGTGATATCCCAGATTTTAAAGGGGTCGTTTGATAAGATAGTGTCTAGGAGGGTATTGGTTCCACTGGATCGGTTGAACCTGGTGGGCTGTAAAACTAGTTGGGACATATCCAGGGCAGCGAAGGAGTCCCTGGTTTGGGAGGTAGTGGAAGCAAGCCAATTAACATTAAGATCACCCAGGATGACTTGCTCAACTTTGTGCTGGAGGGATGTGAGGTAGTCGATGAGGGACTGGACTGCTGAGTTCTGGTTCCTTGGGGGTATGTAGGAGACAGGGAGGAAAAGAGGGCCTCTGGCAGAGTCAGGGATAACTTTTAGCATGAGGGCTTGGGCACCATAGTCAAGTTTGGGAGCAGGGACTGCATGACCTATTACAGTGTCCCCCATGAATATAGCACACACACCACTGCATATGCCTACATGGTCTTCCCTGAATAAGGTGTATCCAGGGAGGGAGATAGCGGTCAGGGATAGAGTTAGAGAGCCAAGTCTCTACCACAGCAAGAATACCAGGTTGATGCTGGGTGACCCAGCACTGGAGAGCAGCAGTTTTCTTTAGGAGGCTACATATGTTAAGGGATGCCAGGCGGAGATTGGTAATGGTACAGGATTTGGGAATGCTGGCAGATAAAGGTCCTGGATTGGGGTGTGCATTCCCAGACAGTAAGAGTAGCAGTGTGATTATTCTGATTAGGGGACGCTGGTGACATGGACCCATGGTTCGGCACCCAGGCGAGGACCTGGTGGTAAGGGTGCAGAGGATAGGTAGAGCATGAAGGGTGAGTGTAGCAGGGAAGAGGTGGGTCCAGGGTGGGACCAGGAGGGCAGAGGGAGTGGGGTTGTAGGCAGAGGGTGGGTGCTGGGGAGTTAGGGGTGCATTCAAGGTTCAAGAATATATATATTCTTTGCAAACCACTTTGTTAATGCATTGGTTTGGGTGAATACCACAGCTACAAAAGCAGGAAATGAGGTGTTGGGGTTTCAGCCTAATGCCACACCCCAGCGTTGGCATACTGCCACCCACCCATCCCCACACCTCCACAAACCAACAGGCATCAGGTGTGCCATTGGGTCATCAGGCCAAACTTTCATCCCATTTCACATCTAAACAAGCTTACATGCTCAGTATAGGACAATGGGGTGAGAGTTGGGCCTTATGACCCAATAAGCAAACTCCCAATGTCTGTTGGCGTGTCAGAGGCTGGGAGAAAATGGGTGGGTGGTAGGGTGGGAATCCTGGGAGTGGGGCATTAGGGTTGATAAATGAGGCTGTGATGTATACACAGTATAGATAAATGTAAGAGAAAGTGTCTTTGGATATATGTCTGATGATTTATTCAGTGCTGGTGAAGATATGTGTTTTTTATCCATTGGATTTATCTTTAACCCCTATTGTGTGTGTGTGTGTGTGTGTGTGTGTGTATGTGCATATATATATATCTATTTATAAATATCTATCTATAGTGAGAGAGAGAGGATACGTAATGGGCAGGAGTGTGATATGGATAATATTCTCACTCCCTAGAGTGAGCTCTGGATACCACTGTATCCAGAACTCATGAAGCAGAAGTCAGACTATTTTCCATAACACACAATCTGTACATTACATGTGTTATTTATACAATGTGGGTGAGGCTTCAAGTATAGTTATGTTTTCCTGTGTCCTTTGCCTGTTTGCTCTTTTATTTTATTGTTTGGTAACTAGGTAAGATTTTAGAAGTGACTTGGGAGCACTGGGTAGTTAAATGACTTGTTCAGAGTCACACAGTGTGGAAGTAGAGGTTGTGAGAATCAAAGCCAGGTCTGGTGTGCTAGATGTACCAAGCTTGTTCAAAGCTCATTACTCTAACCTCTAGGCTATACTAAGAGCACTGTTTGTGTGTGTTCTGAGTGTGTGTGTTTCTGAATGGGCTGGGAGTGTTAGAAACACTATGGAAAACAGGTGAATGTATTTGGCAATGCTAATCGAGTTAGTTTCAGCTAACACTGAGAAACCGAAACTGTGAGGCACTGTCATTTAGAATGCAGGTTTTCTTGAAAATGAGAGTAGTATAGTAATGGGCTGGGAGTTTTACAAACACTATGGGAAACAGCTGAATGTCCTTTGCAATGTTAATTGAGTTACTTGCAAGTAGCAGTGAGAAACAGATCTGTGAAGCAGTTCAATTTAGAATGCAGGCTGTATTGAGTGAGTGAGTGGTGACATCAGCAGAGTATGTATATTTGTCAGATATTTTAACTTCAGTGATGTCATCGTCAGATGTCGCACTCCAGTGGAAATAACTTAGTTTATTACATTGCTATTACTCTTACCCCATTGTGTATTTATACATATATATATATATATATATATATATATATTTTAGAGCAAAAACTCTGTTTAATGCATTAGTTAGGGTTGTTCCACAGCGACAAAAGTGAAGAAATTAAGTGTTAGGTTGAAAACCCCTTGGACCCCGCACACCCCCCAACCCGGCATTGGGGTGCGCATTGGGATCGTCAGCCCTAACTCTCAACCCATGCATGTGAAAAGCAGCGAAGTATAGGAGAATGGGGTGAGAGTTGGGACCTGATCAATGCGCACTAATACCCGGTGAAAATGTGAAAATCAAGAAATTTTCAACACCAATCAATTTCCTCTTTATTGGCTAACTCAACAATACGCTGGCAGTTTTGCATCTATTCCTTCTTTGAGAATGATAGCGAGAAATAGTGAGATGTAATGCCTCGCTGCCGCCACATGATGTGTTGTGGAATACTAACAGGGACAACCAGCGCCAAACAGAAATGCTAACAGTGGCGCACATGGTAACACAAGCACGAATGAGAACAGAAAGGGTAATGCACATGGTGGCATAGGCGGAAATGGTTTGCCACGTGATGTGTTGTCACATAGTAACATGGTGCCTGCAAACAGAAATGTCAATGGGCATGGTGATGTAAAGTGAAACAGTAAGATAAACAGTACTGTAGACAGAAATGGCAAAAATAACAGAAGCATAGCGCAAATGAAACGCAAAGGATAACGCGCTGCGGTGGCGCAGACATCAATGGTAAGTGAAGCGAGTGCGGATCCATAGCGGAAAGGGCAACAACCAAACCGTTATTTTGCAGCAGGGTGCCAAAGGATTCCTGTAATGCTTCGGGCGCCGTAATGTTATCCTATGGGAAAAACTGTCAACTTTGGAGTGCCATAACTTTGCCGCCGTGTAATATTTTTTCAATACAACACTGAAAGGCACATCTGTGAGATGTCAGCTGCGTTCCCTCCAAATTTCAGCCCAAAACTCCCAACGGTTATTTTGTTATTTTGGGGTTTAACATAGAAATGGCTCCTCAACCCTAACTAGGGTAGCACTACCATGCTACCATAATATATATAGTATATATATATATATATATATATATATATATATATATATATATATATATATATATATATATATATATATGTATATGATAGTCTACCTAATTAGGATGAGCTCAACTATATTAAACAAACTTCCTTAATAACTTTGCAACCATTTGATGGATTTGCCTGAAATTTGGAATTTATGATCAAGAACCATAGGCCTTGGGATCTGTCAAGTTCGTATTGGTCGGATATCACGGCTGCGGAGTTATTAAGTGTGATCTGTGCGCGCGATTACGCTTTTCTGGAATTCTGTGGTCGAGCCTACAGGTCGTACGGTTTGCGTGACCGGCCCAAAATCTTCAGGGAATGTGCAGCCGGGGTCCCCAATGTGCCTTTCAAAGATTTCATGAAAAAATATTAAACGGTTCAAAAGTTATTCAAAAAACAGTTTCCCATTATAAGTCAATGGGAAAAGTTAACAAAAAGTTCAACACTTTCACAAATGCATTTTTACTTTCACAAATGGGCCTGTTACTTTCTCAAATCGGCCATTTTGTTTTCAGTTGGTGATCAGAAAAATGGTTGGCATTTAAATTTGGGACCCTCTAGCAACCTAATTTTTTTGTATTCACCTAGTCGGGCCCTGAGGATGCTTGCCATGTCTTTATTTTGTGGTAAAACACCCCAGAAATATGTTTTTCAAATTTCTGGAAAAAGTGTTTCGCAAATTACTTTCATGCTCATGAAAGTGTCGCAAATTTTTGCGAAAGCTTTCGCAAATTGCAACAGTAGTTTTCTAGTCTGTGGGAAAATGACAGCAATTCTTTGGCACTGCGCTGCAAAAGAACCGTTGGGAGTTTTGAGCTGAAATTTGGAGGAATGGAGCCGACATCTCACAGATGTGCCTGTCAGTGTTGTATTGAAAAATATTACACAGCGGCAAATTCTGACACTCAAAGTTGACAGTTTTCCCATAGGATAACATTCTGGCCTTGACGCATTACAGAAATCCTTTGGCACCCTGCTGCAAAATAACGGTTTGGTCTTTTTCCTGAAATTTGGAGGAAGACAGCCAACAGCCCACAGATGTGCCTTTCAGTAGTTTGGTGAAAAAATATCACACGGCGGCAAAGTTACGGCACTCCAAAGTTGACATTTTTTCCCATAGGATAACATTACGGCGCCCAACGCATAACAGAAATCCTTTGGATCCTTGCTGCAAAATAACGGTTTGGTCTTTTTTCCTGAAATTTGGAGGGAAGACAGTCAACAGCCTACAGATGTGCCTTTCAGTGGTTTGGTGAAAAAACATTACAGGGAGGCAAAGTTATGGCGCTCCGAACCTTTCTTTTTTCCCATAGGATAACATTACGGCGTTCGCCGCGCCTTTCAGGGACCGTATCTCGGAAACATTGCGAGATATGGACTTTTTGTTGGAAAATTTCTTAGCCCCCAGTGGGGCTAAGATTCAAATTAGCCAGGACAGTTGTAAATAATATGACTTTTACATTTATTTTCTACGTCGTACGGTTCCTGAGATATAATGTATTTAGTATTCCAAGATCTCATTTTCTGCGCCGATACTCATTATTTTGCATACATTATTACTCACTGTCTTTCTCAATGCAGGTTTTGGGGAAAACCAGCCTGTGCGCTTACATTAGTGTTACTGTTGCCCTTTCCGCTTGCGGTTCCGTACCCGTTTCACTTACCATTGGCGTCTGCGCCACCATATGCGTTATCGTCTTGCGTTTTCATTTGCGCGTTTCTGTTATTTTTGCCATTTTCTGTCTACAGTACTGTTTATCTTTCTGTTTCACTTTACATCACCATGCCCATTGACATTTCTGTTTGCAGGCACCATGTTACTATGTGACAACACATCACGTGGCAGATCATTCCTGTCTATGCCACCATATGGTACCCTTTCTGTTCTCATTCGTGCTTGTGTTACCATGTGCACCACTGTTAGCATTTCTGTTTGCATTGCTGTCCCTGTTAGTATGCCACAAGACATCATGTGGCGGAGTGCGGGCCCCTTTCCGCCACTGCATTATGTGTGGGAGCCTGGGCCCAGAGGGCACACGCCCCGCTGCTGCATTACATTCACTATTTCTTGTTATCATTCTCAAAAAGAAGGGAAATTAGAGGCAAAAAACTCAGTTTAATGCATTAGTTAGAGTTGTTCCACAGCGACAAAAGTGAGGAAATTCGCTGTTAGGGTTGAAAAACCCCCTTGCACCCCACCCACCCCCCAACCGGCATTGGGGTGTGCATTGGGATCATGAGTCCTAACTCTCACCCCATTCTCCTATACTTCTGCTGCTTTACACAGGTCATGGGGTGAGAGTTAGGGCTGATGATCCCAATGCACACCCCAATGCCACCACGTGCGTCATCCTTTGCGTTTTCATTTGCGCTTGTGTTTCTGTTACTTTTTTGCCATTTGTGTGTACCGCACTGTTTCTCTTTCTGTTTCACTTTGCGTCACCATGTCCATTGACATTTCCATTTACAGGCACCGTGTTACTATGTGACCAGACATCACGTGGCACACCGTTCCCGTCTACGCCACCATGTGCGTTGCCCTTTCTGTTATCATTAGCGCTTGTGTTACCATGCGTGCCACTGTTAGCATTTCTGTTTGCATTGCTGCTCCTGTTACTATGCCACAAGACATCATGTGGTGGGAGCGCGGGGCCCTTTGGGCCCCATGCGCCCGCCACCACATTACATTCACTATTTCTCAATAACATTCTCAAAAAAAAGGGAAATTAGAGGCAAAAAACTCCGTTTAATGCATTAGTTAGGGTCGTTCCACAGTGACAAAAGTGAGGAAATTTGCTGTTAGGGTTGAAAACCCTAACTCGGAATTCACCCCCCCCAGCACCACACACACACACACAGACACACACACACATTCAAGTATGGGGGAGGACCAAGTCAACACAACCAATGACAGACATCCAGCAGCAGGTGACAGAAATAACAAACAATTGTCTAAATGTACTACGAGACATCCCCACCCACCTGATCAGGTACTGCATGCTCAGTGGAGATCAACAGCAAAACTGAGGCCATGTACACCAAACGTACACATCCCTGATTAAAGCTGCACACAACGTACCACACTTAGTAGTTGCATGGCCTTACCTACCGATGCTCCACACCACACCACAACTGGTACTGTGCCGTTATTCAATATAAATGCTGAAGGTGCATGATGACAGTTGTAGAAAGGTTTAACACTACTGAGTATACATTAATTAGAGAAGCACATAAATTAACTACAAGACACTAGCATGCTCAAGATAAAAGTAGTGATACATTTAGTAGGTGATTTACATAGTAGTACATTTACTGCAATGGTTTACTCAACATAGAGAGGCTGATGTAAGCGTATGGAAAGCATTGCCTGTTCAACGCTGTGAAATTGGTACTGCCAGTATCACATGCATTCTTACTGATGAAGGTGTACTGCTGATGTACATACATAGACCTTCAGTGTGTTTCAATATTAAAGATGCAGTAAGTATTCTTTGTAAGAAAGCTTGTAATTGCATGGATCAGGCCAAGCAACTTTTAAATATCATAGCACTACTGAGCCAACAATGATGTACCTGTATCGGACATGTATATAGGATAGATTTTCCTGTAGGCACTTACTGAGTATGTTGTACCTGATAAAGACAATCTCATTGCATCTGTGATGACTAACTTATTCAAATAGTAATACATTTGCTATTGTTGCAATGAGTGATCTATGCCACTTATGGACACAGTGTGATTTTTTTAACAGTTATTTCATACTCAGGCTGTATGCCTACTGTTTGGGTTGCCACACTTCTGTCACTGATGCTATCAAGTGATAACTATGTTAATTCTGCTACAACAGGAATCAAGTAGGTATGGTGTGATATAAACAGAATGTCTTTTAGTATTGATTTAACTCATAATGGGGTAAATGTACTAGGACAGCAGGGGTTATCCTCTATCACTGAGTCTGTCAGTTATAATCACACTAGGGTTTCGATGACTGTAATGATCAAGTTACACTGTTCATCTTCATGAGTTCATATTCACAGCCATTCTCCAGCAACTAGACAGTGTATGGTGTAACTGGGTGGGACACTGTGTTGCAAAGCTGCTGCAGTGCCTAGCAGAGGGAGAGTATCTACTCATAAAGACAATTAAGCAATAAGGCATGACCAACACTTATGTTAAATGGTCTGTTAATCACCCTGTAGGGGTTTAATGTTGAATGAGGCATATCTGAGTGCCACATGTCGCTAGACAGTGATAAACTGACCATTAACATAATACCTGGGAGTGGCTTATTGCTATCATAATAAAACTGTTTTTAAACAACATTAAACCATGTTCATCATATGGTTAGGCTCTACATGTATGTTAATAAAACTAAACATAAGGCTGTTACAATGTTTACAGTCAATTGAAAGCTGCATTTCTCAAACCCTTGTTATAATCAGAGATATTATACCTGTACAACTCCTTGGTTTTGCTTAACTCTATTGCTCAGGTGGCCCACCACAAGTGGTGTGGTGTGGTGTGGGGCATCGGTAGGTAAGGCCATGCAACTACTAAGTGTAGTACGTTGTGTGCAGCTGCAATCAGGGATATGTACGTTTGGTGTACATGGCCTCAGTTTTGCTGTTGATCTCCACTGAGCATGCAGTACCTGGTCAGGTGGGTGGGGATGTCTCGTAGTACATTTAGACAATTTTTGTTATTTCTGTCACCTGCTGCTGGATGTCTGTCATTGGTTGTGTTGACTTGGTCCTCCCCATACTTGAATGTGTGTGTGTGTCTGTGTGTGTGTGGTGCTGAGGGGGTGGTCGGAGTTAGGGTTTTCAACCCTAACAGCAAATTCCTCACTTTGTCGCTGGGAACAACCCTAACTAATGCATTAAACAGAGTTTTTGCCTCTAATATATATATATATATATATATATATATATATATATATATATATGTGTGTGTGTATATATATATATTTATATATATATATATATATATTCTTCATATATCTATATCTATATCTATGTATATATTAGAGCAAAAAACTCTGTTTAATGCATCAGTTGAGTTGTTCCACAACAACAAAAGTGAAATTCAGTGTTAGGGTTGAAAACCCTTGGACCCCAGCCACCCCCCAACCGGCACTGGGGTGTGCATTGGGGTGCGTCAGCCTAACTCTCACCCCATCACATGTGTAAAAGCAGCAGAAGTATTGGAGAATGGGATAAGAGTTAGGACCGAACACCCCAATGCTGCACCCAATGCCGGTTGGGGGGTGGGCTGGGGGTCAAGGGGTTTTTCAACCTTAACACTGAATTTTCTCACTTTGGTCGCTGTGGAACAACCTAACTGATGCATTAAATGGAGTTTTTGCCTCTAATTTCCCTTCTTTTGAGAATGATAATGAGAAACAGTGAACATAATGCAGCGGCGGGGCGTGGGGCCCTGATGTCTTGTGACATAGTAACAGGAACAGCAATGCAAACAGAAGCACTAACAGTGGCACACATGGTAACGCAAGCACGAATGAGAACAGAAAGGGTAACGCACATGGAGGCATAGACGGGAAGCGTCCACCACGTGATGTGTTGTCACATAGTAACATGGTGCCCTCAAATGGAAATGTCAATGGGCATGGTGACGCAAAGTGAAACAGAAAGAGAAACAGTACTGTAGACACAAATGGCAAAAAATAACAGAAACGCAAGCACAAATGAAAACGCAAAGGATAATGCACATGGTGGCGTAGACATGAACGGTAAGTGAAACGGGTATGGAACCACAAGCAGAAGGGGCAACGGTAACAGTAATGTAAGGGCACAGGCTGGTTTTCCCCAAAAGCTACATAGAGGAAGACAGTGAGTACAACGAATGTATGCATAATAATGGGTCTCAGAGCAGAAAATGAGGAGTTGGAATACTAAATAGCTTATATCTCAAGAACCATACGACGTAGAAAAACATTTAAAAGTCATATGATTTACGACTTTCCTGGCTAGTTTTGGACTTAGCCCCTATGAGGGGGCTAAGTGTTTTGATGAAAAGTCCATTATCTTACACCGTTTCGAGATAAGGGCCCTGAAAGGCACAGCGAACGCCGTAATGTTTTCCTATGGGAAAAAAAGAGAAGTTCGGAGTGCCATAACTTTGGCTCCCTGTAATATTTTTTCACCAAACCACTAAAAGGCACAGCTATGGAATGTTGCCTGTCTCCCCTTCAAATTTCAGCCCAAAAGTCAGAGGCGTTATATTGCAGCAGGGCGCCAAAGAATAGCTGCAATGCGTCAGATGCCATAATGTTATCCTATGGGAAAAAGCATCAACTTTGGAGTGCCGTAACTTTGCTGCCATGTAATATTTTTTCAACACAACACTGAAATGCACATCTGTGAGATGTCGGCTGCGTTCCTTCCAAATTTCAAGCCAAAGCACCAAACCGTTCTTTTGCAGCGGGGTGCCAAAGAATTGCTGTCATTTTCCCACAGCCTAGAAAAGTACTGTCGCAATTTACGAAAGCTTTCACAAAAATTTGCGACACTTTCATGAGTGCGACAGTACTTTGCGAAAGTACTTTTTCCAGAAATTTGAAAAACATATTTTTGGGGTGTTTTACCCCAACATAAAGTCATGGCTAGCATCCTCATGGACCGACTAGGTGAATACAAGAAGAATTAGGTTGCTAGAGGGTCCCAATTTTAAATGCCAAGCATTTTTCTGATCACTAACTGAAAACAAAATGGTGGATTTGCGACAGTAAAAGGGCCATTTGCGACAGTAAAAAGTGCATTTGTGACACTGTCGAACTTTTTGTTAACTTTTCCCATTGACTTATAATGGGAAATTGTTTTTTGAATAACTTTTGAACCGTTTAATATTTTTTTATGAAATCTTCAAAAGACACATCGGGGACCCCAGCCGCATGTTTCCTGAAGATTTCAGACCAGTCACACAAACCGTGTGACCTGTCGGTGTGACCATAGAATTCTAGAAAAAGCGTAAATGCACACGCAGATCATGCTTAATAACTCCACAGCCATGTATCTGACCAGTACGAACCTTGGCCCATCCCAAGGCATATGGGTCTTGATCGTGTATTCCAGATTTCAGGCAAATTCGCCAAACGGTTGCAAAGTTAATAAGGTGCAAAATTTTGGGTTTAACATGTAAATGGCTCCTCAACCTAACTATGGTAGCACTACGTGCTACCATAATATATATATATATATATATATATATATATATATATATATATATATATATATTGCTATTCATAGCAAAATGCATCACTTAGGGTTGTTCCACAGTGACAAAAGTGAGAATATTCAGTGTTAGGGTTCAAAATCCTAACTCCACATTCCCCACCTCCACCACCAGCTCCACACACACACACACACACACACACACACATATATGCGCAAGTAGGGGGGAGGACCAAGGCAACATGACCAATCACAGACAACAAGCTAACACTGAATTTCCTCACTTTTGTCGCTGCATAACAACCCTACCTAATTTATTAAATGGAGGGGTTTTTTTTGCCATGAATTTCCTGTCATTTTGAGAAAGCATAGCCTCAAACTACATTGTATATGTTGGTGAGAGTGTGGCTTCCTTTGTGCACAATGATCTGATCAAGATATAGATAGCTTTATCATAATATGAACTTGTCTTATGTTATTAATGTGGCAATAATTCATATGCTACACCTTAGACATGAAAATGAACTCATACAAAAATCAAAAAGGAGAGTAATATGTGTGACACGTGGACCAATAGTACATGTACTCTGCTAAGTAGAAAATAAGCACAGATTTACCTCTTGTACTTTCTTTGTATGCAGTAATATACCAAGACCAGTATAGATAACAGCACTGTAACTTAATATATAATAAAGACATAACACAGTTAGATAAGGCTTAAAATAGATTTATTGCCAAATTAATAGTTGATTAAAATGCAATTAAAAGTCAAATATTATACAAAATCAGTCTCACAAAACAATATTAAAAAAGTATTACATCAAAGTTTAAAATACATGTAAAACAGTATGACAGCTACTTGATGAGGACGTTGTGACAGTAGCACAGAACAAATGAACACAGCTGCCACGATAGTCTCTGTACACTGCTTATCATGTATCAAACAGTGATGATGTTATTGTCATTATGTGACTGATAGTGTGAATATTCCTGGGGTGGGCGAAAAACCAGATGCCAACTGTTTAAACAATAGCAGCAGAAACACATTCTGGTATCTAAAAAAATATACTTATTAAATCTATTTAGATACATTTAATTGAAATATATTTATGTGTAGACATACATATATATACATATACATGTAAAGACTTATAGATATATGGATGCATTTGGAAAATTCCCACCCGACCCCAAATCGAGGTGACTGAGAAATATTATCAGGAACATAAAAATCAGTTGTTATCATTGCAAGTGTCTGATTTACAATAGTGCACAATTGTATACATGTATTTAATTAATTTCTTACACAAACCAAATGAAATGGCATATGCTATCAGGTACTATATACATCACTAAAAATCATCAAAGCTGTAATCAACATCACTAAAAACTTTAAGGTAATAATAAGAAATGCTTGCACACAATACTATGAATATAAAATTAATAATCTATTATTGAGAAAATGGCACCTCTTGTTAATAAACAAAGTTTTACCACAACAGTCTTTATTACTGTTAATGATACGTATATGAAACTCATCACAAATTAGATAAGGTGTACTCAATATCTACATAATATTAAGTAATATATTAAGAATATGTTGAAATACTTGTCAATTAAAAAGTGTAAAACTGCAAAATATGTATAATTGTTTAATACATTCAGTTAAATAGCAATTAAGACAGCTGCTAAAAAGCTAACAGTACTGACTTTAAATATTATATTAATAATCATATATACAACACAGATGTACGAAAAGAAAACAAACATAGTACACTGTTGCGATACAATATGGATACATAGATACATAGACAGTGTCGGCAGATAAGGGCCTATGGCCCACCCAGTCTGCCCATTTGAGCTTCTAAGTTCAGTTTATGTTTTCCTAGAAGTCTGTTGCCCCTTACCCCTGACCTCCAGAATTCCTTTATGTCTATCCCATGCATTCTTAAATCCCATGAGTGTTTCAGCCCCCACCACTTCCTCTGGCAGGGTGTTCCACTTGTCCACCACCCGTTCTGTGAAGAAATTCTTCCTCACGTTTCCTCTGAATAGTCCTCCCTCCAACTTCATCCCATGCTCTCTAGTCCTGGAACATCTTTTTCACTTAAAAATAGTGTATTCCTGCACCCTGTTCCTCCCTGTAAGATACTTGTATGTCTCATCATATCCCCTCTCTCCCTCCTCTCCTCCAGGGAGTACATGTTCAGTTCCTTCAACCTGTCCTCATAGGACTTGTGATGCAATCCATGTACCATCTTTGTTGCCCTCCTATGAACCTTCTCTACCCTGTCTATGTCCTTACATAGGTAAGATCTCCAGAAATGTACACTGTACTCCAGGTGGGGCCTCACTAGTGTCTTGTATAGTGGAATTATGACCTCCCTTTTCCTGCTGGTGATGCCCTGCCTATGCATCCCAGCATCCTATTTGCTTTACCTGCTGCCTTGTCACACTGTTTCCCTACCTTGAGGTCATCAGAGATGATAACCCCAAGATCCCTTTCCTGCTTGGTGCATACTACATCCTCACTCCCCAACTGATATATTGTGCCAGGGTTTTTGTGCCCCATATGCATCGTCTTGCACTTCTTTGCATTGAATTTCAACTGCCAAACCCCTAACCATTCTTCAAGTTTCTGCAGGCCCCTTCTCATTCTGTCTACACCCACTGGTGTGTCTACTCTGCTACAGAGCTTTGTGTCATCAGCGAACAGTGAAATTCTGCCTTCTAGGTCCTGCTAATGTCACTGATGAAGATGTTGAATAAGGAGCGGTCCAGCACTGATCCTGTGGTACCCACTGGTCACTCTTCCTCTGTGGAGTGACAGCCATTTACCACCACCCTCTGTGTCCTGCCGCCCAGCCAGTTACCTACCCACCACACTACTGTCCTGCCCACACCCATATGGTGTAATAGTCTTCTATGTGGCACATTGTCAAAGGCCTTGCTGAAGTCCAGATAGGCCATGTCCACTGCCCTCCCCTGATCCACCTCCCTAGTCACCCAGTTAAAATATTCAATGAGGTTGGTCTGACATGACCTCCCCCTGGTGAAACCATGCTGCCTTGGGTCCTGTGAGTCCATTGACAACCAGATGTTCACCAATCTCCTTCAGTAGTGCTTCCATGATCTTCCTCACTACCGAGGTGAGGCTGACTGGTCTGTAGTTCCCTTCCTCTTTGTTCCCACTTTTATATAAGGGGACTACATCTGCTGTCCTCAGTCTTTGGGTACCTCCCCTGTTTCCAGTGATTGGCTAAACAGGATAGCCAGAGTTCAGCCACCACCTATCTTAGTTCTTTAAGGACCCTGGGGTGCACCCCATCTGGCCCAATTGCTTTATCAACTTTTATTACTTCCAGTTCCTTCAGGACCCTTTCTCGTGTAAAGGGACTTGTGCCTGTTTCTGCACCATTCTCACCCTTGTACTCCCTTCAGACCCATTACACTCCTCTTCCTCAGTAAAGACTGAGCAGAAATACCTGTTCAATATGTCAGCTTTACTGTTGTCATCCTCCACGCGGCCCCCATCCTTCCCCTTCAGTCTCACTATCCCTCCCTTTGCCTTTCATTTTTCACTTATGTACCTGTAAAAGGTTTTGTCCTCTCTACCCACTGATTTTGCAGTGTGTTCTTCTGTCTGAGCTTTGGCTTCCCTTACTGACTTCCCTGCCTCCCTTTGCTTCTCCTGGTAATTCTCGCTATCCTCTTCTGCCTGTGTCTTTTTGTATTGCCTGAATGTGATATTTTTGGCTTTCACTTTCTTTGCTACCTCTTTGGAAAACCATAATGGTCTCCTCTTCCTTTTCCTCTTGCTAACCTGCTTAATGCATAATTCTGTTGCTCTTGTAATCCCCATTTTAAATACTGCCCACTGTTCCTCAACCCCTGATTCCTGCCCCTTTCCCCTTAATGCCTCTTTCAAGTATCTCCCCATTTTCCAAAGTCTGCCCCCTAAAATCCAGGATCGTGTTTTTGTGTGGTTTGATTCTGCTCTTTCTGTGATTTCAAACCACAATGACTGGTGGTCACTGTTCCCCAGGTGATCCCCACTGTTACCCCATCACACTGTCCCTGTTTGTGAGCACAAGGTCCAGTATTGCCTTCTGCCGAGTTGGTTCCATGACCAGTTGCTTGAGGAAGGCACCCCTGAAGGGAGTCCAGGATAAATCTGCTCCTAGTTGGTGCTGCTGCTGGGATGCTCCAGTCCACGTCTGGAATATTGAAGTCTCCAACCAGTACTACTTCACCCTTGTCTGCCATCCTTTGGATGGCTAGCATTAGCTCCCTATCTGTTTCTTCCTCCTGTGATGGTGGTTTATAGACCACACCTGTGCGGATGGCTGGCCCCATTTTCCTTTCCAGCTTAACCCACAGTATCTCTCTCCATTTTGTTCCTCCTGGATCTCTGTGGCCCTTATGTCATTTTCACATACAGTGCCCTCCTCCTCCCTTCCTACCTGCCCTGTCTCTTCCAAATATGTTGTAGCCAGGTATAGCCATCTCCCAGTCATGGTTATCATTACACCAGGTTTCAGTGTTGGCCACAATGTCCAGTTCTGATTGCACCATGACAGCCTCCAGATCTTCCATCTTGTTGCTAAAGCTCCTGGCATTGGCACACATGGCTTTCCATGATTTAACCTCCCTAGACTGTTTCACTGTTCTACTCCAGCCTCTTCCTTGGTTGTCCTTTATCCCTGGTTCTCCTTGCTGTCTGCCCTTCTGCTGAATTTTGCCCCTTTTCTGCCTATCCACCTCTTGGCCACTAATCTCCATCTTTTGCACACATGCTTTGTAGAGCTAGCCACTCCTCTGGTTCACTGGTTCCTGCTAGCTGTGGGGGTGAGCAAGTAGGTACACCTTGCTGGCCTTCCACCCCTTTGCTAGTTTAAATGCTTTTCAATGTAGCATTAAACTTATCATTAGTGCTGGATTCCCCTCAGGATGGATGCAGGCCATCAGGCTGAACAAACCTCCATCCCTCAAGGTGGGTCCCAGTCACCAATGAATCAAACCCTTCCTCACAGCACCAGTTCTTCAACCATGAGTTAAAGTTCCTGGTGCATACTTCTCTCCTTGCCTCTACTTGAGGTAGTACTTCTGAGAAAGTGACAGAAGTAGCTACTTGCTTGAGACCCTCCCAATTTACTAAACTCTTCCTGAACTTCCTTTGCTCCCATTTTCCAGGTCATTAATACCTAGGTGGATAATGACACCCAGCTCACTCTCCTGTCTTGCCTTCCCAGTGATCCCCAGGATCTTCCTTCCATCCCTCCATGCTGTGGCACCTGGTGACACCTCACCTCCTGGATGTGTTGAGTTAAGTCTAGGGACAAAAACACCATCCACACCTGTAATACTCAACATGTCACAGTGATGCCTGTATTACAGTATGCTGCTCTTAAGTACAGGTCAGCAGATCAGATAGAAAACAGTTTACAATTGTTCTAATACAAAAGTGCACAAACAAATGCAGGATATCTTTTACTCATCAAAAATCCAAATAATATCATGGCCTTGGTACAAGTGTTTAAAAGACATGTGAAACACAGTTTTGACATGCACATGGACAAGTATTGTGCCTAAGTTGAGGCACACAGTTGGCAAGTGTGCCAAGTAATACTTATTCTGGCTGCATACTAGTTACTCAGAAGAAAAGACAATGACAGAACAGGAGGACCAGATAGTCATATCTCTTTGCCATCTCAGTCTTTCTTAGACATCTAAGTGTGGTTTCTCTAGTGACTGTAAAGACAGTTTGTGACCAATTGAAGACCACTATAACTATTTTCACTGTGTCACTGATTAACATGACTATTTTATAAGTCAGATTGAGTAAACATATGCATGTAAACCATGCGATGTACTAACAGTGTAATACTGGACACAGATTTGCATAAAACAATACTATTTATGTATCAGAAATCGCTCTGTAACAAAATGGACAGCAAGTTATGTCACTTGTTGTGTGACTATTCTTCTGATGCATGAAGATTGTAATAGTTCTTCAATATCAGGACATATGCAATTTTTTAAGTGTCATGGTAGCCTCTGTTTAAAAGTGCTTGTGGAGTCATTGCATTCAACCCAGCCAGTTCTGTACCTCAACAAAGAAGTGTAATGTCCAGAATGTACAGACTGGCCATAGTGGTAGATCACAACCTGAGTGTCAAACACTGCTTAGTTAATTACAATTCTACCAGCTGTGAAATCTGTGATAGGTGTCAACTCTGAATCCGTTAAGAGTCAAATCTATGCAATACAAGTATAAGATATTGAGATGAAGTCCTGAGATGTATAGACTGAGTACATGTCCCTCCACACCTAACACAGAGGTGACCACTTTCTGCATTGGGAAACAGCTGCTGGAACTTGACACTTTGAGAGTGAGTCACAAACAAAGAAACCCAAAGCATGTCCTCAGTGGTTTCTTGCTCTGAATGACCACATGACAGACATACATATCTGGTAACACATAAGACAGTGAAGTATTGTCGCATTGGAATCCCTTCTTCATACAAACTTTTTATGATGACCATCATAACTCAGTGGTGTCCTACTGCATGTTAGCAGCAAACGTACTGCACCCATCATATGTACCTAAGACCTGTTGTAGAGGTGTCAGTGACTGTACATTGTGTAACTGATCAGAAGTCACATTGACAACTTCCTTAAATGCATTTGATAAGGGAGTGTCTTGTAAAGCTGATATTGCCTGCACAAAGTGTGGCATGTGGAGAAAAGCTTGCATAGCTGAATTAGCATAACCGTTTACTCTAGTACTGTTATCAAACACTGGGACAACAGCCACACCAAGTGACTTCTTAGAAACAAATGATTCTGCATCTGTATTTGACATACTGACCTTCTTGTTACTGTGCACAGTTGATTCAGTAGTGGCAGCTCATTTTATCTTGTTGCCAGCTGAAGCTGTGACTGTGGGATGTGAGACAACCACATACATAGGTAGGGGAATGGGAGACATCTGTGGCTGATACAGAGTACGAAATCTGTTGTACTCCACAATACATCGCTTATCAGTGCGTATCTTCTGTGGTGCTAGTGTTATGTTCTGCAACCCAGAAAGACTGCGGGCTCGTGAAAGTGCAACATAGCTCATGCCATCTTTGAAAATGTCTGTGCCTATGTCCACCATTGCTGAATCCAAACTCAAGCCCTGTGACTTGTGAATGAAAACAACATATGCCACACATATTGGAAACTGTTTCCTGTTGACACAGATATCCTTAAATACATGGAACTTAACACAGGTACGATCAATCTTCACAGACTGTTCCATGTTGTCAAAGTGGACAAGTGCCTCAATAAACATCTTCTGAACATTGTATATGAAGTCGATGATGTGACCCATAGCGTTTACCATCACTAGGCTCAACATCAAGAGTATGCCTTAGCATGACATACATTCTTACAAACTGTAAGAACAGCTTCCAGGCCAGCTGTGCGTGAAACATCTGACTTCAGTTCAGACAGTTGTTCAGTCATCTTTGCTACCAGCTTCCAACTTAGAATTACACCATCAACTGTATCAACAGCATGCAGTGTGAAGATTTCTTGATTCTCTCTGCAACATAACATGGTTGAATTCAACACATTTCTTAAGCCGTGGCATAAGACACACAATATGTGAGTCCTTGGAGTACACATTTCTGAAAACATTGCATGCTCTATGTATGGATGTAGTATCCATTGTGATTCTTCAACCATTTAACATTGAAAGATGTTGTGGTGACAAAGAACCTGTATGAACTTGATTCAACAGTGCCTTGTAAGCCAGATCACCACTCTGCCACATATTCTCACACAACTCGACATAGGTAAATAACTCCCACAGGTTAAAACCTGCAATGCAGCCTAGTGTATTCTTAGCCTGCTTGACAGTCAGAGCTGCAAAGACAAGTTCCGCATTAACTGGTGCAAGTTGTAAAAGGTCTCCAAATACAACAATGCTTTTACCACCAAATGTATCTCTATAATCAGCACCCAAAAATCTCCTGTAGACGTAGGTGTATACAGGCAAGCATCAAAATAGAGACCATGCTAATCTCATCAATGATTAGTAACTTCATCTTAGTAAACATAGAATGAAGCTGAGATACAACATCAAATGACAGCTTATGATACTCTCCTGCTTTGCCATGCTCCACTGGTAACATGAAGAGACAGTGTAGCGTAACTTCAACAATGTGTTTTGCAGCTAGTCCAGTGGGAGCACTAAAAGCAACAGACATTGATAAGCCTGTCAGTTTCCGTATTTCAGCTGTACTGGCCTCTATAAGGAAGCTCTTACCTGTACCTGCTGAGCCACTAACAAACATAAGTAGTGACTTGTGGTCAAAACAGTCACATTTTTCTATTCATTTAGTATACCGTGCGGACAGCATCAGTAACTGCAGAGTGCACCAGACATTGTTGCTCATTGAGTCTTTCTCTCTCAAATCTGCTGGATCAACAGTGCAGAGTGTGCTATGTTTCCATAGCTCTCCACTTCAGAATGAGTACTTCTGGGGCATTCAGAGGCAGAGGTACTCAAGTATACCTCTCCTTCGGATCAAGGTTATCCTGTGAACTAACATGAGTGTCCTATTCAATTTGTTTCTGTGCATTTTCAAGCTGTTCCTTCTCAGCATCCAGTCTCTGTATATATGTGTCAGAGTATTCAGTTTTGAATGTGTCATGACTGTGATTGAATTCTTCCTCAAATGTATCACAGTCACCTTTCAATTCAGACTCATTCCTCCAGGGTTTAAATAAGAATAGCAGAGCAAAGTAGTAATGATCTCTGCTCTCAGATGTGTCTAGATGTAATTTGCAGTGGTCAATGAGCCAAGGCTTATGTATCTTTACAAGACAGCCATCCACTCCTCTGACCTTATAAATGTCACGTGTGCAATCAGGTGAGACATCTGTCTTGTAGTCGTACTATTTAGCCACCTCAGATAGACACATACCATCCATGTCTCTGTGTCAACGGAGGTAGTATGTGTAAATGAGGTTATTCTTCAATATATGTTTTGAAGAGGAACTATTGAGAGGCCAGTTCCTCAATTTCAGCATGAGGAATAAGTACACGTTTATGCTTCTCTTTGTAGTTTACACTGAGAAATCACACAGCATCAGATTTGCCATCCAAATGTGTACCAATCAAAGCGATCGCTGGCCTCATAAGAACCACATTCTGTGTGTGATAGGGTCTTCAATCCCAGTGACCACAACTGAGATGTCAGTGACTTGCTTGAACTGGCAATATCGTCCCAAAAATCTTGCAAGCTTGTCTGTTCATGTTTGGTGATGTACGAAGTGATGTACAGAAGCAGAGCCAATGAGTTGTGAGCCACAAACTGAACATCTATGTTTGCTTGCCACATTAGAAGAAGAGTGGGGTTGTAGTCATTGATGTACACCTCATTCTCATCCCTAGGTAACTCATATACCCTCTTGGTTGATTTTGCATTCAAGTGGTGTCACATAGCTGAAAACAGTTCATTCATGTGACCTTTCTAACGAACATGTCTGGGAATTCCGAAGCAACATCTTGTATACCAATCAGATTTGCTCTTCAGTATCTGGCAGCAATATTTTGTAAAATATGGGATTGAAACTTCTGCACCAACTTCCACAGAGTAGGACTGTCATACTTGTCTGGTATGTGATGAATGATGTATCTCTTAATGAATGCAAGCACTTCTGCTGCGTTCACCTATGCGTGGGGTGTCCTTGATCCACAGTAATATATGACTATGAGGAGAACCTCGTGCCTGATATTCCTTCCTCCAGGAGTAATGCTCCACAATACCAAGAGGTGGATTGTTCTTTGACAAAATGAAAGTCAGAATATCATGGAATCGATTGTGAAAATGTCTAGTCACAGACACTGGGTCAAGTGAGCACATTTCTGTGACAGTCATTGATGAAATGCCCTCTACATCAAAATTTTCCCACTTAAAGAGTTCAATCACCTTTTCCCAGGTGTACTCAGCACAGCTGAGTGTGATGAACCATGTTGCTACACCATACTCTCACAGCATAGTCATCACCTCAGAGTGTCTGTGATACCAGTATTCTTTGGTGCCACATAGATGTGACATTATGGAAGACAAATTGGCCTGCCCATTTTCATCCTTTTGCTTTAATTTCTGCAAAAACTCAATGGCAGTGACTTCATCAAGTGGAGTTGTGAGCCGTATAGTATGTGCAATTGATGCAGACAGTATGCTAAGCTCACTCTCCCAGAGGAGATGGAACAAGTACTGTATGTTGTGTCTGAATTTGCCATACTTACTGAGCACGCGACTGGTACGGTATTCAGCATCTTGCACACACACTTCTCTATCATCTAGAAGTCCACCTAACCCTTTTGGAAATAAATCTGGAAAACAATGTGCTTCCAATGTCACCTCCCAAATGCTGAGAGGGGCACCTTCCACCTGTTTCATTTGGTACAGATCAGTGTTATCCCCAATTGGATCTCTGCCATGCAGTGGATGTATAGTGTACTGTTCATACACATTATCATTTGTCTCTGCATTGACCTTCTCAATCATTGGTTTTGTGGTATCCAACACATCGTGTTCAACAAACACACTAGTCATGCGATCAATGTCAAGGTCTGCATAAAAGGGATTGTTGCTCTTCAAGTAAGTAAGAGCAAGCTTCACCTTCTCTACATTGAAAACATCCTACCAGATGACCTTTGATTTTGTTGGAACACCATTGACAAGAATCACCAAACTGTTCTCACTTGAGATTGCCTCCACATTTTCTTGGAGAGGAAGTGGAAGATACATAAAGGAACCCTTAAGAGACCTAATTAGTTCTTTTTGTGGAATGTTCTGTGTTTTTGTATTCAGACGTAGAATAGTTTGAAACGGGTTCATAGTCTGAATAAGAATCTGTTCAAACATATTCGATGTAGCAATCTCAGCAGATGTAACATGTGCCTCCATATTGTCCAACAGTGACCTTGGTGGCAGAGTGTTAGTCTTCACCTTGGAGAAATAGTGCTTGCACATCACAATGATTGGCTCTAACTGGAAGTCACACTTTAACAGCAGAAATGCTGACAGTCAAAAACCACATGTCATTGTATAGTGACAAGGTTTCCAGATTAACTGTGACCATTTGTTTCTGGTAACAGAGTCGATCACATGACACACATACAGAGTCAAATGTCTGTCTTTGCCGACTCAAATTTGGAAATGGATTTCCAAACTGCTTGATAATATCTGTTTCTAAGACAGAGACAGAATTTCTATCAGCAATTGATGACTGATCAATCACAGTAACTGTGACACTGCTGTTTCGTTGCAGCTGTTTCAGAAATGTCATGGCACCATGCATGTCACCAGACTGCAGTAACTCATTAAGATGAGTATACTGTGCAACAACTCATCGTACCTCATAAACCCTATACACAAGTTCTGCATGCCTGATTGATGAACTGCCAGCATCTGCATGTGGTGAAATACACTGTCACAAACACCACTATCTAGAGCATGCTAGTGAATCACCCATAAGTCCAGTATGTGGACAGATCTCACAAGGTCTATAAACTCAAACAATTTATGTATGTCTTTATGATCAGGAATGACAAACAGATTGATAAAGTGCTTGACTTTATCAAATGACGATTACCTCAGTTGCCTGTCGCATCACATGTCCATGCCAGACAGTGGCGCTTATGAGGCTGAACAGTTGACTCAGACTCATCATCTGACTCAGTTATGATGTCATCACATATGGTCAGCACATTACACAGTTTCCGGACTCATCAATAATGAACTTCGCTGTCCTTTTTCTGTGAGTAATATGTCTCCTCCAGAAATATGTCTCTGAGTGCTGTGTGTGTGTAGCCAGCTACCTGTGAAAACATCACAGCAGTTGTGCTGGTTCAAGACAGGATAGTGTTGTAACCTCATCTTAATGCTATACACAACTTCTCTGAATTGTTCAAGTGCATGTGCCATTTTACCCCACAAGCATTGAAGAACAAATACTGCTATGTTGACAAATGTACGAACTCTGAGATGCAATTTCATCAAAGACAGATAAGTCTTTAGTGTTTTGTACTCACGTCTCATCACAGCTGAGATAAGTCTATCTAACTTAGCTTTACAAGCTAGTGATCAGAAATACTTTTGTTTCCTCAGGTGAGCATCAGCAGCCATACCTTTACACTGTTGCTTAGTACATTTGTTTATGCTTGCCTTTGCAACATTATTCTTTCATCTGGGAGTTTTCCACAACTGTTGCTGAGCTGTGCATACTTGGCTTGCAGTTGAGCAAGTACATATAATTTCTGTGCAGCGCATAACCTGTGAAGTCACTCCTTGAGCGGAATGATAATTCTGTTCATATCTTGATGTAGGATGTGTGGTTTTCATACCACTCTTAAGCAACTGTGTACTATTATGATACCTGTTTCATCTCTGCATAGAACTGCATCTCTGCTTAGAAGGCACCTTTCTTCTCTACAAATTCACAGTAGTGTGGGAAAATGTTTCATGAATATAAGACACCTGTATAAGAAATAGAGAAAAACAAATATTTAAGGGTGAGAAAACATAAGTTAATAACATTGCATAGACATACACACTGTACATCTGTCATATTATGTGAATAGAGAGCATTGCTAAGAAAACATTGCACACATAATCCTTCTCACAGCACAACACTAGTGAAGACAACATGCAATGCTTTTAGATGTCGCACAATAGAAGCTTAGTTATAACATGGCACAATATCTGAAACCAGGTCAGAAAGTTATTTTTTTTAAGTTTTCACTATACACACTATATTGGTCAAAAAAACAGATATTTTTGCGACATTTTCACAAAGTAGTGTCGAATGCATGACAGTGTCGCAAAAATGATGTCATCAGCACGACAGTGTCGAATAGTAGTGTCACAAAATAGTGTTGCATGCACAAAAGTGTCGAATAATAATGCTGAATATACATGATAGTGTCACAAAATGATGTCATCAGCACGAAAGTGCCGAATAATAACATTAAAAAAACACCCTCTTTTAGGCTAAGCCAGTCAGACACTGCTTTGTATTTGAGTGACGGATGCTTACACCAATGGAACATAACATTGATCAGGCCATGTCAGGCAACCAATCACAAATGCTGAAAAGTGGAGAAGAAGGACATAGCAGCCATCTTAGAAAAAAGTCAACAACCTGGTTTACTCTGAGTAAGTACATTAAATTTTCTAAACAATTTTACTAGCATTATAAAACTGACAATGCCACAAAAATAACATTAAACAAAATGTTCTTTTACTCATCTATTTTGACTATAACAATATAAATAATCTGTTATGCTGTGGAAAAGTAATTATAACTGTTTAAAGTCAGAGTGTCAGTGAATACTTACTAGCATAGATAGAGCTTCAATTGGAGGCAGAAAGCAGGCAGCATGTGTATCATAAAACAAGAGGCAACCAATAATAGTTAGCTGTTTACTTGTGATTGTTTGAACTAGCCTATCAAAATGTAATATTTTCCCACCTACAGTAGTAGCCACAGACATTGCCAGCTATTTCCAGATATTTCACGAAATTTCTAAAGAGTTTCTCTCTGCTGCCACTACTGTGGAAATGCAGAAAGTAGGAGATTTCTCTAGAAATATCACAGAAATTTCAGGAAATAGCTGGCAATGTCTGTGGCTACTACTGTAGAAACCTAGCAACATTTCTGCTTGATAGGACGTGCACCCATTCAGTGTAGGCATAGTGCATGCATCCACTGTATTGGTTAACCATCAAAAAGCATTAGCCAATTATTTTGTTTTTTCCTATGTTTTGGGACAGCCCACCAAAGCAATATTGAAGCAGAGAGGGAAATTTCAGTTCATATTCAGTAGTGACTAGACACTGCAGGACAAACACTGATTTTGGTTTTTTTGGTAGTCCTCTGTTCACTGCTCAGTTTAAAAGCCTAGAATGGCAGAAAACAACAAATGCACTGTGTGGGTCATTGGCAGCAGCATAGTATGACAAGCTTCAGGGTATGCTCAGAGAAGTCAGTTTGGTGAAGACCAGCAGCCTCCAACTTGCTCTGTTAAGTGATTTGGCAGAGGAGGCATGACGTGGGAGCATCTCATGCCGACAATGCATCGACTACTGAGCACTCAAGCTCATCTGGACATACTGCTGATTCATCTCAGAGGCAATGATTTAGGCACCAAATGATGGGTAGATTTAGTATCAGAAGCAAAATTGAACCTTGCTTCTATAATGAGTATGTTACCTACCTGTAAGATCATATTTTCAGATAATACAGAGTGTAGGGTCTGGCAAGTAGAACAGCTCATGTACCTGCTTGACAGGGCACAAGAAAGGTAAACATACAGGTTTCTGGATATCTTCGCATGTGTGGCATGTACAGCATCGTCACCCTGAAATCAAGTATTGTAATGATTGGCTATATCTACCAGTGTGTACTTCTCACATGCTGGCATTGCCTTTTCCTGAGAGACCTTTGAGATGGAATCCTCACAGTGTTCTAAAAATATCACACTGTTTTAATGTACCCGTAAAAATGGTTCTTTTAAGAACCACAAATCATAGTCAAAAATAGAGAATCTGCATACATAACACATAACACACACACATGCAGTCTGTGCTGCCACAGTAATTGCACAGGTATGGCAAGCCTAACGCATAACATGTTGTCTGTGACTGGAGACTCATGACTCAATATCTCTCCTTTCACTGTCAAGCCACTGCCTTGGTGACACCATGCACAATCTGACTGCACTCACTTGTGTGCATGTCTCACCTCAGGCATGTAGCATTAATGAAAATCAGTTTTGATGAGATGTGACATGATGTCACAACACAATATCTGTAACTTTGTCTTGGAATGGGAAATGCGTACATGTTATGATTCAGCTGTTTATTATCCAGTCTTGCCTTAAATTCTCACTATACATAGTACAAATAATGAGGCTTGTAGTTGGACTATGGTCTTGGACTGCAGGGCAAACCACCATTGGGGGGGTGCAGGAGTGCATTGACTATCTGATGTAATATAACCATTAGTACTATCATCTTTAGAAACTTTTATCTGACCTGTACAATTGTAATGACCATGTCTTTCTACATATAGTAGAAAACAAATGTTTAAACTCAATGAAGATAGCCTAATAATAATAATACATATAAAAATAAATATTAAATTATCTCTCTCACTGTTTATTTCAGCATTAAAAGAGACTAAAAAGACAGCATGAGGATCTGGAGTGCAAGGGAGGTGTGTTACCTGGTGAGGAGGCACAGACAAAAGGCAGCACAAGATTTTAATGTGAAGCATGAACAAGAGGCTGGATACCATGTGGAGTGCATAAATGCTCACCTGAGCTACAGATTTAGGATTAAAAACAAAACATCTACCATGTGCAAGAGGAAGTGGAAACTGAGTGCGCCAGCATTTCTGTGCTTTAAAGAGAAGCGGAGGGTAATGGATAATGGCGCTCCTGGTACCACCTCGCCCACAAAATGTGGGAGACAGCTGGGAAGCCTGAAGCTGTGGAGTGCCTATAGCCCATAAGTATACAAGAAATTAACAAATAAGAACAATAAATATTCCAGTATTAAGAATGCTGTACAGTGACAGTTGGCAGTAGCATCAGTCATTGCATAGAATTGAAATTGTTCAACAGACAAGCATGCATAATGCAGTTTATGTGCAGCACCTCTACCTTCAAAAAATTTAAATGCAGGAGAATAAGAACTTCTCACTGAACATTTGTCAAATCTGAGATATTAAAAATTAGCAATGCACGTTTCACTGTGCATGCTCTTAAATAGTTCTTGTCTTACAGTATGGTCACTGTCTTGTTGCTGTTCTTGCCTATTTAAATCTTTTCTCTGAATGGTGTTTCATTAAATGTCACTCAAGATACCTCAGCATAGTATTGTAGCCAAAACATACAGTAGTACACATGTATGCAGAAAGTAACAGAACAACAGAGACATGAAAATAAATAAATTGCACAGAGTATTGACAATAATTAAACCAATATATATTGAACTCTGCATTCATATATACAGCACTGTAAAAATGTTTTATTATTAATTTACAGAACATCATAGGTGTGTCCCAAGTCAGGCAGAGGTAGTGCCAGTGGGGGCTGAAGCTGTGAAGGGCCATGAGTCTGACACCGAGTGTCATTCTCATTGAATCAGAAGGTAAGACATATCTATGACAACAAGCCAAATAACTGTAGTTGGGCTGTGGCTCTGCACTCAGGCTCCAGTACCTAGTATGGAGGCATTGCCTGGCTAAGGTGTGCAACCTCTTAGTGCCTAACATATGTGCAGCTGGCATCAAAGAGTATACCAATCATGTCCATGTCATTAGCTGGGCTGTCTCTCTGCAATCAGGATCCACTGCCTGATCTGGGTGGGGCATCGCCTGGCTGAGACCATGCAACTCCTCAGTGTTTGAACTAGTGTGTAGCTGGTATCAGAGCCATATATTGATGATGTCCATGGCCTTACTTGGGCTGTAGCTCTGCACTCAGGATCCAGTACCTGGGTTTGGGGGGGGGCATGGCCTGGCTGAGGCTGTGCAACTACTCAATGTACAAACAAGTGTGCAGCTGGTATCAGAGCCATATATCGATAATGTCCATGGCCTTAGTTTGGCTGTGGCACTGTGCTCAGGATCCAGTACCTGGTCAGGGAGGAGGGATGGCATTTCTTGTCTGAGGCCGTGTAACTACTTAGTCACCAAAATAGTATGCAGCTGGCATCAGAGGTGTATACCAATGATGTCCATGGCCTTAGTTGGGCTGTGTCTCAGCACTCAGGATCCAGTAGCTGATCGGGGGGGCATTGTCTAGCTAAGATCATCCAACTCCTCTTTGTCTGAACTAGTGTGCAGCTGGTATCACAGCCATATACCGATGATGTCTATTGCCTTAGTTTGTATGTGGTTCTACACTCAGGATCCAGTACCTGGTCTGGGGGGAGGGTCATTGCCTGACTGAGGCCATGCAACATCTCAGTGTCCTAATTTGTGTGCAACTGGCATCAAAGAGGTATACCAATCATGTCCATGTCCTTAGTTGGGCTGTGTCTCTGCAATCAGGATCCAGTTCCTGGTCTGGGGGATTGCCTGGCTGAGGCCGTGCAACTCGTTAGTGTCTGAACTAGTGTTAAACTGGTATCAGAGACATATACAGATGTACATCCACAGTCTCAACAGATACTCCACAGTATCTAACTTGTGTGCTGGTCTTATCAAGGAAATATAATGCAGATATCACGCCTTCAGTTACACAGTAGGTGGTACACAGAACACAGTACCTGTGTTTTTTTGGACAGGGAGGCGGAAGACTGCATTACCTTGTTGAGGGGCATCAAAGTGATCACTGTTCTAACTTATGTTCACCTGCTATCAGAAGTGTACTGCTGGTCTCCATTCCTTTCTTGGCGTCATCTCATCACTCACCATGCAGTACATGCTCTTAGCGGAAGGGGGCAGTGGCAGGACATTGTCTGGCTGACATCAACAACACCCCAGTGTTCTAGCTAGTCTGCACCTCATATTGGTAAGTAATACCATTCATACCCATCAGTTCAGTTGAGCAGTATCTTTGCAATGAAGACACAATAAGAGGTTTTTTTTTGGGTGGGGGTCATTGCCTACCTCCAGTTCATGCAACTCTTAGTGCCCCGCCACATTTCTCCACAGCTACTATCAGAGGGTGAGGTGCACTATAGCTCAACACCCAGGTCACAACAACTGTTGGGGTGGTCTCTTATTGACTGGCTGACCCCATGAAATTCCTCACTGTTGTTACTTGCACACAGGTTATATCAATCACCCATACCATTCAATTCCTGTGCAGGAGGGATTATTCCATGCTTCAATCTGAACAACTAACAGTTTCACTACTTCTGTGAACCTCTTATAAGGTAGATCCACAGCTGATGTTCATGTCTTTCCTTCAACTTTTGTTCTACAGCCATTAAATGCTTGATAGCATGCAATTCATTAGAATCATAAGTTGTGCACAGATAGTATCAGATCAGCATACCATAGATGTCTAAGTCCACTTGTGCTATCGCTCTTCACTGATCTATCAATACTGCTAAATTGTGGCACTTGTGTACATCCGCTGCCATCAATGTACAGACATATATATTTTAAGCATATAAAATTGAAAAAACTATTGCATACTTATATCACCGTGTTAGAACACTTTGTGTATTAATGTAATAATAACATAGAAATACATATGAAAAACAATACCAGTTTAATGTACATAGACATACCAATACGATCTGTAATCTAAAATCTATAAATGTTTTCCTAGCTGCTGCCAAGGAGACTGTGCAACATCAGCCGCTGCATGCAGTGAAGCAAGAGGCAGATAAGCGGTGCTGAAGGTAAGTGCTGCAATATATGACACACATTGTCAACAAAATCCCCCAAATAATGACTCCAACAACTTAAGTGTGGTTGCTCAGTTTGGCAATAAATTTACTGTTTTGTAAAATCATGGTTTGTCATACATTGTCATCAACTGGTACATTTTACATTTCCATTTCTCATCTCTTACATTTATATACAGTATATACATCTATATTTCTTTTCTTTTCCACTGGTACATTCTATCATTGTCTTCTTTTCTTCTTCTTCCCCCCAGATGTACATCCTGAGGGGTTCTGCCTCTTCTTCTTATGCTGTCAAGGGGTATGACCGTACACACCACCCCTGCCTCTTAGTTCTCACTGCTGTGTCCTTTGATTGTTTTCCATTTCCCATCCCTTCTTTCCTATCCTCCCCTCTTTTTCCATTGCTGTCCACCTTTGGTAGTCCAAACCAAACTGTATCCTGCCACTGTGTTCCACCTACCACAGTTGTGCCCTGTGGTCCACTTTCACAGGGCTCTTTCCCCACTAACTTTTAGGGTGGGTGGGTGGGAAGCTCTCGGAGCAATTTTGTGAGCTCCTTCTGTTGTGCAGCCCTTTTAACTGTCCCTTTCTGTGCCTCCCTCTGACTCCCTGGGCCACTCTCCTGCCACCTCACCATTCCCAGCACTCCCCTTTCTCTGTCCCCCTTTGTGACCTCACCAGATCCTCCCCTTGGGACCTGTTGGCTCTCCAGTGACCCCTCTCCTTTCCCCTCTCTCCTCTCTCCTCCACTCCCCCCCTGCCTCCTGAGCTTTCCACACTTATTTTATTTATTTTATTTAGTTCATAAATCGGATTTACAACCTTTGAGTCACAGACTCATTTACAAAAGCACCTCATCACAGGAAGGGGAAACAACAAATAGTGCGGTGAGACAGGGTGGAACAATACAGGTGCAGTACATACATTATACATATCATAAGACATAGGTATTTTACCAAAGTACATTATACATAGCGTAAGACATAGGTATTTTACCAGAGAACAGAGCAGAGAGTGCTGTTAGGACCTGGTAGGTCATGAAGGCTATAGCCAGAGGAAAATGGAGTGGGGCAGGCTAACGAACCTGGAGAACAGTGGCAGGCCTTACCGTGGGCACGTACACTTCCGGGAACCAAGTAGGTGGTTGCGTAGGGCAGTTTTGAACTGACCAGTTTTAGGGGTGTCTGAGATGTGCTTGGGGAGGGAGTTATACCAGGACGGTGCTCTGTAATAAAAAGACCTTTGGGCAAGGGAGGTCCTGGCTCTAGGCACCTGGAAGGTGGCCTTGGAGGCGGTATGGGTGGCGGTTGAGTGGGAAGCAGGCTGGAGCAGAGTAGTGACACCAGGGGGACACAGTCCAAGAAGAGTCTTTTTTGCTAGGATACCTGTGTGATATTGCAGACGTTCTTCCAGATTGAGTATGTTCATTGTGGCATAGAGCCAGCATGTGTGAGTTCCACTTGGGGCACCAGCCAGGAGCCTACAGGCTTTGTTGATGGGTTCTGGACTTTGGTGAGGGTAGTGGGACCAGCGGCTGTGTATATGGGGAGGCCATAGTCAGCTAGTGACAGGATGGAGGAAGTGATGGCCAACCGTAGGGTGAAGTCAGGGAGGCAGTCTTTGTGACGATAAAGGAGCCCAGTCCGGGTGTTCATGGCAGAGGATAGGGCACTGACATGGGCATGAAAGGAGAAGGCCGAGTCAAAGGTGATGCCCAGATATTTGTATGTTGACACCTGCTCAAGGGGATGGAGGGTGTTGGGAAGGATGGAGAGGGGGGCATTTTTGGAGCTACTTTGGTGGTGTGTAAAGATCATTGACTTTGTTTTCTTGAGATTCAGGACCAGGCGGCGGTCGAGGAACCATTTTCAGCTTAGCTGAAGGAGGTTTGTAGGCTGTTCTGGAGAGTGGCAGGATTGGGGTGCGAGGAGGCAGGACTGCATCATCTGCATATAATAGCAGCTTTCCTGCACAAGAGCTGGGAAGGGTGTTCAGGAAGAGACTGAATAACATGGGGCCCAGAATGGAGCCTTGAGGACTCCCGGAAGGACAGGCAATGCAGGATAGGCAAATCAGTTAGCTTAGTAGCGTTGGGATCTACCATAAAGGTAGCTGGAGAACCAGGCTAACGGGCCAGATGACAGCCCTACTTTACAGAGGTGTCAAGCAATAGTGGGTGGTTCATAGTATCAAAGGCCTTGGACAGGTCAATGAATACTGCCCCAGCCAATTCCCTGCCATCTAATGCAGAGTGTATATGGTGGGAGAATTCCAGTAGAGCTGTGGTAGTGCTGTGACCTGGGTGGAAGCTATGTTGTTCAGGGTACAGAATGTTGTGGTTGGATAGATAAGTCACAAGTTGTGTGGATACTATTTTTTCGAGTGCTTTGGAGAGGGGGGGAGGATGGAGATAGGGCTGTAGTTATTTGGTACAGTGTGGTCTCCATTCTTATGTATAGGGATGATTTCGGCCTGCTTCCATGCCTTGAGTGGCTGAGACACAGGGATCGATTGAGGAGGTCAGTGAGGGACTAGCATGACATCCAATGTTTGGCAGAGTATCCATGAGTCAGGGGTCATCACTCGGGTTGCGGAAGAGGGGCATTTTGGAGGTTGGTTTCCCATCCTGTGGGAGATAGTCATAAAGAAAGTAGGGGCGAGCAATAGCTGGATTGTTGCATACCGGTATGGGGTCAAAAGTGGGCAGGAGAACTGAGCTTAGATCAGTGAAGGTTTTGTTAACCCAGTTGGCTGTCACGGGAAGGGTCCGCATTAACAGCGCCATTTATGATCATTTGAGCGGGAGGGTGGGCAGGTTGTCCGTTTAACTCTTTCATGTTATTCAGAAGGTGCGGGCATTGCCCACATGGATGTCAAGGCGGATTGGTAGTGGCTGGCTTTGGCTTTTCTTATGGCCCGGTGCACTGGTTGCGAGCTGCGTTATAGGCCTGCCTGTCAGCTAGTTTGCCAGTATTGACAGCAATGTGCCATAGATTATCACGTTGCTTCAGCTGTTGGATCAGGGGGGTGGTTATCCAGGCAGCTGAGTGTCTCTTTGTACGGGTGTGGGTGACAGGGGCAAAAACATCACAGGCCTTGCAGAAGGCATTGGTGAGGAAAGCAAGGGCGACGTCTATATCCGTAGCAAGGGAGATCGGGGACCAATCAAGTTGTGCAAGGTGACGCTTAAGTTTGCGTGGACCTCCGGGGTGAAAATGATGGCAGGGGGTGGTGTGCCACGCAGTTTTGAGTGTGGGTGTGGACCAGTGGCAAAGAATTGGCAAGTGGTCACTGAGGGAGTTGGGCAATACATTAATATCCTTTATTTTGTGAGGGCAGTTGGAGAGCACAATGTCAAGAAGCGTGCTAGTCCCATTTGATTGGTTAAATCTGGTGGGTTGAGTCACTAGTTGGGATAGATCGAGGGCTGTGAAGGTATCTTTGATTTGAGCTGAGGTAGCACTGAGCCAGTTGATGTTAAGATCACCCACTATGAGCTGTTCCGCCTTGTGTGGCAGTGAAGTGAGGTACTCAGTGAGGGAGCGGATAGCTTGGTTTTGTTCTCGTGGGGGTACATATGTCGTTGTGAGGTAAAGAGGGCCATGGCCTGGGTCAGGGGAGATTTTTACGGTGATTGCTTGGGCCCCATGATAGAGCTCCGGGGTATGCAGGGCATGATCCAGGAGGGAGTTCGTTAGGTAGACAGCACAGCCCCCCACCTGTGCTTACCCACACGATCTTCTCTGAAGAGGGAAAAGCCAGGAAGGGAGACCGTCGAGTCCGGGGTCAATGGTGAGAGCCAAGTTTCCACTATGGCAAGGACGTCGGGCTTATGTTGGGAGACCCAGCATTGGAGTGCAGCAGTCTTTTTAGGCAGGCTGCAGATATTCATGCAGGCAATCGGAGGCCATGCCCTGTGGAGGGCAATGCACGGGGTCTGGGCCTGGGTTGGGATGGACATTACCAGAGAGCAGGAGGAGCAAGATGGTGAGCCAGAGTGAGGGACTGCAGCTGTGATGGAGCTGATGTCTGAGTGGTCAGGAGGATTTCGAGGGGCACAGTTGGGGATGGGCAGGGAGCTAAGGTGGGCAGGGCTAGTGCAGGAGAGATGCCACCAGCTATTGTGGGCTCCGGAGGGGCATGGGTGCCAGAGGGGGTGTGATGAGGCAGTTAGGCGAGCCAGTGTGTGTGGGGTGCAGGTGGAGAAAGGGGAGTAGAGGGAGGGTTAGAGGAATGGGAGGTGCGAGAGGCTAGCATAAGAACATATGTCGCAGTGTCATGGATATTTAGAACTGTGTTTTTGTAGCAGTGATGGGGTGAAGAGGATCAGCATGAATAATGCAATACCTAAAGGAGTCTTTATGATATGCTGTTGTTAGAGAAATAGGAGGGCTTAGATGAGTAGGGTCCCTCTAGTGTCCAGCCAGTATAACCTGCAGATGGCAAAGTGGGCTGATTGGTTCAACAGCCTCACGTGGGAATAGCTATAAGTGGAGAGCCGACCAAGGGTGGTGGTGGGGGCAGTGGGGAGCCAGCATGTGCAGTGCCGGCGGGGTTCAAACTGGGAGCTTCAGACTCCCTGTACTCCGCGGTCTGCAGTACCTGAGGTCCGGGGGGGAGCACGAGTGGTCCAGTCCCCGCTTTTCGGCTGCTGCTGCTGGGGAGGGCGGTCTCCTTCTTAAGCCCTCACGACCCATGGGCAATCTGGGGAGAGAGAAGGGTTTAAGTACTGGTATGAGGAGGCGGGCCATGTAAGACAAAAGAGCAGATGTAGTCAAATCAGCATTTTTTTCCCTTTTTGCAAATCGCGATCCCAGACTATGTCACCGCAAGCCTTCAGCAATCTTTAGAATTAATAATTACACAAGGGAGATGCAAGGCTACACTATAAGAGTATGGCTAACAACAGCACACTAGTTAAACAGCAGCTTATATGTGGTGGAAATAAAATTAGCAGCACTCAGAGTTCAATTGCAGGCGCTATGTAAGAGTCCAAGTTTAGGCGCCAAATTCAAACTGGGAGCTTCAGACTCCCTGTACTCCACGGTCTGCAGTACCTGAGGTCCGGGGGGGAGCGCGAGCGGTCCAGTCCCCGCTTTTTGGCTGCTGTTGCTGGGAAGGGCGGTCTCCTTCTTGAGCCCTCACGACCCCGGGCAATCTGAGGTCCTGGGGGAGCGCGCAGTCCAGTCCCTTTCGTCTGCTGCTGCTGGGAGGGGTCTCCTTCTTGAGCCCTCACGACCCACAGGGCAATCTGAGGTCGGGGGGCCTTGGCGGTCAGTCCCGCTTTTGTCTTCTGCTGCTGTGGGCGGTCTCTTCTTGAGCCCCGACCCACATTGCTGAGGCCCTGGGACAATGGGATCTACCCTTTTACATGGGCAACCTCTTTGTTCCCAGAACCCCCAAATAATGACACAACAACTTAAGTGTGGTTGCTCAGTTTGGGAATAAATTTACTATTTTTGTAAAATCATGGTTCATCATACATTGTCATAAACTGGTACATTTTGCATTTCATTCTCAACTTTTCCCTTTACATTTAAATACAGTATATACATCTATATTTCTTTTCTTTTCCACTGGTACATTCTATCATTGTCTTCTTTTCTTCTTCTGCCCCAAACATACATCCTGGGGCTCTGCCTCTTCCTCTTATGCTGTCAAGAGTGCAGAGCATACACCATACCCCTGCATCTTGTTTCTCACTGCTGTGTCCTTTGTTTGTTTTCCATTCCCCCCTTCTTTCCTATCATCCTCCCCTTTTTCCCACTAGTCCACCTCCAGCTTGCATTTGGAAGGTGGACTCCCCCTTACCTTTTTTTCTCTACCCCCACTAGCCTTTGCTTTCTCCCTAGACCCTTTCACCTCTCTGTCATAGCCACCTTTCCATGGCATTCTCTATTTCTGTATTGAATAGTGCCAGACCTAAACCTAAAAGGTGTATATCATCACCCCAATAAGTCATCCACCCATTCTAAATGCCATGTCCTATGGCTATTCCCCCCATGCTCTCAATTAGCCTGCCTACCTGTGCATCCATGCGTCTCCTCACCCTGTCCATACCCTTGTAACTCTCTACCTGTCTCTACACCCTTCAGGGTGTGATCTTGGACCAGGCCAATGTAACCTCTGGCCACCACCCTCTTGTTTTTTCAGCATCATGTTTTATTTGGTAGAATACGTCCAGCCAGGGCCTTGTACCCAGGTCATTGTCTCCCAAATTTATCACCATTAAATCTGGGCACTTGTGCTCCTCCTTGAGCCCCCAGAGTTCTGGTAACTGCACCCACTTCATTCCCCTCCAACCTCTCCAAACCAGCCAGACTGTGTCACTGTCCAAACACAACTGTTTTCCCCCTTGTCTCCTTGCAGCCCATTTCTCCTCCCAGTGTATAAATAAATGCCCACAGATCCACACCTCAAGCCTCTGGGACCTTCCTGCATAAGACAAAGCAAATTAATTAATATATCATATTTTTTATACCCCCTTTTTTCCCTCCTCTCTCCCCCCAGCCCTTGAACCTGCTAAAGGGAGAGAAAACAACATCGTTATTGTGGCAAATTCCATATATATTTCTTATAACAATCTGACATCCACCTGCCCTTCTCCTTGATTTCTCCTGGCCTGCTACCCTACGCTGCCATAGCAGAGGCTGCTCCTATCCTAAAGGAGTGGGAGGAGTATCCCTCCAGTGACTCTCCCAGGAATATGAGCCCTTTGTGCAGCACTGCTGTCACCTGGTACCCTGACACCAGCTGCCGTCCCCATGTATGAACAACGCTGTGCCTTTCACCTTTGAGCATTGTGCTGTGTACACGTGTGGAGCCCTTACTGGGCAAATGGTTGCATTAGGATGCTTCTGTAACCATACCCAACTGCTTTTGCCCTGCTGATCAGTCTTCAAGCTCCTTAATAGGATGGTGATTTCCTCTCCTGTCCAGACAACATCCTCCCACTGTATCTCCCCTCCCTTTCTTGACCTACCGTGCCCTACCACCTCACTCAATCTGAAAGACCCACCAAATATGGTGGTGGTGTACAAGGTCTTGAATATTATTGCCTCCCCCCAAGAGCTGCAGACCTGTGTTAATATCCCCATCAACTGCCCCATCATTGTCTCCGATATCGGCTTCCTGATATCCTGCCTTCTATCCTGTCCCCGCATCCAGCCTTTCATCATCCTGCAGATCAGGTTACTTTTTGTTGGGTCCTCCCATCCACTCAGGGTACAAATATGCCCTATCACTGCCAGATGCACCCCTATGGTCACAAGCACCATGTTCTGGTGCCAGCCATCTACAATAAATTGAGTTACCTGTTCCCTTGTTACTGCCCCACTTACCTGCCCTCCATACTGTTCATGGAATCTTTGAAACACCCTCCATGAGGTTTCAAAAGCTCTATCGGTCCTGGGGGCCCAGGAGTTGTGGAACAGTGCTTCAGCTCCCCTAATCCAATCATCCATACGTACGCTGGGATGGTGGTTCCCCTGATATGTGCTCCAGGTGTGATGGTCCGGAATTTGTCCTTCTATGATTGGGGGAGGCAATCAGCTATCACATTGTCCACACCATCAATATGCCTAGCTCTGAATGACATGTTCAGGGTCAGGCCCAGGCATACCATCCTGCTTAACACCCTCATGACCCTCCCTGACATTGTCCTCTTCTTGTTCAGCACTTCCACCATTGCTTTATTATCACTCCAAAAGGTTATTTTCTTGTTCCTGAACTGGCTTTCCCACACCAGCATCACCACCCATATTGGAAAGATTTCCAGGAAATTTATATCTTTTATCACCCCCTCCTTTTCCCATTCTTCTGGCCAAGATGCCACAAACCATTTACCCTGAAAATAACCCCCCATGCCCAAACCACCAGCTGCATCTGTGTGCAGCTGTAGGTCAGTGTTGTATAACCAATCGTCCTGCCAAAATGTCTGCCCATTGTAATCCTGCAGTAACTGTTCCCATATCACCATGTCCTCCCTGGTCCCTTAGTTAATATCTATCCAATGATGGGGCTGCATTGCACCCCGTGTTGTCCATGCCAGACACCATATAAATGTGTGCCCTGGAGCAATGGCCCTGCATGCGAAATTTAGGTGTCCCAACAGCTGCTGTCCCTACTGCAGCTGCACCCTCCTTTGGCCGCCCCATCTTCCCCAGTAGTTCCCATAATCCCTCTACCTTCTTTTCCGGTAATCGGTACAGTTCCTTTGTCGTGTCCAATTCCAGTCCAAGAAACTCTATCATTCAACTAGGCCCTTCCATTTTGTCCTCTACTAGGGGTGACCCCCACTTCTTGGCATAGTGTTTTGAAATCCTGCAGCATGGCTTCAGTCTTCTTTCCCCCCTCACCTATAAACAGGAAATCATCCAAATAGTGCCTCACTGCCTGGTCCCCGAAATGTGCTTGGAATTCCCACTGTAACCATGTACTGAACATCTCAAAGGTGGCGCATGCTATGGAGCATCCCATCGGCATGGCCTTATCAAAATAATACTGCCCCCTACCCGAAATCCCAGTAGGTCCCAGTCCGCCAGCCTGATTGGCAGTAAATGGAAAGTGGACTCTATATCCATTTTGGCTAACCTGGCATTCTGCTTAGCCCTGATGAGTCGGACTGCATCCTCCAGGGTGGCATATGTGACCCTACTGTCCTCCTCACCTATCGCATCATTGACTGACTTCCCCTCAGGGTAGGATAGGTGATGTATCACCTGGTACTCTCCTGCCTGCTTCTTAGGCACTAGACCCAGTGGGGAAATTCTCAGGTGTGGCAATGGAGGGGAATCGAATGGCGCTTCCACCCTTCTGGCTGCCACCTCTTTCTGAATTTTCTGCGCCAATGTGGCCTCCTTGGCTCTTGTGGGTTTGAGATTCTTAGCGTCCGTTGTCTCCCATTTTCCCTGAAATTGTAAACTAAAATCCGAACAAAAACTTGCCCATAGCTTCCTGGCCACCTCCCTGTCTGGGTACCCTCCCAACCACCTTTCTATTGCCTCCTCTCTTATGGGTGTCTGGGCCAGCCAGAAGTCCACCCCCACAGGTCCCTCAGTTGTCTCGGTGTCAGGTTTGGTACACATGACCCTTTCCCCTACCCCCACCCTCCCCTGTTGCTCCTCCCCAGTGCTGCCCCAAAGGACCCCATTGGTCCAAAGGGTTGCTGGTTTGAGTTATCCTGTTTGCCAGACTCTTTTTCCCAACTGTGCCAGCACTTGGATGCTGGGTGATGTCCACTGCACTTAGAACAGACATGCCGGAATCAGCAGTTAGGCCACGTACAGACTGCCCTGTTATATCCCCAGCAGGCCTTCACCCCGCCCCCCAATCTGTCTCCCTCCATCTCCTTCTCTGTCGACCCAAGGATTTCCAGCCACAGGTCTATCTGCCTGGTGTCCCATTTTATGTCCCCAAAATTTGCCGTTGTTTTCCTAAACTTCTCATCATACCTCAACCAACTGTATTCCCCCTTTTATACATGTTTTTATGATGAGTGAATAGGTGAGACAGGGTAGCTAGTTCCGGCCGCTTTTCAATTACTATAGCCGTAAAATACATAAATCCTGTAGACCAATTGTCCCATGTCTTAACCCTCCCCACTTTATCATCTTCTCCTTTCCCTAGTAAAACTACTGCTGCTGCCATGTCCTTCTTCTCAAAGCTATCTTTCTCTTCATACTTATCCATAGCGTCCACATTTGCTAGGGTGAATATATCCATGTACTCTCCCTTCCATATTTTTTATTTCATAGCCGTGAGGATGTGATCTGCCAGCCGTACCCCTGGTGCACCTATCACCCACCCCAACATGGGGGCTGCAGTTGGCACTCAATCACTCCCATCCCCACTGCCACCCCGTCCCCTTAATTTCACCTAACACCTTTTCCAGCTTCCCCAAACCATTCTCTCCCATGTTCTTTAGCATCTGTTCCACATATTCCTTCACACTGCTTTCCAGTGTCACCACCTGATTACCTGTCATGGCTGGTGCTTCGCTCCCCTGCTGGGGCACTCCTGATGGGCCAGGTATGGGGGAAGGAGGCCTGTGTTGACCACTCCAGTTCTGGCTGAGGCAGCAGTGCCATGGGCATATGAGGTTCCGGCACTGGCACTAGTACTGGTTGCGGGTTTGGCTCGGGAATTGGGTCTGGGAGGGCTACTCATGGGCTAGCATCTCCTTTCTTGGTTCTGGCACCCCATGCTTTCTAGGCCCTCTCTTGCTCCTCCCCGATCCTTCCCTTGCCTCCCCTTCCTCTTAGAGCCTCTTTCCCCCTAGTCAGGCTCCGCTACCTCCAGCAGCTGGTTTGCTTTTTCTACCAAGTCTATCACTGCCCTGTAGCATTCTTCTTTGTTAGGCTTGACTTTCTTTGGTGCCATCCTGCTCCTCGGTAGTACCTGCTGCACAAAACAAAAGTTATGACCTTTAGTTTGTTTTTTTGCCCCTTCTTCAAGGCCCAGAGCCTTCTCCTCTCTTGCCTGGGGCTCATGTCCTCCTCCAGGCTCGGTACTCCATCCCTGTTATATCCCCTCTTGTGCTCGCTCTTTCCTTGACCACCCCAGTGGCTCTCGGGCACTCAATAGCCCCTTAACCCCGCCTCTGTTGTGTGGCTATATTCCTGTAAGTGCCCCGTGCATCTCATGCCTCCTGACTAGTGCCCTATAGTACTGGAGAAAAACTCCTTACCATGCGAGATGTGTGGGGAGGGGGGAGCCCCCATCCCCCCACCCCTGAATCCCTTTTGCCCCAAAGTCGAGTGCCTGGCCTCCTGCTCACCCATCCTTGTTATAGGAGGTGGGCCCTGAAGTTGTGAAACAAAATAGGCACCCCTGGTCTGCCCCCACCATAATTGCTCATTGTCCTGCCCCCCCACGACCTTGCACTACGTGGCGATGATGTCAGATACCACCCCACGCAGTAGACTGAGGCTTCAGGTGTCCCTGCTTGTGTGACCTGCTCCCCCCAGCTGCCCTTGTCCCCCTTCAATCCGATTACAAAGGGCTTCCCCAACATGAATGAAGCCTGCCTGACACAATTCAACTATTTACAACAAAATCCTGCATTAATGGCCCATGCACTGCATTGCTAACACATATGCCTTTATGCCTGTATGACACTTCTCATCCAGTGCCACCGATCCAGCTATGTAGGCTACAGTAAATACACTTCTGTCCCATGCCACCCCACACGGTAGGCCAAGGCTTCTGCCACCCTTGGTCGTGCGAATCCAGCCTGTCTGTTTGGCTCTAAACTCTATTAGCCCCAAATGACTCACTACCTTACAAGCCCCCTGGCTCCTGTTGCTTTCTTTACCATGACCCCCTGTTCTACCTATCAAGGTCTTTCTTCATACGCTTGGGCCATGTACCGTGTGGCGATGACATCAGATTCCATCCCACGTGGTAGGCCCGACCTCTGTCCTTCCTGGCTGTGTAGGTCCTTTTAGGCGCTCTGCCCCACTGTTTCCCCCATACAGCTCCCTGCAATGCCATCACCAAGGGGTTCTGCTTATTAACGGCTTTCTTGCTGCCCCTCCCCCCAGAGCACTTTCTTTGCACCGCTCGCTTAAACCCAAATTCTGGCTCTGCGATCTGCGGCCCATTTATCCGCATCCCTGCTAACCCTGCTGCGCACTACCACCTTGACCTTCTCTGAGCTGCAGTCTCCTCACCTCCTGCCCTCCCTGGGTGACTAGAGCCCTTCGCTCACGCTGCAGCTGAACAAACTAGTGCCTCTCGCTCTCACGGGTCCCACTCACTCACAAACACCTCGCGGTGTACCAAAATACTTCCAACTTCCAGAAACCCATCATGGTGTCTACATTTACTACCTCACAGCCCAGGCTGAAACCATGTAGTGCCTGCCCACCACACTATTAGCTGCAAAAAGCCTTCTCTGACATTTTGGTCACTCTGTGCTGTACAATCCATTAAACAACATGAACTGTATGGCATAATTACAGGTAAAGGCAGCTATGCAGAGCCTGTATGGCCTTCCCACTTATCCAGTCCTCGCCTGCTGAAAGTTAAATCTGGACCTTACCTTGTTTCAACAATTTTCCTGCTTTACTCATTGTTCAAGGGGCCTTCATTCCTCTTAGTCATTCTGGTTGTCCAAATCGAGTCTACTGCAATATATTAATTTTAAAACCCTCTTTCTTTTCAATGTTTTTTTTTTCTTTTAGTCAGAATACCCTATTACTCCCAAATGCCAGTGGCTCAAACTTTCTGCTAAACTGAATGTGCTTCCAGAAGAAAAAAACTCTCGGAGCAATTCTGTGAGCTCCCTCTGTTGTGAAGCCCCTTTTAAATGGCCCTTTCTGTGCCTCCCTCTGACTCCCTGAGCCACTCTTCTGCTGCTACCTCACTGTTCCCACCACTCCTCTTTCTCCACGCCCTTTGTGACCTCACCAGGTCCTCCCCTTGAGACCTGCTGGCTCTCATGAGACCCTCCCTCCCCTTCCCCCCTTCCTCCTGAGCTTTCCACACTTATTTGCTGAGGCCTTGGGACAATGGTGTCTACCCTTTTAGATGGGCAACCCTCTTTTGTTGTTAATTACAGAAATACCACTTCTACGCCTTCTTGACAATAAGCTAGAGAAATGGTGATTGATATGTTATATGCAGTTCATATCTGCAGATAGGTAACATAAATGTTAATCACTTAATGTGAGACATGCTTCTTCAGCAAGCATCTAACACCTTGGCCACACACGGTTGTGACATTGCCTGCTTGACACTGTGCACCTCATCAGCCTCCTATGTTGTGCTCACCTAATATCGGTTGCTGCAGTATGAATGTTAACAGTTTCTATCACATAAATTAAGCAATATTCCATGACACAGACTGGGTAAATTATTGGATTTACCACACCTGCTGTAGTTCAGTCACAAAGTGCAGCCACATGACTTAACAACACCAGAAGTGATAAATCCACCCATATAACCACTTTATGTCATGGGATATTGTTATAATACAATGTTCAACTTCGTATTTTTGTTGTTATAGTGACATTAAACTTTTACAGTGGATATACTGGAGGATTTATCATGATCATGTGATGTGTTTTGACCAATGAGGTTACTAACATACTAAAATGCCAGCAGAATAGGCCTAATGGTCTTTCGTGTCTGCTCGTTTGGTCAGCCCCCACCCTGGAAGCTGACCTTGCTGCCCCCCCACACCTTCTCTGGCTTCTCCCTTCCCAATTCTGGATATTCTCACTGCACTGGATTTTGCTTCCAAACCCTTCCCTGTACCTGTTCCACCCCTCTTGAACCCCTCACCATCTCTGCCTCCACCAGCCCCTGGGCAGCACATTCCATGGCTCCACCACCCTCTCAGTGAAGTAGCACCTCCTCCTTTCTCCCAGATCTTCCCCCCTTCCAGCTTCCACCCATGCCCTCCTGGTTGCCCCCTCCTCCTTCTTTCGGATCACTAACTGCTCCTCCCCTATTTACCCCTTCATGTACCTGAAGACCTCTATCATGTCCCCGGTCCCTTCTACTTCCAATGTGTACATATTTAGCTCTTCGAGCCTCTCCCCATAGGTTCTGTCCCCCAAGCCCCAAATCATTTTGGTTGCCCTCCTCTGGACTCTCTCCAGGAGTTTAATGTCCCTCTTTAAATGTGGCCTCCAAAACTGCATGCAGCACTCAAGGTGTGGCCTCACCAAGCAGTTATACAGAGGGAATATCACTTCCCTCCTTCTGGAGGTGATCCCCCTAGCGATGCATCCCAGCATCCTGTTGGCCTTGGCTGCTGCCCTCCTACAAGTCTCCGAGTTGTTCGTCTTGACAACCACCACCACTCCCAGGTCCCTCTCAGCCATCGAGTCTTGTAGCATTCCCCCCCAGGGTGTACACTTGGCCCGGGTTTCTGGCCCTCAGGTGCAGTACCTTGCATTTCCCTGCATTGAACCTCAGCTTCCACTTTCTAGACCATCTTTCCAGAGCCTCCAGATCCCCCTGTAGGGCCACCCTCCCCTCCTCCCCATCCACCACCACCCCCAGTTTTGAGTCATCCACAAAGAGATTCATCTCACTCCTGATACCTGTCCTTATGTCAGAGATGTAGATGTTGGACAGGAGGGCCCAGGACTTATCCCTGTGGGACCCCACTAATGACCCTCCTTGGGGATGAGACTATCCCACTAACTACGACCCTCTGGGTCCAGTCCTGGAGCCAATTGTCTATCCATCTGATCATCTGGTTCCCAACCCCCATTTCTCCCAGCTTATCCAACAGGCCCTTGTGAGGAACAGTCAAATGCCTTGTGAAGTATAGAAAGAGGATGTCCACTGGTCTACCCAGGTCCAAGGCACTCATCACCCAGTCATAGAACTCCACAAGGTTTGTCTGACATGATTTCCCTGGGATGAATCCATGCTGTCTATAGTCCAGGCACCCTGACTTTTCCAGGTCCCCCCAACCTCTCCTTGACAATGCCCTCCATCACCTTGCCCACCACTGATGTCAGACTGACAGGCCTGTAGTTCCCTGCCACCTCTCTTGATCCCCCTTGTGGATAGGCACTATATGCGCCACCTTCCAGTCCTGGGGCACCCACCCTGTCCTCAGAGAGATGGTGAAAAGCTCCGCCAGGGGTTTCGTCAGGACATCCATAAGTTCCTTCAGCAATCTGGGATGTAATTTATCCGGCCCCGGTGCTTTCTCTGTCTTAAGGGATCTGAGGGCTTCCCTCACTCTGTCTGCTGCGATTTCTGCCCATTGTATAAGAGAGTATAACAATTTGTGACTGCAGTTGACATATGTCTCACCACACAGTGCACTGTACCTGGTCTAGTAAGCATGACTGTGCCTGACGTTATGAAGTACTCACTGCACTAACTGCTGTTCAGCTGACATCAACAAGCTGTGCCACAACATGTAGGGTCCTGTAAATGATGTTCACTGCATGTACACATCTAATACTGATATGCATGGCTTTTGATTGAGTAACAGCACGGGTATCCATACTGAGGGGTCATTAGTTAGTATTCAGTAACAGCAAGGAGCCATACTAGAGGGTCAAGAGGTTTGCATTCAGAAACAGCACAGGAACCATACTAAGAGGGTAGATGAAGCCCATTCAGTAATGCTGTGATCCATACTGAGAGGGTGGATGAGGTTTGTATCTGTAACAGCACAGGATCCATATCAGGGTAGGTGAATTTGTTCTGTAACATCACTTGAATCCATACTGAGAGGGTAGGTGAGGTTTGCTTTTAGTAACAGCACAGGGATCCATACTGAGAGGGTAGATGAGACTTGCATTCAGTAGCAGCACAGGGATCCATACAGAGAGGGTAGATGAGGTTTCATTGTTAACAGCACTGGATCAATACTTGGGGAAGGTAAGGTTTGAATTGTGGCTGTAATGGGATCCACTGGAGAGTTAGGAGAGGTTTGTATCGTAAACCGTTGGAACTATACTAAGAGGGAGGAGGTTTGTATTTACTACCAGCACTGGGAGCTGGTCAGAGAGGGTAGATGAAGTTTGCATTGGGTACCACACTGGTATCCATACTGAGAGGGTCTGTAAGGTTTGCATTCAGTAACACCATAGGATCCACTGAGATGGCAGATGTGGTTATTCAGTAACAGCAATGGCTCCTTACTGAGAGGTAGATGAGGTTTCATTCAAACAGAACAGATCCATACCGAAGGGTCGGTGAGGTTTGATCGTAACTGCACGGGATCCATACTGAGAGGGTAGATGAAGTTTGCATTCAGTCAAAGCACTGGTCCATACCGAGAGGGTCTATACTTTGCATTCAGTATCAAACAGGGATCCTGTACCGAGAGGGAAGTTGAGGTTTGCATTCAGCAACAGCACAGCGATCCATACTAAGACGCGTCGGTGGAGGTTGATCTGCAACAGCACAGGGATTCCATACTGGAGAGGTAGGGAGAGGTCTGTGTCTGTAACAGCACTGAGATCCATACTGAGAGGGTCAAGAGTTTTGCATCTTAGCAGCACTGGGAGCCATACTGAGAGGGTAGGTGGGAGGTTTCCGTCTGCAACAGCACAGGACAGTATACTGAAAGGGTCGATGAGTTTGCATTCAGTAACAGCACAGAGATCCACACTGAAAGGGTAGATGAGGTTTGCTTTCGGTAACAACACTGGGATCCATACTAAGAAGGTAGAGGAGGTTTACATTCGGTAATAGCACAGGGATCCATACTGAGAGGGTAGAGGAGGTTTGCATTCGGTAACAGCACAGGGATCCATACTGAGAGGGTAGATGAGGTTTGTATTCAGTAACAGCAAAGGGATCCATACTGAGAGGGTAGAGAAGGTTTGCATTCGGAAACAACACTGGGATCCATACTGAGAGTGTCGATGAGGTTTGCATTCAGTAACAGCACTGGGATCCATACGGAGAGGGTAGATGAAGTTTGCATTCAGTAACAGCAAAGGGATCCATACTGAGAGGGTCTATGAGGTTTGCAATCAGTAACACCACATGATCCTTACTGAGAGGGTAGGTGAAGTTTGCATTCAGTAAGAGCACTTGGATCTAAAATGAGAGGGTCGGTGAGGTTTGCATTCGGTAACAGCAGGGACCATATTGGGAGGGTGAGGTTTGCTTGCTAACAGCACAGGGACACATACTGAAAGGGTAGAGAAGATTTGCATTCGGAAACAGCAATGGGATCCATACTGAGAGGGTAGATGAGGTTTTCATTCGATAACAGCACAGGGATCCATACTGAGAGGGTAGATGAGGTTTGCATTCAGTAACAGCACAGGGATCCGTACTGACTGGGTCGATGAGGTTTCATTCAGTAACAGCACTGGGATCCATACTGGAGGGTAGATCAGGTCTGCATTCAGTAACAGCACTGGAATCCATACTAAGAGGTTAGATGAGGTATTCATTCAGTAACAGTACTGGGACCCATACTGAGAGGAGAGGTGAGGTTTGCATTCAGTAACAGCACTGGGATCCATACTGAGAGGTTAGGTGAGGTTTGCATTCAGTAACATCACAGTGATCCATACTGAGAGGGTAGGTGAAGTTTGCATTCAGTAACAGCACTGGGATCACATACCTGAGAGGGTCAAGAGGTTGTATCTGCACTACATGTGATCCATACTGAGAGGGCAGGTGAGATTTGTATTCAGTAACAGCACTGGCATCCATACTGAGAGGGTCAGTGAGGATTGGCCTGTAACAGCACAGGAGCCATTCTGAGAGGGTATGGGTGAGGTTTGCATTCGGTAACAGGAGTTGGTGGGATACATAACTGAGAGGGGTAGTGAGAAGATTTGCATTCGGACATCAATGGGATCCATACTGTGAGGGTAGATGAGGTTTATATCCAGTGCAATGCACAGGGATCCATACTGAGAGGGTAGATGAGGTTTGCATTCAGTAATAGTACAGGATCCATACCGACTGGGACGATGAGGTTTCATCTGTAACAGCACTGGGATCCATACTGAGAGGGCAGACTTAAGTTTGTATCAGCAACAGCACAAGGATCCATACTGAGAGGGTAGAGGAGGTTTTCATTCGGTAACAGCACAGGGATCCATACTGTGAGGGTAGATGAGGTTTGCATTCAGTAACAGCATAGGGATCCGTACTGAGAGGGTAGAGATGGTTTGCATTCGGAAACAGCAATGGGATCCATACTGAGAGGGTAGATGAGGTTTGCATTCAGTAACAGCACTGATCCATACTGAGCGGGTAGATGAGGTTTGGCATTCAGTAACAGCACTGGGATCCATACTGAGAGGTAGATGAGGTCATTCAGTAACACAGGGATCCATACAGAGAGGGTAGATGAGGTTTGCTTCAGCAATAGCACAGGGATCGAACTGAGAGGGTAGGGTGGCGCTTGTATTCAGTAACAGCACAGGGATCAATACTGAGAGGGTCGATGATGTTTGCTTTCGGTCACAGCACAGGGATCCATACTGAGAGGGTAGGAGAGGTTTGCATTCAGTAACAGCACAGGGATGGATACTGAGAGGTTAGAGGAGGTTTCATTCAGTAACAGCACTGGGATCCGTACTAATAAGGTAGAGGAGGTTTACATTCAGTAACAGCACATGGATCCATACTGAGAGGGTAGAGGAGGTTTGCAATCGGTAACAGCACAGGGATCCATACTGAGAGGGTAGGTGAGGTTTGCATTCAGTAACAGCACAGGGATTCATACCGAGAGGGTAGATGAGTTTTGCATTCAGTAGCAGCACAAGGAGCCATATTGAGAGGGCAGATGACGTTTGCATTCAGTAACGGCACAAGAATCCATACTAAGAGGATAGATGAGGTTTTCATTCAGTAACAGCAATGGGAGCCATACTGAGAGGTTAAGTGAGGTTTGCATTTAGTAACAGCACTGTGATCCATACTGAGAGGGAAGGTGAAGTTTGCATTCAGTAACAGCACTGGGATCCGTACTGAGAGGGTCGAAGAGGTTTGCATTCGGTAACATCACTGGGAGCCATACTGAGTGGGTAGGTGAGGTTTCCATTTGGTAACAGCACAGGGATCCATACTGAGAGGGTCGATGAGGTTTGCATTCAGTAACAGTTCAGGGATCTGCATACCAGAGAGGTGGATGAGGTTGGGGATTCAACAGCACAGGGATCACATTGAGAGGGTAGATGAGGTTTGCATTCAGTAACAGCACAGGGATCCATACTGATAAGGTTAAGGAGGTTTGCATTCAGTCACAACAGTTGGATCCATACTGAGAGGGTCGATGAGGTTTGCATTCAGTAACACCGCTCTAATCCATACTGAGAGGGTAGGTGAAGTTTGCAGTCAGTAACAGCACTGGGAGCCATACAGAGAGGGTAGATGAGGTTTGCATTCAGTAACAGCACTGGAATCCATACTGAGATGGTGGAGGTAGTTTGCATTCAGTAACAGCACAGGGTTCCATCCTGAGAGGGGCGAGGAGGTTTGCATTCAGTAACAGCACTGGGATCCATTCTGGTAGGGTGGAAGAGGTTTTCATTCTGTAACAGCACAGGGATCCATACTGAGAGGGTATGAGAGGTTTGCATTCAGTAACAGCACTGGGATCCATTCTTAGAGGGTAAATGAAGTTTGCATTCAGTAACATCACAGGGATGAATTTATTTTATTTATTTAGCTTTTGTTGACCGGGTAAGTGCACTAAACAAATCCTGCCTATTTTCAGACACGACCGGGGGAAGGGGATACAGATGAATGCCAACTGACCTTGAACCAGATTAAGCTGTTGGTGGTATTTTTAGTGAGTGAACATTGAGAGGGTAGATGAGGTTTGTATTAGTAACAGCACGAGGGATCCATCCCTGAGAGGTTAGGTGAGGTTTCAATTCAGTCACAGCTCTTGGATACATACTGAGAGGGTAGATAGGGTTTGCGTTCAGTAACAGCACAGGGATCCATACTGAGAGGTTAGTGAGGTTTGCATTCAGCAACAGCACTGATACATACTGATAGGGTTGGATAGGTTTGCATTCAGTAACAGCACAGGAGCCATACGAGAGTGGTCGAATAGTTTGCATCAGTACGGGCTAGGTAGCCATACTGATAGGTCTGTGAGGTTGTATTCAGTAACAGCACTGGGATCCATACTGTGAGGGTCGGAGATGTTTGCATCCACAGCACAGGGATCCACTGTGAGGGTCGATGATGTTTGTATTCAGTAACAGCCTGTGGCCACTGGAGGGGGTGAGGTTTGCATTCAGTAACAAGCACAGGATCCATACGAGGGGTAGAGGAGACAGCATTCAGTAACAGCACAGTGATCCATACTGAGAGGGTTGGTGAGGTTTGCATTCTGTAACAGTCACTGGTTCCATCTGAGAGAGTATGATGAGGTTTGCATTCAGAGAAACAGCACAGGGTTCCATACTGAGAAGAGTAGATGATGTTTGCATTTGGTAATGTTACAGGACCATACTGAGAGGGTACATGATGTTTGCATTCTGTAGCAGCACTGGCTCCACTCTGAAAGGGTCAGTGAGGTTTGCATTCTTGTAACAGCACAGTAATCCATACTGAGAGGGTAGATGAGGTTATCATTCAGTAACAGCACTGGGATCCCTACTAAGAGGGAAGGTGAGGTTTGCATTCAGTAACAGCACAGGGATCCATACTGAGTGGGTAGATGGGGTTTGCAATCAGTAACAGCACAGGGATCCAAACTGAGAGGGTAGATGAGGTTTGCATTCAGTAACAGCACACGGATCCATGCTGAGAGGGTAGATGAGGTCTGCATTCAGTAACAGCACTGGGATCCATACAGAGAGGGTCGATTAGGTTTGTACTCAGTAACAGCACTGGGATCCATACTGAGAGGTTAGGTGAGGTTTGCTTTCAGTAACAGCACAGGGATCCATACTGAGAGGGTAGGTGAAGTTTGCATTCGGTAACAGCACTGGGATCCATACTGAGAGAGTCGATGAGGTTTGCATTAGGTGTCAGCACTGGGAGCCATAATGAGAGGGAGGGTGAGGTTTGCGTTCATTAACAGCACAGGGATCCATTCTAAGATGGTAGTTGAGTTTTGCATTCAGTACCCGCTCTAGGATATATACTGAGAGGGTGGATGAGGTTTGCATTCAGTAACAGCACAGGGATCCATACTGAGAGGGTAGATGAAGTTTGCATTCAGTAACAGCACTGGGATCCATACTGCGAGCGTGAGTGAGGTTTGCATTCAGTAACAGCACAGGTATCCATACCGAGATGGTAGATGAGGTTTGAATTCGGTAACAGCACTGGCATCCATACAGAGAAGGTCGATGAGGTTTGCATTCAGTAACAGCACTGGGATCCATACTTAGAGGGTAGGGGACGTTTATTTTAGTAACAGCACAGAAAGCCATACTGATGCGTGTATGTGAGGTTTGCATTCAGTAACAACACTGGGATCCATACTGAGAGGGTCTATGAGGTTTGCATTCAGAAACAGCTCAGGGATCCATACTGAGAGGGTAGGTGAAGTTTGCATTCAGCAACAGCACAGCGATACATACTGAGAGGGTCGGTGAGGTTTGCATTCGGTAACAGCACAGGGATCCATACTGAGAGGGTAGGAGAGGATTGCATCTCAGCAACAGCACAGGGAGCCATCACTGTGGGCGGGCAGCGGAGGCCTGCATCCAGCAACAACACAGGACTGAGTGACTGAGAGAGGGATGATGAGGTTCTCATCAGCAACAGCACTGGGATCCATGCTAAGAAGGTAGATGAGGTTTATATTCGGTAACAGCACAGGGATCCATACTGAGAGGGTAGAGGAGGTTTGCATTCGGTAACAGCACAGGGATCCACACTGAGAGGGTAGATGAGGTTTGCATTTAGTAACAGCACAGGGATCCATACTGAGAAGGTAGAGAAGGTTTGCATTCAGAAACAGCACTGGGATTCATACTGAGAGGGTTGATGAGGTTTGCATTCAGTAACAGCACAGGGATCCATACTGAGAGGGTAGATGAGGTTTACTTTCAGTAACAGCACAGGGAGCCATACAGAGAGGGAAGACGAGGTTTCATTCAGTATCAGCTCTGGGATCCATACTGAGACGGTAGATGAGGTTTGCATTCATTAACAGCACAAGGATCCATACTGAGAGGGAAGATGAAGTTTGCATTCAGTAACAGCACTGGGATCCATACTGAGAGGGTGAGTGAGGTTTGCATTCAGTAACAGCACAGGGATCCATACTGAGAGGGTAGATGAGGTTTGAATTCAGTAACAGCACTGGTATCGATACTGAGAAGCTCGATGAGGTTTGCATTCAGTAACAGCACTGGGATCCATACTGAGAGGGTCGATGCGGTTTGCATTCTGTAAATGCACTGGGATTCATACTGAGCGGGTAGATGAGGTTTGCATTCAGTAACAGCACATGGATCCATACTGAGAGGGTAGATGAGGTTTCATTCAGTAACAACACAGGGATCCACACAGAGAGGGTAGATGAGGCTTGCTTTCAGCAACAGCACAGGGATTGGAACCGGAGAGGGTAGGTGATACCTGGTATCCAGCAACAGGCACAGCGATTCTGCGTCGAGAGGGTCGATTAGGTTTGCTTCGCAACAGCGCCATGATCGATACTGAGAGGGTAGGGGAGGATTGCATCTCAGTAACAGCACAAGGAGACACTACTGAGAGTGTATGTGAGGTTTGTATCTCAGTAGCAGCACTGGATCCATACTGGAGAGGGTCGATGAGGCTTGAATTGTGCAACTGCACTAGGGATCCATACAGAGAGGGTAGATGAAGTTTGCATTCAGTCACAGGCATTGGTATCCATACTGGAGAGGGTCTATAATGCTTGCATTCAGTATCAAAACAGGGATCCATATCATGCAGGGAAGTTGAGGTTTGCATCTGTAGCAACAGCTCAGCGATCCATACTAAGAGGGTCGGTGAGGCTTGTACTGCAACAGTACATAGGGATCCATACTGTGAGGGTAGGGAGGTTTTTATTCAGTAACAACACAGGATCGGAGCATTGAGAGGGTAGATGAGGTTTCATTCAGTAACAGCACTGGGATCCATGCTAAGAAGGTAGACGAGGTTTACATTCGGTAACAGCACAGGGATCCATACTGAGAGGGTAGAGGAGGTTTGCATTCGGAAACAGCACAGGGATCCACACTGAGAGGGTAGATGAGGTTTGCATTCAGTAACAGCACAGGGATCCATACTGAGAAGGTAGAGAAGGTTTGCATTCAGAAACAGCACTGGGATCCATACTGAGAGGGTTGATGAGGTTTGCATTCAGTAACAGCACAGGGATCCATACTGAGAGGGTAGATGAGGTTTGCTTTCAGTAACAGCACAGGGATCCATACAGAGAGGGAAGATGAGGTTTCATTCATTAACAGCACAAGGATCCATACTGAGAGGGTCGATGAGGTTTGCATTCAGTAACTGCACAGGAAGCCAAACTGAGAGGGTCGATGAGGTTTCCATTCAGTAACAGCACTGGGATCCATACTGAGTTGGTCGAGGAGGTTTCATTCATTAACAGCACTGGGATCCATAGTGAGAGGGTAGATGAGGTTTGCATTCAGTAACCGCACTAGGATCCATACTGAGAGGTTAGGTGAGATTTGCATTCAGTAACAGCACAGGGATCCATACTGAGAGGGCAGATGAGATTTTGTATCTCGCAAAGCACAGGGATTCATTCTAAGAGGGTAGAGGAGGTTGCATTCCTTAACAGCAGGAGGCAGCCCATACTGAGAGGGTGGTGAGTTTTGTTATTCAGTAACAGCACAGGGATCCATACTGAGTGGGTAGAGGAGGACAGCATCCAGTAACAGCACAGGGATCATACTGAGAGGGTAGGTGAGGTTCGCATTCAATAACAGCACAGGGATCTATACTGAGAGGGTAGGTGAGGATTGCATTCAGTAACAGCACAGGGAGCATTACTGAGAGGGTAGATGAGGTTTCATTCAGTAACAGCACTGGGAACCATACTGAGAGGATTGAGGAGGTTTGCATTCGGAAACAGCACATGAATCCATACTGGGAGAGTAGAGGAGGTTTGCATTCGGTAACAGCACAGGGATCCATACTGAGAGGGTAGATGAGATTTGCATTCAGTTACAGCTAGGGATCCATACTGAGAGGATCGAAAAGGTTTGCATTTGTAACAGCAATGGTATCCATACTGAGATGGTAGGTGAGGTTTGAATTCAGAAACAGCATAGGGATCCATACTGAGAGGGTAGATGAAGATTGCATTCAGTAACTGCACAGGCATCCATACTGAGAGGGTTGATGCGATTTGAATTCATTAACAGCACAGGGATCCATACTGAGAGGGTAGGTGAGGTTTGCATGCTGTAACAGCACCGGAGCATATTGATAGGTAGATGAGGCTTTGCATCTGCAACAGCACTGGGACCCATACTAAGAGGGAAGCGTGAGGCTTGCATCTGCAACAGCACTGGGATCACCACTGAGAGGGTCGATGAGGTTTGCACTGTAACAGCACTGGGAGCCATACTGAGCGGTTAGGTGAGGTTTGTATTTAGTAACAGCACAGTGATCCATACTGAGAGAGGGTAGGTGAAGTTTTCACCAGTAACAGCACTGGGATCCTTACTGAGAGGGTCAAGAGGTTTGTATCTGTAACAAACACTGGGAGCCATACTGAGAGGGAGGGTGAGGTTTCCATTCAGTAATAGCACGGGGAATCTTACTGAGAGTGTCAATGAGGTTTGAATTCAGTAACAGCACAGGGATCCATACTGAGAGGGTGGATGAGGTTTGGATTCATTAACAGCACAGGGATCCATACTGAGAGGGTAGGTGAGGTTTGCATTCAGTAACTGCACTTGGATCCATACTGAGAGGGTAGATGAGGTTTGCATTCGGTAACAGCTCAGTGATCCATACTGAGAGGGTAGAGGAGGTTAGCATTCAGTAACAGCACAGTGAGCCATAATGAGAGAGTAGGTGAGGTTTGCATTCAGTACCTGCACTGGGATCCATAATGAGAGGGTCGATTAGGTTTGCATTCAGTAACAGCCCTGGGATCCATACTGAGAGAGTCGATGAGGTTTGCATTAGGTGTCAGCATTAGGAGCAATACTGAGAGGGTAGGGTGAGGTCTTCATTAACAGTACAGGATCCAATACTAAGAGGGTAGATGAGGTTTGTATCCAGTAACAGCACTGGGATCCATTCTGAGAGGGTGGATGAGGTATCAGTAATGTTCACAGGATCCATACTGAGAGGGTAGATGAAGTTTGCATTCAGTAAAGCAGTATCAGGATCCATACTCGAGAGGGTAGATGAGGTTTGAATTGTGCAATGCACTGGGATCGACACCTGAGAAGGTCGAGGAGGTTTGTACTCAGTAACAGCACTGGGATCCATACTGAGAGGGTCGATTAGGTTTGCATTCTGTAACAGCACTGGGATTCATACTGAGCGGGTAGATGAGGTTTGCATTCAGTAACAGCACATGGATCCATACTGAGAGGGTAGATGAGGTTTGCATTCAGTAACAACACAGGGATCCATACAGAGAGGGTCGATGAGGTTTGCTTTCGGTAACTGTGCTGCGATTGATAGTGAGAGGGTAGGGGAGGATTGCATTCAGTAACAGCACAGGGAGACATACTGAGAGTGTATGTGAGGTCTGCATTCAGTAACAGCACTGGGATCCATACTGAGAGGTTCGATGAGGTTTGAATTCAGTAACTGCACTAGGATCCATACAGAGAGGGTAGATGAAGTTTGCATTCAGTCAAAGCACTGGTATCCATACTGAGAGGGTCTATAATTTTTGCATTCAGTATCAAAACAGGGATCCATACTGAGAGGGAAGTTGAGGTTTGCATTCAGCAACAGCACAGCGATCCATACTAAGACGGTCGGTGAGGTTTGCATTCGGTAACAGCACAGGGATCCATACTGAGAGGGTAGGAGAGGTCTGCATTCAGTAACAGCACTGAGATCCATATACTGAGAGGCCTTCCAAGAGGTTTGCATCTCGCAGCAGCACTGGGAGCCATACTGAGAGGGCAGGAGGGCCTCCATTCGGCAACAGCACAGGGACATATACCAGTGGGTCGATGAGGTTTGCATTCAGTAACAGCACAGAGATCCACACTGAAAGGGTGGTAGATGAGGTTTGCTGGCAACAACACTGGGATCCATACTAAGGTTGTAGAGGAGGTTTACACTGGTAATAGCACATGGATCCATACTGAGAGTGGTAGAGGAGGTTTGTATCTGCAACAGCAGGATCCATACTGAGAGGGTAGATGAGGTTTGTGGTTCAGTAACAGCAAAGGGATCCATACTGAGATGGTAGAGAAGGTTTGCATTCTGGAACAACACTGGGATCCATACTGAGAGTGTCGATGAGGTTTGCATTCAGCAATGTTCACTGGGATCCATAGAGAGGGTAGATGAAGTTTGTATTCAGTAACAGCAAAGGATTCATACTGAGAGGGTCTAAGGAGGTTTGCAACTGCAACACCACATGGATCCTTACTGAGGTGGTAGGTAGTTTGCATTCAGTAAGAGCACTTGGATCTAAAATGAGAGGGTCGTGAGGTTTGGTATCTCGCAATGTTAACAGGAGCCATACTGAGAGTAGAGAGGTTTGTTTATCAACAGCACAGGGATACATATCAAAAGGGTAGAGAAGATTTGTATTCGGAAACAGCAATGAGATCCATACTGAGAGGGTAGATGAGGTTTTCATTCGATAACAGCACAGGGATCCATACTGAGAGGGTAGATGAGGTTTGCATTCAGTAACAGCACAGGGATCCGTACTGACTGGGTCGATGAGGTTTCATTCAGTAACAGCACTGGGATCCATACTGGAGGGTAGATCAGGTCTGCATTCAGTAACAGCACTGGAATCCATACTAAGAGGTTAGATGAGGTATTCATTCAGTAACAGTACTGGGACCCATACTGAGAGGAGAGGTGAGGTTTGCATTCAGTAACAGCACTGGGATCCATACTGAGAGGTTAGGTGAGGTTTGCATTCAGTAACATCACAGTGATCCATACTGAGAGGGTAGGTGAAGTTTGCATTCAGTAACAGCACTGGGATACATACTGAGAGGGTCGAAGAGGTTTGCATTCAGTAACACCACAGGGATCCATACTGAGAGGGCAGGTGAGATTTGCATTCAGTAACAGCACTGCGATCCATACTGAGAGGGTCAGTGAGGATTGTATTCGGTAACAGCACAGGGAGCCATTCTGAGAGGGTAGGTGAGGTTTGCATTCGGTAACAGGACAGGGATACATACTGAGAGGGTAGAGAAGATTTGCATTCGGAAACAGCAATGGGATCCATACTGTGAGGGTAGATGAGGTTTACATTCAGTAACAGCACAGGGATCCATACTGAGAGGGTAGATGAGGTTTGCATTCAGTAATAGCACAGGGATCCATACTGACTGGGACGATGAGGTTTCATTCAGTAACAGCACTGGGATCCATACTGAGAGGGCAGATGAAGTTTGCATTCAGCAACAGCACAAGGATCCATACTGAGAGGGTAGAGGAGGTTTTCATTCGGTAACAGCACAGGGATCCATACTGTGAGGGTAGATGAGGTTTGCATTCAGTAACAGCATAGGGATCCGTACTGAGAGGGTAGAGATGGTTTGCATTCGGAAACAGCAATGGGATCCATACTGAGAGGGTCGATGATGTTTGCATTCTGTAACAGCACTGGGATTCATACTGAGCGGTAGATGAGGTTTGCATTCAGTAACAGCACTGGGATCCATACTGAGAGGGTAGATGAGGTTTCATTCAGTAACAACACAGGGATCCATACAGAGAGGGTAGATGAGGTTTGCTTTCAGTAACAGCACAGGGATCGAAACTGAGAGGGTAGGTGGCGTTTGCATTCAGTAACAGCACAGGGATCAATACTGAGAGGGTCGATGAGGTTTGCTTTCGGTAACAGCACAGGGATCCATACTGAGAGGGTAGGAGAGGTTTGCATTCAGTAACAGCACAGGGATGGATACTGAGAGGTTAGAGGAGGTTTCATTCAGTAACAGCACTGGGATCCGTGTTACTATAAGGTAGAGGAGGTTTACATTGAGTAACAGCACATGGATCATAGCTGGTGAGGGTGAGGAGGTTTGCACCTGCAACAGCACAGGATCCATACTGAGAGGGTAGGTGAGGCTCTTATCTGCAATAACAGCACAGGATTCATACCGTGAAGAGGGTAGATGAGTTTTGCATTCAGTAGCAAGTAACAAGGAGCCATATTGAGAGGGCAGATGACGCTTGCATTCAGTAACGCACAAGAATCCATACTAAGAGGATAGATGAGGTTTCATTCAGTAACAGCAATGGGAGCCATAAGAGGTTAAGTGAGGTTTGCATTTAGTAACAGCACTGTGATCTGCTACTGAGAGGAAGGTGAAGTTTGCATTCAGTCAACAGCACTGGGATCCTGCATTGAGAGGGTCAAGAGTTTTGTATTCGGTAACATCACCGGGGAGCCATACTGAGTGGTAGGTGAGGTCTATTTGGTACTGGCACAGGGATCCACACTGAGAGGGTCGATGAGGTTTGTATCAGCAATGCAGCACAGGATCCATACTGAGAGGTGGATGAGGTTAGACCAACTAACAGCACAGGGATCCATACTGAGAGGGTAGATGAGGTTTGCATTCAGTAACAGCACAGGGATCCATACTGATAAGGTTAAGGAGGTTTGCATTCAGTCACAACAGTCGGATCCATACTGAGAGGGTCGATGAGGTTTGCATTCAGTAACACCGCTCTAATCCATACTGAGAGGGTAGGTGATGTTTGCAGTCAGTAACAGCACTGGGAGCCATACAGAGAGGGTAGATGAGGTTTGCATTCAGTAACAGCACTGGAATCCATACTGAGAGGGTGGAGGTAGTTTGCATTCAGTAACAGCACAGGGTTCCATCCTGAGAGGGGCGAGGAGGTTTGCATTCAGTAACAGCACTGGGATCCATTCTGGTAGGGTGGAAGAGGTTTTCATTCTGTAACAGCACAGGGATCCATACTGAGAGGGTATGAGAGGTTTGCATTCAGTAACAGCACTGGGATCCATTCTTAGAGGGTAAATGAAGTTTGCATTCAGTAACATCACAGGGATGAATTTATTTTATTTATTTAGCTTTTGTTGACCGGTAAGTGCACTAAACAAATCCTGCCTATTTTCAGACACGCATCGGAAGGGATACAGATGAATGCCAACTGACCTTGGAACCAGATTAAGTTGGTTGGTATTTTTAGTGAGTGAATACTGAGGTGGTAGATGAGTTTGCATTGAGAAACAGCAGAGGGATCCATACTGAGAGGTTAGGTGGAGGGGTTTGCATTCAGTAACAGCACTGACACATACTGAGAGGGTCGAATAGGTTTTATGCTCAGTAACAGCAGCACAGGAGCCATACTGAGAGGGTCGATGAGGTTGTATTCAGTAACAGCATAGATAGCCATACTGATAGGGTCGATGAGGTTTGCATTCAGTAACAGCACTGGGATAAATACTGTGAAGGTCGATGAGGTTTGCATTCATTAACAGCAAAAGGATCCATACTGTGAGGGTCGATGAAGTTTGCTTTCAGTAACAGCCTGGGATCCATACTGAGAGGGTCGATGAGGTTCGCATTCTGTAACAGGACAGGGATCCATACTGAGAGGGTACATGAGGTTTGTATTCAGTAACAGCACAGTGATCCATACTGCTGAGGGTTGGTGAGGTTTGCATTCAGTCAACATCACTGGATCCATACTGGAGTGGTAGGTGAGGTTGTTCAGTAATGTACAGGTTCCATACTGAGAGAGTAGATGATGTTGCATTTGCAACAGCACAGGACCTTACTGAGAGGGTACATGATGTTTGCATTCAGCAGCCCCGGCCCACTGGAAGGGTCAGTGAGGTTTGCACTTGTAACAGCACAGAACTCATACTGAGAGGGTAGATGAGTTACATTCAGTAACAGCACTGGGATCCCTACTAAGAGGGAAGGTGAGGTTTGTATTCAAGTCAGTACAGGATCCATACTGAGTGGGTAGATGGGGTTTGCAATCAGTAACAGCACAGGATCCCAAATTGAGTGGGTGTATGGGTTTGCACCAGTAATGTATGGATCTAAATGGAGAGGGTAGATGAGGTTTGCATTCAGTAACAGTACACGATCCATGCTGAGAGGGTAGATGAGGTCTGTATTCAGTAACAGCACTGGGATCCAGCAGTAGAGGGTCATTAGGTTTGCACCAGTAACAGCACTGGGATCCATACTGAGAGGTTAGTGAGGTTTGCTTTCAGTAACAGTGGCCAGGAATCTTGCTACCGAGAGGGTAGGTGAAGTTTGCATTCGCAACAGCACTGGGATCCATACCGAGAAAGTCTGCGAGGTTTGGTGTTTAGGTGTCACACCGGGAGCCAAATGAGAGGAGGTGAGGTTTGCTCATTAATACACAGGATCCATTCTAAGATGGTAGTTGAGTTTTGCATTCAGTACCCAGGATATATACTGAGAGGGTGATGAGTTTGCATTCAGTAACAGCACAGGATCCATACTGAGAGGGTAGATGAAGTTTGCATCAGTAACAGCACTGGGATCCCATACTGTGAAAGGTGATGAGGTCATCAGAACAGCACAGGTATCCATACCAGATGGTGATGAGGTTTGAATTGGACAGCACTGCATCCATACAGAGAAGGTCGGAGAGGTTTGTATTCAGTAACAGCACTGATCTACTTAGAGGTAGGGACGTTGTTTTTAGTAACAGCACAAAGCCATACTGATGTAGGTGAGGTTTGCATTCAGTAACAGCACTGGGATCCATACTGAGAGGGTCTATGAGGTTTGCATTCAGAAACACGTCAGGGATCCATACTGAGAGGGTAGGTGAAGTTTGCATTCAGCAACAGCACAGCGATACATACTGAGAGGGTCGGTGAGGTTTGCATTCGGTAACAGCACAGGGATCCATACTGAGAGGGTAGGAGAGGATTGCATTCAGTAACAGCACAGGGAGCCATACTGTAAGGGTAGGTGAGGTTTGCATTCAGTAACAACACAGGGATCGATACTGAGAGGGTAGATGAGGTTTCATTCAGTAACAGCACTGGGATCCATGCTAAGAAGGTAGATGAGGTTTGTTTCTTTGTTACCAGGATCCATACTGAGAGGGTAGGGAGGTTTGCATCTGTAATACACAGGATCCTAATTGAGAGGGTAGATGAGGTTTGCATTTAGTAACAGCATGTGGACCATACTGAGAAGGTAGAGAAGCGCATTCAGAAAGTCACTGGATTCATACTGAGGGTTGAGAGGTTTGGTTCAGTAACAGCACAGGATCCATACTGAGGGTAGATGAGGTTTACTGCAACAGCACAGAGCCAAGGAGAGAGGGGAAGACGAGGTTTCATTCAGTATCAGCTCTGGGATCCATACTGAGACGGTAGATGAGGTTTGCATTCATTAACAGCACAAGGATCTATACTGAGGGTAGATGAAGTTTGTATTCGTAACAGCACTGGATCCATACTGAGAGGTGAGTGAGGTTTGCATTCAGTAAAGTACAGGATCCATACTGAGAGGGTAGATGAGGTTGAATCAGTAACAGCACTGGTATCGTGTCGAGAAGCTCGGCGAGGTTTGTATCTGCAACAGCACTGGGACCATACTGAGGGTCGATGGTTTGCATTCTGTAAATGCACTGGTTCTGTCGAGCGGTGATAGTTTTGTATCTGTACAGCACATGGATCCGTACTGAGGGTGGGATGAGGTTTTATCAGCAACAAATACAGGATCCATACAGAGAGGGTAGATGAGGTTTGCCAGTAACAGCACAGGATTGAAACTGAGAGGGTAGGTGACATTTGCATTCAGTAACAGCACAGGCGATCTACTGAGAGGTCGATTGGTTTGCTGCAACAGCCGTGATCGATACCGAGAGGTAGGGGATTGTATTAGTAACAGCACAAGAGATATACTGAGTGTATGTGAGGTTTGCATTCAGTAACAGCACTGATCTACTGAGAGGGTCGTGAGGTTTTAATTCAGTAACGTACTAGATCCAAGAGAGGGTAGATGAAGTTTGTATCAGTCGCTGGCACTGGGATCCAATGAGAGGGTCTGTACTTGTATTCAGTGATCAAAACAGGGATCCATACTGCGGTGGGTTGAGGCTCTGCATTCAGCAACAGCTCAGCGATCCATACCAAGAGGGTCGGTGAGGTTTGCATCCGGCAACAAGCACAGATCCATACTGTGGGTAGTGGTTTTATCTGCAACAACAGGATCGATACGAGGGTAGATGAGGTTCATTCAGTAACAGCCTGGGATCCATGCTAAAGGTAGACGAGGTTTACACTGCAACAGCACAGATTCATACCGAGAGTGGAGAGGAGGTTTAGATTCGGAAACAGCACAGGGATCCACACTGAGAGGTAGATGAGGTTTGCATTCAGTAACAGCAATGGATCCATACTGAGAAGGTAGAAGGTTTGCATTCAGAACAGCACTGGTCTGTACTGAGGTTGATGAGGTTTGTATTCATAACACAGGATCCATACTGAGGGTAGATGAGGTTTGTTGCACAGCACAGGATCCACAGAGAGGAAGATGAGGTTTCATTCATTAACAGTACAAGGATCTGTACTGAGAGGTCGTGAGTTTGTATCTGTAACTGCACAGGAAGCAAACTGAGAGGGTCATGAGGTTTCCATTCAGTAACAGCACTGATCCATACTGAGTTGGTCGAGGAGGTTCATCATTAACAGCACTGGGATCCATAGTGAGGGTGATGAGGTTTGCATTCAGTAACTGCACTAGGACCATACCGAGGTTAGGGAGATTTGCATTCAGGCAGCACAGGATCCATACTGAGAGGCAGATGAGATTGTATTGGTAAAAGCATAGGGATCCATTCTAAGAGGGTAGAGGAGGTTCGTGACCTCGGCATTACAGAGGCAGCCAGCACTGAGAGGGTAGGTGAGTTTTGTATCTGTGCAACAGCACAGGATCCATACTGAGTGGGTTGAGGAGGATAGCATTCAGTAACAGCACAGGGATCATACTGAGGGTAGGTGAGGTTCGATTCAATAACAGCACAGGGACCATACTGTAGGGTAGGTGAGATTGCCTGTAGCAGCACAGGAGTATTACGAGAGGGTAGATGAGGTTCATCGGTAACAGCACTGGGAACCTACGAGGATTATGAGGTTTGCATTCGAAACAGCACATGAATCTATACTGGAGTAGAGGAGGTTTGTATTCGGAACAGCATAGGATCTTACTGAGGTAGATGAGATTTATCGAAGTTGGGATCCACTGAGGATCAAAAGGTTTGTATTTGGTAACAGCAATGGTATCCATACTGAGATGGTAGGTGAGGTTGAATTGTGAAACAGTATAGGGATCCATACTGAGAGGGTAGATGAAGATTGCATTCAGTAACTGCACAGGCATCCTACTGAGAGGGTTGATGACGAATTCTTTAACAGAACAGGGATGCATACTGAGAGGGTAGGTGAGTTTGCATACAGTAACAGCATCGGTTTTATTGATAGGGTAGATGAGGTTTGCATCTGTAACAGCACTGGATCCATACTAAGAGGGAAGGTGAGGTTTGTATTCAGTAACAGCACTGGATCAATACTGGTGAGGTTGAAGAGGTTTGCATCAACAGCACTGGTTTGCACGACGGTTAGGTGAGGTTTGCATTAGTAACAGCACAGTGATCCATACTGGAGAGGGTGGGTGAAGTTTATTCAGTACTGGCACTGGGATCCTTACTGAGAGGGTCAAGAGGTTTGTATTCGTAACAACACTGAGCATACTGAGAGGGTGGGTGAGGTCGTTCAGTAACAGCACAGGGATCCAATGAGAGTGTCATGAGGTTTGCATCTGTAATAGCACAGGGACTATACTGAGTGTGGATGAGGTTTGATCATTAACAGCACAGGATCCATACTGAGAGGGTAGGTGAGGTTTGCATTCGCAAATGTTAACAGGGATCCATACTGAGAGGTAGATGAGGTTTGTATTCGTAACAGCCAGTGATCCGTATTGAGAGGGTAGAGGAGGTTAGTATCTGTAACAGCACAGTGAGCTACAATGAGAGAGTAGGTGAGGTTTGCATTCAGTACTGCACTGGGATCCATAATGAGGGTCGATTAGTTTGCATTCAGTAACAGCCCTGGGATCCATACTGAGAGCGATGAGGTTTGCATTGGTCGCATTAGGAGCAATACTGAGGGTGGGTGAGGTTGCATTCATTAACGCACAGGATCCATCAAGAGGGTAGATGAGGTTTCATCCAGTAACACACTGATCCATTCTGAGAGGGTGGATGAGGTTTTGCATTCAGTAACAGCACAGGGATCCATACTGAGAGGGTAGATGAAGTTTGCATTCAGTAACAGCACAGGGATCCATACTGAGAGGGTAGATGAGGTTTGAATTCAGTAACAGCACTGGGATCGATACTGAGAAGGTCGATGAGGTTTGCACTCAGTAACAGCACTGGGATCCATACTGAGAGGGTCGATTAGGTTTGCATTCTGTAACAGCACTGGGATTCATACTGAGCGGGTAGATGAGGTTTGCATTCAGTAACAGCACATGGATCCATACTGAGAGGGTAGATGAGGTTTGCATTCAGTAACAACACAGGGATCCATACAGAGAGGGTCGATGAGGTTTGCTTTCGGTAACTGTGCTGCGATTGATAGTGAGAGGGTAGGGGAGGATTGCATTCAGTAACAGCACAGGGAGACATACTGAGAGTGTAGGTGAGGTCTGCATTCAGTAAATACACTTGGGATCCATACTGAGAGGTTCGGCGAGGTTTGAATTCAGTAACTGCACTAGGATCCATACAGAGAGGGTAGATGAAGTTTGCATTCAGTCAAAGCACTGGGTATCCATACTGAGAGGGTCTATCAATTTTGCATTCAGTATCAAAACAGGATCCATACTGAGAGTGGGTTGAGGTTTGCATTCAGCAACAGCACAGCCATCCACATACTAAGACGGTCGGTGAGAGGTTTGCACTGCAACAGCACAGGATCCATACTGAGAGGGTAGGAGAGGTCTGCATTCAGTAACAGCACAGGGATGGATACTGAGAGGTTAGAGGAGGTTTCATTCAGTAACAGCACTGGGATCCGTACTAAGAAGGTAGAGGAGGTTTACTTTCAGTAACAGCACAGGGATCCATACTGAGAGGGTAGAGGAGGTTTGCATTCGGTAACAGCACAGGGATCCATACTGAGAGGGTAGATGAGGTTTGCATTCAGTAACAGCACAGGGATCCATACTGAGAGGGTAGAGAAGGTTTGCATTTGGAAACAGCACTGGGATCCATACGGAGAGGGTTGATGAGGTTTGCAATCAGTCACTGCACAGGGATCCATACTGAGAGGGTAGATGAGGTTTGCATTCAGTAACAGTACAGTGATCCATACTCAGAGGGTAGATGAGGTTTCATTCAGTAACAGCACTGGGATCCATTCTGAGAGGGTAGATGAGGTTTGCATTCAGTAACAGCACAAGGATCCATACTGAGAGGGTCGATGAGGTTTGCATTCAGTAACTGCACAGGAAGCCATACTGAGAGGGTCGATGAGGTTTGCATTCAGTAACAGCAGTGGGATCCATACTGAGAGGGTCGATGAGGTTTCATTCAGCATCAGCACTGGGATCCATAGTTAGAGGGTAGATGAGGTTTGCATTCAGTAACAGCAATAGTATCCATACTGAGAGGTTAGGTGAGTTTTGCATTCAGTAACAGCACAGGATCCATACTGAGAGGGTAGATGAGGTTTGCATTCGGTAACAGCACTGGGATCCATACTGAGAGAGTCGACGAGGTTTGCATTAGGTGTCAGCACTGGGAGCCATACTGAGAGGGTGGGTGAGGTTTGCATTCATTAACAGCACAGGGATCCATTCTAAGATGGTAGTTGAGGTTTGCATTCAGTACCCGCTGTGGGATCCATACTGAGAGGGTGGATGAGGTTTGCATTCAGTAACAGCACAGGGATCCATACTGAGAGGGCAGATGAGATTTGCATTCGGTAAAAGCATAGGGATCCATTCTAAGAGGGTAGAGGAGGTTCGCATTCCGTAACAGCAGAGGCAGCCATACTGAAAGGGTAGGTGAGTTTTGCATTCAGTAACAGCACAGGGATCCATACTGAGTGGGTAGAGGAGGATAGCATTCAGTAACAGCACAGGGATCATACTGAGAGGGTAGGTGAGGTTCGCATTCAATAACAGCACAGGGATCTATACTGAGAGGGTAGGTGAGGATTGCATTCAGTAACAGCACAGGGAGCAATACTGAGAGGGTAGATGAGGTTTCATTCAGTAACAGCACTGGGAACCATACTGCGAGGATTGAGGAGGTTTGCATTCGGAAACAGCACATGGATCCGTACTGGGAGAGTAGAGGAGGTTTGCTTTCGGTAACAGCACAGGGATCCATACTGAGAGGGTAGATGAGATTTGCATTCAGTTACAGCTAGGGATCCATACTGAGAGGATCGAAAAGGTTTGCATTTGTAACAGCAATGGTATCCATACTGAGATGGTAGGTGAGGTTTGAATTCAGAAACAGCATAGGGATCCATACTGAGAGGGTAGATGAAGATTGCATTCAGTAACTGCACAGGCATCCATGCTGAGAGGGTTGATGCGATTTGAATTCATTAACAGAACAGGGATGCATACTGAGAGGGTAGGTGAGGTTTGCATACAGTAACAGCACCGGGAGCCATATTGATAGGGTAGATGAGGTTTGCATTCAGTAACAGCACTGGGACCCATACTGAGAGGGAAGGTGAGGTTTGCATTCAGTAAGAGCACTGGGATCAATACTGAGAGGGTCGATGAGGTTTGCACTCGGTAACAGCACTGGGAGCCATACTGAGCGGTTAGGTGAGGTTTGCATTTAGTAACAGCACAGTGATCCATACTGAGAGGGTAGGTGAAGTTTTCATTCAGTAACAGCACTGGGATCCTTACTGAGAGGGTCGAAGAGGTTTGCATTCGGTAACAACACTGGGAGCCATACTGAGAGGGTAGGTGAGGTTTCCATTCAGTAACAGCACAGGGATCCATACTGAGAGTGTCAATGAGGTTTGCATTCAGTAACAGCACAGGGATCCATACTGAGAGTGTGGATGAGGTTTGGATTCATTAACAGCACAGGGATCCATACTGAGAGGGTAGGTGAGGTTTGCATTCAGTAACAGCACAGGGATCCATACTGAGAGGGTAGATGAGGTTTGCATTCGGTAACAGCACAGGATCCATACTGAGAGGGTAGAGGAGGTTAGCATTCAGTAACAGCACAGTGAGCCATACTGAGAGAGTAGGTGAGGTTTGCATTCAGTACCTGCACTGGGATCCATAATGAGAGGGTCGATTAGGTTTGCATTCAGTAACAGCCCTGGGATCCATACTGAGAGAGTCGATGAGGTTTGCATTAGGTGTCAGCATTAGGAGCAATACTGAGAGGGTGGGTGAGGTTTGCATTCATTAACAGCACAGGGATCCATACTAAGAGGGTAGATGAGGTTTGCATTCAGTAACAGCACTGGGATCCATTCTGAGAGGGTGGATGAGGTTTGCATTCAGTAACAGCACAGGGATCCATACTGAGAGGGTAGATGAAGTTTGCATTCAGTAACAGCACAGGGATCCATACTGAGAGGGTAGATGAGGTTTGAATTCAGTAACAGCACTGGGATCGATACTGAGAAAGTCGATGAGGTTTGCACTCAGTAACAGCACTGGGATCCATACTGAGAGGGTCGATTAGGTTTGCATTCTGTAACAGCACTGGGATTCATACTGAGCGGGTAGATGAGGTTTGCATTCAGTAACAGCACATGGATCCATACTGAGAGGGTAGATGAGGTTTGCATTCAGTAACACACAGGGATCCATACAGAGAGGTTAGGTGAGGTTTGCTTTCGCAACAGTGCTGCGATTGATAGTGAGAGGGTAGGGAGGATTGCATTCAGTAACAGCACAGGGGACATGGTATAGTGTATGAGGTCTGCATTCAGTAACAGCACTGGGATCCATACTGAGAGGTTCATGAGGTTTGAATCAGTAACTGCACTAGGATCATACAGAGGGTAGATGAAGTTTGCATTCAGTCAAAGCAATGGTATCCATACTGGAGGGTCTATAATTTTGCATTCAGTATCAAAACAGGATCCATACTGAGAGGGAGTTGAGGTTTGCATTCAGCAACAGCACAGCGATCCATACTAAGACGGTCGGTGAGGTTTGCATTCGGTAACAGCACAGGGAACCATACTGAGAGGGTAGGAGAGGTTGCATTCAGTAACAGCACAGGGATGGATACTGAGAGGTTAGAGGAGGTTTCATTCAGTAACAGCACTGGGATCCGTACTAAGAAGGTAGAGGAGGTTTACATTCAGTAACAGCACAGGGATCCATACTGAGAGGGTAGAGGAGGTTTGCATTCGGTAATGTTGCTGGTATCCATACTGAGGGTTGATGAGGTTGCATTCAGTAACAACACAGGGATCCATACTGAGAGGGTAGAGAAGGTTTGAATTTGGAAACAGCACTGGGATCCATACGGAGAGGGTTGATGAGGTTTGCAATCAGTCACTGCACAGGGATCCATACTGAGAGGGTAGATGAGGTTTGCATTCAGTAACAGTACAGTGATCCATACTGAGAGGGTAGATGAGGTTTCATTCAGTAACAGCACTGGGATCCATTCTGAGAGGGTAGATGAGGTTTGCATTCAGTAACAGCACTGGGATCCATACTGAGAGGGTAGATGATGTTTGAATTCAGTAACAGCACTGGGATCCATACTGCGAGCGTGAGTGAGGTTTGCATTCAGTAACAGCACAGGGATCCATACTGAGATGGTAGATGAGGTTTGAATTCAGTAACAGCACTGGCATCCATACTGAGAAGGTCGATGAGGTTTGCATTCAGTAACAGCACTGGGATCCATACTGAGAGGGTAGGGGAGGTTTGCATTCAGTAACAGCACAGAAAGCCATACTGATGCGTGAATGTGAGGTTTGCATTCAGTAACAACACTGGGATCCATACTGAGAAAGTAGATGAGAGTTGCATTCAGTAACAGCCCAGGGATCCATACTGAGAGGGTAGGTGAGGTTTGCATTCAGTAACAGCACTGGAATCCATACTGAGAGGGTCTATGAGGTTTGCATTTAGAAACACATCAGGGATCCATACTGAGCGTGAGGAAGTTTGCATTCAGCAACAGCACAGCGATCCATACTGAGAGGGTAGGTGAGGTTTGCATTCGGTAACAGCAGAGGGATCCATACTGAAAGGGTAGGAGAGGATTGCATTCAGTAACAGCACAGGGAGCCATACTGTGAGGGTAGGTGAGGTTTGCATTCAGTAACAACACAGGGATCGATACTGAGAGGGTAGATGAGGTTTCATTCAGTAACAGCACTGGGATCCATACTAAGAAGGTAGATGAGGTTTACATTCGGTAACAGCACAGGGATCCATACTAAGAGGGTAGAGGAGGTTTGCATTCGGTAACAGCACAGGGGTCCACACTGAGAGGGTCGATGAGGTTTGCATTCAGTCACTGCACAGGGAGCCATACTGAGAGGGTCGAAGAGGTTTCCATTCAGTAACAGCACTGGGATCCATACTGAGTTGGTCGAGGAGGTTTCATTCATTAACAGCACTGGGATCCACAGTGAGAGGGTAGGTGAGGTTTGCATTCAGTAACAGCACTAGGATCCATACTGAGAGGTTAGGTGAGTTTTGCATTCAGTAACAGCACAGGGATCCATACTGAGAGGGCAGATGAGATTTGCATTCGGTAAAAGCATAGGGATCCATTCTAAGAGGGTAGAGGAGGTTCGCATTCTGTAACAGCAGAGGAAGCCATACTGAGAGGGTAGGTGAGTTTTGCATTCAGTAACAGCACAGGGATCCATACTGAGTGGGTAGAGGAGGATAGCATTCAGTAACAGCACAGGGATCATACTGAGAGGGTAGGTGAGGTTCCCATTCAATAACAGCACAGGGATCTATACTGAGAGGGTAGGTGAGGTTTGCATTCAGTAACAGCACAGGGAGCAATACCGAGAGGGTAGATGAGGTTTCATTCAGTAACAGCACTGGGAACCATACTGAGAGGATTGAGGAGGTTTGCATTCGGAAACAGCACTTGGATCCATACTGGGAGAGTAGAGGAGGTTTTCATTCGGTAACAGCACAGGGATCCCAACTGAGAGGGTTGATGAGATTTGCATTCAATTACAGCTAGGGATCCATACTGAGAGGATCGAAAAGGTTTGCATTTGGTAACAGCAATGGTATCCATACTGAGATGGTAGGTGAGGTTTGAATTGTGAATACATAGGGATCCATACTGAGAGGGTAGATGAAGATTGCATTCAGTAACTGCACAGGCATCCATACTGAGAGGGTTGATATGATTTGAATTCATTAACAGAACAGGGATCCTACTGAGAGGTGTAGGTGAGGGTTTGCGTACAGTAAGCAATCGGAGTCATATTGATAGGGTAGATGAGGTTTGCATTCCAGTAACTATAGGGACCCATACTGAGAGGGAAGGTGAGGTTTGTATTGTGCAACGGCACTGGGATCAATACTGAGATGGTCGATGAGGTTTGCACTCGGTAACAGCACTGGGAGCCATACTGAGAGGTTAGGTGAGGTTTGCATTTAGTAACAGCACAGTGATCCATACTGAGAGGGTAGGTGAAGTTTTCATTCAGTAACAGCACTGGGATCCATACTGAGAGGGTCGAAGAGGTTTGCATTCTGTAACAGCACTGGAGCCATACTGAGAGGGTAGGTGAGGTTTCCATTCGGTAATGCCAACAGGGATCCATACTGAGAGTGTCAATGAGGTTTGCATTCAGTAACGCTTTGGGATCCATACTGGAGAGGGTGGATGAGGTTTGGATTCATAATAACACAGGGATCCATACTGAGAGGGTAGGTGAGGTTTGCATTCAGTAACAGCACAGGGATCCATACTGAGAGGGTAGATGAGGTTTGCATTCGGTAACAGCACAGGGATCCATACTGAGAGGATAGAGGAGGTTAGCATTCAGTAACAGCACTGTGAGCCATACTGAGAGAGTATATGAGGTTTGCATTCAGTAACTGCACTGGGATCCATACTGAGAGGGTCGATTAGGTTTGCATTCAGTAACAGCACTGGGATCCATACTGCGAGCGTGAGTGAGGTTTGCATTCAGTAACAGCACTGGGATCCATACTGAGATGGTAGATGAGGTTTGAATTCAGTAACAGCACTGGCATCCATACTGAGAAGGTCGATGAGGTTTGCATTCAGTAACAGCACTGGGATCCATACTGAGAGGGTAGGGGAGGTTTGCATTCAGTAACAGCACAGAAAGCCATACTGATGCGTGTATGTGAGGTTTGCATTCAGTAACAACACTGGGATCCATACTGAGATCGTAGATGAGATCTGCATTCAGTAACAGCCCAGGGATCCATACTGAGAGGGTAGGTGAGGTTTGCATTCAGTAGCAGCAGTGGGATCCATACTGATAGGGTAGATGAGGTTTGCATTCGGTAACAGCTCAGGAATCCATACTGAGAGGGTAGAGGACGTTAGCATTCAGTAACAGCACAGTGAGTACATATTGAGTGAGAGTAGGAGGTTTGCATTGTAGTAATGCACAGGGATTCATACTGAGAAGGTTGATTAGGTTTGCATTCAGTAACAGCCCTGGATCCATACTGAGAGAGTTGTATGGTTTGTATTAGGTGTCAGCATTAGGAGCTAATACTGAGAGGGTGGGGTGAGGTTTGCATTCATTAACAGCACAGGGATCCATACTAAGAGGGTAGATGAGGTTTGCATTCAGTAACAGCACTGGGATCCATACTGAGAGGGTGGATGAGGTTTGCATTCAGTAACAGCACAGGGATCCATACTGAGAGGGTAGATGAAGTTTGCATTCAGCAACAGCACTGGGATCCATACTGAGAGGGTGAGTGAGGTTTGCATTCAGTAGCAGCACAGGGATCCATACTGAGAGGGTAGATGAGGTTTGAATTCAGTAACAGAACTGGGATCGATACTGAGAAGGTCGATGAGGTTTGCATTCAGTAACAGCACTGGGACCCATACTGAGAGGGTCGATGAGGTTTGCATTCTGTAACAGCACTGGGATTCATACTGAGCTGGTAGATGAGGTTTGCATTCAGTAACAGCACATGGATCCATACTGAGAGGGTAGATGAGGTTTCTTTCAGTAACAACACAGGGATCCATACAGAGAGGGTAGATGAGGTTTGCATTCAGTTACAGCACAGGGATCCAAACTGAGAGGGTAGGTGAGGTTTGCATTCAGTAACAGCACAGGGATCAATACTGAGAGGGTCGATGAGGTTTGCTTTCAGTAACAGCGCTGCGATCGATACTGAGAGGGTTGAGAGAGGTTTGTATCTAGTCACAGCACAGTGATCATACTGAGAGTGTATGTGAGGTTTGCATCTGTGCAACAGCACTGGGATCCATACTGAGAGGGTCAAGAGGCTTTGAATTCAGTAACTGCACTAGGACCTACAAGAGTGGGTGAAGTTTGGATTCATGCCACAGCACTGGTATCCTATACTGAGAGGGTCTGGATGAGGTTAGGATTCAGTATCAAAACAGGGATCCATACTGAGAGGGAAGTTGAGGTTTGCATTCAGCAACAGCACAGCGATCCATTCTGAGAGGGTAGGAGAGGTTTGCATTCAGTAATAGCACAGGGATGGATACTGAGAGGTTAGAGGAGGTTTCATTCAGTAACAGCACTGGGATCCGTACTAAGAAGGTAGAGGAGGTTTGCAGTCGGTAACAGCACAGGGATCCATACTGAGAGCGTAGATGAGGTTTGCATTCAGTAACAGCACAGGGATCCATACTGAGAGGGAAGAGGAGGTTTGCATTCAGTAACAGCACTGGGATCCATTCTGGGAGGGTAGAAGAGGTTTTCATTCTGTAACAGCACAGGGATCCATACTGAGAGGGTAGGAGAGGTTTGCATTCAGTAACAGCACTGGGATCCATACTTAGAGTGTAAATGAGGTTTGCATTCAGTAACATAACAGGGATGAATTTATTTTATTTATTTAGCTTTTATTGACCGGGTAAGTGCACTAGACAAATCCTGCCTATTTTCAGACACGACCGGGGGAAGGGGATGCAGATGAATGCCAACTGACTTTGAACCAGATTAAGCTGTTGGTGGTATTTTTAGTGAGTGAATACTGAGAGGGTAGATGAGGCTTGCATTAGGTAACAGCAGAGGGATCCGTCCTGAGAGGGCAGATGAGGTTTCAATTCAGTAACAGCACTGGGATCCATACTGACAGGGTAGATGAGGTTTGCATTCAGAAACAACACAGGGATCCATACTGAGAGGTTAGGTGAGGTTTGCATTCAGTAACAGTACTGGGATACATACTGAGACGGTCAATCAGGTTTGCATTCAGTAACAGCACAGGGAGCCATACTGAGAGGGTCGATGAGGTTTGCATTCAGTAACAGCATAGGTAGTCATACTGATAGGGTCGATGAGGTTTGCATTCAGTAACAGCACTGGGATCCATACTGAGAGGGTAGGTGAGGTTTGCATTCAGTAACAGCATTGGGATCCATACTGTGAAGGTCGATGAGGTTTGCATTCAGTAACAGCAAAGGGATCCATACTGTGAGGGTCGATGAAGTTTGCTTTCAGTACCAGCCTGGGATCCATACTGAGAGGGTCGATGAGGTTCGCATTCAGTAACAGGACAGGGATCCATACTGAGAGGGTAGATGAGGTTTGCATTCAGTAACAGCACAGTGATCCATACTGAGAGGGTTGGTGAGGTTTGCATTCAGTAACAGCACTGGGATCCATACTGAGAGGGTAGGTGAGGTTTGCATTCAGTAACAGCACAGGGTTCCATACTGAGAGGGTAGATGATGTTTGCATTTAGTAACAGCACAGGGATCCATACTGAGAGGGTACATGATGTTTGCATTCAGTAGCAGCACAGGGCTCAACTCTGAGAGGGTCGGTGAGGTTTGCATTCTGTAACAGCACAGGAATCCATACTGAGAGGGTAGATGAGGTTATCATTCAGTAACAGCACTGGGATCCCTACTGAGAGGGAAGGTGAGGTTTGCATTCAGTAGCAGCAGAGGGATCCATACTGAGAGGGTAGATGAGGTTTGCATTCAGTAATAGCACAGTGAGCCATACTGAGAGAGTAGGTGTTGTTTGCATTCAGTAACTGCACTGGGATCCATACTGAGAGGGTCAATTTGGTTTGCATTCAGTAACAGCCCTGGGATCAATACTGGGAGAGTCGTTGAGGTTTGCATTAGGTGTCAGCATTAGGAGCAATACTGGGAGGGTGGGTGAGGTTTGCATTCATTAACAGCACAGGGATCCATTCTAAGAGGGTAGATGAGGTTTGCATTCAGTAACAGCACTGGGATCCATACTGAGAGGGTGGATGAGGTTTGCATTCAGTAACAGCACAGGGATCCATAATGAGTTGGTAGATGAAGTTTGCATTCAGTAACAGCACTGGGATCCATACTGAGAGGGTGAGTGAGGTTTGCTTTCAGTAACAGCACCGGGATCCAAACTGAGAGGGTAGGTGAGATTTGCATTCAGTAAAAACACAGGGATCCACACTGAGAGGGTAGATGAGGTTTGCATTCAGTAACAGCACAGGGATCCATACCGAGAGGGTAGATGAGTTTTGCATTCAGTAGAAGCACAAGGAGCCATATTGAGAGGGCAGATGAGGTTTGCATTCAGTAACAGCACAAGGATCCATACTAAGAGGATAGATGAGGTTTGCATTCAGTAACAGCACTGGGAGCCATACTGAGAGGTTTAGTGAGGTTTGCATTTAGTAACAGCACTGTGATCCATACTGAGAGGGTAGGTGAAGTTTGCATTCAGTAACAGCACTGGGATCCGTACTGAGAGGGTCGAAGAGGTTTGCATTCGGTAACATCACTGGGAGCCACTATGGGTGGGTGAAGCTCCATTTGATAACAGCACAGGGATCCATACTGAGAGGGTGGATGAGGTTAGGATTCATTAAAAGCACAGGGATCCATACTGAGAGGGTAGATAAGGTTTGCTTCTCAAACAGCACAGGGATCCATACTGATAGGGTTGAGGAGGTTTGCATTCAGTCACAACAGTCGGATCCATACTGAGAGGGTCGATGAGGTTTGCATTCAGTAACACCGCTCTAATCCATACTGAGAGGGTAGGTGAAGTTTGCAGTCTGTAACAGCACTGGGAGCCATACAGAGAGGGTAGATGAGGTTTGCATTCCGTAACAGCACTGGAATCCATACTGAGAGGGTGGAGGAGGTTTGCATTCAGTAACAGCACAGGGATCCATACTGAGAGGGGAGAGGAGGTTTGCTTTCAGTAACAGCACTGGGATCCATTCTGGGAGGGTAGAAGAGGTTTTCATTCTGTAACAGCACAGGGATCCATACTGAGAGGGTAGGAGAGGTTGTATTCAGTAACACTGAGGGATGAATTTATTTTATTTATTTAGTTTGTTGACCGGGTAAGTGCACTAGACAAATCCTGCCTATTTTCAGACACATACCGGGAAGGGATACAGATGAATGCCAACTGACCTTGAACCAGATTAAGCTGTTGTGGTATTTTTAGTGAGTGAATACTGAGAGGGTAGATGAGGCTTGCATTAGGTAACAGCAGAGGGATCCATCCTGAGAGGGCAGATGAGGTTTCAATTCAGTAACAGCACTGGGATCCATACTGAGAGGGTAGATGAGGTTTGCATTCAGAAACAACACAGGGATCCATACTGAGAGGTTAGGTGAGGTTTGCATTCAGTAACAGCACTGGGATACATTCTGAGAGGGTCGATCAGGTTTGCATTCAGTAACAGCACAGGGAGCCATACTGAGAGGGCCGATGAGGTTTGCATTCAGTAACAGCATAGGTAGCCATACTGATAGGGTCGATGAGGTTTGCATTCAGTAACAGCACTGGGATCCATACTGAGAGGGTAGGTGAGGTTTGCATTCAGTAACAGCATTGGGATCCATACTGTGAAGGTCAATGAGGTTTGCATTCAGTAACAGCAAAGGGATCCATACTGTGAGGGTCGATGAAGTTTGCTTTCAGTAACAGCCTGGGATTCATACTGAGAGGGTCGATGAGGTTCGCATTCAGTAACAGGACAGCAATCCATACTGAGAGGGTAGATGAGGTTTGCATTCAGTAACAGCACAGTGATCCATACTGAGAGGGTTGGTGAGGTTTGCATTCAGTAACAGCACTGGGATCCATACTGAGAGGGTAGGTGAGGTTTGCATTCAGTAACAGCACAGGGAAACATACTGAGAGGGTAGATGATGTTTGCATTCAGTAGCAGCACAGGGCTCCACTCTGAGAGGGTCGGTGAGGTTTGCATTCTGTAACAGCACAGGAATCCATACTGAGAGGGTAGATGAGGTTATCATTCAGTAACAGCACTGGGATCCCTACTGAGAGGGAAGGTGAGGTTTGCATTCAGTAACAGCACAGGGATCCATACTGAGTGGGAAGATGGGGTTTGCAATCAGTAACAGCACAGGGATCCAAACTGAGAGGGTAGATGAGGTTTGCATTCAGTAACAACACACAGATCCATGCTGAGAGGGTAGATGAGGTTTACACTCAGTAACAGCACTGGGATCCAAACTGAGAGGTTAGGTGAGGTTTGCTTTCAGTAACAGCACAGGGATCCATACTGAGAGGGTAGGTGAAGATTTGCATTCGGTAACAGCACTGGGATCCATACTGAGAGAGTCGATGAGGTTTGCATTAGGTGTCAGCAATGGGAGCCATACTGAGAGGGTGGGTGAGGTTTGCATTCATTAACAGCACAGGGATCCATTCTAAGATGGTAGTTGAGGTTTGCTTTCAGTACCCGCTCTGGGATCCATTCTGAGAGGGTGGATGAGGTTTGCATTCAGTAACAGCACAGGGATCCATACTGAGAGGGTAGATGAAGTTTGCATTCAGTAACAGCACGGGGATCCATACTGCGAGCGTGAGTGAGGTTTGCATTCAGTAACAGCACTGGGATCCATACTGAGAGGGTAGGGGAGATTTGCATTCAGTAACAGCACAGAAAGCCATACTGATGCGTGTATATGAGGTTTGCATTCAGTAACAACACTGGGATCCATACTGAGAGGGTTGATGATGTTTGCATTCAGTAACAGCACAGGAAGCCAAACTGAGAGGGTAGGTGAGGTTTGCATTAAGTAACAGCACAGGGATCAATACTGAGTGGGTAGAGGAGGGCACCATTCAGTAACAGCACAGGGATCATACCGAGAAGGTAGATGAGGTTTCATTCAGTTACAGCACTGGGATCCATACTGAGAGGGTAGGTGAGGATTGCATTCAGTAACAGCACAGGGATCCATACTGAGAGGGTAGATGATATTTGCATTCAGTAACAGCACAGGGATCCATACTGAGAGGGTACATAATGTTTGCATTCAGTAACAGCACAGGGCTCCACTCTGAGAGGGTCAATGAGTTTGCATTCAGTAACAGCACAGGAATCCATACTGAGAATGTAGATGAGGTTATCATTCAGTAACAGCACTGGGATCCATACTGAGAGGGATGGTGAGGTTTGCATTCAGGAACAGGAAAGGGATCCATACTGAAAGGGTAGATGGGGTTTGCAATCAGTTACAGCTAAGGGATCCATAATGAGAAGGTAGATGAGGTTTGCATTCAGTAACAACACTGGGATCCATACTGAGAGGGTCGATTAGGTTTGCACTCAGTAACAACACTGGGAGTCATTCTGAGAGGTTAGGTGAGGTTTGCATTCAGTAACAGCACAGGGATCCATACTGAGAGGGTAGGTGAAGTTCGCATTCGGTTACAGCACTGGGATTAATACTGAGAGAGTCAATGAGGTTTGCATTAGGTGTCAGCACTTGGATCCATACTGAGAGGATGGGTGAGGTTTGCATTCATCAACAGCACAGGGATCCATATTGAGAGGGTAGATGAGGTTTGCATTCAGTAACAGCACTGGGATCCATACTGAGAGGGTGGATGAGGTTTGCACTCAGTAACAGCACAGGGATCCATACTGAGAGGGTAGATGAAGTTTGCATTCAGTAACAGCACTGGGATCCATACTGAGAGGGTGAGTGAGGTTTACATTCAGTAACAGTACAGGGATCCATACTGAGAGGGTAGATGAGGTTTGAATTCAGTAACAGCACTGGGATCCATACTGAGAAGGTCGACGAGGTTTGCATTCAGGAAAAGCACTGGGATCCATACTGAGAGGGTCGATGAGATTTACATTCTGTAACAGCACTGGGATCCATACTGAGAGGGAAGATGAGGTTTGCATTCAGTAACTGCACATGTATCCATACTGAGAGGGTAGGTGAGGTTTGCATTCAGTAACAGCACAGTGATCAATACTGAGATGGTCGATGAGGTTTGCGTTCAGTAACAGCACAGGGATCCATACTGAGAGGGTAGGTGAGGTTTGCATTCAGTTGCAGCAGAGAGATCCATACTGAGAGGGTGAGATGAGGTTTGCATTCGGTAAGCAGCTACAGGGATCCATACTGAGAGGGTAGAGGAGGTTAGCATTCAGTAACAGCACAGTGAGCCATACTGAGAGCGTAGGTGTGGTTTGCTTTCAGTAACAGCACTGGGATCCATACTGAGAGGGTCGATTAGGTTTGCATTCCGTAACAGCCCTGGGATCCCTACTGAGAGAGTCGATGAGGTTTGCATTAGGTGTCAGCATTAGGAGCAATACTGAGAGGGTGGGTGAGGTTTGCATTCATTAACAGCACAGGGATCCATACTAAGATGGTAGATGAGGTTTGCATTCAGTAACAGCACTGGGATCCATACTGAGAGGGTGGATGAGGTTTGCATTCAGTAACAGCACAGGGATCCATACTGAGAGGGTAGATGAAGTTTGCATTCAGTAACAGCACTGTGATCCATACTGAGAGGGGGAGTGAGCTTTGCATTCAGTAACAGCACAGGGATCCATACTGAGAGGGTAGATGAGGTTTGAATTCAGTAACAGCACTGGGATCGATACTGAGAAGGTCGATGAGGTTTGCATTCTGTAACAGAACTGGGATTCATGTACAGAGTGGGGATGAGGTTTGCATTACGGTAACGCTTACTGGATCCATACTGAGATGGTAGATGAGGTTTCATTCAGTAACAACACAGGGATCCATATTGAGAGGGTAGATGAGGTTTGCATTCAATAACAGCACAGGGATCCAAACTGAGAGGGTAGGTGAGGTTTGCATTCAGTTACAACATAGGGTCAATACTGAGAGGGTCGATGAGGTTTGCTTTCAGTAGCAGTGCTGCGATCCATACTGAGAGGGTAGGGGAGGATTGCATTCAGTAACAGCACAGGGAGACATACTGAGAGTGTATGTGAGGTTTGCATTCAGTAACAGCACTGGGATCCATACTGAGAGGGTCGATGAGGTTTGAATTCAGTAACTGCACTAGGATCCATACAGAGAGGGTAGATGAAGTTTGCATTCAGTCACAGCACTGGTATCCTTACTGAGAGGGTCTATGATGTTTGCATTCAGTATCAAAACAGGGATCCATACTGAGAGGTAAGGTGAGGTTTGCATTCAGCAACAGCACAGCGATCCATACTAAGAGGGTCGGTGAGGTTTGCATTCGGTAACAGCACAGGGATCCATATTGAGAGGGTAGGAGAGGTTTGCATTCAGTAACAGCACAGGGATGGATACTGAGAGGTTAGAGGAGGTTTCATTCAGTAACAGCACTGGAATCCGTACTAAGAAGGTAGAGGAGGTTTACATTCAGTAACAGTACAGGGATCCATACTGAGAGGGTAGAGGAGGTTTGTTCGGTAACAGCACAGGGATCCATACTGAAAGGGTAGATGAGGTTTGCATTCAGTAACAACACAGGGATCCATACTGAGAGGGTTGATTAGGTTTGCATTCAGTAACAGCCCTGGGATCCATACTGAGAGAGTCAATGAGGTTTGCTTTAGGTGTCAGCATTAGGAGCTATACTGAGAGGGTGGGTGAGGTTTGCATTCATTAACAGCACAGGGATCCATACTAAGAGGGTAGATGAGGTTTGCATTCAGTAACAGCACTGGGATCCGTACTGAGAGGGTGGATGAGGTTTGCATTTAGTTACAGCACAGGGATCCATACTGAGAGGGTAGATGAAGTTTGCATTCTGTAACAGCACTGTGATCCATACTGAGAGGGTGAGTGAGCTCTGCATTCAGTCACAGCACAGGGATCCATACTGAGAGGGTAGATGAGGTTTGAATTCAGTAACAGCACTGGGATCGATACTGAGAAGGTCGATGACGTTTGCATTCTGTAACAGCACTGGGATATATACAGAGTGGGTAGATGAGGTTTGCATTCACTAATAGCACATGGACCCATACTGAGAGGATAGATGAGGTTTCATTCAGTAACAACACAGGGATCCATACAGAGATGGTAGATGAGGTTTGCATTCAGTAACAGCACAGGGATCCAAACTGAGAGGGTAGGTGAGGTTTGCATTCAGTAACAGCACAGGGATCAATACTGAGAGGGTCGATGAGGTTTGCTTTCAGTAACAGCACAGGGATCCATACCGAGAGGGTAGATGAGTTTTGCATTCAGTAGAAGCACAAGGAGCCATATTGAGAGGGCAGATGAGGTTTGCATTCAGTAACAGCACAAGGATCCATACTAAGAGGATAGATGAGGTTTGCATTCAGTAACAGCACTGGGAGCCATACTGAGAGGTTTAGTGAGGTTTTCATTTAGTAACAGCACTGTGATCCATACTGAGAGGGTAGGTGAAGTTTGCAATCAGTAACAGCACTGGGATCCGTACTGAGAGGGTCAAAGAGGTTTGCATTCGGTAACATCACTGGGAGCCATACTGAGTGGGTAGGTGAAGTTTCCATTTGATAACAGCACAGGGATCCATACTGAGAGGGTGGATGAGGTTAGGATTCATTAAAAGCACAGGGATCCATACTGAGAGGGTAGATAAGGTTTGCTTTCAATAACAGCACAGGGATCCATACTGATAGGGTTGAGGAGGTTTGCATTCAGTCACAACAGTCGGATCCATACTGAGAGGGTCGATGAGGTTTGCATTCAGTAACACCGCTCTAATCCATACTGAGAGGGTAGGTGAAGTTTGCAGTCAGCAACAGCACTGGGAGCCATACAGAGAGGGTAGATGAGGTTTGCATTCCGTAACAGCACTGGAATCCATACTGAGAGGGTGGAGGAGGTTTGCATTCAGTAACAGCACAGGGATCCATACTGAGAGGGGAGAGGAGGTTTGCTTTCAGTAACAGCACTGGGATCCATTCTGGGAGGGTAGAAGAGGTTTTCATTCTGTAACAGCACAGGGATCCATACTGAGAGGGTAGGAGAGGTTTGCATTCAGTAACATCACAGGGATGAATTTATTTTATTTATTTAGCTTTTGTTGACCGGGTAAGTGCACTAGACAAATCCTGCCTATTTTCAGACACGACCCGTGGAAGGGGATACAGATGAATGCCAACTGACCTTGAACCAGATTAAGCTGTTGGTGGTATTTTTAGTGAGTGAATACTGGGAGGGTAGATGAGGCTTGCATTAGGTAACAGCAGAGGGATCCATCCTGAGAGGGCAGATGAGGTTTCAATTCAGTAACAGCACTGGGATCCATACTGAGAGGGTAGATGAGGTTTGCATTCAGAAACAACACAGGGATCCATACTGAGATGTTAGGTGAGGTTTGCATTCAGTAACAGCACTGGGATACATTCTGAGAGGGTCGATCAGGTTTGCATTCAGTAACAGCACAGGAGCCATACTGAGAGGCCGATGAGGTTTGCATTCAGTAAACAGCATAGGTAGCTACCTCGATAGGGTCGATGAGGTTGTATCTTAGTAACAGCACTGGGATCCATACTGAGAGGTGGTAGGTGAGGTTTGCGATTCAGTAACAGCATTGGGATCCATACTGTGAAGGTCAATGAGGTTTGCATTCAGTAACAGCAAAGGGATCCATACCGTGAGGTCGATGAAGTTTGCTTTCAGTAACAGCTGGGATCCATACTGAGAGGGTCGATGAGGTTCGTGATTCAGTAACAGGACAGCAATCCATACTGAGAGGGTAGATGAGGTTTGCATTCAGTAACAGCACAGTGATCCATACTGAGAGGGTTGGTGAGGTTTGCATTCAGTAACAGCACTGGGATCCATACTGAGAGGGTAGGTGAGGTTTGTATTCAGTAACAGCACAGGGAACCATACTGAGAGGGTAGATGATGTTTGCATTCAGTAGCAGCACAGGGCTCCAATCTGAGAGGGTCGGTGAGGTTTGCATTCTGTAACAGCATCAGGAATCCATACTGAGAGGGTAGATGAGGTTATCATTCAGTAACAGCACTGGGATCCCTACTGAGAGCGAAGGTGAGAAGTTTGTATCTGCAATGTTAACAGGATCCATAATGAGTGGGAAGATGGGTTTGCAATCAGTAACAGCACAGGGATCCAAACTGAGAGGTAGATGAGGCTTGTATTAGTAACAACACACAGATCCATGCTGAGAGGGTAGATTAGGTTTGCACTCAGTAACAGCACTGGGATCCATACTGAGAGGTTAGGTGAGGTTTGCAATCAGTAACAGCACAGGGATCCATACTGAGAGGGTAGGTGAAGTTTGCATTCGGTAACAGCACTGGGATCCATACTGAGAGAGTCGATGAGGTTTGCATTAGGTGTCAGCACTGGGAGCCATACTGAGAGGGTGGGTGAGGTTTGCATTCATTAACAGCACAGGGATCCATTCTAAGATGGTAGCTGAGGCTTGCTTCAGTACCCGGGCCTCTGGGATCCATTCTGAGAGTGGGGTGATGAGGTTTGCATTCAGTAACAGCACAGGATCCATACTGAGAGGGTAGATGAAGTTTGCATTCAGTAACAGCATCGATCCATACTGCAAGCAGCGTGAGTGAGGTCGGTATCCAGTAACAGCACTGGGATCCATACTGAGAGGGTAGAGATTTGCATTCAGTAACAGCAGGAAAGCCATACTGATGCGTGTATATGAGGTTTGCATTCAGTAACAACACTGGGATCCATACTGAGAGGGTTGATGATGTTTGCATTCAGTAACAGCACAGGAAGCCAAACTGAGAGGGTAGGTGAGGTTTGCATTAAGTAACAGCACAGGGATCAATACTGAGTGGGTAGAGGAGGGCAGCATTCAGTAACAGCACAGGGATCATACTGAGAGGGTAGGTGAGGTTTGCATTCAATAACAGCACAGGGATCTATACTTAGAGGGAAGGTGAGATTTGAATTCAGTAACAGCACAGGGAGCCATACCGAGAAGGTAGATGAGGTTTCATTCAGTTACAGCACTGGGATCCATACTGAGAGGGTTGGTGAGGTTTGCATTCAGTAACAGCACTGGGATCCATACTGAGAGGGTAGGTGAGGATTGCATTCAGTAACAGCACAGGGATCCATACTGAGAGGGTAGATGATATTTGCATTCAGTAACAGCACAGGGATCCATACTGAGAGGGTACATAATGTTTGCATTCAGTAACAGCACAGGGCTCCACTCTGAGAGGGTCAATGAGTTTGCATTCAGTAACAGCACAGGAATCCATACTGAGAATGTAGATGAGGTTATCATTCAGTAACAGCACTGGGATCCATACTGAGAGGGATGGTGAGGTTTGCATTCAGGAACAGGAAAGGGATCCATACTGAAAGGGTAGATGGGGTGTGCAAATCAGTTACAGCTTAAGGGATCCATAATGAGAAGGTGGATGAGGTTTGTATTCAGAAGTCAACACTGGATCCATACTGAGAGGGTCGATTAGGTTTGCACTCAGTACAGCACTGGGAGCCATACTGAGAGGTTAGGTGAGGTTTGCATTCAGTAACAGCACAGGGATCCATACTGAGAGGGTAGGTGAAGTTTGCATTCGGTTACAGCACTGGGATTAATACTGAGAGAGTCAATGAGGTTTGCATTAGGTGTCAGCACTTGGATCCATACTGAGAGGATGGGTGAGGTTTGCATTCATTAACAGCACAGGGATCCATATTGAGAGGGTAGATGAGGTTTCATTCAGTAACAGCACTGGGATCCATACTGAGAGGGTGGATGAGGCCTGCACTCAGTCAACAGCACAGGATCCATACTGAGAGGGTAGATGAAGTTTGCATTCAGTAACAGCACTGGGATCCATACTGAGAGGGTGAGTAGGTTTACATTCAGTAACAGTACAAGGATCCTACTGAGGAGGGTAGATGAGGTTTGAATTCAGTAACAGCACTGGGATCCATACTGAGAAGGTCGACGAGGTTTGCATTCAGTAAAAGCACTGGGATCCATACTGAGAGGGTCGATGAGATTTACATTCTGTAACAGCACTGGGATCCATACTGAGAGGGAAGATGAGGTTTGCATTCAGTAACTGCACATTTATCCATACTGAGAGGGTAGGTGAGGTTTGCATTCAGTAACAGCACAGTGATCAATACTGAGATGGTCGATGAGGTTTGCGTTCAGTAACAGCACAGGGATCCATACTGAGAGGGTAGGTGAGGTTTGCATTCAGTTGCAGCAGAGAGATCCATACTGAGAGGGTAGATGAGGTTTGCATTCGGTAACAGCACAGGGATCCATACTGAGAGGGTAGAGGAGGTTAGCATTCAGTAACAGCACAGTGAGCCATACTGAGAGAGTAGGTGTGGTTTGCTTTCAGTAACAGCACTGGGATCCATACTGAGAGGGTCGATTAGGTTTGCATTCCGTAACAGCCCTGGGATCCCGACTGAGAGAGTCGATGAGGTTTGCATTAGGTGTCAGCATTAGAGCTATACTGAGAGGGTGGGTGAGGTTTGCATTCATTAACAGCACAGGGATCCATACTAAGAGGGTAGATGAGGTTTGCATTCAGTAACAGCACTGGGATCCATACTGAGAGGGTGGATGAGGTTTGCATTCAGTAACAGCACAGGGATCCATACTGAGAGGGTAGATGAAGTTTGCATTCAGTAACAGCACTGGATCCATACTGAGAGGGTGAGAGCTTTGCATTCAGTAACAGCACAGGGATCCATACTGAGAGGGTAGATGAGGTTTGAATTCAGTAACAGCACTGGGATCGATACTGAGAAGGTCGATGAGGTTTGCATTCTGTAACAGAACTGGGATTCATACAGAGTGGGTAGATGAGGTTTGCATTCAGTAACAGCACATGGATCCATACTGAGATGGTAGATGAGGTTTCATTCAGTAACAACACAGGGATCCATATTGAGAGGGTAGATGAGGTTTGCATTCAATAACAGCACAGGGATCCAAACTGAGAGGGTAGGTGAGGTTTGCATTCAGTTACAGCACAGGGTCAATACTGAGAGGGTCGATGAGGTTTGCTTTCAGTAACAGTGCTGCGATCCATACTGAGAGGGTAGGGGAGGATTGCATTCAGTAACAGCACAGGGAGACATACTGAGAGTGTATGTGAGGTTTGCATTCAGTAACAGCACTGGGATCCATACTGAGAGGGTCGATGAGGTTTGAATTCAGTAACTGCACTAGGATCCATACAGAGAGGGTAGATGAAGTTTGCATTCAGTCACAGCACTGTTATCCATACTGAGAGGGTCTATGATGTTTGCATTCAGTATCAAAACAGGGATCCATACTGAGAGGGAAGGTGAGGTTTGCATTCAGCAACAGCACAGCGATCCATACTAAGAGGGTCGGTGAGGTTTGCATTCGGTAACAGCACAGGGATCCATATTGAGAGGGTAGGAGAGGTTTGCATTCAGTAACAGCACAGGGATGGATACTGAGAGGTTAGAGGAGGTTTCATTCAGTAACAGCACTGGCATCCGTACTAAGAAGGTAGAGGAGGTTTACATTCAGTAACAGCACAGGGATCCATACTGAGAGGGTAGAGGAGGTTTGCATTCCGTAACAGCACAGGGATCCATACTGAAAGGGTAGATGAGGTTTGCATTCAGTAACACCACAGGGATCCATACTGAGAGGGTTGATTAGGTTTGCATTCAGTAACAGCCCTGGGATCCATACTGAGAGAGTCAATGAGGTTTGCATTAGGTGTCAGCATTAGGAGCAATACTGAGAGGGTGGGTGAGGTTTGCATTCATTAACAGCACAGGGATCCATACTAAGAGGGTAGATGAGGTTTGCATTCAGTAACAGCACTGGGATCGATACTGAGAGGGTGGATGAGGTTTGCATTTAGTTACAGCACAGGGATCCATACTGAGAGGGTAGATGAAGTTTGCATTCTGTAACAGCACTGTGATCCATACTGAGAGGGTGAGTGAGCTTTGCATTCAGTAACAAGTGCAGGATCCATACTGAGAGGGTAGATGAGGTTTGAATTCAGTAACAGCACTGGGATCGAAGCACTGAGAAGGTCGGCTGAGGTTTGCATTCTGTAACAGCACTGGGATATATACAGAGTGGGTGATGAGGTTTGCATTCAGTAAACAGCACATGGACCCATACTAGAGAGGATAGATGAGTTTCATCCAGTAACACAGGGATCCATACAGAGATATTAGATGAGGTTTGTATTCAGTAAACAGCACTAGGGATCCAAACTGAGAGGGTAGGTGAGGTTTGCACTAGTAACATGTTACCAGGATCAATACTGAGTAGGGTCGATGAGGTTTGCTTTCAGTAACGAAGCGCTATGATCCATACTGAGAGGGAAGGAGGATAGTATTCAGTAACAGCAACAGGAGACATACTAGAGTGTGTGAGGGGTTTGCGTATCAGTAACAGCACTGGGATCCATACTGAGAGGGTCGATGATGTTTGAATTGAGTAACTCCACTAGGATCCATACAGAGAGGGTAGATGAAGTTTGCATTCAGTCACAGCACTGGTATCCATACTGAGAGGGTCTATGATGTTTGCATTCAATATCAAAACAGGGATCCATACTGAGAGGGAAGGTGAGGTTTGCATTCAGCAACAGCACTGTGATCCATACTAAGAGGTCACGGGTGAGGCTTGTATCTGTAACAGCACAGGGATCCATACTGAGAGGGTAGAGAGGTTTGCGTATCTGTAACAGCATAGGGATGGATACTGAGAGGTTAGAGGAGGCTCTCATTCAGTAACAGCACTGGAACTGTATTTAAGAAGGTAGAGGAGGTTTACATTCAGTAACAGCACAGGGATCCATACTGAGAGGGTAAAAGTGGTTTGTACTGTAACAGCACAGGATCCATACTGAGAGGGTAGATGAGGTTTCATCTCAGTAACAAGAGGGATCCATACTGAGAGGGTAGAGAAGGTTTGCATTTGGAAACAGCACTGGGATCCTACGGAGAGGATGATGGAGGTTTGCAATCAGTCACTGCACAGGGATCCATACTGAGAGGGTAGATGAGGTTTGCATTCAGTAACCGTACAGTGATCCATACTCAGAGGGTGGTGAGGTTTCATTCAGTAACAGCACTGGGATCCATTCTGAGAGGGTAGATGAGGTTTGCATGCAGTAACAGCACAAGGATCCATACTGAGAGGGTCGATGAGGTTTGCATTCAGTAACAGCACTGGGATCCATACTGAGAGGGTCGATGAGGTTTCATTCAGTAACAGCACTGGGATCCATAGTTAGAGGGTAGATGAGGTTTGCCTTCAGTAACAGGAATAGGATCCATACTGAGAGGTTAGGTGAGTTTTGCATTCAGTAACAGCAGAGGATCCATACCGAGAGGGTAGATGAGGTTTGCATTCGGTAAAAGCACAGGGATCCATTCTAAGAGGGTAGAGGAGGTTCGCATTTTGTAACAGCACAGGAAGCCATACTGAGAGGGTAGGTGAGGTTTGCATTCAGTAACATCACAGGGATCCATACTGAGTGGGCAAAGGAGGACAGCATTCAGTAACAGCACAGGGATCATACTGAGAGTGTAGGTGAGGTTTGCATTCAATTACAGCACATGGATCTATATCCGAGAGTGGGGTAGCAGAGACGGTATCCAGTAACAGCACAGGAGCCATACCGAGAGGGTAGATGAGGTTTCATTCAGTAACAGCACTGGGATCCATGCTGAGAGGATATATGAGGTTTACATTCGGTAACAGCACTTGGATCCATACTGAGAGGGTAGATGAGGTTTGCATTCAGTTATAGCACAGGGATCCATACTGAGAGGATCGAAAAGGATTGCATTCGGTAATAGCAATGGGATCCATACTGAGAGGGTAGTTGAGGCTTGAATTAAGAAACAGCACAGGGATCCATACTGAGAGGGTAGGAGAGGATTTTATTCAGTAACTGCACAGGCATCCATACTGAGTGGGTAGATGAGATTTGAATTCATTAACAGCACAGGGATCCATACTGAGAGGGTAGGTGAGGTTTGCATTTAGTAACAGCACCGGGATCCAAACTGAGAGGGTAGGTGAGATTTGCATTCAGTAAAAACACAGGGATCCATACTGAGAGGGTAGATGAGGTTTGCATTCAGTAACAGCACAGGGATCCATACGAGAGGGTAGATGAGTTTGCATCAGTAGGCACAAGGAGCCATATTGAGAGGCAGATGAGGTTTGCATTCAGTAACGGCACAAGAATCCATACTAAGAGGATAGATGAGGTTTGCATTCAGTAACAGCACTGGGAGCCATACTGAGAGGTTAAGTGAGGTTTGCATTTAGTAACAGCACTGTGATCCATACTGAGAGGATAGGTGAAGTTTGCTTTCAGTAACAGCACTGGGATCCGTACTGAGAGGGTCGAAGAGGTTTGCATTCGGTAACATCACTGGGAGCTACACTGAGTGGGTAGAGGTTTCCATTGGTAACAGCACAGGGATCCATACTGAGAGGGTCGATGAGGTTTGCATTCAGTAACAGCACAGGGATTCATACTGAGAGGGTGGATGAGGTTAGGATTCATTAACAGCACAGGGATCCATACTGAGAGGGTAGATGAGGTTTGCATTCAATAACAGCACAGGGATCCATACTGATAGGGTTGAGGAGGTTTTGCATTCAGTCACAACAGTCGGATCCATACTGAGAGGGTCGATGAGGTTTGCATTCAGTAACACCGCTCTAATCCATACTGAGAGGGTGGAAGAGGTTTGCATTCAGTAACAGCACTGGGATCCATTCTGGGAGGGCAGAAGAGGTTTTCATTCTGTAACAGAACAGGGATCCATACTGAGAGGGTAGGAGAGGTTTGCATTCAGTAACAGCACTCGGATCCATACTTAGAGGGTAAATGAGGTTTGCATTCAGTAACATCACAGGGATTCATTTATTTTATTTATTTAGCTTTTGTTGACCGGGTAAGTGCACTAGACAAATCCTGCCTATTTTCAGACACGACCGGGGAAAGGGGATACAGATGAATGCCAACTGACCTTGAACAAGATTAAGCTGTTGGTGGTATTTTTAGTGAGTGAATACTGAGAGGGTAGATGAGGCTTGCATTAGGTAACAGCAGAGGGATCCATCCTGAGAGGGCAGATGAGGTTTCAATTCAGTAACAGCACTGGGATCCATACTGAGAGGGTCGATGAGGTTTACATTCAGTAACAGCATAGGTAGCCATACTGATAGGGTCGATGAGGTTTGCATTCAGTAACAGCACTGGGATCCATACTGAGAGGGTAGGTGAGGTTTGCATTTAGTAACAGCACAGGGATCCATACTGAGAGGGTTGGTGAGGTTTGCATTCAGTAACAGCAAAGGGATCCATACTGAGAGGGTAGGTGAGGTTTGCATTCAGTAACAGCACCAGGATCCATACTGAGAGGGTAGATGATGTTTGCATTCAGTAACAGCACAGGAAGCCATACTGAGAGGGTAGGTGAGGTTTGCATTCAGTAACAGCACAGGGATCCATACTGAGTGGGTAGAGGAGGACAGCATTCAGTAACAGCACAGGGATCATACTGAGAGGGTAGGTGAGGTTTACACTCAATAACAGCACAGGGATGTATACTGAGAGGGTAGGTGAGATTTGAATTCAGTAACAGCACAGGGAGCCATACCGAGAGGGTAGATAAGGTTTCATTCAGTTACAGCACTGGGATCCATACTGGAAGAGTGCAGAGGTTTGCACTAGCAACAGCACTGGGATCCATACTGAGAGGGTAGGGTTAGATTGCATCTTGTAACAGTGCAGGTATCGCCACTGAGAGGGTAGATGACATTTTCATTCAGCAAGTGCACAGGATCCATACTGAAGTGGCATGATGTTTGCATTCAGTAACAGCACAGGGCTCCACTCTGATCATACTGAGAGGGTAGGTGAGGTTTGGATTCAATAACAGCACAGGGATCTATACTCAGAGGGTAGGTGAGATTTGAATTCAGTAACAGCACAGGGAGCCATACCGAGAGGGTAGATGAGGTTTCATTCAGTTACAGCACTGGGATACATACTGAGAGGGTCAAAGAGATTTACATTCTGTAACAGCACTGGGATCCATACTGAGAGGGAAGAGGAGGTATGCATTCAGTAACAGCACAGGGATCCACACTGAGAGGGTAGATGAGGTTTGCCTTCAGTAACAGCACAGGGATCCATACTGAGAGGGTAGAGAAGGTTTGGATTCAGAAACAGCACTGGGATCAATAATGAGATGGTCGATGAGGTTTGCATTCAGTAACAGCACAGGGATCCATACTGAGAGGGTTGGTGAGGTTTGCATTCAGTAACAGCACAGGGATCAATACTGAGAGGGTCGATGAGGTTTGCTTTTGGCAACAGCGCTGGGATCCATACTGAGAGGGTAGGGTAGGTTTGCATTCAGTAACAGCACAGGGAGCCATACTGAGAGTGTATGTGAGGTTTGCATTAAGTAAAAGCACTGGGATCCATACTGAGAGGGTAGGTGAGGTTTGCATTCAGCAACAGCACAGCGATCCATACTTAGAGGGTCGGTGAGGTTTGCATTCGGTAACAGCACAGGGATCCATACTGAGAGGGTAGATGAGGTTTGCATTCAGTAACAGCACAGGGAGCCATACTGTGAGGGTAGGTGAGGTTTGCTTTTAGTAACAGCACAGGGATGGATACTGAGAGGGTAGATGAGGTTTCATCCAGTAACAGCACTGGGATCCATACTAAGAAGGTAGAGGAGGTTTACATTCGGTAACAGCACAGGGATCCATACTGAGAGGGTAGAGGAGGTTTGCATTCGGTAACAGCACAGGGATCCACACTGAGAGGGTAGATGAGGTTTGCATTCAGTAACAGCACAGGGATCCATACTGAGAGGGTAGAGAAGGTTTGCATTCAGTAACAGCACAAGGATCCATACTGAGAGGGTAGATGAGGTTTGCATTCAGTAACAGCACAGGATCCATACAGAGAGGGAAGATGAGGTTTCATTCAGTAACAGCACTGGGATCCATACTGAGACGGTAGATGAGGTTTGCATTCATTAACAGCACAAGGATCCATACTGAGAGGCTCGATGAGGTTTGCATTCAGTAACTGCACAGGGAGCCATACTGAGAGGGTCGATGAGGTTTCCGTTCAGTAACAGCACTGGGATCCATACTGAGTTGGTCGAGGAGGTTTCATTCATTAACAGCACTGGGATCCATAGTGAGAGGGTAGATGAGGTTTGCATTCAGTAACAGCACTAGGATCCATACTGAGAGGTTAGGTGAGTTTTGCATTCAGTAACAGCACAGGGATCCATACTGAGAGGGCAGATGAGATTTGCATTCGGTAAAAGCATAGGGATCCATTCTAAGAGGGTAGAGGAGGTTCGCATTCCGTAACAGCAGAGGAAGCCATACTGAGAGGGTAGGTGAGTTTTGCTTTCAGTAACAGCACAGGGATCCATACTGAGTGGGTAGAGGAGGAGCAGCATTCAGTACAGCACAAGGATCATACTGAGGGAAGGTGAGGTTCTCATTCAACTAACAACAGCACAGGATCTATACTGAGAGGGTAGGTGAGGTTGCATTCAGTAATAGCACAGGAGCACTACCGAATAGAGTGATGAGGTTCATCTAGTAATAGTTAACCATACTGAGAGGATAGGAGGAGGTTGCATTCGAAACAGCACTTGGATCCATACTGGGAGGGTAGAGGAGGTTTGCATTCGGTAACAGCCCAGGGATCAGTACTTAGAGGGTAGATGAGGTTTGCATTCAGTTACAGCCAGGGATCCATACTGAGAGGATCGAAAAGGTTTGCATTCGGTAACAGCAATGGTATCCATACTGAGATGGTAGGTGAGGTCTGAATTCAGAAACAGCATAGGGATCCATACTGAGAGGGTAGATGAAGATTGCATTCAGTAACTGCACAGGCATCCATACTGAGGGGGTAGATGAGATTTGAATTCATTAACAGCACAGGGATCATTACTGAGAGGGTAGGTGAGGTTTGCATTCAGTAACAGCACCGGGATCCATGTTGAGAGGGTAGATGAGGTTTGCATTCAGTAACAGCACTGGGACCCATACTGAGAGCGAAGGTGAGGTCTGCATTCAGTAACAGCACTGGGATCAATACTGAGAGGGTCGATGAGGTTGCACTGCAACAGCACCGGTTTCACACCGAGTGGTTAGTGAGGCTTGCATTTTAGGCACAGCACAGTGATCCATACTGAGAGGGTAGGTGAAGTTTATCTGTAACAGCACTGGGATCCTTACTGAGAGGGTCAAGAGTTTGTATCCGGTAACAACACTGGTAGCCATACTGAGAGGGTAGGTGAGGTTTCTATTCTGCAACAGCATAGGGATCCATACTGAGAGTACAATGAGGCTTGCAGTCAGTACATGCACAGGGATCCATACTGAGAGGGTGGATGAGGTTTGGAATCTTTAACAGCACAGGGATCCATACTGAGAGTGGTGGGTGAAGTTTGCATTCAGTAACAGCACAGGGATCTATACTTGAGAGGGTAGATGAGGTTTGGCATTCTGGGTAACAGCACAGGGATCCACATACTGGAGAGGGTGAGAGGCTTGGTGCATTTAGTCAACAGCACTGGGATCATACTGAGGGAAGTCGATTAGGTTTGAATTCAGCAACAGCCCTGGGATCTATACTGAGAGCCAGATGAGGTTTGCTTAGGTGCTTGCATTGGAGCAATACTGAGAGGGTGGGTGAGGTTTGGTCATTCACAGCAGCATGGATCCATACTAAGAGGGTAAATGAGGTTTTGCAATAGGCAACAGCACTGGATCTATACTGAGAGGTTAGATGAAGTTTGTATTCATTAACAGCACAGGGATCCATACCGGAGAGGGATGAAGGTTTCATCTAGAAACAGCACAGGATCCACACTTAGAAGGGTAGATGAGTTTTGAATTCTGCAACATACACTGGCATCGATACTGAGAAAGTCGATGAGGTTTGCATTCAGTAAGAGCACTCGGGATAAGCATACTGAGAGTGGTCGATGAGGCAGCATTCTGTTACAGCACTGGATTCATACTGAGCGGGTAGATGAGGTTTGTGTTCAGTAACAGCAATATTGGATACATACTGAGAGTGGTGAGACAGGTTTCATTCAGTAACAAATACAGGGATCCATACAGAGAGGGTAGGGATGAGGTTTGTTTCCAGCAACAGCACAGGGATCCAAACTGAGAGGGTAGGGTGAGTGATTCAGTAACAGCACAGGATCATTACTGAGAGGGTCTATGAGGTTGCTGTACAGCTCATGATCCATACTGAGAGGGTAGGGAGGATTGTATCTGGTAACAGCACAGGGAGTATTGTTGAGAGTGTATGTGAGTTTGCATCAGTAACAGCCCTGGGATCCATACTGAGGGCGAGATTTGAATTGTGCACTGCACTAGGATCCATATGAGAGGGTAGATGAAGTTGCATTCATCACAGCACTGTATCCATACTGAGAGGGTCTATGATGTTGTATTCAGTATCAAAATGATCCATACTGAAAGGAAGGTGAGGTTTGCATTCAGCAACAGCACAGCGATCCATACTATGAGGGTCGGTGAGGTTTGCATTCAGTAACAGCACAGGATGGATAATTGAGAGGTTAGAGGAGGTTTATCTATACTGCACTGGGATCCGTACAAGAAGATAGAGGAGGTTATCAGTAACAGCACAGGACCATACTGAGAGGGTAGAGGTTTGCACTGTAAATCACAGGATCCATACTGGACAGGGTGATGAGGTTTTGCATCAGCAAGGATCCATACAGAGAGGGAAGATGAGGTTTCGTTGTAACAGCACTGGGATCCATGCTGATATGGTAGATGAGGTTTGCATTCATAACACAATACAGATCCATACTGAGAGGGTCGATGAGGTTTGCATTAGCACTGCACAGGATCCATACTGGGAGGGTTGATGAGGTTTCATTCAACAGCACTGGGATCCATACTGAGTTGGTCGAGGAGGTTTCATTCATTAAAAGTACTGGGATCCAGTGAGAGGGTATGAGGTTTGCATCTGTAACAGCACTAGGATCCATACTGAGAGGTTGAAGAGTTTTGCATTCAGTAACAGCAGGATGGCACTGAGAGGGTCGATGAGGTTTGCACTGTAACAGCACTGGGAGCCATACTGAGCGGGTCAGGTGAGGTTTGTATTGCAACAGCACAGTGATCCATACCGAGAGGGTAGGGTGAAGTTTATTCCAGTAACAGCACTGGGATCCATACTGGGAGAGGGTAGAGAAGGTTTTCATTTGGAAACAGCACTGGATCCATACGAGGGTTAATTGGTTTGTAATCAGCTACTGCCAGTGACCATACTTATGGGGATGAAGTTTTATTCAGTACAGTACAGTGATCCATACTGAGAGGGTAGATGAGGTCATCAGTAACAGCACTGGGATCCATTCTGAGAGGGTAGAGAGGCTCATCTGTAACAGCACAAGATCCATACGAGAGGGTTGATGAGGTTTGTTCAGTAAGCAACTGCACAGGAAGCCATTCTGAGAGGGTCAGACATGAGGTTTGCATTCAGTATCACTGGATCCATACTGGGAGAGGGTCAGATGAGGTTTCATCTAGTAACAACACTGGGATCCATAGTTAGAGGTGATGAGGTCATCTGTAACAGCATAGAGTCTTTACTGAGAGGTTAGTAGTTTTGTATTCAGTAACAGTACAGATCCACTGAGAGTGGGTAGATGAGGTTTGTATTCGGTAAAAGCACAGGGTTCTATGTTCATGGTAGGGATTATTTTTGTGAAAATAGAGTAGAGTTTTGTTTAGTATTTTGTTGTTTCTTTCTACTTACTTTACTTTTATTTTTTGCTTATATGGTTTTGTATTTTTCTTGTTGGTGGTTTAAAAGTTCTTTTTCCTTTCTCTTTGATGTTTCTGTATTAATTTGTTTTGGAGGTTTGTTTATTTTTACTTGTTTGGTTACTTTTGGACACTTATAAGTTTTCCTTCCTTTTTTCTTGTTTCTTTGGAAATTTTGGTATGTAGTTTTTAGTTCTTTCTAATATTGTTTCAGCCAGTATGGTTTTTTTGGTTTTCTGGCTTTGTTTAGTTCTAGTGTGTTTTGTAGTTTTCTGTAGTCTTTATGGGTTCTGATATACATAAAATGTCACTATTACACTCTTGCCAGCTACTTTTTACAGTAATACAAGCTATGCCTTTCCATGCAGTCATAACTGAATCTTTGACAACTTCAACCCCATCCCCCAAACTAGATCATGGTTAGATCTTAATTGTGCCAGTTAATCACCTATTCCAGTCCACTACTACTAGTAATTCCATCATGAATTTGTTTTACATAACATCTTTTTCTGTGTGTATGATGCAGGACAGTTTGTATTCTGCTGTGCTATTTAGGTTTTCAATCGAGGGCAGACTTCCACATAATCACTCTAATATCAGTATGTCAATCAAGTCATGCTGTCTGCTCAAAATCACTAAATGTAATTTGCACGTGGCATGTCATGATTTAGATGAGGGAAGCCGACAGCAAGAATGGAATTATATATTGTTATAAGATTCAAAATGTGGAAGTCCCCTTCAATTGAAAACCCAAATAGTACATCAGAAGTCCTCCAGATGTCACTTGCAATTGGACAGTGTTATATACTCAGTGTGCAATGAATGTCCATTGAATGCAGCCTATCAGTAAAGGTGGGATGCACATTGTCTACTCCTCAATTACTCTAAATAAAGAAGTACCTTCCTAATATACTGTGCAACTCTGCATCATAGCTTGTTTGCATGTTTATTCTGTAAGGTGGGTAGCATGTATGTGTTTTATTGACAGATAAAACAATATTCATTACACTTTTGAAGCCTACACTCTGTTGTTTAATATGTGAAATGGGTCCTTTTTTATTCCAGTGGGCAGTGACAATAGTTGGGCAATGGGGTCATAGATTGCTGTGTTACCTGAGGAATGATATATCAACAGTGCAGCACCCTCTACAGTACTACAGAGCAGTGTGTCATTTATTATGTTTACCTGTGTGTGCAAGCAAGCAAAATGCAGTACTGACAAATGCTTATTTAGTAAAGTGAGTGGTTAGGAGGATGGGACTCTATAGCTATAAAATACTCCTCAGATTTGGAGATTTTTTTCCTTTTGTGAAAATGGAGTGGGGGCAGGTTAAAAAGATAGCTGTTCTAGGTCTGGTGTGATTATGCGTTTCAGGAGTAAAGAGTGTCTGTTCCACAAAATAGTGCTAAATGGAGTGATCTATATGCCCACTGAATTTTTTTACTCTAGTCTGCTTGACAGTTGGATAGTCAGGGAAATGTTGAATTGACATGTTGCTAATACCTTCACTGGCAGATGTTTTGTGATTCTGAGTTTCAGATTTAAAGGACGCCGAATCATAGGAGATTGTTAGACATTACATGCCACAAAAACTCTGTTCTGTCAAACACTAACAGGATGCCCAATTTGTACTACAAAAACCTATAAATGCATGATGTCTTTTTCTTATTTGGGCTTAATTATAGAGTTTATTTTGATGTTAGATGTTTTCATTATTATTAATGGCTTCTTGAGCACAAGACTGTGTTAATAAAATCTCAGACTATTTGTTTTGATACTGATTCAGGTCTATAAAATAAATGTATTCCTGAGTAATCTCATATTTTCAAATATTAGTTGATGACTGCATATCAACATATTTAAATAGATTACTTTGAGGGTGCTGCTCCTGCCAGTCATTGCACTATATTACTTTTGTAAACTTTAAAAATCACAGAAATTAAGATCATGTCCATCATTTTGTTAATTTCTGTGATTTTTGAAGTTTACAAAATATTTCTGTCTTTGCAGTTTTACTGCTTGTGCTCTCTGAGGTTGTTTGGGAAGTAAAGAGGGGCAGATAGTGTGCAGATGTTGTCAATTTGTCCCCTAACAGAAATTAGGGGTGTGGTATAAAATGGATGAAAATGATTTTTTTCTTATTCATATCCTGATAGGAAGAGGTTCACCAAGTCCTTGTTTTATTTATTTAGTAATTTGAAACAACCTTAGCAAGAGCTCTTACAAAGGTTCCACATCAAGAAACAGTTACAAAGACACATACAAATAATGACACATTAAAACATCAAGTTAATAACAACAGGCAGTAGCATAGAGTGCATAGTTACAGCAGCATTCCTAGAGGGACATCTAGGGAAGGAAAGGAGATTGGCAACCAACGCATAATAAAATAATTTTTATAATTTCATACTAAGATACACCAGAACAGTTGCAAAGAGAACAGTTTCAGCTGGGCTCCAGTATAGAGCCATCAACAGTAAGGGGGAGCTAGGATAGGTGTTAGGGGCAGCCAAATACTGGTGGCCTTGTCAAACAGAGAGGAAAGGTGGAAGGTAAGGAGTGGGGGAGGCAGCTGAAGGTTGGAGTAGGGCAGGAGGGTGTCACGACTAAAGAAGTGAGGAGGAGGTTTTAGTCCAGGGGGTGGGGGGTGGGGAAAGAGGCCAAGTGGAAGGCTGAGATAGGAACACAGCAGATGGAATCGGGGAGGACTAGGGGAGAAACATCCCAACTGGGTGACACTCTGGCAGGATGACAGATTAATGTTGGGGGGGGTCAGGAGCAAAGGAGGGAGAGACATCAGGTGCCCAACAATCACACCCACTCCTGGAGGCAAGATGAAGTCTGAGTTCAGACTTGAAGGTGTGGATTCTTGAGGTATTGTGTAGGACCTCTGGAATCTCATTGAGCCAGAGGGGGGCTCTGTAGGAGAAAGATTGCTGGCCAAGTGTTATTCTTCAGAAGGGCACTGAGAGAGCATGTTGAGTTCTTCCTCTAATTTCGTACTTAGTACCAGCCAAAGAGAAAATTTCAGAGATGCATGGGGAAGCCTTGCCAAGCAGAGCCTTCTTGCTTAAGAGACAAGTTTGGAACTTGTTTCTGTTGCCAAGGAAAGGCCAGTTTGTCTGAGTATACAGTGAGCAGGTGTGTGTAAAGCAATCGGCAACAAGGGTGAGCCTATATGTCTTATTGAGGGCAATGATAACCCACTTAATTGCAGTATCCAAGGCTGCCTGTAGACCACTAGCCCATAGTCTATATTGATTGCATAGAGCTGGTGATGGAGAGACAGAGGGCAGCAGGTGTTAGGGTCTCCCTATGCCTATATAGTTCTCAAACTAGGTGTTAACAGCCTCAACCACCAAGTCAATATGTTGCTCAAAGGAAAGGGTGCCATCAATGTTGGCCCCCAGGTACTTGAAAGAGTGAACCTGCTCCAGTGAGGCCTTGATATTGTTAAAGATGATAAGGGTGGGTACCTCCTCTGGATTTGGGTGCTGGACAAGAGCATGGTTTTAGTTTTTTTATAATTATGTAGGAGTTTGTGAGCACTGAACCAATCCTCAAGCTGATGGAAGGAAGACTGCAATTCACTCTGCAGTGGAATGATGTGAGTTGCTGCTGAGAATGACGACATCATCAGTGTAAAGAATAATTTTGCTATCTCAGGTCTTAGGGTAATCAGGAAGAGGCTGAATAGCAATGGTCCCAAGATTGACCCTTGGGGTACGACCAGGGATACTTCTTTGGATTCTGAAACAGCATTTCCCATCCTGATCCTCTGAGACCTGTGTAATAGGTAGTCTTTAAACCAGCGCACAATATTTGTGGCCACCCCCAGTGTCTGGAGTTGTACCAGGAGGAGGGGGTGGTTGACTGTATCGAAGGCCTTTGTTAAATTGATAAAGATGGACCTGACCAGCTTGCCTTCATCCAGTGCCTTGTGAGCAAAGTCAGTGTACTCCACCAGGGCTGTGGCAGTGCTAAGCTTCTTTCTGAAGCCATGTTGTTGGGGACAATGTAGCTGGTATTTATGGAGGTGGCCATTGATTTGATCCACCACAATCTTTTCCAGTGCTTTGGACAGGGGGAGATGACAGAGATGGGCCCATAGTTAGCAATGTTGGACCTGTCTCCACTCTTAAAAACTGGAGTCACCAGTGCTTGTTTCCAGACTGTGGGGAATTTGGCCAGGGCAAGTGATTTGTTGAAGAGTTTAGTTATGGGGACAATGAGCTCATCCAGGGCAAGAGCAACCAGTTTCATGTCTACCCCATCACTACCCTGCCTAGTCGATCCCAGAACCTTCTTTACATAACATTGCTTCTTTGACTGTTACCAGTTTGAAATAAAAGTTTAGGGGTTTAGTCATGGTAGGGTTGTTGCCAAGATGCACTCCATGGGCTTCAGGTAGTCTGGTGGAAAAACAGGGCTTAGATCAGTGAATGAGGTATTGAAAGACTCAGCAATGGTGAAAGGATCTGTGGACATAGACCCATTGATATTGAGCATCTGGGGGTGTTTTTTCTCATCCTTCCTGAGAAAACTTTTGATGGAGAACCAAAATTCCCAAAATTTCCTCCCATCACCCCAGCTCCTGTCCAACTAATCCCTGTGGTAGTTGGCTTTGGCCTGCCTAATCAGTTGCGTACACCTGTTTCTGGAGGTCCTATAGGCCTGGATGCCTTTTCATTGCTGGTGGCTCTTGCCATTAACCAGAGATTATCTCTTTCCTCGTAAAGCAAGGAGCTCCCCTATAATCCATCCATTGTTGCAGCCATGAGTCTTCCTTTTCCTAACTGGGGCAAACTTATCACAGACTACATTGAAACTGTTAGCAAAGTACTTTAGGGCAAGGTCAAGATCAGGCTGTTTATCAATGGGTGTCCAATCAATTTGAGAAAGGGCTGCTTTTAGAGGTCCCAGCTGTTCTTTTCTCAAGGCTCTGCTTTCAACAATGGTTGGGTGTGGTTTTCTATATTTATTGAACCACCTGAAAGTAATCGAGGACTGGTCGCTCAGTGTATGTCGGGTTGCGCAGTGACCTAGGAAACCCTGGTGGGGGCACTTGAAAGGAGCCAGTCAATGGGTGTATTGTTACCTGATTAATAGTTCATTCTGGTGGATTTGGTAACTAGCTGTGTGATGAAAGAGCTGGCCATGATGTCCTTCTGGGGACTTGTCTCCACCAATGTTCCAATCTGAACCCTTACATAGGTATCTGATGTGTTCTTTTTTCTCAGTTTTGACAATCATAGTGACTAGGACTGGAAAACTCTGATGAATTTAGTATTTCATTGTGTGGGAGGCCCCGTGAATCAGACTTTCATCAGGTCAGCAGTTAAAATCAGTCAGACTGTGGCACAGTGGCACTTAGGCACAGTTGTGTCCACATAACTAACACATTCTGGCCAGAGCCAATAGGGCTGCAGGAGAGGAATCTGGGTTTAAAATATTGAAAATTACTTTTTTTTAAATATTTTTACACCAAATTTTCAACACAGCCTTGTGGTGAACCTGTCTCATAAAGAAGGGCAGAGAATGTTTAACTCCTGGCCTAAAGGTGATGTTGTGCAGGGACTGCAAAATCATATTTTGGGCTGCAAACACAATATTGGGCAGGAGTTGAAAATGACAGCTGTCACATTTCATGAGTCGCTGTTTCAAAATGGCTATGAGGAAATGTTGTGGTAAAAATACTGAATATTACAAAAGTTATAAATCCACATTTGCAAAATTCAACATAGCCTCATAAGTTAATAGGTGAACGTACTAGAATCATAGAATATAAGAATGCACAAAGTTTAATACCACCCCATATTACATTTATTCAAAACCATGGAATGCATTGCTAGTCTTTTTTGGCATTGAAAAGTTTAACTTGGTCCATGGGGAGGAACTTTGGAATCAGCTTGACTTAATCAAGCCCTAAATATCATGCTATCAGGGCAGAAAGTGGGTCAGGGTACATTCAGATGAAAGTGAGGATAAGGTAAAGAAAATGTATTGTGGTACTGCACTCTGTAAAGACCCTACTGAAAAAATACAGCATGGAGCTTGGCATACTTGCTAAATTATTTGGTTTGGTCTTATAGTGCAGCAAGTTGATGTCTGTATTCTTTTTGAGTGGGGTTTGTGAAAATGTCAGATAGTTGTCAATTCCAACCCACCTTTATTCTATTTTGATGACAAAATCACTGTGTTAAGAAAATGGGATATGTAGATCATTAAAGCCATCATATTTTCAATAACCTCAACTTTTTACTCCCTGGGGGTCACTGTCCAACATAGGAAAACTAATCTTCTCACTCCTCTCTCAGTGCAAACCAAGCTCCCTTTTGTGTTGACACTCCCCCCCCCCCCACCACCACCACCACCATCTGCCACTTACTTAGTGGCAGTGAATTTATGTAGCATTTTTTAGTTCTGCATATTTATGCAGTCCCATACAGTAAAATGCCAACTGACACCCTTTGTAAGCTTCCCTCTGTCGGTTTCTTCATATTTCCTCAAGTGTCTACATTTACTGCAGCAGTAAGAAGAATGTGTTCAGTGCTAAAAAGAAAAAGAAATTTGCTGGTGGGCTTTCTGTTTGGATACCTCTGTTAAGGGAAAACTGCATTTTCAAAACAGAAATACCAGGAAGGGTCTAACAGATAATATCCACATTTATGTTTCCCATTAGTCATTACTGTCCTCTCCATGTGGAACAAAGTAAAAATGGATCTGGAGCGGCAGAAGAAGTAATATGGTGCTCAGCAATGAAAACACTGAAACAAGCAAAATGATGAGGAGTACCCACATATGCAGAAAGCACTAAGATCACAAAACTATTATTCAAAGTCCTTTATTTAACTGAAGTGCATAGTGCACCCATAGTGAGCATAAAAAGTGATGACTGAGCCACTCTGAAAGTAATGCTTCTCCGGCCCCTGCCAGTCATCTTAGAGTGAATCACTCTGATGACACCTGGCAGGAGTCAGGAGAAATGATAGTTGCAGAAAGACTCAGCCGCCACTTTTTTGTGCTCACTGTGTGTGTGTTCACTATGCACTTCACAAATAAAGGACTTTGAATAATAGTTTTGTGGTCCTGGTGCTTTCTACATATGTGGGTGCTCCTCATCCTTTGCTTGTCCCTGTGAAACAGCAGACTGAGATGGGACATGATGTCAGTTTTCCCAATCTCAGGGATATTGACAGGACTGAAGACACAGGGACATGCTCTGAAGGTAATAGATGAAAAGTTTAGGGGTAACATTAGGAAGCATATTTTGTTCCATTAGGTGGTGGCCTTCTAAAATGACCTGCCAATAGAGCCGGTGGACATGAAGACAGTTGAGTGGCCCCCAGTGTTACCCACCCATTAGCCTTTGCCAGCATTGAGCCAATACAGCTGTGCAGAGCTTATAGGAGTGGCAAGAGTGTTGAAAAGAATATGCCGTGCTCTCACCACACCAGAGTCAGATGTAACTGATACTGCTGTGATTACAGCACTGCACATGACTGATACTCACACATGCCCACTTTGCTCCAGAGTCAGCTGTATCATGGCAGCACTGACATGACTATATGTGGGCGATACTTACATAATCATAGTTTTAGTCAGCACTGCCATGTTGCACACAGTGGCCATTAGTATCAGCAAATCTGTCCTGTGTCAGTACATTGCACGCAGATGTAAACATGGGTAAAAGTAAGACCCCACTGAAAATGAGATACTGCATCTCAACTAGGCTAAGCTGTATTGGTACATTGTAAAAATGGGTAAAATTAGGACCCCCTGAAAATAAGATACTGCATCTCAACAAACATGACTTGTGTTAGTACTATGCCAGAATGGATAAAAGTATGAGCCCACTGAATATGACATACTGCATCTCAGCCAGGCTGTCTCATGTCAGTACATTGTAACAGGGCTGAAGAGCACATAACACAGCCTTAACATTTGTTATAGCAGTTTTACTGACAGGCATAATGAAGTTAGTTGCATACATATATTGATTTGAGCATACAGGAAGATGCACAGGAGTTTTGTCCCAGTTTTACATGGAAAACATAGGGAAAGTGAGGTAGCCCTCCAGGGGAATGCTTCGTTCATTCTGGGAATGCTGCAGTTGACACCCCTATGATTTCTTTGTAATCCCCTATGATGTCCCTTGCAACCTCTGAAATCCCCTAAAACATTAGCTGCCTAGCATTTACCCTTCCTGCAAATATAAAACTAAAAGAGTTCCAATGCCACTAATTAGATAGGTCCCTGAAAGGGTTAACATAAATTAACTCTTCAGAGGAAATACTGTAAATTATTTCTACACACATACGCACATTGGGAGAGATAGCCAATCATGTAATTTGAAACTGCTCTTCAGTTAGATGCTATATCCTCTGTTGGAACTCAATGAGTAAAAGTAAGACTCCACTAAAAATGAGATGCTGCATCTTGGCCAGGCTAATCTCTATCAGTACAAAGTAGAAATGGGTAAAATTAGGACCCCTCTGAAAATGAGAGCCTGCATCTCATCAATGCTATACTGTGTCAGTACATTGCCAAAATGGATAAAAGTATGACTCCACTGAATATGACATACTGCTTCTCAGCCAGGCTATCTGGCTGTGCCAGTATATTGCAACAATGCCATAATACCATCAAGAGGTTCTGGAGATATAAGAACATTGGGAGCAAAGCATGAGAGATTCCAACAGTTTTACATGGAAAATACAGGGAAAAGGAGGCTTCCTTAAAGGGAATTGCTTTGTTCAATCTGGGAGCACTGCAGTTGACACCGCTATGATTCTTTTTAATTCCCTAGGATGCCCCTTGCAACCTCAGAAAATGCCTTAAACATTAGTTGCCTATCATTTATTTACCCTTCCTACAAGTATAAAACTATGAGAGTTCCAAAGCCATTAATTACATAGGTCCTGAAAAGGTTAATATAAATCAACTCTTCAATTTCTTTGGGTAAATATCGCAAAGACTGGTGTGAAAGATGATGTATTAGGACTTGTGTACAAATATTTCATTCCTACTAGTTATCTTTCCCAGGGAAAGGAGAGGAAAGGCTGGGAGATTTAATTCCTATGAGTTTTTATTTAGATTCCTTAGACTGGTTCTGTACATGTTTGTTATACATTAACACTGTATTGAAATCTACATATCAGGCTCATGGTCTCATTTTCTTGGGGATCCTTGACAAGTAGTTTTGTTTTTTGGTTTTTTATTTGCCACTTATACTTATAATTGATATTATCATGTATTAAACACTGTCTCAACACTGAAGGCTTTAAAGTTTATGTAGTGCATTAACTGGTTGAGAGTATAGTTGAGAAAATGTCTCAAGCTAAGTTCTATATTATATTTTTTGTGAAACATTTGCTCACTTTGAGTAAACTTCACTTTAAAGCCTCTGTATGCCATATGTGTATGTTTGTGTGTGTACGTATATGTGTGTGTGTGTATATATATATATATATATATATATATATACACACATCATATAGTTATATATGTATGTATGTGTTGTCTCACGTATATATATATTTGTGTGTGTATGTGTGTGTTGTATATATGTGTATGTATATATATGCATAAATATATGTGTGTGTGTGTGCGTTGTCTATGGTGGTATAAAGCATTTGTAGTACAGTTGACAGTGATCTCGAGTAACCTCACGCTTGTCGAGGCATGGTGATGTCCAGTGGTCACTGTCAACTGTACTACATAAATGTTTTATCCCACACTGACTTCGGCATTCGATTTATGCAACTGACACATTTGTTTTGGGTGGTGGTGTTTCTGCTGAGTGTGTTTTTTGTTTTATATTAATCTTTGTGGGTTATTTTCTTACGCGGGTGGTTCTTCCGCATTAGGTTTAATGTTGTCTCTGGTTGAATGAATAGGACTGAAGCTGTGTGTTTTGATTGGGTGAGGATTGAAGCTCAGTAATATGATTGGTGGATTGTGATGTTAAAGTAGGTTTGGGATTGGTCATTTTTGTAAGGAGGGTTGGCTTGTAGGTGCCGTGATTGACATGTGTAAATGTGCTGTGATTGGCTGGAGGGTGTGGTAGTGCATGGAGTGTGATTGGTGGGTGTGCCTGTCAATCTTGTATGTCATTTTCCTATTGGTTGATGGGCGGGTCTTTAATTTGTGGCGCAGTTTGGAAAGGATTGGCGGCTGTGGCATGTTGGAGGAGCGCTTCAGGGAGTGGCACGGTGTCTTCAGGGGAGCCGGAGAAGAGTTGTTGCTTTCGGATGGATGTTGATGGGGAGCTCGGTGATTTCGGCAGCCTATTATGGATTTCCTCGGTTTTTCTTCGGTGATTACTGGATGGACATGGATCTTGGCATGTGGCGTTTGTTGGGGAGTGCTTCGTTTCGGTCACTGTTGGATTTCTTCATTTTGGATTTTTTTGTGTACTTTGGATTCCTGCATTTCCTGCTGTGGATGTTTCCTGTGCTTGGATCATGCCTCCTCTTCGATGTCCGAGGTCTGGAGATTTTACTAGGGTTTAAGTATAGGGAGACTTTTGTTTATTTTTATTTCAAGTCAAACAGTCACACCATTTACGTTTGTGGATTGGGGTTTGTTTGTTTTTTTGTTTGGGGGGGTGCGCTTTGATTTGTGGACTGGATTTGTGCGTGGAGAGATACATGACAAGGTAAGAAACTTTTTAAATATTTATTGAACAGTTTACATGGCATAGAAACAGAAAGCTGACAGTGCACAGGAAACATTTACTTTTGTTTGAGTGAGAACTTTCAAATGTTATATATATTAGCATATTATCTAATACTGAAGGTGGTCACTGCTTACATAAGAGAATATTGTAAGAATGAAGGGGAGTACAGTAGGGTGTTAGAGCTGGAAAGGTAGTAGGATTGTGAAACTTTATTGAACTATAGAGAGATGCAGTACTTTTTAAACAGTTTTCTTTCTTTTTATATGAACAGTGAGTCTTATCCTGAGATTTACTTAGAGTCAATATTTCCAAAAGAATGTTGTCTTTTGGGTAATGGTATTGCATTATTTCTTCATACCAATGCAGAGTTAATCCAGCAGTTCACATTGTCATTTGGTGGTACATACATGTAGGAAGTCACTTCAGGATATGCTGCTGAAATGGTTCTTCGAGGTATTTGGGTTGATGTTTGATTTTCTTTTTTTAGTCCGTGTCACTTTTGTAGTCCAGTACCATGGCCCTTTTTTTTGTATAGGAGTCATATTTGTTGCCTGTAATAAAGAGAAATATACATTTTTAATTGCATTACCAATTTGGGGGATTGTGTGACTTTTGATATGGAGTACATTTATTACCTTGAATTATGGTGAAGTGGATGTTTTTGCATGGATAGAGGGTTGGTAGAAACAGGATCCAAGAATGTTTGGATGATTTTGTGGTTTCTCTTTTAGTTGTGGTTCTGTTTCTGTTTGAATGACTTTTGAAGTGCTGGCCTCGCAGCTCAGGATATTTGAGATTTTTTGCTGCTGTTCTTCATTTAGACCTGAATAGTCATTAAGACTCAGTAGGTTTTTATGGCCTGAGATTTGCATTATCTCAGTAGGAGGTTTACCAGAGTCATTCAGCTTTTGAATCAAATGCTTCCTCACACAGTGGTTTGTTAACCGCTTTTCAGTTTGTATGGATGATTTGGCTATCATTGTTTTTACTATTGCTGCAAGCTTGTGGATTCCCACAGGTTGGTTTTTGAACCATACGGTTGGCTTTAGCTGCTTGGTCTGGTTGTTTGTAGCAAGGAAGAATGGTGACTGATCTGTCAAACACTGTGGTGGTCGTTTGTCTTTGTAAGTTGTGTAGTTAAGCACTGGGCATGTGTAAGGGTTGTTTACTAGTTGGTAGGCCCTGGGTTTTATTTTTCTGGTATCCTTTGGGTTAGCTCCAGTGCGTGTCTCTGTTTGGCGCTCTTGGTCGTATTGGAGGTACTTTTGTCCGTTGTCATCTGTTTTTAATGATATGTCTCCCCATTTTAAATTTCTCATATCTGTATTTCCTCTAAGTCCAAAATACATGCTGGTGACCACCCACATTGTGTTTAGTAGTGACTCAGGGTTGTGGGGTCCCAAGAGATGTTCTTCATACAGTTTTTCTATGATGTTGTCTGTTAGCTCATCTGCTGCTCTGGGCTTTGAACCCTTGCCTTCTGATTTTAGGTTTTTCATTTTGATAATAACACTTGCCTAGCCTTTTCGAATACTCATGAGGAAGATAGTGAATGTGGATAGTCTTTGCTTTTGAGGTGTCTTTCGATGCTTTGAAATGTTGAACGCAATGTTAGTGGCTCACACTCTGAAGCATCTCTTTTTGTACAGTTTATGAAGTAGTGGCATAGCAAAGCATTGAGTGATTGCAGTGGAATATCCTGTAGAAGGCATTCTTCTGAGAAGTTCTCTTTCAGGTACTGTTTGAACATTGTGACATCCGTTTGCGTTTTTTTAGCAGTATTTATATTTTTGGCTTTTTGAATGTAGGTTTCTATGTCTTCTATGTTTATATGCACTTTTTCGTTTCTGCTGTAGGAGTCGCTGTGTTGGAAAGTACTGCTGGTTGAAGGCATGGCATGCTGGAACAGGTTTTGCTCTGCAGTTGTTGCGATTACTGTGGCCGTCGCAGTGGTTGGTTCTGTCGGTGGCTCAAGTGGTTCTGTATCTTCTTCTATCTGTGTCATTATTTCCTCCAGTGCTAATTCAAAACTACTGTTGAGTTGCTGATTTCGGGACATATTTTTTCACTTTTTTTAGCCTTTTAAATTTCTGCTCTGTGAGGTTATATGTGTGCGCTGTTTTCGCTAGTGGGTTGGTGTTCTTATGTTTAGCAGTTGCCATTTGGTTCAGCACAAGGATTCAAGGGGCATCTTTGCCAGCTGTGCACGAGATGGTATTTGTGGTGAATTTTGATTGGTTTGCTTGTGGTTGCTATAGGTGTTTTAGAAGTGAGGAAATTGTATGTTGTATGTTATGACGTAGTTACTGTGTGGATAAATCGAGCGTGACGTAGTTACTATGTGGATAAATAAATTTATCCATATAGTAGCAAAGATAAACAGATTTATCAGTGCAGATTTATTCAGACACCTGTTGCATAAATATAAATATATGTATACATATATATAATATATATTATATATAGACAGATGTATATGTATGTATATGTGTATGTGTATACTGTATGTGTGTGTATGTATGTATGTGTGTATGCAAATGTGTGTGTGTACATATATATATATATTACACACACACATATATATATATATATATATATAATATATATGTATAATTTTATTTTAATTTCAACTTGCAATTAGGCCTCATTTCAGCATTTTGCTTTTCATTGACTGTGCTCTTTGAAACACAAGAACACTTGCAATAAAAGTTGTAAGTTCATCTTACATGTATTAGGGAGAATAGTATCCTAAGGTTTTTCTATCAGTAGAATGCTTTTTTGAAACTTACTGAGACAGTTTAAAATTGATGTGGGAAGAGCTCTCTACTTGTTGATAATTCTTGATATACTTTGCCCTTCAGGGGGTTCTCAGCTAAAAGCATACTGATGTTAATTAGCTTCTCTGAAGCAATCACACATTGGGAGAAATGACCAAGCATTTAAATTGAGACTGCTCTGCAGTTAGGTGCTGTTATCTGTCTTGCAGTAGCTCTACAAATGCTGCTTACCAAGTTGGATTGAAAAGAAAAAGTGTTTCTTGTAGTCAATGAAGAACTACAAGGCTACAAAAAGAACTAGAATTAATCTAGTTGACTGAGCTCTGCACAGCTTTTGTTTAGTCTGCAGCACTGCAAGGGTTAAATTGAAGGGCTGCAAAGTAATGGAAGGATCATTTGAAAACTCCAAAGGAAGTGTTCTACAGCCTGAATCCTGTAGCTCATTTTTAGAGCTGACGCAATAGTACTGCAGGCTTTGCCTACCTGCAGCCCTAAAAAGAAAGCCTGAAAACTACTTTGCAAGTCTGTGTCTGAAAAGGGGTGGCTAGCTTAGCCATGACAAAACACCGTCTATTTTTAAATTTGAAGCTGGCATCATAATTGTGTGTGCTGTGGGGTTGAGACTGGAGTTAACAGTGAAAGTGGAGCCTGTGGACTCTGTGTGGGGGTGGGGAGTGATGGTGGCAGGCATACAAGTCTTTTTCCATGCGACTTTTCTGGTTGCAATAGAAAATGTACAAGTGTTGCCAGTCATTCCACTATACAAATATTGAACCCTCGCATCATTGTTCCATGAAGAAATACAATGCTCAGTGCTCTGCTGTATAGCTTAACAAATACTTTGATGTGGCTCAGTTGCTTGCTGGGCCATGTCAAGGGTTTCTGGTTCCAGTCATGCAAGTCCTTTCCCCAGATACTTTTCTGGTTGTCACAGGAAATGCAGGAGTCTTGCCAGTCAGCCCACTGCTGTATATCTGTTGCTGCAATCATCGCCTAATGGTGGGCCTACATTCTACAAAGGAATGTCAAATGCATTTTACAGTTGATGATCAGGAAAGGCAAAGCTTGCTTCCAAGTGTGTCCCTGGAGCACAGGGAGGTTAACTTGACTTGCTCTGGTTCACATATTTTGAAAGTGGAGGTTTTGGAAATCAGTCCCAGATTTGCTGGATGTACTGAGTTTGTTCACAGGAGTTGCTAAAACCTCTGGGCTATGCCACTGCCAACAAGGAACACATTTAACATTATTTGTCCCCAAAACCAGTTAAAACATAATTGTGTATGGTCTCATACAAATGTTTATTTCCTTAATATTTTTTTTCTTTCTTGGGAATGGGAGCACAAGGGAGCACATGTCTCACGCTGAATTTACTGATGTTGTAACTTGCCTATCAGCTCAGATGCTTGCACTGACCATTCCAGCCCTGTAGGAAGAGACCGTGATGATCACTAACCTCATGTCTTTGTTTTTAGTCCCTGCCAAGTATGCAGTTTTTTACAAGAAAATAAAATCAAATCCATACATCAGTACCCACCATACCCTGAAGGACAATGTTCAAAAATGGTTACCCTGGTATTAGCAGATTGCTACCAGTTCGCCACAAGGATGCAGGATTGAAATAAACTGCGCCTTTTGATAAATATGGACTCCATTTCTTTAAAAAATATTAGCACTAAAAAAGTCAGAGTTCTCAAATGGCACAAGTTATTAAAACATTTTGACTTTCATTACAGAAATCCCATACAGTATCTTGCATTGCTTTGTTTCAGACCACGAAAATGCTGTCACATTGGGTGGGAAAGCATTAAGCACCATGCTCTGCGTGCATTTGTTTCTTTTGCCTTTATATTCATTCATTCATTCAATCATTCTTTTTTTCAGAAGTTACAGTACCGCATAAATCAGACACAGCAAAATATACACAATGTGGCACAGTGACTCTTTGCACTCACTCCAGTAATTTACAAGCTTTATTTTTCCATGGCAACTCATAGGCTGCAGCTTGTGTAATTTCTCTCCAAGCTGTCACAGAGGTACTTTTGTCATCAGTTCCATGGGATGAATACCAATCAGCAAAGAAACAATTCGAATGCAGCTCCATGACAGAATGATGTCAATATTAGAAACAGTAAATTACATGTTATTAACTTAAGCAGATCCATACTATTGGGGTTTCTAATTGCACAAAGACACCATATCAGTATTACAGACACTTAGAAACAGAATATAATTAATTTCACCTTTAATAAGGAGACTGATGCAGTGTAGGTGGGGGGGGCACCACCAAATACCAGAAAAAAGGCAGCTCACAGGTTACACTGCAGCCAGCTGCACGAGTTCAGCTGTGGCTACAAAAGTCAAGAAATTCATGCTGTTCCCATAAAGAGAATGTGGGGGGAGCACTCCTCTCACTAAGTTGGGCACCCGGGATTCTGAGTGCCCAGAAAATGTATTTGTGGGCATCATGTAGAAAAGCAAACATCAGAATCTAGCTAAACAGGTCTTATGTAAGTAGGTTCTGATGTTTGTTTTTTGAAATCACTTCCTTTTTATGTGTTTTCCACATTTGTTAGTTCATGGGAAAAAGTAACAAGATGACAGTTGGCATGGCACAAAACATGTGTAGTACCCTGCCAATTCAGTGGTGTGAAACCAAAAAACAGAATTCAGAGCATCAAATGTTTACTTTCATCACACAGTAATATCTGAAAACCCCTACTGTGCATGTGTAGCTCAGAAAACACTAAATTTAAAAGCCTTCTAACTTGGGAACCCTTTCATATTTTTTCACCAGACCTGTCAAAGGCACTACCTTGGGACATGACACATGCCCCATGGAAGTTTGAGGAAAAAATTGTATTCCATGTAGGCTGTAGGGGAGAGAAAAAAAAACATGTTAAGTATAGGAAAAAAGTTAGACATTAACAAAAAAACAACACCTGTGAATCTAAGAAACCGCACAAGCTGTCATCGCAAAAATTTCCAAAGATCAAAGACCTTGCATCCTAGACAACATATATAATATTACAGCTCATTTCATACTATGAAGCCAAAGGTATTAATGTGCAAAATTAGGGGTTTAACATTTAACAGGCTACTCAACCCTGACTATAGGGCATATTGTATACTGTATACGGTATGTCAGCCTAAATTTGTTAACACTGAAACAGTTCATTTTTTATGTTGTCTTGTGCATGCAGCACAGACAACATATTGTTGTTTCTTCAGTGGAGAAGTGGGTTTTGGAGGTGTGGTCCTGCTGCAGCCAATGGTGCCACCGCTTTTTGTAGCTGGGCTCTGTGGCGCAAATGGCATAGCATGCTGTCTATGACAGCAGTTCAGAAAACATGCCACCACCTTGAAAGAAATTAGCCACTGCAATCAGGGAGTGCCACTGGATGGCCCCTGATTGCAGCAGCCAATTAGTGCTTGCCTTGTCTGGTGTTCCCTCAAGCAACATGGTGGCAGCTTCCTGTCAGCTTCTCATAGTACCCACAGAAGCTGAGGAATAGCCACCACCTTCCACAGTCCTTCTGAAAGCTGATGGGGTGCCCAATCCCCCTGTTGGCATGCCCCCTCCTAAATTAATTTGCTGATGGGGGTGCCCAGTCCCCATCGGTATAATGTACCCCTCCATTTGTTGTGTGCTGAGGGGGTGCCCAATCCCCCTCAGCTTATGCGAGCCCCTCAACTCTGTATGGCCTGTGGGGGTGCCCAATCCCCCGTTGGCTACAGAACCCCCTAAAAAAAAACTCAGGTGGCACACTGGGAGCCCACCCCAGCATGCCAAATGTCCCTGTAAAGAAAAAAAAATCCCGCAATGTTTTTGTGTTTTTTATTTTAACCTGTAAACCATAAAACGGTCCCTAGTTGAGTCCAGTGGCCCCTCCCTCAACCAGCACCCACCCTCTGCGCACCCTGCCTCCCCCACACCCCCCTCACCCCATACTTACCTCCAGAATCCAGTGCGATGATCTTCGGTGGACCGGGAACACGTCTGCACTCTTTAAAGCCAGCGAACTGAAGAAATGCTGGTAACTGTATAATGGCATAAATAAGTTTTTCAACTTTGGTGCATATCTCAGGCATTTTGGGATTTTTGCACCAAATTTTCAACATGGGGTTTTGGGACCCCTCCTCATGAATTCAGTCACTGTCATGGCATTATTCAGTCCTGAAAGGTGATTTTGCAGTCACTGTGCGGAATCACCTTTTGGGACCGAGTAACAAAATGACAGTGTTGCTGTTCATGAGGTGGCCTCCCAAAAAGCCTATGTTGCAAATTTGGTGAACAAAATTCCCAAAACTGACTGTGTTACGGGCGTGCATTGTGCAGTTTCCATGTGCACTCATAACTTCACCAGTTTGTAATATTTTCACTCCAGATTTTCAACATTGCCATTTTTTCACACCTCCTTATGAACAGTGCAACTGTCATTTTTCACATCCTGGCCGAAATGTGTCTTCGCAGTACTGGCACAGAATAGTACGGTCGCTGTGGTAAATCAGTGTTCGGGATAGATGAAGAAAATCATAGTGACAGTGTTCATGAGCAGAGGTCCCAAAATGCCTACGTTGAAAATTTGATGAAATAATTCCACTAAATGACTGTGTTACGAGTGTGCATTGTGCAGTTTCTAGTATGCTTGTAAATTCAAGCATTTTTAATATTTTCACCAAAGATTTTCAACACTGCCATCTTTTCACACCTACCTATGAATGGTACAGCTGTCATTTTTCACATCCTGCCCGAATGGTGTTTTCCCACATCTGGCACAGAATGGCACAGTCGCTGCGAGAAATCAACGTTTGGGACAGATTAACAAAATCACAGTGCCACTATTCATAAGTAGAGGTCCGAAACACTTTCATGAGGTGGGGGTCACAAAAATACCATGTTACAAATTTGTAGTGCAAATACCAACAAACGGCCGGGGCATTGGGGTTTCTAACTATAACGCCCCACCCTGTGCAGACTGATAGGTGTCAGGGGTATGTTTTTGCATTGCTGGCTGTCATGCTCATGCCATGCCACCCCCCCCCCACCCTCAAGCCACTGATAGGCATCGAGGTGTGCCTTGGACTTTTTTTAACCCTGCAGTTCACCCCATTCTCCTATGCTGCACCCATTTCAGTGTATGTCTTTATGAAATGGGGTAACTGTAAAGCTGAACACCCCAAGGCACACCTTGGCACTTGTCAGTGTCTGTAGGATAGGGTGAGGTAAAATGCCATGAGCGTTATGGCCAAATGGGGTGAGCGTAAGGCCCGAGGACCCCAAGGCACAATGCGATATTTGTTGCACTGCAGGGTAGGGTGAGTGGAACTGCCATGAACATTATGGCCGATGCCCAAAGGCACACCTCAGTGCCTGTCAGTTTCGAAGGGTGATGGGGTTTGACGTCACCTTCATACTTCACTGCCTATCCTATTATGCATCTGTTCAACTCAGCACTACCGATGCCAATGTCAACAAGACAACATTCGCATTGACAAATACTTGTTTTTTAATGTTGTCTTTGCAGGTTTTGTAAATATGTAGAAGATAGGAATAAAAAAAAATACAAATCCTTCATTATGTTTAGAAAAATCAATTACTCAATGAAGTATATAAGTATTATGCAAAACAATGTTTATTTTTTATAGTATTTATAATAAAAAAACAATTCATTGCAAAAAACAACTTTAATGCAGATTAGGGATGCTACCACACAGAACTCTTATCCCCACAAAGACTGGAGATGTGCTATTATTGACCCCTATACCCTATTTGAGTGGGGGTACGTGGAATCAGTGCATACCCCACCCACATAGCAGAACACCCATGGACAGGTGTGTACTGGCTTCATTCATGACCGCTGGCCACCTGTCCATGGCCATGCCCCCGGGTGCATAGGACTCACAGGGTGGCTGGGGTTGGGACATGGACCCAGCCAGGCATCCAGTTGGATGCCTGGACTGGTACCCACAGTGGATCCCATTTGTGGTGGGGCATGCATTGGTAATGCACTACTTGGAACTCCGAGGGCCAGTGGCTGTGGTGGTGTGAGGAGAGCAATGCTGCTGGCCCTCTGATGGCACTGGAAAGGTGCACAGGGACAGGGTGGGGGGATGACTGCCGGAGGTGCAGGGGAAGGCACTGTACCCCACCATTAGTGGGGGTGGGCAGGTGATGCCATGTGGGGGGGCAGGGGCAGCATCCATGACCCATGCCTCAGTGTGGGGGGTGTGCTGGGTGTGGGGTTCTAATGTGTGTGCTAGGGTGGGTGGGAGGCACTGAGCAACTATATGCAGTGGCCCTGGAGTGTGGGTGGGCTACTCACCTTATTGTCGGGTGACTCCCAATGTGTTCATGGGGTGAATAGAGGGCTTATGGCAGGGTTCTCCATGGGGTAACCTATGCCCCCTGTGCACCCCAGTGGCCAGCACTATGCACCTTGGTGCATGGCATGTCTGACACACACCACACACCCCCCTGGCACGTTGCGGTCCTCATGGCCGGGGGAGCAGGTGCATTGTGGCTGTGCTGTCCCCCTTGGTGCATCCCATGTGGGGGGCACAATGGGTGCAGAGTGGCTACCTGCTCGAGATATACACGCGTAGCCACTCAGCTCCATTAGTGCATAGGGCCCATAGTTTTTAAGGCAATGCCCCAAAAGTTTGGAAATGTGCTCTTAGGTTTGTCGTGTCTAACTCCAACACCTCCCGCTTCCCTCCCCTTTTTACCCAAGGCCAAACTGGGGCTGTGCATTAGTGATATGGTACCTCATAATGGCCACCATATACAGAATTTCAAAGTAGCATCCCTAACACTGTGTAGCTACTGTAATTAAGGTATTCAATACAGATCATTAAACTGCTTTATATTTGAATATTATTGTTTTCTAAACAAAATCAGAAAACCTGACCTTGTTGTGTCTGCTGGTAGTGCACCATACAACTTTGTTGTAGCTGTGGATTTGATCCTTATTCCCAGCTCCCCTGCTCTGGGCCAGTTGGGTCTAGGATGCTATTGAGAGGCATTGTTCTCTGATCCTGTGAGTACTAAGCAGACTTGCCAAATATTGCTTCCACTATAATACCAAAAGTTGAGACACCATTGATGTTCCATTTGACCATGCAATATTACCTGCCCCCCAAACTGCCTACAGGAGCAAGGTCTCAGATGATCAGTAAAGAGGGTGGTGGGAGGTCATTAAAAATAGGTCCACCTCACTACCAGTGACTGCGCCTGGGAACCCTCCTCTAGATCTATGATAATTAGATCTGTTTCCCTGACTAGGCCAAGACCCATAGCTCATGCAAAAAGGACCCCGGAACGGGGGGGGGGGTCTGCCAAGTGGGTAATGGAAGATTTTGTAAATCAAGTCTTTTGTCCCACAGGGATTGTAAGCTGCATCATAGGTCAAGAGTGAAGCAGCAGAACTGACCTGCAGATTGGAGAGGAAGAGCACCAGTTGGGGGAGGGGACAGGACCGAATAAGAATTATGTCACAAAAAAAGTACCTTACTAATGCAATTTATAGTAGGAAAGTGATCTACAGTGTTGCCAATTCTAATAACATAGTAAGGATACAGCAGCACTAAATTTACACCGTCATAGTTTCTTTGGATTACCACTATGTGCATGAAGCCTACTAGCTCTGCTTATGGGGTGAGTAGGCCTGTTTATACTGTAGTTTTGATACCACTGGGGAGACACCTGCTCTTGGCATAACCCCTACTCCTTTGGTCTTGTGCATCCCCACCCAATCTTTCTTTCATAAGTACTTTGAACTTTTGTCTGCCGACTTGTCCACTCGGACCAGTCCTCCTGGTCTTACCATGTCATCCTTCCTTACCAGGACCTGCAGAGCCCAGCTGTTGGTGTGGATCCTATGGGATACTGGGGCTTTGTCCTGCTGCAGTAGGGCATTTCCCTCTATTGTTGTCCCAGGGCCAATGACAGATGCCATGAAGGATTGCCCATCCTCCACTTGTTTGGAGATGTCCCTGAAATCAAGCATGTGGGACTCCTTAGCCAGGAATCCTGTTGCATTGCTGCCCAGATCCTCCAGGTGATAGCTGTCTAGAAGGATGCACATACACCCCTCCTCAAAGGAGGAGAGCTGTCCTTTAGGCAATAAATCCTCCCTCCCCTGGCCAGTCCCCAAGTGACCCACATCCATTCATCCTGGGTCACTTTTCATGGCAAGATGTGAGATGGCTGGCACCTCTCCCTCCATGCTATCTGGGCCACCCCCCAACCCCCACTAAATCCTGACCACTCCAAAGAGCTACATTGGTTGCTAAATGTGGGGTGTGTCAGGGGTATGGTCCCAACTGGTGCAATGCACAAAGCAGCTTGCACATGGTGGCTGGATTGTGAAGATCCAACAGCAAGGGAGGCCCTGCTGTAAATCATTGTACATCCCTACAGCAGCATTTATTAGTGCTGTGAGCACCACCTCCAATAAAATTCAGTGACAGTCCTCCTCTTTGCTACAGATGACAAACGGCATGGAGCTTGTGATCCAAGTACTCATTGTTTAACCACATGTTTCTGTGACAGTATGCAGCATAGTAGTTCCCTCTGCCAGCACTGACTCTATAATCACCTGATGGGGCATTACAGAGAAGCCCTATGTGGCCAAACAGAGCATTCGAGCATTCAATGTTAGGTAGATATGCACAGAAATTATGAAACAAGGGTCTGTTTTTTTACCAGCGGATTCTCTGTTGCAATGTTTCCAATTGGATGCCCAATGCAAGGCAAGGCTGTTTCCAACTTGCAGCACCAACCCCCTTTGAGGGACTTTGTGCATGCATGTATGGGAGAGAGGGATAGTGAATGACATGTTCAACAAGAACTGTAAACTGGCATATTTGTGCAAAGTTCCATGAGCCAGCAACATGCAATTCTCACATACATTATGATGGCACTTTTAATGAACAAAGCCCTTGGTCTTCTGGAGTTCCAAATGTTTAGCAAAGTGTTTATGTACTGTAGATCTTTACCGTGTTGCCATTTGGCTCAGTTTACAATGCCTGCATATTGCTTATGGGCAACTTGTAGACATTCTGATGTCTGTCTTTTGCTTAATGATAGAGCCAGGGAGGCCCCCATGATATTTGCCTACCCCCACCTCTGGCATCCCTGCAAACACATGGTTTGGTCATTTACTGTGCAGGAGACAGGTCAGAGGCAGAGCAAAGTCACAGTTACACCTATGCAAGGTATTTGGCAGCAAGGGTTGCTGATCATATAGTATGCCAGCGGACAAATATCCATAAGTAATAACACTTGTCAGGATGGGCAGATTATACTGCAGAACCCTCATGACCCAGATGGGTTGTGAGGTATAAGGCGCAGCTGAGACCTTCAACACCCATGGAAGTGTGGTTCTTGTGGTGTTGTTCTATGCCTCAGAGTATGCTATTTAGAGATGCAATGAATTCAAACTTCACTAGTGAAATCAGTGTGAAGTTGAGCAACTTCACACTTTGCAAAAATTGATGAAGTTCCTGACAGCAGCCTCAACTTCACCAGCTTTTTTTTTGTAAAAAAATAAAATGTTTTTTATAGAAATTTGTTTACCCACCTTACATCATAACCCACATTTCCTGACAGTCACACAATTTTTTGAAGCAAAATATTAAAGTATCTTAGAGAGAAGGCTTTACGTTTAAGATTCTACTTTGTATATATTTTTTTCTACTTACATTGTAAACTGTATAGTTATGCATATTTAGTCTTGAATTTTTTTACACCTCTTGGTCTGGGCCATTCTTGAAAACAGCAGCTTATATCCAGTGTACTCACCTAATACTTGCAATAACTCTGTATGAAGTTCAAGCCTTCTATTGCTCACCTTGCTTAATCTGATACAACATGGTCACCCAAGAGAAAATGAGTTAGCAAATAAATTAATTAATTAAAAAGAAACAGAATCTGATGAAACTGTGTCTACAACTATAGTATCACTCTTTATTTATAATGGGCTAAATAATGTTCCAAAGAATATCTTTTCACAGTTAAAGAATAATCTGCATAATACAGTAGGTTATGTACAATACTGGCTTTGTCATTTATCTAGAAAACATATTCCATACATCATGCATTTGCTGAAAATGTTATTATAAAGCATAACAGGTCACTCATCAAAGAACAGCTTCTCATCACATATAAAAGAATTCTGAAATGCAAGGGCCTCACTTCGATGTTCACAGGATGATGAAGGCATTCATTTTTCTACAAGAAAGTATAATGCATGGGGCACATGCGCAACTGCGAGCATTATGGCAGTTTAAGCAGATAGCTTTGGTGTAGCCATGGGATAATCAGTTACTTTTTCTGTTGCAACTTTGCTCCATCCATGCCTGCTTCATTTTTAGGCACTGGAAACTTCCAGGCAAATATCGGATGTAGTTTTGGTTAAAGATTATACTCCAAACTTTCGGATACCCACTCACGTCATTCTGAAGGTGCCCCAGTCTTCTGCACCTCCTGCAGTCATGACTACATCTGAGTAGCATATCAAGGTGAGGATGGCTGATTTCTCGGACATCCATGCTATGTTGCAGCAGTTGGTGCAAGATTACATAGGCTGCCCAAGGATTGTAGCATTGTCTGAGAGCCCCTTCCCCCTCCCCATAGCCAGGAAATCAGAGGTTGCAGAAGGCTGACCCAGGGGTGGGTCAGCAACCTCTGGACACAGTCAGGATAGGGCACAGCCAAGCCTTCCTGGGGGGGCAATCTTGGGGGAAGGGAGGAGATGAGGGGGAAAAAATGGACAGCAGCCCTAAGTCCAGCCTTTCCGTCTCCTTCACCCATCAGATCAACAGTACTCCGAGCTCCGAGGACAAAGTAAGATGGCTGGGGCCTAGGGAGGGAGTTGACCTCATGGGTCAAGTCTGGGGCAGAATGACTAGCTTGCTGAGAGAGCCCCAGGTTCCTTTCAGAGGATACTTAGGAAGCAGCAGAGTAAGGGGTTTAGGCTCCAAAGTGCAGATTTGGAGACCTGTGGTTTTATCTTTGTGTGTTCCCAGCTATTTCCTTAGCTTTCTGCAATCCCAGGTAGCTTCCTATGCAAGCATCTGGACAGAGTGCTTCTCTGCTTTCACTGTTCGGAACTGTGGCTGCAGCGAGGGAGTGAGTTGTAGCACGTGGTCCCTCAGGTAGGGTGAGTTCACTCTCCTTTCCGCTACCCCCACTGTGTGTATCCCTGGAGGTCCTCCCATGGAATTAGGGGGAGGGAAGAAGCAGCTACGGAAGCCCATGCAGTAGAGGACCAGCAATGGCAAGTCTGCACCAAGGGCACCAGTCCGGTGTGGGCCTGCAGGTATCCCATGCAGTGATGTGATCCCTGGGGCACTGCTAGGACCCCTTGCACATCGCCAGCATGGCAGGCACGCTCTCTTGCTTCCCAGGCCTCCGCTCTGTTCCCTGTCCCACTAAGAGTTCTGCTAGCCGGGCTTACCTGGGCCTGGTCAGCCTGGCTGGATCGGCCATCTGTTTGGGTGCTCTGGATGAGGGGAGGTTATGGGACTTCTTGGGAGGTGACGACTGACAGCTGATGTTCACGGGCTGCAGACAGGCCGTATTTCTGGGAGCAGCTCTCAGGTGGACTGGAGGCTCAGGATCCACATTCCAGAAGCCGGTTCGGAGTCGGGACTATGGGTACCAGCATCTCTCAGGTCCTGCTTTTTGGCCTGTGAGTGGGAGAGTTGTGTTCTCGCACTGCTCCTGGCTTCTCACAGAATCTGGGCCAAGCAAGGCATATAGCTATTGCAGATCTTGCGGGAATGCTCGTGAGATCTGAAGCGCCATCTTGGGTGGGCCTTCAGCTTGTTCAGGCCCGGTTGGTTAGAAATCCCCCAAAAAAGGGAAAACAAAGCTGGCACTCCACCCCCACCCCCACCATTCAGACAGTATGGCTTAGTGGTTATAGGCACTGAACTGTAAGCCGGGCAACTTGGAAGCATGTGATATGGGTTTGAATCTTTTCAACTTCCGCTGGTATATGGTGCAATCTTGAGCAAGTCACTCAACTCCCACCCCTCTTTTGCAATTTTCCTTATGAAAAAACAAGCTTGCCAGTTGGGTTGCTTACCAGGGCATTCCTGCTTGGGAAGTTGGTCCTCTCGCTCAGCAGCCTACAGAGCTGGTGGGTGGCAGGGGTCTGAAGAACAGGCGGAGGGCCCTGACAATTGGAAGGGCCAGGTCATGACAACTATTAGCGATGTTTGTTGAGTGGGGTATTAGTTGTCATTTCAGATGATGGGCATGAGTCTAGAGAGCTGGGGGGAAAGGGGGCCCCTGACAATGTCGGAGAGGCCAGGTCGCAACAACTACTAACAATGTTTGTTGGGGGGGGGGTGCTAGTTGTCATTTCAGAAGATGTCTGCCAGGAAGCGTGTTCCCACATCTAAGATGTTGGCAGCTGCCGAAGACAAATTACGCTCCCTGTATAAGAGGAATGGAGCGGCCTAGCTGGAGGCATGCCTAGAAGGGCTGGAGGAGTCCACAGCACCCACCAGAAAGAAGAGGGTAGAAGGCTGGAAGTTACTGCCACCAGTGACACTCTTCCACCCAGCAGGTAAGGAGGTACTCAATGGCCCTCAAGTGGGGGCCAGCCAGGTAAGGCAAGTGTTGGGGGTAGTGAGGGGGAGTCTCCGGTTAGGGGGGAGTCTTCCAATAGTGATGCAGAAGGTACGCTAGCCATACATTCTGGGGTCTGACAGAGACGAGTCTGTGGGTGCCCCCGACAAACTAGAAGGGGATAGACCAGGTGGTGAGCAGCCCTTGCCAGACACTAGTCTGTGGGCGGCGACCGATGAACAGTTAAAACAGTTGGTCAGGGTGGTTGCGGACCTGAAAACAGAGATTAAGAATCGATCATTGTCATCATCTGCGGGGAGGAGGGCACAGGGGCAGAGGGCCTGGCACCAGACAAGCCTGCATAACTATCACCATGAACCCATATGCTGGGCTGGACTCCCCAGTGGGGACTCATTTAACTGACATGGTCAGGCAACAGATCAGAAATACATAGACATTTTTCCTCCTTAACCACCTGGTGGAACACATGGATAAGAAAAGGAGAAGGACAAAGGACGACCAAGACCAGAAAAGGTCAAGGTTCCCATTCTCATGACAACTGGGTTGTAGCCTTTTAATTCATGCCCACCATGGTGTTGAGGGGATGAAAACAAGGGGTGGAAATTCTCAACTACATGCATCACATCTCATTGATGCATCGCAAGACAGGGGTATGGCTTGGCTGGACTACAATGAATAGTTTCATCATAGGTGGCAGGTAAACCCTGTCATCAGCTGGGGAAAGCTGGACATGCCATTGATGGCGGATGTTATGCAGGGCGGGGGTGTGCAGCACACCGATAGCAGGCTGCTGATTCAGGCCTCGGCACCACGATTGGGGGACAACCTGACCACCCAACTGTGCTACGATACAATCAGTCAGCTTGCACATGCACCAGCTGTAGCTTTAAACATGCATGCTTAGCCTATGGCAGACAGCACCCTTTCTGCAGTACTCCCTCAAGGGGGAGGACAGGGAAGAGTGGCTGAGGTAGGGTTGAAGCCTCCAGGTGGCAAGTCTTCCCACTCTGGTATGGATAAAAAGATTAAGCCATGGCTGGATCAGTGCCCGGCAGAGTAGCCATGGACTTGTTGATGGAAGGGTTTTGGTGGGCTTCAGGATCCTGTACTCCGCCCCCATTGGCCGTATGAGGCTGAGAACTTGAAGTCAACCAGAGACTGGCCACAAGTTGTCTGGGAAAACTGGAAAAGAACGACAGCTTGGCGCATGAGTGGCCCCTTCCCAGGCCATCACTGCCAAACCTAAGGGTTTCACTGATTGGATTGGTGCCCAACAAGGCTCGGGGAATATTTGTTGATTAATCACTTGTCCAACCCGGTGGGGATTCAGTGAATGATCACATTGATCATCAGCACACATTGGTGCACTACCAGTCCTTAGACCGCGCAGTGGAAGTGGTATAGACAGCAGGGCCAAGTGCTCTGATGGCTAAGGCAGACATCGAGTCTGCATTCAGGCTACTGTCAGTGCATCAGGAGGACAGGGTACTATTGGGTATGGAGTTCAAGAATGAGTACTATGTGGATAACTGCATGCCTATGGGCTGTTCAGTGGCCTGTGCCGTGTTTGAGAGTTTCAGCACTTTTTTGCATTGGGTCACTGCTCATGCAGCGGCAGTGACAGCATAGTACACTGTCTCAATGACTCCCTGTTTGTATGCCCAGCCAATTCTTCAGTGTGCAGGAACTGGTCAGGGCCTTCGATCAAGTGTGCGAGGAGTTTGGAGTTCCTTTAGTGAAAGAAAATTGAACCCCTGGGGACCATCCTCACCTTCTTGGGCATAAAACTGATTCCAAAACAAGCTCTGTCACCTGCCACTTGACAAGCTGACCACACTCCAGTCTCTCCTGCACAGGTGTTGGGGAGCAAGAAAATTACTCTGCGAATTGCAACAGTTGGTGGGCACTTCAACTTCTCATGCAGTGTCATACCGGTGAGGAGGACTTTCATGCGGCGGTTTGTCAGGAGAAGGGCCGGCTGTACAAGACCTCATCACAGGATGTGGATCACAAAGCAGTTCTGAGAGGACTTTCAAGTTTGTCAGCTGTTCCTAGATCACTTCATTGCGGTTACCTTGTGGCAAGGGCCACAGGGTGGTACGCCTTTGGAGTTGTACACTGATGCAGCAGGTGGTCTGGGGTTTGGGGCTTATTTTCAGGAGCAGTGGTGTGCAAGGCAATGGCCAGCCGGCTGGCTGTAGACTGGGGTGGGGAAGCAGATCACACTGCTGGAGTTCTTTCCAATCATGGTGGCCCCTGTGTCTGGGGTCCCAGATTCTGTAATGAAACAGTGCACTTCAGATCAGATAACATGAGGGTGGTACATACCATCAATAGGTCAATTGGGACTGCTGGGAGACTTGATGTGGGTATTTGTTTTAAAATGTATGTTGCTTAACATTACCTTCAAAGCAGCACATGTCCTGGGAGTTGATAACGACATTGCTGATGCTTTATCTCATTCACAGTGGGACAGATTCTTCAGGCTGGTGCCAAGAGTGGACAAGGAGCCACAATAGGTGTCTCCCTTCCTGTGGGAGGTGGTGACCGACAGACTTGGTGATGCATAGGTAACTCTATTGCTCCCAGCATAAAGGAAGTGCACTGTCGGGGGGCCAAGCACTATCTAGCCACGCAGGAGGCCAAGGTGTGGCCTGACGTGTGGCTCATTCTGGTAGATCAGCTTTGCAGGTATGTCATGGTAGGGAGAATGGCAGAACACTCCCCTGGAGTGATGGCCAGTGTCACCTCACCAGCTTGTCATGGGTGATGAAAGCCATGGAGATGGCAGACACCATGGGTGCCTTCAAGCTGAAGAAGCTGTTGGAAGGATGGCGCAGGGAGCTAACCACCACCCCAGTTACCAGACGGCCCATCACTCTGGTTAAGTTACAAGCCATTTGGGGGGGCTTTGCCCAAGGTATGTAGGGATGAGTATGAAACTCAGCTGTTTGGAACCATGTTCCTGGTGGCCTTCTGTGGAGCTTTCAGGGTGTCAGAGTTGACAAAACCCTCCAAGGATCATGGCATACCAAGCCTTCTGTCACAGGACGTGGTGATGATGGGGCACAGGGTATTCCTTCATCTCTGCAGATCAAAGATGGAACAGAGGGGAAGCAGGTTGCTGCCACGAGATCAAGGCCCCAGTGGACATATGCTGGCAGGTGGTCCATAGCCTGGTGGAGTATAGAGCAAGCTGTTCCATGAATGGGGAGGCCTTCTTCAGGCACCAGGATGGCAGTCCTGTGACGGCTTACCAATTCTGGTTCATTCTGCAGAAGGCTATTCAGGATCTGGGGCTACACACCAGGGATTATGGGACCCATTCATTTCACATTGGGGCGGCAATGAATGTTAGGGGTTAGAGTCTAACAGATGCAGAGATTCAGCCCCTGGGATGCTGAAAGTCTCAGGCATTCCTGCGCTATGTGAGATCACACTTGCAGTAATTGTTTATTGTCTCTTACAGGCCCTGGGGAAGACTATGTATGCATTTGGATATGTGGCCATTCATTCGTTTGGTGGGCAGCACAGAGGTCAGCCAGTCAGCTGAGGGAAGCTATCTGTCTTTGCCATGGGAGGTTGCCAGGATTGAGTGGTTGGGAACCAAGGATATGCTCTTGGAAGGGTTGCTTCTGAGCTTGTGAGGCACGGCTGACCGGAGAAACACACCGCAAATCTTGTTAATTCACTCGGGCAGAGAAGACCTAGGCCATAGGAAGACAGTGAATCTGCTGCTGGTGATGAAGGATCATTTGCAGGCCATCAAAGGCTCATGGCCTGACATTTATGCTCATCTGGTCAGACTTGTTGATGAAGGAGCAGTGGGCTCAAGCATGCAAGGTACCCTCAATAAACAAGGCTTGTATGCGAATCAACAAGGAGAGGGGAGCTTTTATGGAGTCCCTGGAGGGCACTGTCTTGAGGCATGATAGCATTTACCATACCCACCAGTGCCTGGCAGTGGGCCCAAGGGGTCAGCTGCAAGGTGAGGTTTTAGATAGCTTATTGCATGATTTTCAAGTGATCTTAGGGGCTAAGGTTGAGCAGGTGGCTTGGGGGGTCAGACATGGTCTGGCCTGTGGCGGCATGTGAGGAGAACACAAGGGGAGTAGCGGGAAAGTAGGGGATGATGCCAGTTCTCCCAAAGATATCAGGGCTCCTGATCAGTGTGAGGATGGTGGATCACAAGACCTGTACCCACATGGGGGTTCTAGGTCCAGCCTCAGCAGCAGAGACTGCAAGGTCAGCGATGCCAGATGGGGGGCTGCTGCCAGAACTTTGACCATATGACCTGTCCTGCTACTGCAGAGGGATACCTCTGCCAGCATCTGAAGGGATTACCCAGGTTGTGGGAGGTGTGGGGGCCTGGGGTATGCGCTTCCTCCTGGCAGCGCCCGCTGCTCAATATTAAATAGTGAATATGTATTAATCTAAGATATTAATGATAAAGTAATTTGGACATTCAGCAGATTAATATTTAGAATTGGAAATAAATAAAGCATGGCTGCGGCCATTTTATCCAAGATCTGTGTTGTATCTCTCTTGACCAAGAAGGGGGGAGCAATGGGGGCCTACCAGACAAATTCCCAATTTAAAACTTTCTGTGACAAATCTCAAGGAACGTATGGGTGCTGCCAAACAGAGAATGGCAGCAGCAGTGTTTGCGTCGTCTGTGGAATCGGAAGCTGCTCAGCACGTGGACAGACTTACTCGCCAACAAAGACATGTACAGTCCTTGGAAACTAAAATTGAAGACTTTGAGAACAGAATACAGCACAATAATTTGCTCATTGATGGAATATTGGAGGGATCAGAGAGCCCAAATATGTGTCATTTTCGTCAGCATATTTACAGTTACTAGATCACTGATGGGAAAATCTTCTGGCAATTGAACAGACCCACAAATCTTTAGGGCCCTGGCCAGCAAGACGGCTACCACCTCACCCTATTATTGCATATTTTTTAAGCTTTTCTATAAAGGAACAAGTTTTATGGCTGGCAAGAGAGAAAGGACCTTTAAAATGGAATGGGCATTCAGTATGTACCTTCCAGGATTTCTACAAGGAGGTGATAGCTAGAAGGAAGGCATTTGCTCCCATCAGGAGAGAACTAGCACAAAAGGAAGTGCAATATGCCATGCGTTACCCTGCTGTTTTGACTGTTCTTTTTAATTTTAAATGCCCCAAGCCACCAGCCCCGGTGGTTTGGCCCAGTCATGGGCCTGAACTTCACCCTATATCGACCCGCGATCCTCCGATACCATGGCTTCCCCCACGGTGGGCTATTCCTTCACACACTGCAGTCTTTGGGATAGGTTGGAGGGCTGGTCTGAGGGGCTAATTGAAGCTGTGGTGGGGTTCATTGAAGGCGTCCGGCAGCTGTCCTTTTTTCCTTTTTTCTGGGGGAGGCGGGGTCGTGCAATGATGTCCAGCATCCGCCCCACCTCCTGTGTGTGCTAGTGCCGGTAGCTGTGTGATTCCCAGCCTCCGCCAGGGGTCATTGATGTGCCGAACACTTTCCCACCCTCCCTCCCGGAGAAGGAGAGCAGTCCTTAGGATGCCTTATCCATCTCCCCGGTTGGCCATCCAGCAACCCTGGTCCATTCCCGAACCCGGGTCGCTGGCATCGCAAGCGGAAATCCCACTGCTGCGCCGATGGGCCGGCTTACTGTTTTAACTGTTCTGTGGGATGGCCAGTGGATGTGTTTCAAGAATTTAGCAGACGCCCAATGTTTTGTGACTTCTCTTCTGTTTTCCTCAAAAAAATGGGGGTTAGAATGAGAAATAAAAATTGAAATCCAACAAGCATTCTACTGCTATGCTGAGGCCTCAGTACCTATCTGGAGCCTCTCTGTTGATAAAGACAATCAGAATCCCTCACAGGCACCAGACAAGACATCTAACTCTAAAGATCTGATTAAGGGAGCGCACAATTTTCCCACTGAGCCAAAGCAACTCAGAGAAACTCAGGGGAATTTTGGGAGGCAACGGTGTCTCTTCCCTAACATAGAAGGTACCTCTTCACAAGATTTGGGATCACCAAGTCCTGTTTTTTCATCTGCTGTGATCCCAGCTGACTGGTCTAAGGACGCTGCTTCAAAACATCCTCATCTCTCTCCCAATTCACCACCAGAGGGTCAGCATCCCACTGACATGGACTGGGCTGACTTTGGGGAGGATGAACTGATCTCTCTATAGACAGATGTGTCTGTGAATGTTCCCTCTCCAGTGGCTTTGTTTGCAGAGGATGTGATGCCATCAAACCCGATTCCCTCAGATACGAGCCTAGCTACTTCAGGGGTACCTAATAGCAATTTGGAAGCATCTCCTCAGGCCACCTGAAAGATCTTGTTTTAATAAGGACTCGTTCATTTTCTCTTTGGCATTGATAATGCTGCTGACTGGTTTGACTTGTATTGTTTTCTAGTTTATGCAATTAAGAGGGCAAAGGGGTTCAGTGGGTGGGAAGGAGGGGGATATACTACTCTGAGCTAATTAGTGATGATGCTCTGTGGTATTGTGATGAGGGTTCCTTGGAATGGGGAGTGCTTGTAAGGAGAAATTGTTACTTTTCTAGAAGCACCCCTCCTCCTTCCTATACCACTTTTCTTACTTTGCTCCTTGACCACTGTCTATAGACACCTGTTTGGAGTGTAAAAATGTACTGTAGGTCAGTCTCTGGGGCAAACCTGGTGGGGACATGTGTATGAGATGTGCTTTCATCTCAGTTTATGTTCTGTTATTATGTGCCCGTGATTCTTGGTTCCCTAAGGAGGCCTGCCCTGTTATCTGCGGTAGAAGCATGGCTGCACTACCAGTATAGGCCTACCAGGTCATTGGTGGGAATGATCACTCATGCACCTACTTGGTGGATGAGTGTTGGGGTCAGTGTACCGCTGGCTCACTGGTCTCCACTTCTCAAGCTGTTAGTATGTCATATTTTGGAATCTTTGTAAACTTTTTTATTTTATCTCCAAAGGATGTTATGTAACTACTGATTATAATGGGGGAATAGTAGGGCAGATGTGCCTATTGTATGGGCTTAAGGGTTACTTAATAATACTCTGCCTGTTTGTATTGGATCTTTAGGATTTGGTTTTGTAATTTTTTATTTCACTCTCTGAATGCTTCTCCCACAAAATAACGTGGGACTTGTACTTTGTGTTCATTTATAGTACTCTTGCATGTTATATACATGTTTGGATTACTGTTATTTTGTCACTAGTTTGCTGGAGCGGGTGCTGTAGATAGTTACTAGTCACTGTTAAGACAGCGCACTTCATCATTAGGGTATTGGAGATGAAGAGAGGATCTCTGATCTTGAAGTGGGTAGCCATCTGGGAACAAGTGACCACCAAACAGTGTGGTTCACAATAAACTTAGCTGTAGTGTCAAGCCACACAAAAGTGAAGGTACTGGACTTCAGGAGGGCTGGTTTTGTCAAAATGGGAGAGTGTCTCAGAAAAGCACTAGCAAACAGGCAAGAAGGTGGGGTGGAGCAGCAATGGGGAAACATCATAACCACCATCACAGAGGCAACAAGTCTTTATGTGAAGCAAATAAACAAATCAAAACAAAAGGAAAAAACCACTATGGTTCTCAAAAGAAGTGGCGGGGAAGGTAAGGGAGAAAAAGATAGCATTCAGGAAGTATAAGGAAACACAGAAGGAGCAGGACAGAGAACTGTACTAGTTAAAGCAGAAGGAAGCGGGTAAGGCAGTCAGAATAGCAAAGGCCCAAACTGAGGAAAAGATAGCCAACTCGGTTAAGAACGGGGGATAAAACCTTTCATAAGTACATTAGGGAGCAAAGAAAGACTAAGGCAGGGATACTGTGGCTGAACAAAGAGGAAGGTGGTTGGGCAGAGAGCAACAGTGAAAAAGCAGGGCTACTGAACGAATACATCTGCTCAGTATTCACAATGGAAAAGCAGGGGGAACTACCTATTCCGGTCAATAGAAGCACTCTAGATAGGGGGGTTGATATTAGTTCTTTCATAGAAGAAAGGGTTCTGAAAGAACTCTTAAAACTGAAGGTGGATAAAGCAACGGAGCCTGATGGGATTCACCCCAGGATTTTAAAAGAACTAAGGGAAGAACTAGTAACACCACTGACTACCCTTTTTAATAAATCATGGGAGGATGGGGTGGTATCTGAGGACTGGAGGATGGCAGATGTGAGTCCCCCTTCACAAAAGTGGGAGCAAGACAGAGGCAGGAAACTACAGACCTGTCAGTTTGACCTCAGTGGTAGGGAAAATAATGGAATCACTTCTGAAGGAAAGAACTGTTGAGTACCTAGAGGCCAGTGGGGCACAGGACCCAAGGCAGCATAGATTCACAGTGGGAAGGTCATGTCAGACAAATCTAATTGGTTTCTTTGACTGGGTGACCAAAGCAGTAGACCAGGGAGGGGCTGTGGACATGGCCTACCTAGACTTTAGCAAGGCATTTGACACAGTCCCACACAAAAGATTAATAAACAAATTAGCCAGCCTGGGAGTGGGTCCTAGGGTGGCAGCCTGGGTAAAACACTGGTTGGACAACAGGACACAGCGGGTAATAGTAAATGGAGTCCACAGTGAAGAAAGGAGGGTTACTAGTGGGGTAACACAGGGTTCAGTACTGGGGCTGGTCCTTTTTAATGTCTTTATAAGTGACATTGCAGAGGGACTGGAAGGGAAAGTATGTCTCTTTGCAGATGACACAAAGATCTGTAACAGGGTTGATACACAAGGTGGGGTGGAATGGATGAAAAGGGACTTGGCAAGGTTGGAGGAATGGTCAAATATATGGCAGCTTAGATTCAATGCAAAGAAGTGCAAAGTAATGCACCTGGGAAACAAAAACCCAGGTGAAGAGTATCAATGGGGGGTGAGATACTGACAACAACAAAAATGGAAAGGGACCTGGGGGTAGTCATAACAGACTACCTAAAGGTGGGCCAGCAATGTGAGAAAGCAGTAATGAGGGCTGGGGGAATACTGGGATGCATAGGGAGAGGCATCACCAGTAGAAAACAAGAAGGTGTTGGCCCTCTGTACAGACAGTTGGTAAGACCACATCTGGAGTACTGTGTACAGTTCTGGAGACACCATCTCCGCAAAGACATAGACAGGGTGGAGGCTGTCCAGAGGAAAGCAACCAAAACGATGCAGGGTCTGCATCAGAAGACATATGAAGAAAAACTAAAGGAACTAAAGATGTATAGCCTAGAGGAAAGGAGGGAGAGAGGGACAAGATAGAAACTTTCAAATACCTCAAGGGAATCAACAAAGTCCAAGAGGGTAGCATCTTTCAGAAAAAGTGATGTGCAAAAACAAGCGGGCACAATTTGAAGATACAGGGGGAACGGCTCAGAGGTAATGTGAGGAAGTATTTCTTCACAGAGAGGGTTGTGGATACATGGAACAGCCTTCCTGAGGAGGTCGTAGAGTCAAAAACAGTGGGGGAATTCAAGAATGCATGGGACAGACATAAAGCAATTCTAGTGGGGGGTAAGAGGAAGTAGGCTGTTGGTTAACTAGGATCTGCAGCTTATCCGTTAGGTAGGGAAATAGGCAGACTAGGTGGGCCAAGCAGTCCTTATCTGCCATCAAATTCTATGTTTCTATGTTATATGGTTCTCACTGCTTTTCATGGATGTCTGTGTTCTCTGATATGATGGTATTATAAATGGCAAATATCAAAATAATGTCTTGGAACGTACAAGGCATGAACCATCCTATTTAGAAAAAGAAAGTTTTTTCTTATTTAAATTCTCAGAAATATGACATAGCCCATCTGCAAGAGACCCACCTCCTTAAAAGAGAGGTGGTGGATCTGTTGAAGGGCTGGCTGGGGAAGGTCTACTTTAGCTCCTTTAGCTCCAAGAAACGTGGGGTCTGTATTTTATTTTGGAAAGGTTGTTCTTTTCAGGTATGTAAATCTTTTACAGACAATGAGGGATGTTGGATTTCCTTTTAGAGTCAGTTATATGGGGTTCAGGTTCTTTTGGTTAACAACTCCCCTGACTTTTTCCTCCATATACTTGAAAACATTTCCAAATGGTCCCAGGACTCCATGGTTCTCATTGCTGGAGATTTTAATTTTGTAATTGACCCTTTTAGACAGATTCCCTGTGGAAAAAGGCTCCCCATCCCACCAGAAATTAGGGGAGGTAATACTCCAACTTTGTTCTGAGTTCGGTTTATTAGATTGCTGGAGGGTCCTGCATCCTCAGACGTGCAGCTTTACTTTCCGGTCACACCAATTCCAAACATGTAGCTGCTTAGATTATTTTTTATACAGCTCTGCAATATTGGGGGACTTGACTGAAGCTTCCATTTTGCCTATCGTCATATCTGATTATGCCCCAATTACGTTGATATGGGTACACAAGCCAAGTATTACTAGATCTCCCAGTGGCGGTTTAATTCTGCACTGTTATGTTTGGAAGAGCTTAAGCTTTGGCTCCAGGAAGAGATACCTTTTTACTTCTAGACAAATACTTCCACAGATATTTGTTTTAATACTATATGGGATGTCTTCAAGACTTTTGTCCGAGAGCAGGTGATATCATATGCCTTGATGGTCAAAAAGAATAGGAAGTAGAAGTTAGATAATTTTACCAAGAAAATCCGAGCCCTGGGAGGCTACCATTTACGAATCTCCCTTGTCCATGGAGCCTCAGATCTCCGAGTTCTTGTCACTTAAATATAAGTTAAATAATATTTATCATCAGCAGGCCTCTAGAGCCCTGTTTTTTATGAAACAATCCTATTGTGACTGTGGGGAGAAGGCAGAGAAGCTCCTTGCCTATTGGCTAAAATGCAAGGCCATAGAGGCGCATGTTTCTTTCCTGTGAGCAAAGGGTCAATGAATCATTACTGACCCAGGGCAGATGGCTAACGAGTTCCAGGGCAACTATCAAGGTTTTTATAGCTCCTTAATTACCTTAGGCAATGAGGCTTATGCAACATGGTTCTCTAAGTTACATATGCCCCACCCACCTATCCCCCGGAATATGCTCAGACCTTGAAGGAGGATATAACACTGGCAGAATTCAGATTGCAATCCAGTCTTTTGTGGCTAGCAAGGCCCCTGAGCAAGATGGCCTGACTCTGGACTTTTATCAAGCTTTCAAATCTGTTCTGGTGCCTTGGTTACTTAGGCTTTTTAAGACTGTCCTGGACCTGGGATCCTTGCCTTCCTCGATGCAAAAAGCAACCATCACTGTCCTGCCGGAACTTAATAAAGATCCCACTATATTTGCTAATTTTAGACCAATATCATTGCTGAATGTGGATTGTAAGATCCTTGCCATACATTTGGAGAAGGTTCTACCATGTATTATACGTAAATCTCAGGTGGATTTTGTGAAGGATCGGCAGGGCAGTGACAATCTCAGGGCAGTCCTGAACTTAATAGAGGTTGCCTCCAGGGGGCTGGACTTAGCTGCTTTAATTGGAATTATTGCTGAAAAGGCATTTGATTCTGTCAAATGGAATGATCTTTTCTTTACTCTTTCACAGGTGGGTATTGGGACAGTCTTTCAAAAATGGGTACAGTGTTTGTACTCCTCCCCAGAGTCAGAGTATTAGTAAATGGGATGTTATCTGATTCCTTTCTTTTATTCTGGGGTACTAGGCAGGGCTGCCCACAGAGCCTGCTGCTATTTCTGATTGCCATGGAACCTTTAAACACTGTCCTCCGTCAGCATCCGGAGATAAGGTGAATCAGGATAGGGATCTTTCATTTTCACATTTCTCTATGCAGATGACCTGCTTTTGACCTTACTAAAGTGGAATCCTTCCTGCCAGCTGCTTGGGAGGTCCTTGATTCGTTAGGTGCCATCTCGGGGCTAAAAATTAATTGGTCTAAGACTGAATTTTTGTCTGTGTACAAAGCAGACCCTGCGTGTTCACAACTTAGACCCCAAAAACTTAAATGGGCCCCAAATGGAATCTGGTATCTTGGGATGCATATTTATGCTGATTTACAGAATGTGTGCCATGTAAATCTACAGAAGGTAATTTCCACCTTAACGGTGGACATGGCCAGATGGTCTAAATTACATCTTATGCTACCCAGTAGGATTGCTGCCATAAAGATGATGGCATTTCCAAAATGTTTCTATTGTCTTACCAACTTACCTCTACCTTTTCTTCTGGTTTATGGTCAAGGATAGATAAACTATTTTCAAATTTTATTTGGGAGGTAGAATACCCCATTTGAGTGGAAAATCTGAGATCCCTTCCTCTACTGGTGGTTGAAACCTATCATGGCCTTGGGCATATGACTTGACTAATGGCTTTCAGCAAACCCTGTTTTGGATCAATTCCAAATCTATCAAAGCTCCTCTTTGGGTGGATATTGAAAGAACCTTATTGTGTGATTTTTCCTTGGCACTTGGTCTGAAGAACTCTTTGCCATTGCTAATTCAAGACACTGTCCCGATTTTATTCACTAGGCAAATATGGAGGAAGACGGCCCAGCTGCAGGGGTGGAATCATAGATACCTTGGCTATTATGAACCATTATGGAACAATTCTAAAATATGAATTGGAGGCTCCACAGTTCGTTGGTCTACAAGGGCATCAAAGGGTTTAAATCTGGTTGGGGATATCTTTGATCCAGAGAGTGGTATTTTTGGATCTTTTCCCCAGTTGTAAGTTGCCTTTCACTTACCGATACAAGATTTGTGGTGGTATTTGCAATTAAGGCACTCTCTTAGTTCATGGGTCAGTAAGGATTGCCATCTAATTCAAAAAGATTTAGTCAAGAAGTTACCTACTTGGTTATCTTTAGCATGGGGACATACAGGTATGTTTTATAAACTTATACAAAAAATATACCTTTCAGATTGGGAGAATTGTGGGCTAAAATGGAGCGAGGATATGCAGATCTCATTGGAATCTGAAAACTGGTATTGGTGTTGGCATGAAACTCATCGGGCTCCTCCGAACCCACAAGTCCATTTAATACAAAAGAAGATCCTGAGCAGATGGTATGGGACTCCAGCTAGACTTTTCAGTATTGGTTTATCCTTCTTGGATCTTTGCTGGAGATGAAAGGCTGCTCAGGTAATTTGTATCATACTTTGTGGGATTGTCCCCTGTGAGAGTCTGGTGGTGGGATATTCTCGGATCCTTGATCAATCCTTGGGTATCCAGGCCCCAATCTCCTGCTTTTGGATTTTCAGAAACCCTACATTGTTATCATTACAACAGAAGGCTTTTAGAGTAGTTCTTTCCACTGCTGCAATGGAAGCAAAAATACTTCTTCTTAAGCAGTGGAGAACAGATAAGCACCCCCACCACCACCCTTTGCACGGTGGGTATGAGCTAAGCTTAAAGCTGCTTCATTTTAATGAATCCTTTTCTGGAGGAGGCAGGCTGTTCCAGCTTTTCACCATGCATGGGATTTTTGGCTGTAAATTGCAGGGGTAGTTTCATGATTTATATTTATTATTCTCTCTAGAATATAACTGTATATCCTTTATTAACAGTCTGGTTTCCGGTTTAGTGTAGGTTCAATTTTTGTCAGTAATAACTTACTACTCTCTGTGGTTGTTTTTTTTTTTTAACTTTGTGAGCTGCCTAGGTATTTGTTTACTTTAGTATTATTACTAAATGTAATATTTAATGTTTTTAGCATTTATCACATCATTGGAGTGACTCAGTTTTCTTTTCTCAACTGCCAATGTAACTTAGTTTGCATGTTGGATATTAGCTGTTACATGTTGTGATGGTGTGTATTATTGAATACTGTTGGTTGCTTTTGTATTGAAATGCTTAATAAAATGCTTCTATACAAAAAAAAAGAAAAGAAAGTATAATGCATACAGTCATGGTGTGGGCTTCCCATTCCAGTAATCCACCAGCTCTGAATATGCAGAGGCAGCATTCTTGATTGGAAGAATACTTTGATTTCTAATCTCATTCAATTATGCTACATTGGGAAAATGCAGTTTTTTTTAAATTATGAACTGACCGAGAACACAGAGCCCTATTCAGTCTGCTGACATAAAGAGAGAATCCAAATGAAGGATCAACAATTGAATTTTATAACACTCCACTAATGTTGCATTTTCTGTCTCTGAAAAACTTCTAGAACTCCATGGCCAGAGTCCACCTAAATACCCTGGAATGTCATCTGTGTCATGGATTTCATACCATTTCTTAATCTCTCCACGCTTACCAATCATTTTCCACTGAGTGTAAGGATTTCCACTGTTAAACCATGGCATTTTCAATAAAAGTGTATTGGAATAATCTGGAGAAAATGAGATCATACATGACCATCGCAACAGGACAGACTGAAAATATGCAGAAACAGTTTGCACTGCATGAAGAACTTACAGATGAGGGACAACTACAATGAATCTAAATGTTTCTTAAAATGTTGAAACATTAAACATTGTGTGAAAAGTACATAACTTGATTTTTACATCATGCACATTAATACACAATTAAATGTCTTAAAAATTGAAACTTAGAGACTGAAAAAAAGGAACTGCGCATTAACGTTGTACTACACCTTCTGAAGAAGAATGGGATTAAGTTTTACGTTTTTTGAATGAGTAAGGACTAAACCTTCAAGATTAAATGTCTTTTTTATTGTTTTGTGAAACCTGTAAGAAAGAAAGAGAGAGAGAATCTTGATGCCTTTTTAGAACTACTGTTTTTCTTGGCTATTCATTAGAATCTAGGCACCTTGCCAGGGGAGATGACATCATGATAACTCCTGAAATGCTGAATAATATTAATATCTAGTAAGAAAGGGGCTATTATATCTTCCCAAAAGAAAATAAACTCTTTTCAAAAACTCATGAAACCAAAACTCCACTTATTGTAAACAGTTTTCACAGCCCACAACTGTAGATCTGCTATTCAAGTTAATAAGGGCATACTGAAAAATTATGTGACAAAGAAGCCGTTCTTATGACTTGAAGGAGACATGCACTTTTCAGTGTAGTGTAATAATCTCAATTCCATAATAATTTGTAGTTGAAATGGGTTTTGTTCATAAGTTATCTTGTCATGGAAAGTTCTATTTGTTAAGCATGATGTGCTCTGTCTAATGTGTTTTGAACAAAATGCAAACTTACCTTGCTGTGTGTGAAAAACATTTACTTCTTTGCAATGTTTACAGTGTGCAATGTAAGATGTACACCAGCTAAAAAAGCAGAGAAATAAAACAAAACAGGATGTGTTGACTAATGATCGTGGTCAGGATTTTCAATGTCCATTCGGGTTGCACCAACTTCTTGCTACAAATTGTGCATCTACCTCTAATAGCTTGACTTCCTCTGAGGTCGGGGCAGCCATTCAATCTGAGTTACTGTGGAACATAGTTTTAGATTGCATCTGAGTCTTAACATTAGTAGTACAAATTCTGATGTACTTCCCTAAGTAGATTTGTGTTCATAATGCGGAGTTGAAAACTACTTAGAAAGAGGATTGAAATCTAGGCCACTATAATGAATTACTGAGACATTAAATGCTTTCATTGGGGTCTCCTGTGCTCTCACCATACCCCCTGGAGTGCCTAGTTTGCTTGTTCATGCCAGTGACAAATGGATGCACAGATAGATCCTATCCCATCAACTTGTGCATCTACATTTCAGTATGCTAAAGATCGGCCTGCCTCTCATCTGATTCATATATTTGGGCCACCATTAGAATAGTAGGCCTAGTTTCAGTGGCACAGTAGTATCTTTATAGGTGGGGATGTTAGGGATTTCTACATACAGTCACAATGCAGTGGTACCCATCATTAGGTTCTTTGTTGTCAATCAGTATCTTGGATAAAGAAGAGCCAACAATAGTCAAGGTCCTCCCATTTCACATGCCTGTCTTACAGGTTTCAGCTAACTACAGGATCCGGCAGTAAAACTGTGTGGAATGTGGAATTCAGTTGGCTGAATTTGGGCAGAAAGGCAATTCTACTTCCAAATGATTTTTTATAATTATTTAATACATTCTATTTAAGACAAAAAGTGTTTTGCATTGTTTGTATTTAAATCATTGACAAGTTTTCCATAGATTACATAAACTGCATGGATTTGTTCTTTCACAGATTACATTAATGGTATTTACTCACCTAGTAAAGGTGATTATACCTGCAGCCTTTCTAGTGCTCAGAAAACCATCACAAATGGTTATCTCCATCCATCTTATTGGCTGATGCACGATCATAACTCTTTCTGGAGTATAAGAGGATAATACCTGGCTACAGCCAGATAATTCAGTAAGAAAACTTCCCTAGCAGAGAGAAGAATAACAAAACCAAAAAACAGGCAAGAGAAGAAATAACAAATCACAAAAAAACAGTCTTGGAACTGTAATCAGTCAATCAGTCTTTATTTGTAAAAATCACCTTTCTCAAAACCAAAGCATCTACTGGAAAATAGCAGAGAGAATTGAAGATTATGTATGGTATAAACAACGTCTGCAGATGATTATAGAACACATGACATCAATGCATGCAGAAAATACGTAACACACAAGGCAAATAGTGGACAAGACCCACCAAAGCATATTAGGTAGGAGTCAAGTGTAGATACTGGGGAGTACCTAAGGACATATACTAGGTAACAACCACCCCTATGATTCCAGCTGCCCCACTTCCGTGTTTGTCCAACCTTGGGCAGAACTCTGAGGACTATAAAGCTTGCAGGTATAATTACCTTTTCCAGGTGAGTAAATACCATTATCTCCTTCAACCTATCTAGTGCTCAGAAAATCATCACAAATGGGACTTTGTAACAGTGCCCATACAACCCCTAGGTGGGAGACGAACCAACAGTCATATGGAACCTGCAGCAGCCTGAAGAACAGCTCTGCTAAATATAGCACTATCAGCCAAAGCTACATCCAACCAGTAATGGAGGACAAAGGTATGAATGGAGGACCAGGTAGCCACAGCACAGATATCCTCTACCAAAGCTCCTCTCCTCTCCACCCAAGAAGCAGATAATGCCCTAGTAGAGTGTGGCCTAATGCCCCTAGGTGGCTCCTGGCCCACTCCTTGGTAAGCAGCCACCATAGCCTCCAGAAGCCATCAGGTGATGTCTTCTTTTGATGCTGCCGAGCCCACACTTTTTCCTGAAAAGAACATAAACAAACTATCTGACTCATGGAAGGGCTCTGACATGGTCAGATAGTCCTTGATCAGCGAAACCATATCAAAAGGATGAGTATCCCAAACTGTGTTACCCGAGTCTTCAGACATGGTTGCAGGATGAACGGGCCTGCTCCATGTAAAAAGGAAGAGTGCCTTAGGGTAAAGGAAGGAACAGTCATACGGGACACTCAGTCATTATGGAAAGTAAGAAACGGTTATGGCCTGAAAGTGCTTGCAGTTTGCTCACCCATCTGGCAGAGCACATGGTCATCAGTAAAACCATTCTAATGATTATTCCATAAAGGGAGTTGGGGACGAATGGATATTTATGAAGACCTTCCAGAACCAAATTAAGATTCCATGGTGGGCAAGGAGGTCTTCATCAGGGGGATGTGAGCTGCACCGCCCGCAGCAACCCAACCACTTTTGGGTGGAATCCTAACTGCTCCACCCTTGGACAGTATCCCTGTATTAGAAACATAGACTTTGATGGCAGATAAGGACCGCTAGGCCCATCTAGTCTGCCCATTTCCTCTACAGGATAGGCTGCAGATCCTAGTTAACCAACAGCCTATTTCTTCCTAACCCCACAAGAATTGCCTTATGTCTGTCCCATGCATTCTTGAATTCTCCCACAGTTTTAGACCCCACAACCTCCTCAGAAAGGCTGTTCCATGCATCCACTACCCTCTCTGTGAAATAATACTTCCTCACATTGCCCCTGAACCGCCCTCCTTCTATCTTTAAATTGTATCCCCTTGTTCTTGCAAGTCTCTTTTTCTGAAAGATGCTACCCTCTTGGACTTTGTTGATTCCACTGAGGTACTTAAAAGTTTCTATCATGTCCCCCCTCTCCCTTCTCCCTCCCTGTATTGCTGAGCTAGCTGACACCTACACTCTCAGAAAGGAGTAGGCTAAGCCCTTCTCAGCACCAATCATTGAGGAAATAAAGAAGTTTGGGAAAGCCTGCCACCAATGTGACAAGTCTTATTGGTTGACTGCCTTCTAGACCCCAAAAAAGATGTTCAATCACCCTGAGGGAATACCCCTCACACAATAGTCTTGTTCTTTCAGCATCCATGCTATCAGGCAGAGAACCATGGAATGCAGGTGTAAGAATGGCCCCTGACTGAGTAAGTCTGGATGTTTTGGCAGATGCCAGGTTGTCTATCAACATTGCTCAGAGACGGGAGTACCATGACCTTCCTGGCCAGTCCAGGGACCCCATCAGGACTGTGGCTCTCATAGCCCTAATTTTGAAAAGCACCTTCACACCTTGGAAGGGGTGGAAAAAGGTAAGCTTTGTTGAACAGCCATGGCACTGCCAGTATGTCGATCTCTTTGGCCTCGGTGTCAGGTCTGCATGAGAGAAATCTAGACAGCTGCTTGCTTTGCCGTGTTGCCATGAGGTCCAACTGGAATGGGCCCCATCTCTGGTTCAGTCATGGAATCACCAGAGGGTGCAGGTACCACTCCACCTGGTCGAGAGTCACCCGATTGATCCAATCCTGCCAAGTTCAGTTTCTCCACCAGATATGTGGCAGAGATCATTGGCAGATGTTTTTTTTTGCCCATCATAATGTCTTTAGTGCTTCTCTGAGCATTGCCTTGCCTCGGGCTCCACCCTGTTTATTTATGCACACCATGGCGCATTGGTTGTTGGTTCTGATAAGCAATGGCTGACCTACTACCCTTGGAGTGCAGAATAACAGGGCCCTGTGCACTGCCCTCATCTCCAGTATATTTATTGTCAAATGAGCTTCTGATTGGGACCATTTTCCCAGAGTAACTTTAGCAGTCCCAGCCTGTTACCCCAACCAGGAGTCTGGCGATGTTGTGAGTGTCATTGCTGGAGACACTGTGAGCAGTATGCCCTTTGTCAGGTTTTGCCTGTACATCTACTGAAGCTGTGGTGAATGTCCTGTCTGGGACTGAGTTTGTCTTCAAAGTCCTGGGTTGACTGGTCCCAGGTTTCCATCTCATACACCTGTGCTGTGGATGCCTCTGGGATCACTAGGGCCCTGGCCATAAGAGCTGTGCATTGAGAAGCAGTCCCCACTGATGACAATTTTTGACCATACTCGGTGGGGGGGGGGGGGAGTACATGGAATTCAGACCCAGGTCTCTAGGGTCATAGCCCAGAGCCTGAGTCACTACAACCATATTGCTCCCCCCCGCCACCCATGTTAATGTAGACAATAAACTACCACGTCTGTGTCCCTCTGTGCCTGTGGTGGGTTTGAAGCCTAGGAGCCCATCGATCAGGTATGGAATGATGTGCCTCCTTTTCCCACAGAGGGCCATTGCAGGAACTAATAGATTCTGTATGAATACCCTCAGAGTTGTGGACGGCCCAGGAAGGGCCCATGTATTTGAATGTCAGCTGCCTGTCTGGCAGCTGAGGAACCTTTTATGACAGGGATGAATTGGTACGTGGAGTTAGGCATCCCTTAGTTTACTGGAGGTGTGGAAACTACCTGGCTAAGTCAGACATCAAGGTTGACCTTCGAGTCTCCCACTTTTGATTTCTGTATGTAATGCAGTTATTGAGGGCTTGAGGGCCAACACTGGGCAGAGTCTGCCCAACTGCTTAGGAACCATAACTAACCTTGAATACACCCCGCATCCCATTCATGGTGCGGCACTGGCTCAATGGCTGATTTCAGAGCAAAAGCATAAGGCATGTTGAGCCACCTCAGCCACCTTTGTTTGAGGTCCAGGTATATCTATGGGGTAGAAGTTCCAGTAGCAACCTGAACCTTGTGGTCTGGTATCCTAAAATGGTATTGGAGTTGCCCAGGAGCCACCTGAAGAGAGGCATATGTCCTCTGGAGTAGTGGCAAGCTCTAAGATCCATCTGTGCTTACATGGGTGAACCAGGTACAGGAGTGGGCCTCTTTCACCTATTGAAGAGGAAAAGTGTTTAAGGGGATTGGGAGGAGTACAATGCTGCACAGAGAAGGTGGTAGGCCCATGTAACTGCCTTTTAGAGGTGGGAGGTCAAAGACCGTTGGGAGCTACCCATGTATGTGGAATACATGCTGGAATAATGCACAGTGCTAAGACCCAGGACAGAAACACCTGCGTGTTGAACTGAGTCCCTGGTGGAGAAGTAGGCAGGGAATATGGGGTAGCCTAAAATGACATACCAATACTGCTAGACGACTCCTGAAGATATCAGTTCAGAAGCATCTTCATGGTAACAGAGCCAGACAGTCTTTTTTGAATCTGCCTACTGGGGTTTGAGAAGGAGGAGAATTGTCATGTCTAGAAGGGAAGACCTTTATCAGTATTTTATTTATTTTAATTTTATTTAATCATTTGTTAACCAGGTAGGGACAATGGACAAAAAAAACTTTTTAGGTCTGACCTATCTATGCCTCCGATTTATATGGGCTGCAACCCAATGATGGCTTCCCCCCTGGTCTGGGGAATGCACATTGGCCTGGGCTTCCTTGGGAAGCCATCTGGAGGAGTCAAGGACCTGTGAGAAAAAAAAAAGTCAAAGTCAAAGTCAAAGTCAACTTTATTTAAAAAGATGCCCAATCCCAAAGGCTCTGGGCGCCGCACAAAACCTATACAGTATGTCATACCGTGTACATTTAGGTTAAAATAACATACAAACTTAAACCCCAAAAGCCTGCACAAATAAAAAGGTCTTAAGTCGACTCTTAAAGGCCTCTATAGTGGGGGCCTCTCTCACTTCAAGTGGCAACGAGTTCCAGAGAGCTGGAGCAGCAACTCCAAAGGATCGATCCCCTGCTGATTTCAACCTAGCTCTCGGAACTGTGAGGAGGCCACCACCAGAAGAGCGGAGATCCCAGACAGAGGTGGACGGTACCAGGAGATCAGAAAGGTAACCAGGCCCTGTCCATGTAGGGTCTTATAGGTGAGAATCCCACCTGAACAAAACTCTCCACCTGACAGGCAGCCAGTGCAATTCGCAACACCAGAGTAATATGACAGAACTTACTTTGTCCAGTCAAAAGCGGACAGCAGTGTTTGCACTAGCTGCAGTCTCACGAAGAGAAGCTCAGAGACCCGAGATAGGCGCATTACAGTAGTCAAGTCTCAGTGACCAAGGCATGTACCAAAGTAGGGAGGTCATAGCTGGGCAAGGGGCTTAATCCTGGCGATATTTCTAAGATGAAAAAAACAGGAGCACCACGGAGGATATTTGGGCCTCCATGGACAAGTTTCTGTCAAGATCACACCAAGATTACGCACCCTTGGGAGGCCATATCACGACACAGCTCCTAGCACAATGCCAGTCGCAGAATCAGAAGCCATCCCATCACAAGCTCTGTTCGACTCCACTACCAGTACCTCAGTCTTATTTGGGTTAAGTCACAGCCAGCTGGAAGACATCCAGTCATTTATCTCAGCCAGACAGATATTCATCACATCAACTGCATTTGATGTTCCTGGGGCAAAGGATAGGTATAGCTGAGTATCATCAGCATAGCAATGAAAACTCAGGCCATACCTCCTAATGATCTCCCCCAGGGGCAGCATGTATACTGCGAACAACATTGGGGCCAATACCAAACCCTGAGGGACTCCACATGAAAGGAGGCAGGGCATGGATGAGAAATTTCCCATCACAACCCGCTGCCTCCTGTTAGTAATGACTCAAACCATTTGATGACAATACCGATGAGTCCGCATAGCTCCCTCAGGCAGAAAAGCAACACACAATGGTCCACAGTATCAAATGCTGAGGAGAGATCAAGGAGGACAAGAATTGTCTTATCCCCCCTGATCTCTAGCCCTAAGGAGATCATTTTGCACCCGAACTAATGCAGTTTCAGTGCTATGCCTGGCCCGAAAGGCTGACTGGAAAGGATCATACAACTCGTGGGTCAAGAGATGTTCTCCCAACTGAAGTGATACCACCTTCTCAACAACCTTTCCCAGAAATGGAAGATTGGAGATAGGATGGTAATTTGCCCTAATCTCTGGGTCCAGAGAAGCTTTCTTTAAAAGGGGTCTCACCAGAGCCTCCTTCAAGGCATCCAGAAAGACACCCTGACTCAAGGAGCACCGGACAATCAGGGCAAACACCGGGCCAACAGTGTCAATGCACCTCATCAAGAAGCGCGTTGGCACGGGATCCAGTTCACAAAAGGTATACTTCAAGTTGGCCGCTATCTCAATGACCTCACGAACTTCCACTGGCCTAAACTCCCCCCACTCAGAGAGAGTGCTCTTAGAACACGACTGACGACCACTGACAGCAATGGTATTACTGGCTGAGGAGACCTCCCGCCGGATTGCAGACACCCTGTCCGAGAAAAACCGAGCAAATTCCTCACAGTCCTCATTCGAGGAAACTCTTCTGGGCTGAAGACAGGATGGATGAAGAAGTCTGTCGACAGTCCGGAAGAGTGAGGCTGGTCGGCTTCTCCCAGCAGCAATCTCCGAGACAAAAAATAAAGTCTTTTTGGTTGATTGTTTCCTGATATGCGCAGTAATGCTTATCACAGGACCAGTTTGTCAGCCCTCAGACGGATTTCCTCCAGCGACGCTTCTAATCTCCGACTCAGCTTCTTCATTTCCTGAGATCACCATCATACCAAGGCGACCTCAGGTATGAAGTTCTGGTGTCACATCGACAGGCGCGGAAGTCAATGGCGCCAGATAAGCACCTCATTATAGGCAGTGCTACTCGCCAACGGCTCCAACGCATGCATCACCCACCCTTGATAGATCAAATGCCGCCAAATAACCCCAGGGGTAAGATCTTTAACGGGCGGCAGCGAAATATCTCAGAAGGAAGAAATTATGACGGAGCACTAAATGTGAACTTCACGTGCAATGATCGGACCAAGCTACTCGATCAATATCGAGATCAGTGATCTCGAATCCCAGTGAACACCAGGTCCAATGTGGCCATCCGATGACAAAAAAACAGGTGCCTGGGATGGAATATGACAATATACCCTGTATAGGGTCTGATAGTCAGGGCACTAGTGAAATTGCTAAAATTGACATTTTTGCGGCCGAAGCCTGGGCTTCTACACTCAAGACATTCATTTGCATGGTGCTGCTTCATGAGCGTGAGGGCACAAGGTTGAAATTGTGCACCTGCAAATAAGAGGTGCTTACATATAATGCACCAACCTATATATCTGAAGTTTGGAGCAATGACCATGTGTAGGTCATGTAGTGACCTAGTGTGCAGTACAGAGCACTGTTACACACCTCCCCTGTGTGACTTCTGTGCCTCGGAATGTCTAGGAGGGCACCAAAGTAGATTGGTGTGGGAAAGTCTTTACTGTAAGTGTGACATATCTGTGGGCAGGACCAGCCAAAAATGTAATGCTGTGCCATGCACTTATTGCTGGGATGATGTTACCACTAACCCCAGTCATGTTATAAATCAGCATATCTCGCAGCCTTTCCTGAGAAATCAATTAAGGATCTACCTCATAATGTGTGACAGTTGAAAGGTACAGAAAACTCATCATGACTGAGTTAAAAGACATGTCCCCTTGGTGGCCATAGTGTAAAGTTAAGTTGCAGCAGCTCAGATAAGGCAGAGCCATAGAAGGGACTGAAAGGCAGTGTACTCAGTTTGTTTGGGATGTGTTGTTCAAACAAAGGTCCTAAGACCCACCCAAGATGGCCACTAGTGTGCTTCGGACAGCCATTACACTGAATGACTGGCTCTGATGGGATTATGTGCTCTATTGTGCCTTCCCGAGATGGCCACCATTCCCACATGACTGTGTGGGAACACCACAGGGAATAAATGGCTGTGATCTTCTGGTATGCACCAGCCTGGTGCTCAGTGCTGGATGTCTTCTGAAAAATAGCTTCAATAAGTGAACCAACGGGTAGTCGCTAAGGGATTGCCCTGTGCTGTAGACATCCCACTGTAAGCAACCCCCACAGTACTGTACAGCACTGCTGGCCAGCATGAAGGGGCAAGCACTCTTCTCGTGAGAGCTGACATTTTAATATAGCATCCATGAGATTTTGGGCACCCGTAATGGTGCAGAGCTGCAGCATATCAGTCTGTGGAGGAGTGGAACTGTACCAGGGAAGATTTCTCAGTATGGTGCTGGAGCACAGGAGCATGGGAAGTAATGGTAGAGCATTTGGGCTCCCCACTTGTCTCTTGGACTATGGGAGACTGCAGGTCTGCAGGTAATGACTGTAGTTCAAGTGATGCAGTCAGGAGCTACTGACCCTCCTGGGAGCACAACATTGTAGCAGGGTGAGTACCAAGTGAGTGTTTTTACATGGTTCACTCCAGATACTGCCTTTTAGATGTGGGAATCAACCCTAAATCTGCTTCCTTCCCAGGACCCCTCTCATGTGATTAGAGTGCCCCTTATGTAAGCACTGCTCCCCTGGGTCATAATGCCTGCTGCCTAACAAAATTCAGGGACAGTGAGGGGTGCCGACCATCAGAGTGAAAGATGCATCCTCAAGTCTGCACTACAATCTCAGACACTGAGGCAACCATTGTTTTACTTAGATATAGTTTATTTATATTTATCATCTTGGAACATTATGGTGCTTCAATCTTTTTAATTTACATTGCAGTGTCTGTGTGGGGAGCACATTTTCCCTGCTAACAACATGGTGGTGATCCTCATTGTGCATATTGCTTGACTTGGAGTAGATGCTACGGGAGGGTCCAGTCCTGAGGAGTTAGCAGGTGGGGATGCTACATGAGGGTCCTGACCTGCAAGGGGTTACTGGCTAGAATGCTACTGGAGGGTCCAACCTGACCTGTGCCCCTGCTCAATGCACTGGGAAGGCTTTTTTTTAAAGAGGCATACAGATGTTAGGAGAAAAACTAATGTTGACACACACTTGTTTATGTCAAGTGTGTTATATAAGAGTAGTGAAAGTAAGATAGAGTATGTTTTGTTGAGAGAATTACCTGTTAGTTTGAAAATGATCAGAGATTGTGACCAGCCTTTAGGGATGCACAAAGTAAACTGGATTATCTGACTGTAGCTGGGGATTGTCCTCTGTCACTCCATAAAGATTTACGATGTGCATCAACCAATAGGATGGATGGGGATAACCACTGTGATGAGTTTCTGAGCACTAGAAAGGTTGCCGAGATAATCGTGGATTATCCTTCTACAGTTTAAAGTAACTGTACGTTTAACTGCATATTAGCTTTCCTCAGTTTACAGCAAAGGATCAAGTGTAAACTCAGCAAACCTAGTCAATGGTTAATGTAGCTTGTTGAACACTAATCCACTGTTTAAGCAAACTCTGGAAAAGTACATTAAATCATGGAAGAAATAAGAAGCCACAAATCCTTTTGGAATTACTGACTTCCCCCTTCCTGTAGAATTCCTGGGAATTAGGCAGAATTTTCAAAATTATGTGGAATTCGGTTGAAATAGAAATGTAAAGTTCAACACAGCACTGGAAGCAAGTTAAGGGCTAGTTGAGGCACACATGTGCATAGCACTGTTTCTGCATAATGCCTGCTGCTGACCGTTTAACAACCCCACCATGACTTTTTATATTTGTCAGCATTAAATGAAAGGGACACCAAGAATTACAACTAGTTGTGAACGAGAACATTGTGACAGTGTTTCTGGATGGAAGCTGATGCTGGGAACTACAGTATTTGGCTGCTGGTATCTTGGCATCTTTTAGGCTAGGGATATACTGCACACAGCAAATTGTTATGCACACCCTTTGTGACAGGATCTACAAGCCTTCTAAATCTGGTGAAAACTGATTCAGTACTAATTTCTTTACAGGAATTAAATTAAACCGGGTCGCCCCTGAAAAAGGGACCTCTGGTCTCAGTGGGCTTACCCAGTTATCAAAATCTAAATAAATAAATAATAAAATTCACCAGGTTTGAGTCCCATTTGTTTGCTCCCCAAAATAAAAGTAATGGCTAAGGATTGAAACTTAAAACTTTCAGGATTATTGGACAGTGTCCCAAAGTTGACGGTTTTATTAAAAAAATGTATTAGCAAAATAACGTGCTGCCCACTGTGTATGATTACATTCCACAAGGTATTTTTATATGGCTGTAAAGACATTTTGCCATTACAGGTGCATGCTCACCACGTGGATGGTGTTACCACAAAAACTTTCCTCCCCCTGCTTTTAACTGTGTCACCAGGAACTAGTCTCTGGTACTACACATCTTTTGTAAGTTTAAAATGAATTAAAATAAGCTCACGCCCACAACCAGTAAATGTGCATGGATTACCATTTGGGACACTGGGAGCCCATCCATCCCTTGTGTTGTTAATTTAACCCCACAGCAATTTTCAGTTGTAACAATGGTGAAATACTTGTGTTGAGGAGGCTGACAAATAGAGCTGTGCAGAAATTTCAAATTTTAGAAATCCAGCAGAATTCACGGAATTCCATCAGAAGCACAAATCTGAAATTCTGAAATTCTGACAATAGAATGTTAACTTTAGTATCATATTCACACTTTATGTACACCACAGATTCTTTTTCTGCAAACCCTGAAATATTAGTCTGTCAGTTGCATGATCTGCAGAATATAATTCACCGGATACATATAAATGCCTTTTGGACTTGCGCAGAATTAAAAAAAGAAATTCAGAAAAGCATTTCAGAAGTGAAATTGCCATTATAAGTCTAATTAATTATTCATCAGGCAAACACGCTCTCTAATTGGTTGATGTACTGGGTGTTAATCTCTTAGAAATGCCTGGTGCAGATCAGAACTGCATGCACTTTTGTAACTCTTTTTAAAAAGACATCTTTCCCTGTTTGTAATGTGATTAGACTTATAATTGCAATAATGACCTCACAGCTGGTCATTTCCTTTTGATGAAAAACTGGCTATATGGGGTCTCTCCAGCCAGTGATTAATTGCCAGGAAATGACCAGTAGTTCAATCACTATTGTTTAATTTTGCATGATTCTGATGGCAGAACTCCAAGTTCTGCACAGCTCAGCTGACAAGATTTCAAGTGAACAATTATAGTTTTTAAAACTTGTTTGTACATCTGATCCAGGAAAGGCTGAAAACCACTGACATGGGGTTCATCCTGTTGGGGTGTTGCAGTGTAGTACATCATAAATAATACTACAGTGTTGGAGTTACAGGGTAGCACCTGCAATATCAATCAGAAAAACATACACAACCACTGGCACTGTTTGTAAGAGCACAAAAGAACAGAGCTTCTGCAAAAGTGATTCATTCGCTCTTACTGTCATTATGATTGTCCTAATGACAGGTAGAAAATATCACTGGTAGACACACGCACCCACTATTTTTAATAACAAAAGTTTGAGAAGTTAATGCCTGAACTAGCATATTTCTGGAACTTGAATTGTTGTATATAAAGGAGCATTTTATCAGCATGACAATGTGAAATTTATGCTTCTGGAACATAAATAGTTACTTAGTCTTCTGTCACGTAATTTCTCTCACACAGTTCTGTGGTTCTGGGAATAATACCTTTGCAACAAAAGCACTTGCAAAACTGCAAATCACTGGATCAGGCCTTCACAGTTTATCTTACACTTCTGGTATTAAATGGAGGTTATTTAAAGCTGTTCTATTCATGTTGAATGCTACCTTTAGAAAAGTATGTTTAGCATGGATAACATAAAAATGTCTTGTGATCCAAGTTTAAATAGTTTCTTTCAATAAACAGTTCCCTGGAAATATAACCTATAAAATTAAAATGTATTATGTTTCATGTTTTTAGCTTTTTTCCTCTTTAACAGTGTTGTAGTAATGCATTACCACTTGTGAGTTTATAATGCCTCATCTTTCTATTTTGTTTGTAATGTTGCAAGAACTTAGAACCTGCTAGGATACCTCCAGTATTTTGGTAGAATGGATGGACCACTGGTCTTTTTCTGCTGGCAGAAGGTCTGTGTTTCTGTGTTTGCTGCAAGAAATCAGCAGAGAGGAAATGTGATCCAGTGGTAGTGGAAAAGCTTTGGGACCAGTTGATAACAAGTTCAAACTTCACAAGAGCCATATACTCATTCTGTGATCTTGACTAAGTCACTTACCCTCCTAGTGCTTCAGTCTTCCCAATGGCAAAACTAGAGGCTTCTTTTCAGCTGGGCTAGACAGGGTAAATAAATTGTAAAAACAGAGATTGAAATGCATATACATATATATATATATATATATATATATATATAGACACACACACACACACACACGTATGTATTACTGCTCACACACTTGTACTTCTTGCTTAACATAGAAACATAGAAACATAGAATTTGATGGCAGATAAGGACCGCTTGGCCCAACCAGTCTGCCCATTTCCCTACCTAATGGATAAGCTGCAGATCCTAGTTAACCAGCAGCCTACTTCTTTCTACCCCACCCCTAGAATTGCCTTTATGACTGTCCCATGCATACTTGAATTCAACCACTGTTTTGACTCCACAACTTCCTCCGAAGGCCTTTCTATGCATCCACAGCCCTCTCTGTGAAAAAATACTTCCTTACATTACCTATGAGCCACCCCCCATCTTCAAATTGTGCCCCTTTGTTCTTGCACACTCTTTTTGAAAGATGCTACCCTCTTGGACTTTGTTGATTCCCTTGAGGTACTTGGAAAGTTTCTATCATGTCCCCTCTCCCTCCTTTCCTCGAGGCTATACATATTAAGCTCCTTTAGTCTCTCTTCATATGTCTTCTTGTGCAGACCCTGCACCATTTTAGTTGCTCTCCTCTGGACAGCTTCCATCCTGTCTATGTCCTTGCGGAGACTGGGTCTCCAGAACTGGACACAGTACTCCAGATGGGGTCTCAGCAGCTGTCTGTACAGAGGGATAACAACTTCCTGTTTTCTACTTAAGCAACAAACATTTCTGAATTAAAAAAAGAAAAACTAACAGCATTTTAAATTGTAATGTTGAACTTCTTAATAAGAGAACTAAATATTTTCTTTCTAACCACCAGTATTAATGATATACAATAAGTGACATGATCACTTATGTTGTAGGTAAAGGTTTGTAAACACTACTGAACGGTGTCAATTTACACAGCACATAGGCCCTATGCTTACAGTGGAGGAAGTAAATCCTCAAAACTGCTATAGCAATGCCACCCCTAACAAGCCATGAAGGACCACCATGCAATCTGGTGCCATTCTGCCTGAGAAGCTACTCAGGCAGCTGGGTTAAGGCGCATGACAGGGCTAGCCACAGGTATTCTGTACAGCATGCCTGATTCCAGATTTTGTGTATTCAGTTTGTGCACAAAATGCCTGATGGCCCCCATCTGCTATCTGCCATGGCCTGCAAGAAGGTCGGGGTGGATCTTGAATTGGCCAACAAATACTGGTCCCCAGCCCTCAATCTTTTGCATAGGGGGTTGAAGACAGCAGTAGGCACCTCTACTTTTTTTTTTTCCATATTTTTTCCATATTGATTTTTTTACCTGGCTGTTTGGACATGGGCATTTTCTCAGACCTGCTCCCACCATCCGCCCTGCAGCCACATCAACCCAGCCCAACTGAACCCAGAGACCTCTATGGATTGCCCCCCATGGTGGTGCCAGGTAATGAAGGGCTGTTCTGCCCCACCTGCAAACTCAAATCCAGTGATGGGTCTGGTGGTTGAAGCAATAGCATGAAATGGAAGGCCAGTGGGCAGGACTTCATTCATCCCATGCAGACATAGAAACATAGAAACATAGAATTTGAAGCAGATAAGGACTGCTTGGCCCACCCAGTCTGCCCATTTCCTACCTACTGGATAAGCTGCAGATCCTAGTTAACCAGCAGCCTACTTCTTCCTACCCCACCCCTAGAATGGCCTTATGACTGTCCCATGCATGCTTGAATTCACCACTGATTTTGACTCCACAACCTCCTCCGAAGGCGTTCTATGCATCCACAACCTCTGTGAAAAAATACTCTTAAATTACCTCTGAGCTGCCCCCCATCTTCAAATTGTGCCTCTTGTTCTTGCACACCTCTTTTTTGAAATATGCTACCTCTTGGACTTTGTTGATTCCCTTGAGGTGCTTGAATGTTTCTATCATGTCCCCCTCTCCCTCCTTTCCTCGAGGCTATACATATTAAGCTCCATTCATCTCTCTTCATATGTCTTCCGTGCAGGCCCTGCACCATTTTAGTTGCCCTCCTCCTCTGTACAGCTTCCATCCTGTCTATGTCTTTATGGAGATTGGGCCTCCAGAACTGCACACAGTACTCCAGATGGGGTCTCACCAGCTGTCTGTACAGAGGGATAATAACTTCCTGTTTTCTACTGGTGATGCCTCTCCTATGCATCCCAGTATCTCCCCAGCCCTCCTTGCTGCCCTCTCACATTGCTTGCCCACCTTAGGTCATCTGATATGACTACCTCAGGTCCCTTTCCATTTTGTTGTTGTTTGTATCTCACCCTCATTGTGTACTCTTCCCTGGGTTTTTGTTTCCCAGGTGCATTACCTTGCACTTCTTAGCATTGAATCTAAGCTGCCATACATTTGACCATTCCTCTAACCTTGCCAAGTCCCTTCTCATCCTTTCCACCCCACCCTGTGCATCAATTCTATTGCAGATCTTTGTGTCCTCTGCAAAGAGACATACTTTTCCTTCCAGTCCCTCTGCAATGTCGCTTATAAAGACATTGAAGAGGACCGGTCCTAATACTGAACCCTGCAGTACCCCACTAGTAACTCTCCTTTCTTCTGAGTGGACTCCATTTACTATTACTCTCTGTGTCCTATTCTCCAGCCAATTCTTTACCAAGGCTGTCATCTTGGGACCCACTCCCAGGCTGGCTAACTTGTATATTAATCTTTGTGTGGGACTGTGTCAAATGCCTTGCTAAAGTCTAGGTAGGCCATGTCCACGCCCTCCCTGATCTACTACTTTGGTCACCCAGTCAAAGAAATCTATCAGATTCGTCTGGCATGAACTTCCCGCTGTGAATCCATGCTGCCTAGGGTCCTGTGCCTCTCTGGCCTCTAGATACTCGACAATTCTTTCCTTCAGAAGTGATTCCATCATTTTCCCTATCACTGTGGTTAAACAAACAGGTCTGTAGTTTCCTGCTTCTGCCTTGCTCCCACTTTTGTGAAGGGGAATCACATCTGCCCTCCTTCAGTCCTCAGGTACCACCCCCATCCTCCCATGATTTGTTAAAAAGGGTAGTCAGTGGTGTCACTAGTTCTACCCTTAGTTCTTTTAGAATTCTGGGATGAATCCTATCAGGCCCAATTGCTTTGTCCACCTTCAGTTTTAAGAGTTCTTTCAGAACCCTTTCTTCTGTAAATGGGCTATCAACTTCTGTATCCAGAGTGTTTCTACTGTTTGTTTTAGGTACCTCCCCTCTTCATTTGTAAATACTGAGCAAAATATTTGTTTAGTATCTCTGCCTTTCACAGTCTCCTCTGCCCACCCTCCCTTCCCTTTATTAAGCCTCACTATCCCTCTCTTGGTCTTCCTTCGCTCCCTGATGTACCTATAAAAGGTTTTATCCCTTCTTAACTGAGTTGGCTATTCTTTCTTGGTTTGGGCCTTTGCTATTCTGTCTGCCTTCCCAGCCTCCTTTTGCTTTAACTGATACAGTTCCTGTCCTGCTCCTTCATGCATTCCTTGTACTTCCTGAATGCTTTCTTCTCTTGAACCTTCACTGCCACTTCCTTTGAGAACCATAGTGGTTTCTTACATCGCTTTGTTTTGTTTATTTGCTTCACACAAAGGCTCATTACCTCTGTGATGGCAGTTTTATTATTCCCCATTGTTCTTCCACCCTCCTTTCTGCCCATTTGCTAGTGCATTCCTTAGGCAGTCACCCATTTTGGCAAAGTCAGCCCTTCTAAAGTCCAGTACTTTTGCCTTTGTATGGCTTGACTCTATTGCTGTGTTTATTGTGAACTCATACTGTTCGATGGTCTCTAGTTCCCAGATGGCTACCCACTTCTACATCTGTGATCCTCTCTCCATCTCCATTTGAGAGAACCAGGTCTAAGATTGCCCTCTCAAGTGGGCTCCAATACTAGTTGTCTAAGGCATGCCCCCTGTAGGGCATCTAGAATAACCCCACTGTTCGAAGTCGCTGCTGCAACTGCACTCCAGTTAACATCTGGCATATTCAGATCACCCATCAGCAATATCTCCCCTTTTTCTGCCATTCTAAGTATACTTTCTATCATTTCCTTGTCCATTTCCTCCCCCTGAGAAGGGGGTCTGTATACAACCCCTGTGCGGATTGTGGTGCCATTGCCTGTCTCCAGATTTACCCACAGTGCTTCTTCTCCTCCCTGTTTACCCTTTTGTTCTGTTGCTTTTATTCCTTCCCTTATGTAAAGAACTACTTCTCCTCCTCTTTTACCCTCCCTGTCTCTCCTGTAGATAATGTATCCTGGTATGTTTACGTCCCAGTGATGGTTTTGTGTGTACCATGTTTCTATGACTGCCACGATATCCAGATGTTCCTCCTCCATCAAGGCTACTAATTCAGGAAGCTTGTTACCCAGACTATGGGCATTGGTACTCATTGCTTCCATTTTTGATGCTATATACCTTCTGTTGCAGTATCCCCCACTGACCTTTCTATCTCGGTCTTTTTCTCATTTAGTACCCTGTTTTGTAGGGAGAGTCTGGGATTTTCCTGCAGACCATTTTATTTTTCCTCCCTGGATTCTCCAACTGCTGTGACATGTTGAGCATGTGTGTGTGTGGAGAAGCACACATGTCACAGAACTGTGGCACACACCCCATTACCTTTTGCCACTCAAGCATGGCACTTACTCCTGGCCTCCACCTTGTGGCATCCAAGAGTCAAGTTAACATGCCACATCAACCCAGGTGAGGAGAGCAGTTAGTTGGACACTCGATCCTCCCCTGACCAACCCTGACAACCCATGCTTTTCCAAAACATAGGTTGCTGGTGAGGCATTCAACACATTACTCTTTGCCACTGGGCCTGCCACCACAAAATATTGTTTATATTTTATACCTTTCTAAGTCTAATTACTTATTCCTGATCAGCTATTGAATTAGTCCTCAATGTCTTGAAATGACTGATCCAGCTGCAGACTGATGCAGTGTGACACACATGGCTCCCCACAGAGCAAACACCTAAATAATACCAGCAAAAATTAACGTTGTTATTAAAATTAGACTTATAATCACACTAATAACTCAAAGCTTGTCATTTCCTTGAATTAACAACCATCTGGAAGGAGGTGGCCTGAGGTGCAGCCACAGGCTACCCATTTCCCCGGTCATCAGTCCTTGAAATGACTGGCTTCTTGGTCACTATTGCTTAAACATACAACCAAAATTCAAGAACATCCAGAAAACAAGGAAAACATTTCCTGCCATGAATTCAGATAACATGTCATAAACAAATGGCAGAGAAACCAAATGAAAATAATTTATATTCAAGCAATTATGCTTGCATGACACTGTAAATACAGTAGCAGCCAGTTTGTAGACTGGTGGGCAACATAAAAATAATACGGAGTAAACACACTCTTAACAGTATTATATGTTCAAGACTGGGAGCGAAATCACTCTCAATTGTTGAAAAAATATATATAAATAAATCAATTGGAAACAGAGGTTTCTAATAGAGCCAAATACACATTTAAGGCACTGGAAATAAGAAAACTCAAAGCCAATGTATATTGTACATCACATATTCCCTTCTATTTCAAATGAGCAAAAATATATTCAGAACATTTAGTTTCAGAGGTAAACAACTAGAGAACTGTCAGGATCTGTTTTTCCAAAAGTTTAAATAAAGAATATCTCTTACGGTTGAAGTCCTCATCTGAGGAAACAAAATATCTTCCTGGTTATGCCTTGAAATCAGGCTTTTCATCAGAGTAATTTTCTAATGCGGTTTCTTCAGTTGCCATTACATTTTTCCACTGCTACTCCATAGCTAACTCTTTCTATGAGAGGACAAATTCTCAAAACTGATCCGAGTGATAGAAAAGTTGCATTTTGTCAGCTACTGTACTGTATGTTGACACGTCATTTTGCTGGGGAAATTTGTAAAACAACACCTAGTTCTATCAGGTCTTCTTTAAGTAACAAGAAACAGCCCTTTCTTTCAAAATGGGCAAAGCATCAGGATATAAGCAAACTAAAATTTCTTAAGCAAAGGGCTCCCTTTCACTTAACTATTTCTATGATGATTTCCCTGTATGTCTGTTAAAATCAAGGCAAACTGTTATCATAGACTGAGGACCTCATAACTGCTTGCAGTTGTCTTCCTGTGAAGTACAGTACCTTTGTCATTAGAAGGTAAAAAGGTGTTATTAAATGTTTCATATGCCAGAAATCTTTGGGCTGACAGGTATCCTGAAAGGCATGATTAAGAAAGGGAGCTCTTCAATGGGCAAATACAGAACAGCAACAAATACTGTAGCACTTTTAACATTTCATGCAAGGAGTCATACTCTCCATCTAAATCATTTAGTAACCCAACTATTCATATGTTTTTATATTTTAAGTTGCTTTCCCTTTGCTGTTCTTTGTGCTGTAAAGTGGAGTTACATTACCCAGGCACTCATGCCTGGTTGCATGCCAAGGTAGAACTAGACTATGCAGCATATCTGATGCACCGTTTGGGGTATTAAGGTCATACAAAAATGCATGATACTCCATATACCATGGCCACTGTCCATGACACAAGGGCATGAAGAGGGTACTGGGCATCCTTAAGAATTTTTAAGTTTTTAAACCGAACTCATTCTTATATTGGGATATGGCAGTCCTTCCCCAGGACAGATACACCTTACAGACTCTGTGTTTGGTAGGAATGGAGAATATAGAGATACTCTGACATGTGCTTCCTATTGGACATTATGGAACCCTATCAATTAAGCAAGAAGGCATGACGGTGTGTGTGTTATTGTGGGATAACGGCACACCTCGGGAAGTGAAGCCCGAGGGCTTTATGCACCCGAGAAGTGCCATCATCCCTCAATTATACACACCCTGGAATGCCTTATTGCAATTATAAAATGGCTTCCCTAACTTTTTTATTTTCAGACCAAGTAATGCGGTTCAGAAAGTTAAGCATTTCTGACCTGTGCTGTTGAGCGGGGATAAAAGCATGGTCATATTATTGGATTCCACCAATCACAGAACAGTATTTCTTTTACCCATTTTATAACGATAATTTTGTACAGTGTCAACCAATTTAGGTAAATTGTACATGCTTGTCTTTGGACTTGTTGAGGCACCATTAGATTACTTCATGACTCTGTAATAGGTTTTGATATGACTAATTATTTTAAAAGCAAATAAATTCTTGTGGCCAAAAAAGATCACGGGCTGGATTTAAAAAAAATGTGCCCAATACCTGGCCCCCATAGCTTGCACTATTTTCAGAGTGAGCATACTGGAAAGGAACATCTCCATGACTTCAGAGTGAGTCTAAGTGTCTTCAGTACCCAAAAATACTAAGGAGCATGACAACAATAATGACTTGAGATCATTTTGCCTTGCTTGAGTAGTTAGCAATGTTGCAGGGAGATTCATTATGTTTGCTTGCGCGTGTGCAAGAAACATAGTGCCATCATCGGAGTTTCTGGGTGTGTCAGCCCTCTTCAATTCAGTCAGTGTGTTTGCAGATGCAGCTGCAGTTCTCCAATGCCTGGAGCTGTCTGTGACCAACTCAAAATGCAGTGGCATACAATTGAAAGGGGAGCTACGCTCAGTAAGCAGTGATCAGATATCACCCGCCCGCGCTCCCCACACACACATGCCGCGTGCTGTCTCCCCAACGCACAGACTGTAAGCAGATGGGGTGCCTAATCCCCTGGTCGGCTGTGCTGCGCCCAAAATACAGTTTCATGCCATGCTGGTGCCCACCCCAGCGTGGACACATGTCATATAGCCGACGGGGTGCCCAATCCCATCGGCTCCACTGTGGTCCCCCCGAGTACAGGGTGCCACGCTGGGAGCCCACCCCAGCGTGGCAAACAGATGCCCTGGCCGACGGGGTGCCCAACCTCGCCGGCCCATGCCCCCAGCCATCCTTCAGCCATGCTGAGAGCCCACCCCAGCGTGCCAAATGCCCCGCCGTCCGAATAAAAAACTGAAAATCGAAAATGGTCCCTCGCTGTGTCTGCCCCCACCTGTGCCCACCCACTGTGCACCTGCCTCCCACACCCACCCTCACCCCATACTTACCTCCGGAGCTCGCACAATGATCTTCGTGGACCGGGAACACGACTGCACTCTTCAAAGCCGACCGCAAACTGAGGAAATGCCGTAAGCTGTATAATGGGATAGATAGGGTTTTTCAACTTTATAGCATATCTCAGGCATTTTTTGATTTTTGTACCAAATTTTCAACATGGGGTTTTGGGACCCTTCTCATGAATGCTGTCACTGTCATGACGGTTTCAGGCGAGGGTGATTTCGCAGCCACTGCATGAAATCACCTTTCCGAATTAGTAATGAAATGACACTGCCAGTGTTCATAAGGTGGGCTCTCAAAAGCCTATTTTGAAAATTTGTGGAAAATTCTAAAATGACTGTTTTACTTAGCGTGCGTTGCACAGTTCCTACACACGCTCGTAAGTTCGCGAATTTTCAATATTTTCACTCCAGATTTTCAACATTGCCATTTTACCACACCTTATGAGCAGTATAGTTGTCATTTTTCACATCTCACCCAAAATGTGTTTCCGCCCATGTAGCACACAATGGCGCAGTTGATGTTCAAAATCAATGTATGGGACACATTAAGAAAATCGCAGTGACATGCTTCATGAGCAGAGGTCTTAAAATGGCTATGTTGAAAATTTGGTGAAAAATACCTAAAAATGACTGTTTTATGAGCATGCGTTGCGCAATTCCTATGCACGCTCTTAAGTTTGCGAAATTTCAATATTTTCACTCCAGATTTTCAACATTGCCATTTTACCACACCTCCTTATGAGCAGTACAGCTGTCATTTTTCACATCTCACCCAAAATGTGTTTCCGCCCATGTAGTGCACAATGGCGCAGTCGGTGCGTGAAATCACTGTACGGAACACATTAAGAAAATCATAGTGACACTGTTCATGAGCAGAGGTCTTAAAATGGCTATGTTGAAAATTTGGTGAAAAAATTCCAAAATGACTGTTAGGAGTGCACGCTATGCAGTTCCTACGCACCGCTGGCAAGTTTGCGAATTTGTAATATTTGCACACCAGATTTTCAACAGTGCCATTTTTACCGCACTTCCTTATGAGCAGTACAGCTACCATTTTCACATCTTGCCCAAAATGTGTTTCCGCATTACGTAGCGCATAATGGTACAGTCGGTGTGCGAAAACAATGTTTGGGACAGATTAAGAAAATCACAGTGACACTGGTCATGAGCAGAGGTCTTAAAATGGCTATGTTGAAAATTTGGTGACAAAACTCCATAAAATGACTGTGATACGAGTGAGCATTGCGCAGTTTCCACGCATCCTTGTAAGTTCATGAATTTGTAATATTTTCAGTCCAGATTTTCACCAGTGGCATTTTTCCACACCTCCTTATGAACAGTACAGCTGTCATTTTCCACAACATGGCCGAAATGTGTTTTCACACTTTTAGCACAGAAATGCGTGGTCGCTGTGGGAAATCATTGTTCGGGACAGATAAAGAAAAACACACTGACCCTGTTCATGATCGGAGGTCCCAAAATGCCTGTGTTAACAATCTGCTGTAAAAAAATTCCCTGACTAGTTACATTATGGGTGTGCGTTGCACAGTTTCTACGCACGCTCGTGACTTCACCAGTTTTTTTAAGATTTTCACAGCAGATTTTCAACATTGCCATTTTTTACACCTCCCATGAACAGTACCGCTGTCATTTTTCACATCCTGTTCGGAATGTGTTTTTGCACCTGTGGTGCCAAATGCCATAGTCACTGTGCAAAAGCAGTTTTCGGCTAACAAACTGATATTGCCACTGTTCATGAGGTGGGGTCACAAAAAAAACATGTTGAAAATTTGGAGTGAAAATACCAACGAATGCCTGAGGCATTAGGGTTTCCGACCATAACGCCCCACCCTGTAGAGAATGACAGGCATCAGGGGTGTGACTTGGGATTCTTGCCTGTCATGCTCATACCATTCCACCCCCACCCACACCCTGCAGCCAGTGAGAGAGCATCAAGGTGTGCCTCTGACTCTTGGGCCCAACTTCACCCTCATTCTCCCATACCACACCCATCTCACTGTATTTCCTGATGGAATGGGGTACATATGGCCAAGACCCCAAGGCACACCGTGACTTTGTCGGTGTCTGCAGGGTAGGGTGTGGTGAAATGGCATGGTCTTTATGCCTGATGACCGAAAGGTACACCCCAATGCCTGCTACCTCTGCAGGGTGGCGTGTGGGGTTGGTTTCAGTTCAATACTTCTGCCATTCCTATTATGCAGCTCTGTAACTTCTACACTACCAATGCCAATGCCAGCAAGCAAACATTCGGCATTGACAAATGCTTGTTTATGACTAGATATTAGAGCAGTTCTAAGATAAAATGAATATTATTCAGTATAGAAATTAAAAAAATGGTTAAGCCACTTGCTTACTGATCAAAGTAATACATTGTTTTCGTATTGCTTCAGTGTAACAGGAGCAGGTTGTAGACATACAGTAACACACATCAACTTTAACAAAGTTTTTGGTCTGAATGACCATAATTTGATGAGAAGGTGTTTGCCTTTGGGGATAAATACAGCACTAGCAAGATGGGTTTGTGGCAGTCTCAAACTGGGTCTGAAGCAAACATATGCCTGTTCATTTAATGATTTGGGATTTCTTTCCAGAGAGATTATTGTACACAGTTACAAAAGTAAGTTGCCTTTCATTCTTTCAGTAATGATTATTATTGCATCAGAAGAATAGCAAACTTAACCCTTGCTCAGTCACCAGATTTAATCACATTTCTTGTAAATTCTTGAATTTGCAGTGCTCCCAGATTTATGAGGATCCCCATATTTAGCGTGGTTTTACTAGCAAACACAGGTACAGGGATGAAAAACAAATCTGGGGCTTTCTCACTAGGATTCCAGTTTAACTGTGGAACTCTATGGGTATTGATACATCTGCACCTTCTATTATCACCACCCACATTCACTTATTTGCACCCATTGGCCCAGATATTCAAACTGCGCCCAAAAGTGAGCAATAGCAGAGCAAGCGCAAGTCTATTGTGCCCATGGCGCAAGAGACGTGATATTCAAAAACAGAGCAGGTGAAATTGCGCCACAGCCGACGACTGAATATTGCACCACCTGTGCCATAGTGCAACTAGGGAGGAAGCTGAGCAGATCTGATGTGCCATAGTGCAACCATGGATGTTCAGCTGAGCAGTCCAGAGGCGCCATAGTGCAACCAGGAGCCCCCAGCAACAGAGCAATGTAACTGCACAACCAGGGATGCAGGGGCCCATCACCCATGCCACAGATGGGCACAGGAACACACAGCACAACAGACATCATCCCCACACTCCAAGCACAGCACAACTGGGGGAGGGCTGGAATAACCACTGGCCCATGGAGACAAGCAACCAACCCACAGCCGGGCCATGGTGCCTCATCACACCTACCGGCAAGCTGTGACTGGCACACAAGGAGGGCAGACCACCCCGTGCCACACCATCCCCCCCAGTGCAGAGCACACCCTGCACCGTGACTCCCAGACATCCCCATGAGCAGTGACCACCACTGCAGGAAACCCCATGCATGCCACAACCCCCACTGTGACAATGCAACCCTGTGCACCACAGAACCATGCAAGCCAGCCCCACCACGAGCACCCATCAGTGGGTGGCAGCACATGGCAATGCAACAACGGCAGACACATTGTCACCATGCACAGTCCCCCCGAGGTACTGCTGAGAGACCGACCATTCGTTGGCACAAGAGGTACCCCACACGGGACAGGGCGTGCCCTTGACACCACCACCAGTGGTACAGCACCCTGCACAGTATTCCAGTGACACACCCCAACCCACCACTGGCCACAACAGCCAGCACAGACACCCGCAGTGGTGCTTGGAAGCATGCACCACATTGGATGCCACACAGTGTATGGACAGACACCCACCCATACCCAAGGGCACACCAACACAGGGACGCAGTGGTGGGGCAACCAAGCCCCATTGTGGGCCCATGTAAGCTGTGTACACAACCTGCAGTACTCCATGGCACTGAGTGCTAGCCACCCTGTGCAGGCACTGTGGACCTGTACACCACCAGCAGTCTCCCGGATCACAAGTCACAGACAGTAGGGACACATCCCCTGCAACACAAACAAGGCACAGCATGGAGGTGGGACAATGACTGTAGGTGCCCACACTGCCACCCGAGCCAGGCATGCACCACACCAGTGACAGGGGCAACCCAGCAAAGTGACAGGTACAGTGGCTGCCATGCAGGGACTGCCACCACTGACATGCCAGCGGACCGTGCAGGTCACAGACATGCATGTGTGTCAGCTGCACAGGCCATGGACGGGCCGATGGGTGCACCATGGACACAGAGCACGCACCATGGACCACTGCACACAGTCATCCAGTACACAGAGCACAACACACACACCACAGACACTGACTGACAGCTACCCCCACACCATAGTCACTTTCACACGGACACACACACATACCCATGACTGCACCACCACTGACGCCATGCACACCACTGCAGCTGAGCACCTATAGCCGCTGCAAATCAGAGACCACCACAGTATTCATATCAAAATCAAATGTATTGCAAAATATAATATTCAACTATTTACAAGAATACAAAACTATATACAAGGTTGGGGGCCACAAACAAGGTGGGGGTGGGTAGGGGCAGGGGTGGACAAATGGGAAGGGATAGGAGGGTGTGAGGGTGGGTCCAGGGGGTAGGGAATTCAGGGACTGAGGGATCCACAGCGGGAGCGCCGTTCTGCGCTGGGCGACCTCCGGCCTCTGTGCCTCCTCAGTACCCCAGTCATATTCAATCTCCAGAGGATGTCCAGGGATTCCCGGGCCAGCAGTAGAATTTCCAGCACAGCCTCCCTGATGTCCCTTAGATGGCGGGTACCTAGGACAAGGGAGCACAGTCAATAGGTGTGAATGCACAATCCCATACAGCCCGCCCACTGTGCATGGCATACGGCCATGGGATATACCATTGTGATGGTGTGTGACCACCCGCAGTGATCACGTCCACAGGACCTGCCCACCGAGGCACATACAGCCATGCGGAATGCTGCACACATCCACTGGCCAAGTCACGCACAGCACCACTGTGGCCATTCAGTGACATGGCTATGTGGTGCAAAGGCAGTGGCACAGCCATGTACCTGGTGCATGCATGGACCACCATTGACGCACTCCCAGACATGCATTGCCACTGGACAGTGTTGACTGTAACAAGTTGCGTGCATGGCAGTGGTGTTAATGAATGGTGACCATGCCCCACTGCCCACCCTGTCACACAGCATGCAATAGTAATCATGGATGTATGGCACTCACCCTCATCGGGCTGGTCAGGTGGGCGGTGATGTCCCTTGCCCCGCCTGGCTGCACCGTCCTCCTCCCTCTGCCGCTCTTCCCGCAACCTGTGGCATTCGTCCAGGCCTGTGGGGAAAACAAGGAGAGAAGAACATCAGTACAATCCTGAAGCAAAGTCCCCTGCCCCAAGGTGTGTGCCCTCCCACCCAGCCAGACCCACCCACCCCACTCCCTGTGAACACCGCCAGAGCCAACCACAGACAGTTCCTCCCCTTTGTACTGGACACATACAACACTGTGACCCATATGGACGATAAAAGTGTGTTGACGGAACCCCTACCTGGACGTGGCACTGTGCCCCTCCTGGCATGTGACCGCAGTCGTGCCAGTAACTCCAGTTCCCTCCTCCGCAGGTCCCCATAGCGGTGCCTGCACTGCTCCGTGCTCCACCCCATCAGGTGGCCTCCTCCAGGGCAGTGGCCACCTCCTGCCACACCTAGGTCCTGGCCCTGTCCAGGGGTGCCTCCCCGAAGAGAGGCCCATGGTGTGGCTCAACAATTGCCACCAGATTGGCTAGCTCAATGTCTGTCCACTGCACTGCCCATCTGCGTGCCATCCTTGCAGCTATAGTAGGCAATATGGTGCTCTGCAGCGCTGCTCCCCACGTGCAGATGCTGCGTGGTACAGCGCTGCCATTCCCTATCATGCTGTTACCGAACAGTGAGATAGAGGTGCACCCATGCCAGACGCATGGCACCTAGGGGGCAAAGGTCTGGCACAGGGTCAAGGGTCTCTGACGCATGGCCACGCACAGCACCATTGGAAGACAATGTGTGTAGCGTGATTGGCTGCCTGTGTGCCAGCACCATTGCGGACTACCGAGCAGTTGGGCCATTGTGCCTATGATGGCCCAGTGCCACAGCGCCATGTAGTGACCATCACTATAGCGCCACTGGCACAATGGTGACCATGCCCTGCATTGCCTACCGTGCACAGCACGTCATCAGCACGGCAGATGCCTGTGTCAGCAACCCGGCATGCACAGTGAGGTGTACTACGCATGTCACAGATCTGGCCCATTGGTTCAGCACATTCAACACACCGCATAGCGCAACAGCGATATTCAACCGTCATATGCAAATCATCTAATCAGCCATTCAAAGGTGCAGCACTGCAATTTGCATCTACTTAAAGTTGCTCCTCGCCTCATTTGCATAGATTGTGCTATAAAAGTGCGACAATGTGCTGCAGTGGCCATAGTCACAGCCCGATTTTTCTGCGGCGCTAGAGCAAAGTTCTGCGGCAGGGTTCTCATTGCCGCCAGAACTTCTGCTACCTGTGGATGGTTATTCTCATGCAATTCTGTGGCAAGAAACTGTCACACTACTTCCCTTATTTTTAGACTTTTTGTTTGTTTCTTCATATTTGACAGTTTCTTAGTAGAGTCAAGTGTTTATATTGTGATATTTACCCTTAACATTTATCCTTTTCAAGTTTTATTTGAATTGAGTGTTCTTATTGGATTGAAAAAACATATTTTATGCTTCATGAAAAGCAAGATGAAAACATATGCCGAGTTGGCTACAGTTGCCCATATTTAATTTTTTAAAATACAGTCAGGGGGTTTTACTGAATGGGTTTTAGTATGTTTTAACTGCTTGCTTCTGTTGTGGTGGTTTGGGGTTTCAGTGTCCGGGGATCTGTGGTATTCCAGGTAAAATGTTTGAGATAGATAGATAGATAGATAGATAGATAGATAGATAGATAGATAGATTGATAGATAGACATGTTTGTGTATGTTTATATTCATATGTGTGGTATATTTTATATATATATATATGTATATATACATACATAGATAATGTCACTTTCCTTAAAACAGTCTTTATGATTTAACATCCTACATTTCAGGAATACAATAGATTTCTTTGGGAAGAAAGCAGTATGACTAAATCAGACTAACTTCTTTCTATACGCTTTTAATATAGAAATGGAGAATGGCATAAGAGGAGGGAAACTGTACCTGTAGTTTGATCATACACAAGAAATGTATTCAGCTACTAATAAATCCTTTTCATAACTACATGTCTTCTTTGTTTTATTCGTATTGTGAAATTAAAGATGTCAGATTCACTGCATACCACCTTCTTGTATCTTTTTGAGTCATGACAACTCATGATTTGAACACCAGATAAGCCTTACACAGCAACAACATGGGATTTTTTTTTGCTGTAATTCGACATCATCGAGTCAGGAATATATTGACACTTTATTGCTTCACCAGTAAAGTGGCTTCTGATTACAGGCTCACAACATATCCAGATCACAAAAAAATAAATCTCAGTGCAAAGCAAATACCATGTATACTTTAATATTATAAACAAAACTGATGATCTTCACTTTGTAAGTTACTGCTGTAATGGGTCAAAACTTTAGTGTGCTGACTGCAGTTCGGATTTTTTATAAGGAGTCCTCTTTTTCGTGTGGTCTGTATTCTTGCCAGTTTTAGATGTTGTGAGCATGTAAACCAGGGACACCCGTATTTGTGAAGTACTAAAATGGCAATATATTTCGGATTTGATCCTGATCTTTTTGTTTGCTGCACATTGAGTGACCCAGCCCCAGAGAGACCTGCAGAGGTTTATGTGGAGGCAATCATGCCCACTGGAAGCAAGCCCAGGAGTTTAATATCATTATTTTTAGAATTGTTAAATTCACTGTGTACACAGCAGGGAGCTTGCCAGCAAAGATGGGATGTGTTTTCTTTTTCTCTCTCTTTTTTTTTCTTTCTACTTTTCCACCTGTTGGGGGGGGGGTCAAGCCAAGCAAGGAGGTAGTGTTTATTTATAATGTTCTGCCTGCAGTAGGCTCAAGCACCTTAGAGCTATTGTAGCTTCTGTAAAAATGGGACTTGTGTTTTATTTGTGAGCCCGTAAGCCTCTGGCACTGGGTGGGAGAGAAACAAAATTTGAATTCAAAGTGAAGCTTCCCTGGCCATTCCCAGTCTCCGACTTGCTATGGGACAGTTGGTGCATATTTTATTAATGGCTACAAAATCATGTGCCATCCAATATGGCAACCGCACTGGGCAAGAAAAAAAGGGAAGCAACCCTGGCATTCACAGGCTCCGACTTGTTACAGGGGCAGTACATAACATATATTTTTATCTTTAATTTCAGAACTCGTACTGGGCTAATAAAATAAACAGGATAGGAAGAATCAAGTAGTGGCTCAATCTGGGTTCCAAATTGCAGCTAGTTGTGTTTAGGCACTAATTCTTGTGCTAGGGAACTGGGATGCATTGCTTTTGGCTGTTCTGTGGCACCGCAGGAAACCAAACTGATTTTTAATTTTACATGAAGCCACCTCTGCTCCACCGTGGTTCCACCCTGAAAGTCAGGTAAAAAAAAAACAACAAAAAAAAAAAAAAACATATCCACTCCTTGATCCCCACTGTGCCGGTACATACATCCCTCATTCATTTACATGAGGCATTGCTCCCCAGGGGCTCCAACCTGGGACTGTCAAGCCAGAGGGCACAGTTTTTTAGTTATGTATTTTCTTAGCTGTCTAAAGTTATTTGTGGCAAAATAAAGCATGCATGCAAAATATAAAGAGCAGAACAGGGCAGTGCAGACAATCACTTATTTATTAAATAATTGCACTAGGCAAGTCCCTGTAACATGATGAGTGCTCTGTGGCTCGCTAACATTTCATTACAAAACACTGAATTTTTCTGCACTGCATAAATGTATTGAGCCCTGGACAGCACTGGAGGGGGCACATTGACTTTGTGGTAAGGAGGGCATACTATTATTAAAAAGTTGGCCAAACTGGGGCATTATTCTATTTGTATGTGGGGCAAATAAGCTGAAAACAGCCATTCGAAAAACTCGACTGTAAGTCTCCTCCGTGGGTCTCTGGGACTGGGCCCACTATTGGCGCCAAAAAAGTAATGGTTTGGATTTGAACCCAGCAACTGTATCAGAGGTATTTATTTATTTATTCATAGCAACTGGATCCAGCCATGGACAGTCACAGAGGCTTCGGTCTGTTGTTTTTTAATATTTTAATTTATTTACATGAAAGCTCCATCGCTCTTGAACAGTACAAAAAATACACAGGTCCACTCAGAACTGTCATCTTCCCGACTGAGTGTATGTTTTTTGTATGTCTATGTATTTAATTAGGACAGTCGTAATAAACTGTGGCCAGTAGAGCCTTCCAGAAAATATCAAAAGAGGACCAATGCAGTGTATTGGAGTGCTTGCCCCCCCAACCAAGGAACTGGATCGGGCACCGGGGAGCCATGGATCAAAAAAGGTTTACATTTTAACATAGCAGAAGCCACCTTCTTGATGCAATTCTCAATGGTAGAGACATCACTAGAAAATGTCAACTAGTTGTACATTAATTCATTTTTTTTTAATCAGTTTCTGCCCAAGGTCTTGGACTGTCACATTGGTCCCTGCCAGGAGGGGATGTGATGCTTGTGTATTTGGCTCTATCGGGTGCATCATGGCATTTATTTCATGCATAATTAATTTAATGTATATCTTTGTTGTGGTAAAAAAAATTACGTCCCGTCCTTGATACAATACTGACTGCTGGGAACATCGCTGAGTGCAATTCTGTTCAACCACTTCAATAATAATTTGGAAGTCAGAAGGTGGTGCATTTCAGTGAATGGCTTTGAGTGATGTCTAGGAGGGGATGTAATTGAATATTTGCCAATGGCAGCAAGTGGAGCACTTCTGCATATACGAGTGTAGGCAGCCCTTAAAGAGGTAGTCTCGTGAGCACTTTTTTTCCTGTATATTTGTGGTTTACAATGAGGTTAAGGGTTCATTTTTTAATGTGTGGGGTGTTTTTGTGTTTTACCAGTACTATAGTTTTGTTATATTAAGTTGCAGTCTTGGGTCCTGGGTTGCGATATCGGCATCGGTAGTTCCAGGTTTAGGTGAGAGGACAGATGACAATCAACTAATTTGGAGGTGGGCTTAAGTTGTCTGCGTGATTGGCAGCTGTTGGATTCACACAGGTGTCACGAGCTGTTCTGTTTCTATTGGCAACCTTGGTTGCCCAGTAGGGAATTATAGAGCTGTGTTAGTCAGTGAATCAGCTAACAAAATAAATGTATTCCTCGTTGCATTTTCTGCTTTTTTGGGGGGTTTGTTATTAATCCCATTGCAGCGTGGGCAGGTATTTTTGCTGGGATATTTATCTTTGCGAACATAGTTTATCTTTGAATTAGTTTCACTCTGGTCTGTTTGAGCTGCATCAATGCTGAAAAGGTTTGTGGTGTATGCTTGTGGCAACACGGCATGTGATACTGTGTCTATAAATTTGTTTCCTAAAGATGACTCTGTCTGTAAGCAATGGGTCAATTTTATCAGACAGCATAGAGTGAATTTTGTTCCTTTCAAGCGCTCAATTATATGTAATGCTCATTTCGGTAAAGAAGAATTCAGTATGACATCAGATGTTAGAATATTGACAGGCATGCCGGTGAATTCAGGGTGCGTGGCTTTGCTGCCTATGCCCGGTTTTATTAGTTATTTACAAATTGATTGGATGTGGTACACACCTTTTGATTTCCTTTCACTGTGCATATGTCTATTACGTACTGAATATCAAAGACATTTTTTTGTGTGTGTATGTGTGTGTGCGCGTGCGTGCGTGGGTGGGGGGCTAGATAGTGATGGCCAAAATAATTGTTACTGCTTTACTTTGGTATGTGTGCATGACCTTTTTTTCCCCTAGGTACTGTATATATTTGTCGTCACAAACCAAATGTTTCCTGTCAGAATGCACACATATCAGCTGTTTGAAGGCATAAAAATGGAGACGTGCATTACCTGGTCACTCTGAAATGTGCATTTTGAGGCTAAATGTACTTGACCTTACGCTTTCTCCCCTTGCTGCTTCCCATGCTACAGCCAAGGAAAAGCAGTGATATAGAAGAGTGTGGAGAACACCAGCATGCATGTCAGTTTCTGCGGTCTGCCGCTGCAAATTCCATGACTGGCCGTGATTTCCACGGGTGGCTGCGATTTCCATGGGTGAACACAAATTCTGCGGGAGATCACTAATTCTGCGGTTAATTCCGTGGTTGGCCGCAGCCGCGGAATCGTGGAAAACTCGTGGCCTTGGCCATAGTCGGTTACTGCAGTTTATTGGTGAGTTGCATGCTGTTTGGGAGTGTGGACTGTGGATTCAGGGACACACATGGGACTGTACTGTCACAGGTAACAACTTCCATTCTTACAGGCTACATAATGACCGAGCAGGTTGTTGGAGAGAAGGAAAACAGTGGTGGGAGGAGGAGGAGGAGGAGGCCGAACTTTACAAAGGCTGAAACCAAGGCCCTGTTCGAGGCCTACCTGGATCAGGAGCCACTTCTCAGTGGACGGCGGGGAACACCTCAAGCCCGTGCTGCTGCATGGGAGGAGGTGGCACGTGCTGTGAACCTGCATGGTAGCCACCAGCACTCCGTGCAGGAGTGTAAGAAAAAGATGGGCACGGACAGGAGGAGGGTAAAGGAGAAGGTGGCTGCCATCAGGGCAGCACGTGCTGCAACAGGTGGGAGACAGTCGGAGGTGGTACAGCTGACCCTACAGGAGGAGAGGCTTGCTGGAAGCATGCAGCGCAGTGCCATTGAGGGTGTTCCAGGTGGTGGCTTCCAGATGGGTGGTAGCCCATCACTGTATGGTAAGTCATGGTCTGTCTATGGGGGCAGGGGTAGGTCACACGCACTAACGCAACTTTGCTTTCCTTACAGATCCCTGAGCATCTGCATGGGTCAGCGGTGGTGGGCCTGTCCACTGCGGACAGTCGGCTGGAGTTGAGGAGGGACCATCCACCTCCACAGGTATATGTGGATCATTGCGACAGTGGGGCTGCCTGGTTGTCCACACTGATGTTGCTGTAACAGGTGTGGAGGAAGCCCTGCCTGTGTCCCAGCATGCTGGCATCCACGGATGCCAGCATGCTGTGGTTGAGGCTGTGGCCGGGGCAGGGTCCGGCACCAGTGATGATGACATGACCGTCATGGGCAGTGACACGTGTGTGCCATGGGATGGCCACACAGCCGGGCAATTCATGCCCATGGCTGTGGGTGGTGCCACCGTGGAGGCCTGCATGTCAGCACAGTCCCAGGCTGTGCCTGTCAGCACCAGTGGGGCAGCACTGGTGTCTGTTCAGGACAGTGTGACTGTTGTGGCCACAGTGGCAGCACCACTGAGCCCTGGGAAGCGGCAGCCGGAGGGGCAGCATCAGCAGTCATGCAATGGGCTTGGGGGTACAGGGTTCAGTGGCGGCATCTGTGCACCGCCTGTGGACATGCCCAGACCTGGTCCTGGTGCGCAGCACCCACCCTCAAGGGGTGCTGAACATCGGGGCCTTGCACACCCTAAGGGACAGGATGCCGAGGAGGCTGATGACCTCTTGGACGAGCACACCCACCTACTGTGAGCATCGGTCCAGCAGCAGATGCAGCTTGCGAAGTCTGTGGATGCACTGCTTGTGGCTCTGGAGTGGGCAGAGCATCGCAGCAGGGACACCGCACTGATCCTGGCAGGGATGGACCGTTTGTGGGAGGATGTGACCGCTGCCATTGACAGGTATGCACAGGCATTCATTGCTGTCATGGCCACAATGGACACACAGTCAGGTGTCCATGCATCGCGGACACCACGCAGTGCACTATCCACCCCTCATTCCCGGCGTCGAGCGACTCCCACCCTGTCGACACCGGGTTCAGCTGTGGGCATTCTGAGCACTCCTGGTGGAGGCATGTTCGGTGTGCTGCAGACCCCTGCACAAGCACAGTCGCGTTCATGCAGTGGAACCCCTTGGGGACCATCGGAGCCACCCCATGAGGCCAGTGGTCAGCCTGCCAGTGCTGGCAGGTCTCGGCGGGGCTGCCCACGCATCCGTGGAGGCCATGGCACTGTGTCGCGTGACTGACCTGTCTCCCAGCGCGGCTACTGTCTGGTGCTGCCCTGTGTGCATTGTGTGTTTCAGTGGGTAGTGCATGGGTGGGTACCCGACCCTGCACGCGGAGACACAGTCCACCTGCACACCCTCCCGGCTGCTGTCCACAGTTGTGTGTGCATGATGATGCCTGCATTGCACTGTACACCAATGTGCAATGGTGCTCAGTATCTGACACATGCACATGGACAGGCAGTGGGTGTGGTGGCCTGTGGATGTGCATTGCTAGGTTGTGCGTTCTGGGTCGGTGTGCCTCCTGCCCTCTGTGCAAGTTTGTTGCATTGTGTGTGAGCATGTGTGGGTGTCCTTCGGCATGGCATGTTAATCCTCACCCATCCTTGGTTGTGTGTGTGCTTCTGTGCCCTGCCACTTCTCTTGACGGCATGCACCCCTGGTGTGTGTCCATGCGTGTTTGTGGGTTGTGCCATAGCCACTGGTGGTTGTGCATGGCCCCATGACTTACCTGGGTTGGCTGAAATGCTCCTCCGTGATGGTGTCCCGGTGCAGCTGTGCCAGCTGGAGCAGTTGGGGGTCCCGTTGGCCAAGGGAGAGCTGCTCATCACCATCGTCACCAGCGTCCTCATCATCCCCATCGCTGTCCCCCTCTTTGACCTGTACAGCTATCCCACAGTCGTTGGCCATGTTGTGCAGGATGCAACAGCCAGGAATAGCCTGCAGGCCTTTGAGGGGCTGTACTGTAGGGCACCGCCAGAGGTGTCCAGGCAACGGAAATGTGCCTTCAGCATCCCAAACACCCACTCAATGATATTATGAGTGGTGGCGTGTGCCTCATTGTAGCATTGCTGCGATGGGGTAGTGGGCCGCAGATAGGCTGTGAGCAGCCAGGAACAGAGTGGGTATCCACTGTCACCTGTGTATAGAGGGCAGAGGTTAATTTTGTGATCAGCATCACCCTGCCCCAGGCCATGTAGGCCACTACCCATGCCACCTCTGGCTATGCCCCCCCCAGGCCCTATGATTGTCCATGTGGTTTGCATACTCACCCACTAGGTGTCCATTGGGGATGTACCCACTTTAGAATCTGTGGCACAGTGCCAACTGGTGCCAGATGAAAGAATCATGTGCTCCCCCAGTATGCGTGGCATAGACATTGATGATGCGCCCCCTGGCATCGCACACCACCTGGCAGTTGATGCTGGCATAGCCCTTGCAATTTATGTATGCGGCCCCCTCGGGGCCAGGTGGTGTGCGTATGGCCACATGGGTGCAGTCTATTGCCCCTAGCATGCCAGGCATACGTGCTACCCTGTGGAACTCCTGTATGTTTGCTGTGTGCTCCGCCACTGTGCTGAGGAAATGGATGTACTCTGCTGCACGTGGCAGCAGTGCACTGAGGAATTGGGTGAGGTGGCATGACGAGGCTTACTGGGTTATGCCTGTGGTGTCCCCAGTTGGTCTCTGGAAGGTACCCGTGGCGAGCAAGCACATGCAGGCTGTTACATTAGTCTCCACTGACAGGGCATGGCTCCGTCCTGTGGGTGCCTGCATCACATCACTGCACAGCTCACAGAGCCATCTCAGAATTGCCCTATTCAGGCGGTACCAGCCCACGATCTCAGTATCAGTGTACAGCTCAAAGCTGGTGCAGGCTCGGTACTGCCTGTTGGGCGCATACCACCGACGGGCCCTTCCATGGCCACGCCCCTGCCGCCCGCCTTCTCACCCCCTCATTATGGCCTCCATGTGGAAGGTGGCACTGGCCATGTCCCTGGCTTGTGTTCACCCCCCTGGCAGCTGTTGCTGTATCCCCGCTGTCCTGTTGCTACCTCCCTGCACCGGGTACACCTGCCTGTGCTGGCCTCTGTGCTGTGTGGCTCCCCACACCTTCCTGTGTCTGGCTGTTCAGACTGCCCTTCCCTGGCCTGCCCTGTTTGTGACTCCTGCCCTGTCTGTCTGCCTCATGCTTCTGACACATGTGGCTTCCTGTAGCGCTCTTGCGCCTTCCTTGCCTTTTATTTTGGCTCATTTCCGCTGTGGCGCAACTTCCGCTTGCTTCCCTATTGCGCATGGCGCAAGTCGTTGAACATCGCACTGCGCTATTTATGCATGGTTCCTCCCCCTTCGGTTGCACATACCTTCATTATCATTGCGCTGTTGCTCAGCATGATTTCGGGGGCACAACTGCCTCCTGCTGAATATCGCAGAATGGCGCAATTTTGGACTTGCTCAGGCGCAACCCTATTGCGCATGGCTCAACTCTTTTGAATATCTGGGTCATTGTGTTTGCAATGGACTGACTAGCTAATACATAGCAAGTGCAAGTCTGAGTGATTAAATCTGGTGAATGAGCAGGGGTAGTAGCATCTGCTATTCTTCTAATGTAATTATTATTTGGCAGAAGCGTGGCCCTTCCTATTAGCAATCCTCCCCACACACCAGTAATAAGATGAGATGCTCAGGGATTTATTTAACTCTAAAAATTGATTAGCGTTTTGCTTATAAAAGTGCTAAATCTTTGTGAAAATGCATAGCTCTTGCCTCACTGTGTTTAACAAACACAGCACGTCTAGAAAATCTATATAAATACTTTCTGTACAGTTAGTATAGTCCCAAGAAAAAAACTGCTAATCAATTTTTTAAAACCCTGGATGCTGTGAAGTTTTAATTACTTGGTTACTTGGTTACTTGGTATTAGAGACAAAAGAAGGCCAAGGCCCATCGAGATTGTCCCCCACATTGTGGGATATTGTTACCCAAGATAGTTTTTAGTCCAAAAACCAGTTATCCAATTGATTTTTAAAGATGGTGATGTTTGGGCATTCCACTAAATGTTGAGGTAATTTATTCCACAGTTTAGATACCCTAGTAGAGAAAAAATATTGTCTTTTATTTGTTCTTGCCTTTATAATATTTAACTGTTTATTATGTAGTCTTGGTACTATCTTCCTTTCATGTAAGAGATGCCACGAGTCCATTAAGGCTGGGGACTGCATAATCCTAAATAATTGAAGACGGTCACCTCTTGCCCTTCTTTGTTCAAGTGAATATAGACCAGTTTTTTTAATCTCATTTCATAAGGTAGATGAGATAAATAAGGAACCATTTTTGTTGCTCTGTGTTGTATTTGTTCAATCCTATTAATATCAGTAGATAAATAAGGGCTCCAAAATGGTGACCCATAATCCATGTATGCGAATATGAGATCTGTATAAGGGAATTATGCACTGCTCTGTTTTGGAAATAAAAGTATGATTTACTGTCTAAGCAAGGAATTTGGATATTAGCAACTTTGTTACAGTGATTTTAGATGACAGTTTGCAATTAACCAAAATTCCCAAGTCTTTTTCACTAATAACTGACTTAATGTTTATATTATTGAGCGTATACGTCTGTCTAGGATTATTATTTCCCATATGTAGTACCGAGCATTTATTTTCGTTAAAGTACATTTTATTTGTTATTGCCCAATGCTCAATGGTGGTTAAATCTTGCTTGAGTATTTCTTGGTTTATGTGGTTATCCACCCTTCCTCCTAGTTTTGTGTCATCGGCAAATTTGGTAACAATATTTGTTGATTTTATATTCATATCGCTGATGAATAAATTGAACAGTGTGGGTCCCAGGACAGAGCCCTGTGGGACGCCACTGGTCACTTCTCCACTGTCAGACAACACGCCCCCCACTCTGACTCTCTGTGTCCTACCAGTCAGCCACCTGAGGATCCAACTGACAATTACTGGAGAAACACCCAAGTGAGAGAGTTTGTTTACCAGAGTAGCATGAGATACCTTATCAAATGCCTTACTGAAGTCCAGTAGAATAACATCCATAGGAATATTATTGTCCATATGCTTGCTTACATATTCATAGAAAGTGAGTAAATTAGTAGTACAGGAGTGACCCTGTTTAAATCCATGCTGAGTTGTTTCTATAATATTTAAGGAGACCATTTCATGTTCAATGATAGTTTTAATAATTTTCTCCATCACCTTGCAAGGGATGGATGTAAGACTTATAGGTCTATAATTTTCAATTTTTGAATGCGTCCCTTGTTTAAAAATAGGGGTGACAATAGCTGAAAGCCAATCTGTTGGAATTTTAGCTTCTTGTAGGGATTTATTAAATATTATAGTAAGTGGTAAGGTAATGGTATCAAGTGTACCTAACAAAAATTTGGCATTGATATTGTCAGGGCTAGGACTGGTAGTTTTGTTTATTGTTTTAAGTACAGTCATTACATTATGCGGGGGAATACTGTAATCATGTGGACAAGTAGTAAAGTTTGAAGATTGAGTACAATTATCCGATTGGGAAAAAAAATAATCATTAAATACTGTTGCCGTTTCAAGTTCAGAAACAATTGTTGAAACTTTAATAACTATTGGGCCTACTGATCTACTATTCCCTTTTTTTTCATTAAGGTATGAATACAATGATTTATAAGAATCCTTTGTATGTACTATTCTAAATTCGAGATTTCGTTTTGCTGTAATTATTGAATTTTTTAAATCCTTAACTGATTTTCTGTATTTGTGTAATGCTTCCTCTCTAGCATTGATGGTACAGTTTTTTTAAAATTTTAAAAAGTGATTGTTTAAGTTTAATTTGTTTTTTAATGATGTTATTAAACCACAAGGTTTCCCTTTTTATTATATTTATTTATTTTTTATTGGAACATACTGATGTTCAAGATCATAAATTTTTGTTTTGAGGTATGTCCACGCTTCCTCGGTGTTAAATGATTAAAGCGTTTTTGCCCAATCGATGTTGCTAAGATATTCATTAATTCACCAGTAAAGTTCTACTAAAGTTGCAGGCTTCGCATTAGTGGAGCAATTTGTTAAGTCAAGCACTTTCCTTGCAAATTCACCTACATGACTTCTCCGATACCTTCACCTGAACTTTGCATGCTACTTTGCTGGTAACCTCACCTTTAAATGCTGCTGTCAAAGTTGGCACACAGTGTGGCCATTACCTGTCAGATGGAAAGTTCTCTGATGGTCACGTGACACACTGGGTGGAAGATCTCTGGAGGTCACATGGTACACTGTGCTAGGTTTTTGCAGTGTGTGTGTGTGAGCTTCAGGAGTGGAAGGAGATATTTTACATACAACTACAAAAAAGACACGTGTGTAGCTTTCTTTTGGCTTTATTTTTCCCCTGCTCTGCATTCTTATACAGTTCATTTACATTTACTGAGTTCGTTGAGTTCAGCAGTGTTAATTTAAACTTATTTCTGTGTTTTTTTTCTGTTTTTGTGTTACTTTTTTCACTTCTTTTACTCTTGTTTTGTTGTTTAAAATGAGTGCAAGAGAAAGAGAGAGAGAGAGACAGACAGAGATATTGGCCAGCTCAAAAGGACATTGTTCAGCATTAGCAGCAGTACCAAACCCCCTCCCACAATGCAGGACCCCCAGCCCCAGCGAGGTGAGGAGGTATTGGCACCACCACCACTATCACCATCAGTGCTCCCACCTCCAATTGTTCAGCTACCAACACCAACACCAGAGCCTGCACAGCAGGAGGAGGACCAGCAGCAGTAGCAAGGAACATCTAGATTCTCCTCTCATCAGACACAGCAGGCAAAGTCCCTTGTGTGGGACTTTTATGAGATGAACCCCAAAGGCAACAGTGTGGTGACATGCCAATTGAGCCGCACTGTTGTTCAGCATGGGAAACCTGTTACTCATCCTGGCACAGGTGGTCAGTACACCCAACTGTGGGGGAGCCACCCAAGAGAGTGGACAGAGCATTTAAAGGAGAAAGGTGGTGAGATGGGTGCAGGAGGTGACCCTAGAGGTAAGGGTAAGAAGGGCAAGTGTAAGTGAAGTGGTGAGGAGGAGGAGGGGGATATGGTGGAAAGGACTGTGAGATGGACCAGCAGTCATACATGGGTGGTGCTGCGGGAAGCACCCTCCAAGAGATCTTTTGCTAATCCTCCTGCCACAGCCACCCAGCAGGAAGCAGTGGAGCTTCGTAGGGAGGTGAGAGAGCTCTCCCATCAGATTGCTGAGCTGTAGGAGATGATAACAGAGGTGCTCCACAACCAGGAGCTAGGCAAGTAATGACAACTGGTTTGGCACCCTTTGTTCTCTTGCCACAACCCTCAATAGCCATCCCATCTGTGTATTTCATTTTATCTTCTTATACTCTTTATTGCACTCAGTATTTCTTCTCAATCAGATTAATTTCTACCTTCCAAAAAATTAAAAACACCTGCAAAAAAGAAACACAACAAAAAAATGGTATTTCCTATCAATATTTCTTTTTCTGATACTGTGTCTCCTGTCTCCTCTCCATTACATTACACATTTCCTTTCTTTCTGTTTCCAATTTTCACTATCTTTACTGAGATTTTCTCAACTACCAGAATAAATATGTCAGGCAGCTCAAGGTAGTAGTACTGGCCCTCCCGGACAGTCTGTATTGCCAAGCACTTTAGTACGGAGAAGTGCTGCCAACTACAAAATATAAATGTTATCATTGATTGCACTGTTGTACTCCGCTACTGCAGAACAGTAGTAGAAATGCTACAGAAAAGAAAGTAGGCTGAATTCCAGCACTCCCAAAATTATAATGCGAAGAACAACATGAAAATGTATGTTGCTGCAACATAGTATAACATGGTGCTGCATTGCCCCCTGCCAAATCCTTCACTGAAGAACAGTAGTGAAAATGCTGCAGAAAAATAAAAAAGGCCAAATTCTCACACTCCCACAATTATAATGTGAAGAATCACATGAAAAAGTATGTTGCTGCTACATGGCATAACATAGTTCTGCGCTGCCTCCCACTAAAGCCTTCATTGCAAAACAGCAGTGGAAATGCAACAGAAAAATAAAGTAGGTCAGATTTCAGGTTGGTACTCCCAGAATTATGTAAACCACTAGAAGAAGAAGAAGAAGAAGAAGAAGAAGAAGAAGAAGAAGAAGAAGAATGAGCATTTATATATCTCTTCGGACATGGACATGGACACGGTTCGCAGGTGGGAGATTTTGAAGGTGGGCCTGTTGGAAGTCACTAATACTGTATGTGCACTAAGTCCCAATACAAGAAAGTGAGGTCAAGCAAACCCTGCTGGTGGACTAGGGATGCACAGGAGTGGGTAAGGGAGAAAAGGCTAGCCTACTGAAAGTATAAGAAAACCTATAAGGAGAAGGACAGGAAAGAGTACCATATGAAATTGAATGAGCTGAGTAGGGTGGTAAGGGCAGCCAAAGCAACCAAAGAGCAAAGGTTGGCACAGGGGATCAGGGAAGGGGAGATGGAATTTTTTAGAGATACAGTATGAGGGAGAAGAGGAAGTGCAGGGGAAGATCACCAGGTTAAAAAAGGAGAGCGGGTAGGCAGAAGAGGGAGTGGAGTAGGCTGAGGTACTAAATGAGTACTTCTGCTCTGTCTTTAAGAGGGAAATGGATAGTCCAATTCCACGGGGGTGTTAAGTCAAAAGGTGAGGATGGGGAGTTACTAACATGATGAGATACTGGTGCAGAGAGTGTGTGAGGGTCTTAGGTCATTAAGGACAGACAAGGCCCAGGTCCAGATGGGATCCACCACAGAGTCCTTAAAGAGTTGGTGGATGTCCTGGCAGCACTGCTGATAGAATTATTCAACTCCTTCCTCTAAACGGGAAGTGTACCATTGGACTGGTGAATGATGCATGTAGTGCCCCTCCAATAACAGCGGGTCAAAGGACGAGCAGGAAAACTATATATCAGTCATCCTGACAGCCATAGTGGGGAAACAATGGGAAAGTATGTTGAAGGAAAGGCTGGTGAAGTTCTTGGAGGTAAGTGGACTTCAGGATGCCAGGCAACATGATTTTGCCAAGGGGAGATCTTGTTAGACTAACCTGTTTGAATTTTTTGATTGGGTGACAAGATCTCTGGATGGTGGTAGGCCGGTTGATATTTTATATCTAGACTTCAGTAAGGCATTTGACTTGGTGCCACATGGGAGACTGCTGGGCAAGCTGAGTGACTTGGGGGTGGGGGAAAGGTTGATGGGGTGGATTGGAAACTGACTAAGTGACAGACAACAGCAGGTGGTGGTGGGGGGAGCTATCTACACCCAGAAGGGTCAATAATGGGGTCCCTCAGGGTTCAGATCTGGGTCCATTGTTATTTACTGCTTTCATTTCAGACATTATTGTGGGAGTTAGGAGTAATATGAGCCTGTTTGCTCATGACTCCAAACTAGGTGTGGAGGTGGACCATGCGAAAAGAAGGAGGACACTCCGGGAAGACCTAGAAAGATTAGAATAGAAGTCAGTCACATGGCAGCTAGGGTATAATGTTAGGAAATGCAGTGTATTTCACTTGAGAGCTAGGAATCCAGGGTACAGCTACAAATTCGTGCGGTTAACAGTCTCGGAAGAAGAAAAAAGATCTGGGAGTAGTGATCACTGGTAAAATGAATCACTCAGAACAATGCAGGAAAGCAATGGCTAAGGCAAACCGAATGCTGGGGTGCATTGCTAGGGGGATCACTTCAAGAAGGGAGGAGGTAATTCTGCCACTGTACAAGTCCTTGGTGAGGCTGCACTTGGAGTACTGTATGCAGTTCTTGTGCCCTTACTTAAAGAAGGACAGTATGCTCCTGGAGAGGGTCCAGAGGAGGGCGTCTAAGATTATCCTTGGAATAGGGGATAAGCCCCATGCGTAGAGAATTAGGGAACTAAACATGTACTCCCTGGAAGACAGAAGGGTCAGCAGGAACATGATTGAGACCTTTAAGTACTTGAAAGATATTAATAGAGTAAACACAGAGGAGGTGTTCAGAATGCAAGGGGAAGGGACCACAAGGGGTCATAGCCTGAAACTGGTTGGTGGGAAGTATATAAGAGACTTGAGAAAGCATTACTTCATGAAAAGGGTGGTGATGCCTTGGAATGCATTACCTGAGGTGTTGTTATCAAGGAAATCAGTTGGAAGTTTTAAGAAGGGATATGATAAATACATGGGCAGAGTACAGGTAGGGCGGTAGAGACCAGGGGGACTCTGAATGGAAATCAGGGAGGGATGGGGGCAGCAGCAGCAGCAGTTATCAAACTGTGAGCTGCATCATGAGCAGATGCAATAGACCATGAGGCCTAATCTGCTGGCATTTTAATATATTTGTATGTACTTTACATACACACTGTATCCCAAAGCATTCTACAAGCTATCATGAGAGACTGTAAGTGAAGTGAGTGACATGAACATTTATGTTGCTGCTGTTACACGTGACAAGTGCAGTAAGGCAGCACTTTTCAGAGCTCAGGAAACTGGATAGAATTTAGCTTCCACACTAGTGATAATAGTTTCCATAGAGATGCCTACGACAATACTTCCCTGAACTCCCTGACTTAAATACACATATTAGTGAATGTAATGTTTCCTGCTGAATCAATAATATATTGGATTAGGAAAATGACAATGAACATCACGTGGAGCATTGCACAGATTAGAGTTGGGGCTGGGGTATGAAGCCTCATCCAACAGTTTTCAAGAAAGAAGGGCTGAATATGATTAACGAACAATGAAGACAAAGTTTTTCAATGATGAAAATCAGAGGAGTAGAGCAGAACATATGGCAAAGATTGTGCCGACTAGACAGAACAGTATTTGGCAGTGCTTTCCAGAGTTCAGGAAACTGGATGGAACTGGGCTTGCACACTAATGGTAATAGTTTCCATAGAAATGCCTATGACAATACTTCCCTGAACTCCCCTGACTTACAAATACATACAAATAAATATAATAACTGGCAAGGAATTTTTTCTATGGGCAGAAAAGGTTGATATTCACCGTAACAACCAGCTGGTTGTTATGACAAACACGGGCTTAGTTAAACAGAATGCAGCGCAAGCCCCACAGCTGCTCTTCTCTCACCTACTCGAACAACTGCCACCACCGAGAAGAAAACACTTTCCCCGGGACCTCCTGACATAAATCTTGCTTACCTCAAACCACTCCTGTAAGCAGGCAACCCCATCACACTTCGTCTTGTCAAAAAAAAAAAGTTCTGACCTAAAAAAAGAAAAAAAAAAAGACACTTGAACTCAGGTGGGAAAAATTCCTTGCCAGTTTATTATACAAAATAAAAGATTGGGAGGTGGAATGAGAATTTATTACCTCGAGGTGGATGCTTTCATAAACCCCTCGGGCTTCACCCTCGCAGTTTACATAGCATCCCACCCCTCGGGTGTGCATTAAATTCTCATATCACTCACTCCCCCATCCATTATTCTCTACATAATGTTTACTCAGAGATAATATCTACCTGGGTTTTTGAAAGACATTGAATGAACCGGCTCATGAAGAGAAAGATCCAAGTCCATCTCACCTCAGGCTACTAGTAGGGTGTTCTGAATAAGTCCAAGAGAAATGGTCTTTTGTTGATAGATGTGAGTCCTCGTGGTGCCTTAAATGATTGTTTCATTGGATATTGAAGAACCCAAACTTTTTTTTAAATAAAAAGTCAAAAAGTGTATATTCTATTTCAGAGTTCTTTTTTAATTTTTGCATTTGCCCTGATGTTTTTCTTCTGCCTTGGAAGCTTTTTCAAAGGGCTTATTTAGCTGAAATTTAATGAAAAAAATATATAATAATACATTTTTTTCATGTTATTATTTTGTTACATTTAATCAGTTTCAATGTGCAGTAAAACCTTGAATTTACCTTCAGTGTTCTGTAATATTGAACTTTTCTTTTCTATCTCTTTTATCTTTTCCGAATAGCTGCCACCATATCCTTTAAATAAGCAGAGTAAAAAACCTTTTATTTATTTATTTAGCTTTTGTTGACTGGGTAAGTGCACTAGACAAATCCTGCCTATTTTCAGGCATGACCCAGGGGAAGGGGAAACAGATGAATGTCAACTGACCTTGAGCCAGATTAAGCTGTTTGTGGTATTTTTAGTGACATTTTTATTTTTAGTGAAACATAAATTTTTTTCATAATGTATTCAACCACAGTCTTATATCAGAAACTTATTTATGTTAAATACTGCTCAAAATAGCATGTTTTCCCCATAGCTAAAGAAGTGCATTAGCATACCTTAATATTAGTCCTTAAAATATTTGTTGTGAATGGTATATACAGTATAAATCATAGCTTGAAATGATGTTCACAACTCTCAAACAGTAAATGGTTTAGACATTTCAAGTTTGCATATGCTTCATAGCCTTAATGTTAACTGAAGTTAAATGCACTTTGTAAATTTTAATTTGTATAATGGTCATTCTTTATACTGTTTATATTGTTGCTTTAATATTCATACCTGTTTACATCTTGAATTGTTTGTTTGTGCTTTGCACTTGAGTCATTGTAAGACTGCCCAAAGGTCTAAAATCAAAAAAATAAAATATTCAGCCAAACAACAAGTCCATTTACTTTATAGTAGTTTTTTCCCTTTTCAGTAACTTATTCTCTGTTCTTTTTAACTTGTCAGATAGTGCTTCCCTGAACTCCCCTGACTTAAAAAAAACACATATAAATAAATGTAATGTTCGCTCAGAGATAATATCTACCTGGGTTTTTGGAAGACATTGAATGACCTGGCTCATGAAGAGAAAGATCCAAGTCCATCTCACCTCAGGCTGCTAGTATGGTGTTCTGCAAATGTGAACTCAAACAGAAGCATCTTACTGGAACAAGGTGCCTCATGATGTGAACGTGATAACTAGGTGGTGTAATTCGTAATGAAGCCAAAGATTAAAAATAAATGGTTGCACCAAAAAAAGTTGAGGTGGTATGATTTGTGATTGATTCATTAGTTGTGACTAAGAGATGTGAAACAAAAGATCTTGTGTTGCCATGGTCTTCCCTGATACGTCTTCTCTCCTCAGCTGGCTCGTGAGGAGAAAGATCTGAGTCCATCACACTTCATGTTGCTAGTAGGGCACCCTCCAGAATGTGAAAGCAAACAGAAGCATCATACTGAATCAAGGGGACTTGTGACGTGAATGTGATAACTAGGTGTTGTGACTGGTGATGAAACCGAATATTCAGAAAAATAAAACAGGGTTGCACCAAACAAAGTTGAGGCGGTGCGATTTGTGATTATGATTCGTGAGTCATAACTAAGTAATGTGAAACAGAAGATGTAGAGATCCAACAAAAACACTGCAGATACACATGCTTCATGCTGGTGCTGCTGTTGAGTAAAACCAGAAAGAAGTGGATAAGAAGGAAAACTTCATGATGTCTATAAATGAGACATCTCAACAAGAACGTGCACTGCTGTTGTTAGGTACTGGTGGTGGTACTGCTGCTGTTGTTAGGTACTGGTGGTGGTACTATTGTTGTTGAATACATTCTGAGAATAAGTGGTCCAGAAAGAGAAGTTGGCTATCTTGTCTTGGAAAAGTGTGTTAATGTCCAGAGACAACAGTTGAAAGAAAAAGTTGCTGTGCTGCTGCTACATGCTGCTAGGGTGACTGATAGCTGCGGGTGCCTGCTGTGGCTGTAATCACACAGACTACCAAAGGTAAGTATTTTCACTGTTTTTTAAGGGGTTGTTATTTTCTAACCATTTCTTCTTACTGTTTTTCCAATTTCAGGTATGGTTGATGACATCATGTTACTTCATACAGTCTGTATCTTCTGCCTTGGACTTCAGCATGCTTTCCAACCATGAGATGGTAAGTATGGGGTTATTTTTTGTGGGGGTGCATGTCTGAAAAGTTTTGCAGATGTCAAAATAATTCTTTTCTGTTTCCATTGGTCTTATTTCAGGTAGTTCTCAGCATCTGTCTGTTGCAATGCTGTCTGGGTGGAGAAGATGGTGAATGGCTAGAATTCTGGTCAGGACCGGGAGACAGCAGTACAGCACAGGAAATCTGTGACACAAGAAAATATTATTTTAGAATCTACTCAAATAAGTGCCCACTGTGGCAGTGGCCACATGGTGTACATGTTTTCGATTTGGCCATGTCCTACTATGCCAGCTATCACCTGTGAAGAAAAAAAGAGAAATTAGTTTGCCTCACTTGGTTAAGGTGGCAGTGGTGGTGACCCAGTATAGGCACTGTTCCATCCCCATCCTACTACATCACCTCTCACACGTGAAGAAAAAAACAGAAATAATCTTGCCTCACTTAGCCACTGTGGTGGCTGCCCAGTGTAGGTGTTGTGTGGACTCCCCAAAGGAGAAACTATTTTGTGTCCCTTTGGCCACTGTAGCATAGCAGCGTGTACCTGTGAAAAAGAACAAGAAAAAAAAAAAAAGAAAAAAATCAAAACAAAAGAAAATCATACTGTTACTTACCATTGCATTACTGCTGCTGGCTGTGCTGTGGTGTGTGCCAGTGAGCTGGTGTAGGAACAGCCTGTGAAACCTGCAGGGAGACAAGAAGAAAGAAGGAAAAACATTCTAATGTCTTTCTGAGTAACTTATGAAGGACTTTTGTCCTCTGTGAGGCCGAGTACTGGGGTCAACTACCAGGTGATTGAAAGAGAGATTCGGACAAATTAATCTTTTTGCCTACCAAAGGAACAGAATACTACTGTATTACTATCAAACTCATGACATCTATTCTGAAGATTTGAAACATTTCTCAGTTGAACAGTCTGTGTTATTGAATCTTCTGTATGATACCAGTATCATACTTGCATGAAAACATTAAACATATTAACACCTGACCCAATTATGTATCCATATAAGCAGTTAGTGTTAGAATTTTGTACTATAAATCACTCTTTCTAATACAAAATAAAAAGAAAGAAAAAAAAATGGAAGTCATAATGATACTCACAGTTACGTGGCACTAGGTTTCAAGAGCACTGTCAATAACAGCACCATCCAGAACAGCGCTGTATTGACAGTGCTCTCTACTACAGTGGCATGAAAGAACACCACCAGCCAGCACAGTGCCAATGGTAGCGGGTCGTGCACCACTACCATTATAAATGACATACTCCATAAAATGTAGTTTTATTTGGGGGGACTCATCCCCCATACCCTATGTGGGGGGTTCCTCTCCCCTCACCCCCAGTGCTTTAAGATTCCAACTCCAAGGGGGAGTAGATCACTGGGAAAAAATTTAATTTATGGGGCCATGGAATACTGTTTCCACAGTCCTTTGAAAAAACACAGTGGAGGCACTAATAAAGGAAAGGGTGGTGGACTACCTGGTGGAGAGAAGCCTGTAGGATGATAGGCAGCATGGTTTCATGAATAGGAGGTTATGCCAGATGAACTTGATAGAGTTCTTCAAGTGGGTGATGCAGGTGATTGACCAGAGAGGGGCAGTGGATGTAGCCTATCTGGACTTCAGTAAGGCCTTTGACACCATCCCTCACAGAAGGCTAGTAAATAAGCTGGAAAGCTTAGGAATAGGATAAAAACTACTGTAGAACTAATATATTTCGCATGCCATAATTTTCACAGTTCAGGTCAGTGCTAGATATTAGCGCACAGATATATTCGCGATTTGCCTGTAACAAAAACTATACTTTTTTATGGTACACTGCTCCCCCTACCACGAGCACATCCACTAATGAGCACTAGAAATCACTGATTAAGCACTGCATTGTAATGTCATCATAATCATTATGCTCCCCCCACTACGAGCACAACTGCATTAAGCAACATCCACTAACTGCATTACGCAACATTCACTAACGAGCACCAGAAATCACTGATTAATCACAACCTACCTCGAGCACAACTGCGTTAACTACATTAATCAGTTAATCAGTTGCTAAACACCTCCCTGTAATTGATAGATTCCTGCATGTTATCTGATATAAAGTCAGTGATTTTAAATTGCTTATCTCACTCCGGTCTCAAAACACCACCACAGACCACACTGCCCTGTATGAGTCTACCTGAAGCATGTCTCTCTACAGCTGGTTAAACTGTCCAAAGTCCGTAAAGTGGAGGATTGTCTTTGTTGAAAATGTTGCAGCAGACCAGCTCGTTGAAACCACCTGGATTACATATCGGGTTGCCGAGTCCGTGAGCTGCAAAGTAGCCCACCAGCCAAGAAGCAACCTGGAGAATAAGCATCTTAATCTCCAGCACTGAGATTTGAAATTGGCCACTATTCCATGGAGAATGGGGTCATGAATGCTGTCAGGTACATCTCTTCTAAGCATAACCTGACAGTAAATGAAAGTTCAGTTCGGAAATTTAAGAAGGACTACCTGTCCAAAGTTCAACTCACCTCAGATGTTTTGCAGCTAGCACCAGAGTTACCTAAAAGACCACAGGGGAGACCACCCATGTTAATGACTGAAATAGAAAATTAATTAAAGCACATTATAAAAAGCTTAAGAGCAAAAGGGGCTGTGGTAAATGCGAGAGTGGCACAAGCTGTAGCCATCGGTGTAATTAAAGCAAATATCCCACAACGTCTGACTGAAATGGGAGGCGGTGTGTCAATTTCTCAACAGTGGGCTTTGACATTTCTTAGCCACATGGGCTACTCAAAACGGAAGGGTACTAAAGCTGGGCAAAAAACACCCAGTGATTTCCAGGAGCTGAAAGATGCATTTCTAAACAGAATTTGAACTGCCGCACAGCAGGAATTGATCCCCCCAACTTGTGAATAATATTGATGAGACTGGTGTCCATATGATACCTGCATCTGAATGGACAATGGAAATAACAAGTTCTAAGCAAGTGGAGGTGACAGGGCTAGGAGACAAAAGCCAGTCTCCTTGGTGTTGGGTGTTACACTGTCTGGTGACTACATGCCCCTCAGGTAATTTATAAAGGATGCACAGCAGCATGCCACCCTTGTTTCTCCTTCCAAGCCAGGTGGAATGTTACCCAGCCGGAAAACTATTGGGCCAATGCAGAGACATTTTGTGAATACATTGACAAGCTGTTACTACCCTATATAGAGTTCACCAAACTGAGACTGGGACTGCACAGTGATCAGAGATCATTACGTATTACAAAGAAAGATGTTCTATTAAAACTTGAGTCTCATAATTTCATTCCAGTCTTTGCTCCTGCTTCGTGCACTGACTGTCTCCAACCTCTGGACATTTCAGTTAATAAATTGTTTAAAGACGCATTGAAACACAATTTTACTAGTTGGTATGCTGACTGAATCATGGGCCAGCTTCACCATGGTAGAGCAACTAAAGACATTAGGGTAGACCTCAAAATGCTGACACTTAAAGAGAAACATGCCCAGTGGTTAGTATCAAGTTTTGAGGAGGTGGCAAGACAAACTGATGACTGCATAAGGGGCTTTCAAGAGGCTGGTATTGAAGAGGTGCACAGAAATTGCTTAAATGAAATTTCAGATAAATTGCACTAATGTATGGATTTAATGCTGTATTTATTACTGTATTTAAATAATTTTTAGGTGTTGCATTTACATACATACCTTTATTTTAAAATGTAATAAACCTGGTTTACTACAGTAAAAAAAAACATTGCAGACTTTGTGGCTTGGCTCGTCATTCTTATTGCACGGCAATTGTGCTGTAATATTATTCCACTTAAAATATATTTCAAATCTCTTTATTTTTGCTTGTTAAGCTCAATCAGTGAATATAGTGAAAATAAAATGATAGTAAAATATTTTAGTTCTACAGTAACTAGGCGGGTAGAAAGCTGGTTGGTGGGCAGAAGCTAGAGACTGGTGGTAAATGGAGTGCATTCCAGGGAGTGGGGGTGATGATTATGGTGTCCCAGATGTCAGCACTGGGACCCTTCCTTTTTAATATTTACATCAGTGATATAGGGGATGGGTTGGAGGGAAAGGTGTGCCTATTTGCAGATGATACAAAAATCTGCAATAGGGTGGTCACCTGGGGGCGAGTGGAGGCCATGAGGCAGCGCCTGAAGATTCTGGAGGGGTGGTTGTAAACTTGGTAACTGAAATTCAATGCCAAAAAGTGTGCTGTGATGCACTTGGGGCGTAAAACCTCATGACCAGCTTAAACTCTAGGGGAAAGAAAATTAAAAAAAACAGAGCAGGAGAGGGATCTGGGGCGCACAGTCTACAGGAGGGACAGGGAGGGTAGAAGAGGAGAAGGAGGAGGAGTAGTAGCTCTCTACATAAAGGAAGGGATCAAAGCAATGGAACTAAAGGGTAAACAGGGAGGAGAAGAAGCACTGTGGGTTACCCTGGAAAACGGAAATGGCACCACAATCCGCACGGGGGTTGTATACAGACCCCTGTCTCAGGGGGAAGAAATGGACAAGGAAATGATAGAAGGCATCCTTAGGATGGCAGAAAAAGGGGAGATATTGTTGATGGGGACCTAAATATGCCAGATGTTAACTGGAGCACCTTTGCTGCATCCACATCCAAGAGCAGGGCCATTCTTAATGCTCTACAGGGGGCATGCCTCAGACAGCTAGTGTTGGAACCCACTCGAGAGGGAACAATCATAGACCTGGTACTCTCAAATGGGTATGGAGAGAAGATCTCAGATCTAGAAGTAGGTAGCCATCTGGGAACAAGTGACCACCAAACAGTGTGGTCCACGATAAACACAGCCGCAGAGTCAAGCCATACAAAAATGAGGGTACTGGACTTTAAGAGGGCAGACTTTGACAAAATGGGAGAGTACCTCAGAAGAGCACTAGCAAATAGGCAAGAAGGAGGGGTGGAGGAACAATGGAGAAACATCAAACCTGCCATCACAGAGGCAACAAGCCTTTGTGCGAAGCAAAGAAACAAATCAAAATGAAAGAATAATCTACTATGGTTCTCAAAAGAGGTGGCGGGGAAGGTTAGAGAGAAAAAGATAGCATTCAGGAAGAATAAGGAAACACAGAAGTAGCAGGACAGAGAACTGTACCAGTTAATGCAGAAGGAAGCGGGGAAGGCAGTCAGAATAGCAAAGGCCCAAACCCAGGAAAAGATAGCCAACTCGATTAGGAAGGGGAATAAAACCCTTTATAGGTACATTAGGGAGTGAAGAAAGACCAAGGAGGGATAGTGAGGCTTAATAAAGGGGAGGTGGGTGGGCTGAGAGTGACAGTGAAAGAGCAGGGATACTGAATGAATACTTCTGCTCAGTATTCACAAAAGAAGAAGAAGGAAGGTACCTAATCCAATCAATAGAAACACTGTAGATAGGGTGGTCAAACCCAGTCCTTTCACAGAAGAAAGGGTTCTGAAATAACTCCTAAAAACTAAAGGTGGACAAAGCAATGGGGCCTGTTGGGATTCACCCCAGAATTCTAAAAGAACTAAGGAGAGAACTAGTGACACCACTGACTACCCTTTTTAACAAATCATGGGAGGATGATGTGGTAGCTAAGGGCTGGAGGATGGTAGATGTAATTACCCTTCACAAAAATTGGAGCAAAGCAGACACAGGAAACTACAGACCTGTTAGCTTGACCTCAGTGGTAGGGAAAATGATGGAATCACTTCTGAAAGAAAGAGCTGTTGAGTACCTAGAGGCCAGTGAGGCACAGGACCCAAAGCAACATGAATTCACAGTGGGAAGGTTATGTCAGACAAATCTAATAGATTGTTTTGATTGGGTGACCAAAGTATTAGACCAGGGAGGGGCCATGGACATGGCCTACCTAGACCTTATCAAGGCATTTGACACAGGCCCACATGAAAGATTAATAAATTAGCCAGCCTGGGAGCGAGTACCAGGTTGGTAGCCAGGGTTAAAAAAATTGGCTGGACAACATGACACAGAGGGTAATAGTAAATGGTGTCCACTTCGAAGAAAAAGGGGTTACTAGCGGGGTACTGCAGGGTTCAGTACTGGGTCTGGTCCTTTTTAATGTCTTTATAAGTGACATTGTGGAGGGGCTGGAAGGAAAGGTATGCCTCTTTGCAGACAACACAAAGATCTGCAACAGGGTGATACACAAGGGGGGTAGAAAGGATGACAAGGGACTTGGGTGGTTGGAGGAATGGAAAAAAGGGTGGCAGCTTAGATTCAACGCAAAGAAGTGCAAAATAATGCACCTGGGAAACAAAAACCCAGGGGAAGAGTACATAGTGGGAGGGGGTATTAACAACAAAAATGGAAAGGGACCTGGGGGTAGTCATATCAGATGACCTAAAGGTAAGCAAGCAATGTGAAAAGGCAGTAAGGAAGGCTGAGGGATACTGGGTTGTACAGGGAGAGGTATCACCAGTAGAAAACAGGACGTTGTTATCCCTCTGTACAGACAGTTGGTGAGATGCCAGCTGGAGTACTGTGTGCAGTTCTGGAGATCCCATCTCCACAAGGACATAGACAGGATGGAGGCAGTCCAGAGGAAGGCAACCAAAATGGTGCAGGGTCTGCAACAGAAGCCATATGCAGAGAGACTAAAGGAGCTTAATATGTATACCCTTAAGGAAAGGAGGGAGAGGGGGGACATGATAGAAACTTTTAAGTACCTCAAGGGGAATTAACAAAGCCCAAGAAGGTAGCATCTTTCAGAAAAAGAGATGTGCAAGAACAAGGGGGCATAATTTGAAGATAGAAGGGGGATGGCTCAGGGGCAATGTGAGGAAGTATTTATTCACAGAGAGGGTAGCGGACACATGGAATGGCCTTCCTGAGGAGGTCATGGGGTCAAAAACAGGTGGGGAAATTAAAAAATGCATGGGACAGACATAAGGTAATTTTGGTGGGGGGTTAGGAAGAAGTAGTCTGTTGGTTAACTAGGATCTGCAACTTATCCATTAGGCAGGGAAATGAGCAGACTAGGTGAGCCAAGTGGCCCTTATCTGCCGTCAAAGTCAATGTTTCTATGTTCTATGTAAGCAACCTTAAGGTTGGTAGCCAATACAGCAAAGCTGTGTGGAAGGCAAATGGAATGTTGACATGCATTGGGAGGGGCACAACTAGCAGAAGGAGGCAGGTACTGATGCCTCTTTACAAATCCATAGTGAGGCCGCTCCTGGAGTACAGGGTCCAGTTCTGGAGACTGCAGCTATATAAGGACTTAGATGGGGTAGAGAGGGTTCTGAGAAGGGCAACCAAGATGATGCACGGTATGCAGGGGAAGCCATATGAGAAGAGTGTAAGGAATAGGATCTGTACCATTGGAGACAGGAAGGAAAAGGGACACAGTATTTCCCTGTAAATTTGCCAGTGTTTGAGAACAGGCATGTTGTCAATGAACATAGCAGAGGAAAGGAACTTACGTATTTCCTGATATGTTCCTACAGTATTTGGGGATAAGGGGCATGTTGCCATGTCAATAAATCAGAGGAGGAACTTGCAGATTCTGTAAATGTTCCATAGTATTTGAGGACAAGGCATGTTTCCATGTCAATGAACCTGAGGAAAAGGAACCTACAGTATTTCCCTGTAAATGTTCCTACGTGTTGAGGACAAGGGCATGTTGCATGTCAATAAACCTAGCAGTGGAAAAAGACCTACAGTATTCTGTAATGTTCCTACAGTATTTGAGGACAGCATGTTTCCATGTAACAAACCCAGTTGAGGAAAAGGAACCAGTATTTTCCTGTAAAGTACCTAGGTATTTGAGGACAAGGGCATGTCGATGTGCGTAAAACCTAGTGTGGAAAAGACCTACAGTATTTCACCAAATGCACCTACAGTATTTGAGGACAGGGCTTGTTTCCATGTAACTAAACCCAGTTGAGAAGGAACCTACAGTATTTCCTGTAAATGTACCTGCTGTATTTGAGGACAAGGCATTTTCCATGTAAATAAACCCAGTTGAGGAAAAGAACCTACAATTTCCCTGTAAATGTGCTCTACAGTATTTGAGGATAAGGCATGTTTGCGTAAATAAACGCAGAGGTAAAGGAACCCCTATTTCCCCTGTAAATGTACCCACAGTATTGAGGACAAGGGCATTTCCATGTAACAAACCCAGTTGAGGAAAAGGAACCACAGTATTTCCCTGTAAGTGTACCTACAGTATTTGAGAAAAGGCAATGCTATCATGTAAATAAACCCAGTAGAGGAAAAAGTGAACTGACAGTATTTCCTGTAAATGTACCCCACAGTATGAGGACAAGGGCATGTTCTGCTGTAACAAACCCAGTAGAGGAAAAGGAACCTACAGTATTTCCTGTAAATGGGCCCACGATTGAGGGAAGGGGGAGCGCGCTGTAAAAACCAGAGGAAAAGGAACCTACAGTATTTCCCTGTAGAAATGTACCTACAGTATGTGAGGACAAAGGTGTGTTTCCATGTAAACAAGCCTAGAGGAAAAGGACCTACAGTATTTCCCGTACATTTGCCTACAGTATTTGAGGAAAGGGCATGTTCCATGTAAGCAAACCTGTAGAGGAAAAGGAACCTGCAGTATTTCCGGTATATGTACCCAGTATTGAGGATAAGGCATGTTTGTATGTAAACAAACCCAGTAGAGGAAGTAAGGAACTGAGTATTTTGTTACTGTACCTACAGTATTTGAGGACAAGGTGTGTTTGTGTAAACAAGCCAGTAGAGGAAAAGGAACCTACAGTATTTCCTGGAATGTACCTGTGGTGTTTGAGGACAAGGGGCATGTTTCATGTAAAAAAACCCAGTAGAGGAAAAGGAACCTAGTATTTCCGAATGTACCCGTTGGTATTTGATAAGGCATGTTCTGTAACAAACCAGTAGAGGAAAAGAACCTACATTTCGGTAATGTACCTACATATTTGAGGATTGTGCATGTTTTCATGTAAACAAACCCTTGAAGGAAGGGACCTACAGTATTTCCGCAATACCTACAGTGTTGAGGACAGGGCATGTTCCATGTAAACAAACCCAGAGGAAAAGGAACCTATAGTATTTCCGGTAAATGTACCCGCAGTATTTGAGGACAAGGCGTTGCCATGTAAAATGTAAAACCCAGTAGAGGAAAAGGAACCTACAGTATTCTCAGTGATATGTACCTACAGTATTTGAGGACAAGGGGCATGTTGCCATGTAAACAAACCCAGTAGAGGTAAAGGAACCTATAGTATTTCCGGTAAATGTACCTGCAGTATTGAGGACAATTGGCATGTTGCCATGTAAACAAACTCAGTAGAGGAAAAGAACCTACAGTATTCATTGTAAATGTACCTACAGTATTTGAGGACTAGGGCATGTTGCCGTATAAACAAACCCAGTAGAGGTAAGGAACAGTGTTCTCTGTAAATGTACCTACAGTGTTTGAGGACAATTGGCATGTTGCCATGTAAACAAACCCAGTAGAGGAAAAGGAACCTACAGTATTTCCTGTAAATGTACCTACAGTGTTGAGGGCAAGGGGCATGTTGCCATGTAAACAAACCCAGTAGAAAAAGGAACCTACAGTATTTCCCTGTGTATGTACAATGTTGAGGACAAGGGCATGTGCCATCAATAAACCCATACAGAGGAAAGGAACTACAGTATTTCCTGTAAATGTTCCTACAGTATTTGGGAACAAGGGCATGTTGCCATGTCAATGAACATAGCAGAGGAAAGGAACCTACAGTATTTCCCTGTAAATGTTCTACAATGTTGAGGACAAGGGCATGTTGCCATGTCAATAAACATAGCAGAGAAGGAACCTACAGTGTTCCCTGTAAATGTTCCTACAGTATTTGAGGACAAGGGCATGTTTCCATGTCAATAAACCCTAGCAGAGAAGGGAACCTACAGTATTTCCTGTAAATGTACCGACAGTATTTGAGGACAAGGATCATGTTTCCATGTAAATAAACCCAGCAGAGGAAAAGGAACTCAGTATTTCCCTTGTAAATGTACCTACAGTATTTGAGGACAAGGGCATGTTTCCATGTAAATAAACCCAGGTGAGGAAAAGGAACCTACAGTATTTCCCTGTAAATGTACCTACAGTATTTGAGGACAAGGGCATGTTTCCATGTAAATAAACCCAGTTGAGGAAAAGGAACCTACAGTATTTCCCTGTAAATGTACCTACAGTATTTGAGGACAAGGGCATGTTTCCATGTAAACAAACCCAGTAGAGAAGGAACCTTCCTTCCCTGTACATACCTGATAATTGAGGACAAAGGGCATGTTTCCATGTAAACAAACCCAGTAGAGGAAAAAGGAACCCACAGTATTTCCGTACATGTGCCACCATAGTATTTGAGAGACAAGGGGCATGTTTTCCATGTAAACAAATCAGTAGAGGAAAAGGAACCTACATATTTCGAAGGTACATGTACCTAGTATTGAGGACAGGCATTTTCCATGTAAACAAACCCAGTAGAGAAAAGGAACTCAAAGTATTTCCGGTTAATGTACCTACAGTATTTGAGGACAAGGGGCATGTTTCCATGTAAACAAACCCAGCAGAGGAAAAGGAACCTACAGTATTTCCGGTAAATGTACCTACAGTATTTGAGGACAAGGGCATGTTTCCATGTAAACAAACCCAGCAGAGGAAAAGGAACCCACAGTATTTCCTGTAAATGTACCTACAGTATTTGAGGACAAGCGGCATGTTTCCATGTAAAGCAAACCAGTAGAGGAAAAGAACCTACAGTACTTCCGGTAAATATTACCCACCACAGTATTTGAGACAGAGGCATGTTTCCATGTAAACAAGCCAATGAGAAAAGGAACCTACAGTATTTCCCGGTAAATGTACCTACAGTATTTGAGGACAAGGGGCATGTTTCCATGTAAACAAACCAGTAGAGGAAAAGAACACACTAGTTTCCCGGTAAATGTACCTACAGTATTTGAGGACAAGGGGCATGTTTCCATGTAAATAAACCTAGTAGAGGAAAAGGAACCTACAGTATTTCCCGGTAAATGTACCTACAGTATTTGAGGACAAGGGCATGTTTCCATGTAAACAAACCCAGTAGAGGAAAAGGAACCTACAGTATTTCCCGTTAAATGTACCTACAGTATTTGAGGACAATTGCATGTTGCCATGTAAACAAACCAATGGGGAAAAAGGAACCTACAGTATTTCCTGTAAATGTACCTACAATGTTGAGACAATTGTGTGTGTTACCATGTAAACAAACCCAGTAGAGGAAAAGGAACCTGCAGTATTTCCCTGTAAATGTACCTACAGTATTTGAGGAAAGGGCATGTTTCCATGTAAACAAACCCAGTAGAGGAAAAGGAACCTACAGTATTTCCCTGTAAATGTACCTACAGTATTTGAGGAAAAGGGGCATGTTTCCATGTAAATAAACCCAGTAGAGGAAAAGGAACCTACAGTATTTCCCTGTAAATGTACCTACAGTATTTGAGGACAAGGGCATGTTTCCTTGTAAACTAACCCAGTAGAGGAAATGGAACCCACAGTATTTCCCTGTACATGTACCTACAGTATTTGAGGACAAGGGCATGTTTCCATGTAAACAAACCCAGTAGAGGAAAAGGAACCCACAGTATTTCCCTGTACATGTACCTACAGTAATTGAGGACAAGGGGCATGTTTCCATGTAAACAAACCCAGTAGAGGAAAAGGAACCCACAGTATTTCCCTGTACATGTACCTACAGTAATTGAGGACAAGGGGCATGTTTCCATGTAAACAAACCCAGTAGAGGAAAAGGAACCTTCAGTTTTCCCGGTAAATGTACCCACAGTATTTGAGGACAAGGGGCATGTTTCCATGTAAACAAACCCAGTAGAGGAAAAAGAACCTATTGTATTTCAGTGAAATGTAACTACATTATTTGAGGACAGGGGCATGTCTCCATCTAAACAAACCCAATAGAGAAACAGAACGTTGGTATTTCCCGGTAAATGTACCTACAGTATTTGAGGACAGGGGCATGTTTCCATCTAAACAAATCCAGTAGAGGAAAAGGAACCACAGTATTTCCCGGTAAATGTACCTACAGTATTTAAGACAGGGCATGTTTCCATCTAAACAAACCCAGTAGAGGAAAAGGGACCTACAGTATTTGAGGACAAAGCTGCATGTTGCCTGTAAACAAACCCAGTAGAGTAAAAAGGAACCCACAGTATTTCCCTGTAAATGTACCTACAGTATTTGAGGACGAGGGGCATGTTTCCTTGTAAACAAACCCAGTAGAGGAAAAGGAAGCTACAGTATTTCCCTGTAAATGTACCTACAGTATTTGAGGACGAGGGGCATGTTTCCATGTAAACAAACCCAGTAGAGGAAAAGGAAGCTACAGTATTTCCCTGTAAATGTACCTACAGTGTTTGAGGACAAGGGGCATGTTTCCATGTAAACAAACCCAGTAGAGGAAAAGGAACCTACAGTATTTCACTGTAAATGTACCTACAGTATTTGAGGACGAGGGGCATGTTGCCAGCTATAAGCAAACCAGTAGAGAAAAAGGAACCTACAGTATTTCTCTGTAAATGTACCTACAGTATTTGAGGACAATTGGCATGTTGCCATATAAACAAACCCAGTAGAGGGAAAAGACCTACAGTATTTCCCATAAATGTACCTACACAGTATTTGAGGGGCAAGGGGCATGTTGCCATGTAAACAAACCCAGTAGAGGAAAAGGAACCTACAGTATTTCCCTGTGTATGTACCTACAGTATTTGAGGACAAGGGGCATGTTGCCATGTCAATAAACCCAGCAGAGGAAAGGGAACCTACAGTATTTCCCTGTAAATGTTCCTACAGTATTTGAGAACAAGGGGCATGTTGCCATGTCAATGAACATAGCAGAGGAAAAGGAACCTACAGTATTTCCCTGTAAATGTTCCTACAGTATTTGAGGACAAGGGGCATGTTGCCATGTCAATAAACATAGCAGAGGAAAAGGAACCTACAGTATTTCCCTGTAAATGTTCCTACAGTATTTGAGGACAAGGGGCATGTTTCCATGTCAATAAACCTAGCAGAGGAAAAGGAACCTACAGTATTTCCTGTAAATGTACCTACAGTATTTGAGGACAAGGGTCATGTTTCCATGTAAATAAACCTAGCAGAGGAAAAGGAACCTACAGTATTTCCCTGTAAATGCACCTACAGTATTTGAGGACAAGGGGCATGTTTCCATGTAAATAAACCCAGTAGAGAAAAAGGAACCTACAGTATTTCCTGTAAATGTACCTACAGTATTTGAGGACAAAGGGCATGTTTCCATGTAAATAAACCCAGTTGAGGAAAAGGAACCTACAGTATTTCCCTGTAAATGTACCTACAGCATGTGAGGACAAGGGGCATGTTTCCATGTAAATAAACCCAGTAGAGGAAAAGGAACCTACAGTATTTCCTGTAAATGTACCCACAGTATTTGAGGACGAAGGGCATGTTTCCATGTAAACAAACCCAGTAGAGGAAAAGGAACCCACAGTATTTCCCTGTACATGTACCTACAGTATTTGAGGACAAGGGCATGTTTCCATGTAAATAAACCCAGTAGAGGAAAAGGAACCCACAGTATTTCCCGGTATATGTACCTACAGTATTTGAGGACAAGGGCATGTTTCCATATAAACAAACCCAGTAGAGGAAAAGGAACCTAAAATATTTCCGGTTAATGTACCTAGTATTTGAGGACAAAGGCATGTTTGCATGTAAATCAAATAGCAGAGGAAAAGGACCTACAGTATTTCCCGATAAATGTACCTACAGTATTTGAGGACAAGGGCATGTTTGCATGTAAACAAACCCAGCAGAGGAAAAAGGAACCTACAGTATTTCGGTGATAATACCTACAGTATTTGAGGACAAGGGGCATGTTTCCATAAATAAACCCAGGAGGAAAAGGAACCTACAGTATTTCCCGGTAAATGTACCTACAGTATTTGAGGACAAGGGGCATGTTTCCATGTAAATAAACCTAGCAGAGGAAAAGGAACCTACAGTATTTCCCGGTAAATGTACCTACAGTATTTGAGGACAAGGGGCATGTTTCCATGTAAATAAACCCAGTAGAGGAAAAGGAACCTACAGTATTTCTCGGTAAATGTACCTACAGTATTTGAGGACAAGGGCATGTTTCCATGTAAACAAACCCAGTAGAGGAAAAGGAACCTACAGTATTTCCCTGTAAATGTACCTACAGTATTTGAGGACAAGGGCATGTTTCCATGTAAACAAACCCAGTAGGAAAAGGAACCTACAGTATTTCAGTGTAAATGTACCTACAGTATTTGAGGACTAGGGGCATGTTGCCATGTAAACAAACCCACTAGTTGAAAAGGAACCTACAGTATTTCTCTGTAAATGTACCTACAGTATTTGAGGACAATTGGCATGTTGCCATGTAAACAAACCCAGTAGAGGAAAAGGAACCTACAGTATTTCCCTGTAAATGTACCTACAGTATTTGAGGACAAGGGGCATGTTTCCATGTAAACAAACCCAGTAGAGGAAAAGGAACCTACAGTATTTCCCTGTATATGTACCTACAGTATTTGAGGACAAGGGGCATGTTGCCATGTCAATAAACCCAGCAGAGGAAAAGGAACCTACAGTATTTCCCTGTAAATGTTCCTACAGTATTTGAGAACAAGGGGCATGTTGCCATGTCAATAAACATAGCAGAGGAAAAGGAACCTACAGTATTTCCTGTAAATGTTCCTACAGTATTTGAGGACAAGGGCATGTTGCCATGTCAATAAACATAGCAGAGGAAAGGAACCTACAGTATTTCCTGTAAATGTACCTACAGTATTTGAGGACAAGGGGCATGTTTTCATGTAAATAAACCTAGCAGAGGAAAAGGAACCTACAGTATTTCCTGTAAATGTACCTACAGTATTTGAGGACAAGGAGCATGTTTCCATGTAAATAAACCTAGCAGAGGAAAAGGAACCTACAGTATTTCCCTGTAAATGTACCTACAGTATTTGAGTTCAAAGGCATGTTTCCATGTAAATCAACCTAGCAGAGGAAAAGGAACCTACAGTATTTCCCTGTAAATGTACCTACAGTATTTGAGGACGAGGGGCATGTTTCCATGTAAACAAACCGGTAGAGAAAAGGAACCTACAGTATTTCCCGGTAAATGTACCTACAGTATTTGAGGACAAGGGGCATGTTTCCATGTAAACAAACCCAGTAGAGGAAAAGGAACCTACAGTATTTCCCGGTAAATGTACCTACAGTATTTGAGGACAAGGCATGTTTCCATGTAAACAAACCCAGTAGAGGAAAAGGAACCTACAGTATTTCCCGGTAAATGTACCTACAGTATTTGAGGACAGGGCATGTTTCCATGTAAACAAACCCAGTAGAGGAAAAGGAACCTACAGTATTTCCCGGTAAATGTACCTACAGTATTTGAGGACAAGGGGCATGTTTCCATGTAAACAAACCCAGTAGAGGAAAAGGAACCTACAGTATTTCCCTGTAAATGTACCTACAGTATTTGAGGACAAGGGGCATGTTTCCATGTAAACAAACCCAGTAGAGGAAAAGGAAGCTACAGTATTTCCCTGTAAATGTACCTACAGTATTTGAGGACAAGGGGCATGTTTCCATGTAAACAAACCCAGTAGAGGAAAAGGAACCTACAGTATTTCCCTGTAAATGTACCTACAGTATTTGAGGACAAGGCATGTTTCCATGTAAACAAACCCAGTAGAGGAAAAGGAACCTACAGTATTTCCCTGTAAATGTACCTACAGTATTTGAGGAAAAGGGCATGTTTCCATGTAAATAAACCCAGTAGAGGAAAAGGAACCTACAGTATTTCCTGTAAATGTACCTACAGTATTTGAGGACAAGGGCATGTTTCCTTGTAAACTAATGATAGAAATGGAACCCACAGTATTTCCCTGTACATGTACCTACAGTATTTGAGGACAAGGGCATGTTTCCATGTAAACAAACCCAGTAGAGGAAAAGGAACCCACAGTATTTCCCTGTACATGTACCTACAGTATTTGAGGACAAGGGGCATGTTTCCATGTAAACAAACCCAGTAGAGGAAAAGGAACCCACAGTATTTCCCTGTACATGTACCTACAGTAGTTGAGGACAAGGGGCATGTTTCCATGTAAACAAACCCAGTAGAGGAAAAGGAACCTTCAGTTTTTCCCGGTAAAAGTACCCACAGTATTTGAGGACAAGGGGCATGTTTCCATGTAAACAAACCCAGTAGAGGAAAAGGAACCTATTGTATTTCCCGGTAAATGTAACTACAGTATTTGAGGACAGGGGGCATGTCTCCATCTAAACAAACCCAATAGAGGAAGCGGACGTACAGTATTTCCGTAAATGTACCTACAGTATTTGAGGACAGGGGCATGTTTCCATCTAAACAAACCCAGTAGAGGAAAAGGAACCCACAGTATTTCCGGTAAATGTACCTACAGTGTTTAAAGACAGGGGCATGTTTCATCTAAACAAACCAATAGAGGAAAAGGAACCTACAGTATTTGAGGACAAGCTGCATGTTGCCATGTAAACAAACCCAGTAGAGAAAAGGAACCCACAGTATTTCCTGTAAATGTACCTCACAGTATTTGAGGACAAGGGCATGTTGCCATGTAAACAAACCAGTAGAGGAAAGGAAGCTACAGTATTTCCTGTAAATGTACCTACAGTATTTGAGGACAAGGGGCATGTTTCCATGTAAACAAACCCAGTAGAGGAAAAGGAACCTACAGTATTTCCTGTAAATGTACCTACAGTATTTGAGGACAAGGGCATGTTTCCATGTAAACAAACCAGTAGAGGAAAAGGAACCTACAGTATTTCACTGTAAATGTACCTACAGTATTTGAGGACTAGGGGCATGTTGCCATGTAAACAAACCCAGTAGAGGAAAAGGAACCTACAGTATTTCTCTGTAAATGTACCTACAGTATTTGAGGACAAGTGGCATGTTGCCATGTAAACAAACCAGAGGAAAAGGAACCTACAGTATTTCCCTGTAAATGTCTCTACAGTATTTGAGGCAAGGGCATGTTGCCATGTAAACAAACCCAGTAGAGGAAAGGAACCTACAGTATTTCCCTGTGTATGTACCTACAGTATTTGAGGACAAGGGCATGTTGCCATGTCAATAAACCTAGCAGGAAAGGGAACCTACAGTATTCCCTGTAAATGTTCCTACAGTATTTGAAACAAAGAGAGCATGTTGCCATGTCAATGAACATAGCAGAGGAAAAAGGAACCTACAGTATTTCCCGGTAAATGTACCTACAGTATTTGAGGACAAGGGCATGTTTCCATGTAAATAAACCTAGCAGAGAAAAGGAACCTACAGTATTTCCCGGTAAATGTACCTACAGTATTTGAGGACAAGGGCATGTTTCCATGTAAATAAACCTAGCAGAGGAAAAGGAACCTACAGTATTTCCTGTAAATGTACCTACAGTATTTGAGGACAAGGGGCATGTTTCCATGTAAATAAACCTAGCAGAGGAAAAGGAACCTACAGTATTTCCTGTAAATGTACCTACAGTATTTGAGAGGACAAGGGCATGTTTCCATGTAAATAAACCCAGCTGAGGAAAAGGAACCTACAGTATTTCCCTGTAAATGTACCTACAGTATTTGAGGACAAGAGGCATGTTTCCATGTAAATAAACCAGTTGAGGAAAAGGAACCTACAGTATTTCCCTGTAAATGTACCTACAGCATGTGAGGACAAGGGGCATGTTTCCATGTAAATAAACCCAGTAGAGGAAAAGGAACCTACAGTATTTCCCTGTAAATGTACCCACAGTATTTGAGGAGAAGGGGCATGTTTCCATGTAAACAAACCCAGTAGAGGAAAAGGAACCCACAGTATTTCCCGGTACATGTACCTACAGTAGTTGAGGACAAGGGGCATGTTTCCATGGAAACAAACCCAGCAGAGGAAAAGGAACCCACAGGATTTCCCGGTACATGTACCTACAGTAGTTGAGGACAAGGGGCATGTTTCCATGTAAACAAACCCAGTAGAGGAAAAGGAACCTACAGTATTTCCCGGTACATGTACCTACAGTATTTGAGGACAAGGGGCATGTTTCCATGTAAACAAACCCAGTAGAGGAAAAGGAACCTAAAATATTTCCCGGTTAATGTACCTACAGTATTTGAGGACAAGGGGCATGTTTGCATGTAAACAAACCCAGCAGAGGAAAAGGAACCTACAGTATTTCCCGGTAAATGTACCTACAGTATTTGAGGACAAGGGCATGTTTCCATGTAAACAAACCCAGCAGAGGAAAAGGAACCACAGTATTTCCGGTAAATGTACCTACAGTATTTGAGGACAAGGGGCATGTTTCCATGTAAACAAACCCAGTAGAGGAAAAGGAACCTACAGTATTTCCCGGTAAATGTACCTACAGTATTTGAGGACGAGGGGCATGTTTCCATGTAAACAAACCCAGTAGAGGAAAAGGAACCTACAGTATTTCCCGGTAAATGTACCTACAGTATTTGAGGACAAGGGCATGTTTCCATGTAAACAAACCCAGTAGAGGAAAAGGAACCTACAGTATTTCCCGGTAAATGTACCTACAGTATTTGAGGACAAGGGCATGTTTCCATGTAAACAAACCCAGTAGAGGAAAAGGAACCTACAGTATTTCCCTGTAAATGTACCTACAGTATTTGAGGACAAGGGCATGTTGCCATGTAAACAAACCCAGTAGAGGAAAAGGAACCTACAGTATTTCAGTGTAAATGTACCTACAGTATTTGAGGACTAGGGGCATGTTTCCATGTAAACAAACCCAGTAGAGGAAAAGGAAGCTACAGTATTTCTCTGTAAATGTACCTACAGTATTTGAGGACAAGGGGCATGTTTCCATGTAAACAAACCCAGTAGAGGAAAAGGAAGCTACAGTATTTCCCTGTAAATGTACCTACAGTATTTGAGGACAAGGGCATGTTGCCATGTAAACAAACCCAGTAGAGGAAAAGGAACCTACAGTATTTCCCTGTAAATGTACCTACAGTATTTGAGGACAAGGGCATGTTGCCATGTCAATAAACCCAGCAGAGGAAAAGGAACCTACAGTATTTCCTGTAAATGTTCTACAGTATTTGAGAACAAGGGGCATGTTTCCATGTAAATAAACCTAGCAGAGGAAAAGGAACCTACAGTATTTCCCGGTAAATGTACCTACAGTATTTGAGGACAAGGGGCATGTTTCCATGTAAATAAACCTAGCAGAGGAAAAGGAACCTACAGTATTTCCTGTAAATGTACCTACAGTATTTGAGGACAAGGGGCATGTTTCCATGTAAATAAACCTAGCAGAGGAAAAGGAACCTACAGTATTTCCCGGTAAATGTACCTACAGTATTTGAGGACAAGGGTCATGTTTCCATGTAAATAAACCTAGCAGTGGAAAGGAACCTACAGTATTTCCCTGTAAATGCACCTACAGTATTTGAGGACAAAGGCATGTTTCCATGTAAATAAACCCAGTTGAGGAAAAGGAACCTACAGTATTTTCCTGTAAATGTACCTACAGTATTTGAGGACAAGGGGCATGTTTCCATGTAAATAAACCCAGTAGAGGAAAAGGAACCTACAGTATTTCCCTGTAAATGTACCTACAGTATTTGAGGACAAGGGCATGTTTCCATGTAAATAAACCCAGTAGAGGAAAAGGAACCTACAGTATTTCCCTGTAAATGTACCTACAGTATTTGAGGACAAGGGGCATGTTTCCATGTAAACAAACGCAGTAGAGGTAAAGGAACCTTCAGTATTTCCCTGTAAATGTACCTACAGTATTTGAGGACAAGGGCATGTTTCCATGTAAATAAACCCAGTTGAGGAAAAGGAACCTACAGTATTTCCCTGTAAATGTACCTACAGTATTTGAGAAAGGGGCATGTTACCATGTAAATAAACCCAGTAGAGGAAAAGGAACCTACAGTATTTCCCTGTAAATGTACCTACAGTATGTGAGGACAAGGCATGTTTCCATGTAAATAAACCCAGTAGAGGAAAAGGAACCTACAGTATTTCCCTGTAAATGTACCTACAGTATTTGAGGACAAGGGGCATGTTTCCTTGTAAACTAACCCAGTAGAGGAAATGGAACCCACAGTATTTCCCTGTACATGTACCTACAGTATTTGAGGACAAGGGCATGTTTCCATGTAAACAAACCCAGTAGAGGAAAAGGAACCCACAGTATTTCCCTGTACATGTACCTACAGTAGTTGAGGACAAGGGGCATGTTTCCATGTAAACAAACCCAGTAGAGGAAAAGGAACCCACAGGATTTCCCTGTACATGTACCTACAGTAGTTGAGGACAAGGGGCATGTTTCCATGTAAACAAACCCAGTAGAGGAAAAGGAACCTTCAGTTTTTCCCGGTAAAAGTACCCACAGTATTTGAGGACAAGGGGCATGTTTCCATGTAAACAAACCCAGTAGAGGAAAAGGAACCTATTGTATTTCCCGGGAAATGTAACTACAGTATTTGAGGACAGGGGGCATGTCTCCATCTAAACAAACCCAATAGAGGAAACGGAACCTACAGTATTTCCCGGTAAATGTACCTACAGTATTTGAGGACAGGGGGCATGTTTCCATCTAAACAAACCCAGTAGAGGAAAAGGAACCCACAGTATTTCCCGGTAAATGTACCTACAGTATTTAAAGACAGGGGGCATGTTTCCATCTAAACAAACCCAGTAGAGGAAAAGGAACCTACAGTATTTGAGGACAAGCTGCATGTTGCCATGTAAACAAACCCAGTAGAGTAAAAGGAACCCACAGTATTTCCCTGTAAATGTACCTACAGTATTTGAGGACAAGGGGCATGTTTCCATGTAAACAAACCCAGTAGAGGAAAAGGAACCTACAGTATTTCCCTGTAAATGTACCTACAGTATTTGAGGACAAGGGCATGTTTCCATGTAAACAAACCCAGTAGAGGAAAAGGAACCTACAGTATTTCCTGTAAATGTACCTACAGTATTTGAGGACAAGGGCATGTTTCCATGTAAAGAAACCCAGTAGAGGAAACGGAAGCTACAGTATTTCAGTGTAAATGTACCTACAGTATTTGAGGACTAGGGGCATGTTGCCATGTAAACAAACCCAGTAGAGGAAAAGGAACCTACAGTATTTCTCTGTAAATGTACCTACAGTATTTGAGGACAATTGGCATGTTGCCATGTAAACAAACCCAGTAGAGGAAAAGGAACCTACAGTATTTCCCTGTAAATGTACCTACAGTATTTGAGGGCAAGGGGCATGTTGCCATGTAAACAAACCCAGTAGAGGAAAAGGAACCTACAGTATTTCCCTGTGTATGTACCTACAGTATTTGAGGACAAGGGGCATGTTGCCATGTCAATAAACCCAGCAGAGGAAAGGGAACCTACAGTATTTCCCTGTAAATGTTCCTACAGTATTTGAGAACAAGGGGCATGTTGCCATGTCAATGAACATAGCAGAGGAAAAGGAACCTACAGTATTTCCCTGTAAATGTACCTACAGTATTTGAGGACAAGGGGCATGTTTCCATGTAAATAAACCTAGCAGAGGAAAAGGAACCTACAGTATTTCCTGTAAATGTACCTACAGTATTTGAGGACAAGGGGCATGTTTCCATGTAAATAAACCTAGCAGAGGAAAAGGAACCTACAGTATTTCCCGGTAAATGTACCTACAGTATTTGAGGACAAGGGGCATGTTTCCATGTAAATAAACCTAGCAGAGGAAAAGGAACCTACAGTATTTCCCTGTAAATGTACCTACAGTATTTGAGGACAAGGGGCATGTTTCCATGTAAATAAACCCAGTTGAGGAAAAGGAACCTACAGTATTTTCCTGTAAATGTACCTACAGTATTTGAGGACAAAGGGCATGTTTCCATGTAAATAAACCCAGTTGAGGAAAAGGAACCTACAGTATTTCCCTGTAAATGTACCTATAGCATGTGAGGACAAGGGCATGTTTCCATGTAAATAAACCCAGTAGAGGAAAAGGAACCTACAGTATTTCCTGTAAATGTACCTACAGTATTTGAGGAGAAGGGCATGTTTCCATGTAAAGAAACCCAGTAGAGGAAAAGGAACCCACAGTATTTCCCTGTACATGTACCTACAGTAATTGAGGACAAGGGGCATGTTTCCATGTAAACAAGCCCAGTAGAGGAAAAGGAACCCACAGTATTTCCCGGTACATGTACCTACAGTATTTGAGGACAAGGGCATGTTTCCATGTAAACAAACCCAGTAGAGGAAAAGGAACCTACAGTATTTCCCGGTATATGTACCTACAGTATTTGAGGACAAGGGGCATGTTTCCATGTAAACAAACCCAGTAGAGGAAAAGGAACCTAAAATATTTCCCGGTTAATGTACCTACAGTATTTGAGGACAAGGGCATGTTTCCATGTAAACAAACCCAGCAGAGGAAAAGGAACCTACAGTATTTCCCGGTAAATGTACCTACAGTATTTGAGGACAAGGGCATGTTTCCATGTAAACAAACCCAGCAGAGGAAAAGGAACCTACAGTATTTCCCGGTAAATGTACCTACAGTATTTGAGGACAAGGGCATGTTTCCATGTAAACAAACCCAGTAGAGGAAAAGGAACCTACAGTATTCCCGTAAATGTACCTACAGTATTTGAGGACAGGGGGCATGTTTCCATGTAAACAAACCCAGTAGAGGAAAAGGAACCTACAGTATTTCCCGGTAAATGTACCTACAGTATTTGAGGACAAGGATCATGTTTCCATGTAAACAAACCCAGTAGAGGAAAAGGAACCTATAGTATTTCGGTAAATGTACCTACAGTATTTGAGGACAAGGGCATGTTGCCATGTAAACAAACCCAGTAGAGGAAAAGGAACCTACAGTATTTCCCTGTAAATGTACCTACAGTATTTGAGGACAAGGGGCATGTTGCCATGTAAACAAACCCAGTAGAGGAAAAGGAACCTACAGTATTTCAGTGTAAATGTACCTACAGTATTTGAGGACTAGGGGCATGTTGCCATGTAAACAAACCCAGTAGAGGAAAAGGAACCTACAGTATTTCTCTGTAAATGTACCTACAGTATTTGAGGACAATTGGCATGTTGCCATGTAAACAAACCCAGTAGAGGAAAAGGAACCTACAGTATTTCCCTGTAAATGTACCTACAGTATTTGAGGGCAAGGGCATGTTGCCATGTAAACAAACCCAGTAGAGGAAAAGGAACCTACAGTATTTCCCTGTATATGTACCTACAGTATTTGAGGACAAGGGCATGTTGCCATGTCAATAAACCCAGCAGAGGAAAGGGAACCTACAGTATTTCCCGGTAAATGTTCCTACAGTATTTGAGAACAAGGGGCATGTTGCCATGTCAATGAACATAGCTAGAGGAAAAGGAACCTACAGTATTTCCCTGTAAATGTTCCTACAGTATTTGAGGACAAGGGGCATGTTTCCATGTAAATAAACCTAGCAGAGGAAAAGGAACCTACAGTATTTCCCGGTAAATGTACCTACAGTATTTGAGGACAAGGGCATGTTTCCATGTAAATAAACCTAGCAGAGGAAAAGGAACCCACAGTATTTCCCGGTAAATGTACCTACAGTATTTGAGGACAAGGGGCATGTTTCCATGTAAATAAACCTAGCAGAGGAAAAGGAACCTACAGTATTTCCCTGTAAATGTACCTACAGTATTTGAGGACAAGGGCATGTTTCCATGTAAATAAACCCAGTAGAGGAAAAGGAACCTACAGTATTTCCCTGTAAATGTACCTACAGTATTTGAGGACAAGGGGCATGTTTCCATGTAAATAAACCCAGTAGAGGAAAAGGAACCTACAGTATTTCCTGCTAAATGTACCTACAGTATTTGAGGACAAGGGCATGTTTCCATGTAAATAAACCCAGTAGAGGAAAAGGAACCTACAGTATTTCCTGCTAAATGTACCCACAGTATTTGAGGACGAAGGGCATGTTTCCATGTAAACAAACCCAGTAGAGGAAAAGGAACCCACAGTATTTCCCGGTACATGTACCTACAGTAGTTGAGGACAAGGGGCATGTTTCCATGGAAACAAACCCAGTAGAGGAAAAGGAACCCACAGTATTTCCCGGTACATGTACCTACAGTATTTGAGGACAAGGGGCATGTTTCCATGTAAACAAACCCAGTAGAGGAAAAGGAACCTACAGTATTTCCCGGTACATGTACCTACAGTATTTGAGGACAAGGGCATGTTTCCATGTAAACAAACCCAGTAGAGGAAAAGGAACCTAAAATATTTCCCGGTTAATGTACCTACAGTATTTGAGGACAAGGGCATGTTTCCATGTAAACAAACCCAGCAGAGGAAAAGGAACCTACAGTATTTCCTGGTAAATGTACCTACAGTATTTGAGGACAAGGGCATGTTTCCATGTAAACAAACCCAGCAGAGGAAAAGGAACCTACAGTATTTCCGGTAAATGTACCTACAGTATTTGAGGACAAGGGCATGTTTCCATGTAAACAAACCCAGTAGAGGAAAAGGAACCTACAGTATTTCCCGGTAAATGTACCTACAGTATTTGAGGACGAGGGGCATGTTTCCATGTAAACAAACCCAGTAGAGGAAAAGGAACCTACAGTATTTCCGGTAAATGTACCTACAGTATTTGAGGACAAGGGCATGTTTCCATGTAAACAAACCCAGTAGAGGAAAAGAACCTACAGTATTTCCCGGTAAATGTACCTACAGTATTTGAGGACGAGGGGCATGTTTCCATGTAAACAAACCCAGTAGAGGAAAAGGAACCTACAGTATTTCCCTGTAAATGTACCTACAGTATTTGAGGACAAGGGCATGTTTCCATGTAAACAAACCCAGTAGAGGAAAAGGAACCCACAGTATTTCCTGTAAATGTACCTACAGTATTTGAGGACAATTGGCATGTTGCCATGTAAACAAACCCAGTAGAGGAAAAGGAACCTACAGTATTTCCCTGTAAATGTACCTACAGTATTTGAGGACAAGGGGCATGTTTCCATGTAAACAAACCCAGTAGAGGAAAAGGAACCTACAGTATTTCCTGTAAATGTACCTACAGTATTTGAGGACAAGGGCATGTTTCCATGTAAACAAACCCAGTAGAGGAAAAGGAACCTACAGTATTTCCCTGTAAATGTACCTACAGTATTTGAGGACAAGGGCATGTTGCCATGTAAACAAACGCAGTAGAGGTAAAGGAACCTTCAGTATTTCCCTGTAAATGTACCTACAGTATTTGAGGACAAGGGGCATGTTGCCATGTCAATAAACCCAGAGAAAAGGAACCTACAGTATTTCCCTGTAAATGTTCCTACAGTATTTGAGGACAAGGGGCATGTTGCCATGTCAATAAACATAGCAGAGGAAAAGGAACCTACAGTATTTCCCTGTAAATGTTCCTACAGTATTTGAGGACAAGGGGCATGTTTCCATGTCAATAAACATAGCAGAGCTAAAGGAACCTACAGTATTTCCCAGTAAATGTACCTACAGTATTTGAGGACAAGGGCATGTTTCCATCTAAATAAACCCAGCAGAGCAAAAGGAACCTACAGTATTTCCCGGTAAATGTACCTACAGTATTTGAGGACAAGGGGCATGTTTCCATCTAAATAAACCCAGTAGAGGAAAAGGAACCTACTGTATTTCCCGGTAAATGTACCTACAGTATTTGAGGACAAGGGGCATGTTTCCATGTAAATAAACCCAGTAGAGGAAAAGGAACCTACTGTATTTCCCGGTAAATGTACCTACAGTATTTGAGGACAAGGGCATGTTTCCATGTCAATAAACCCAGTAGAGGAAAAGGAACCCACAGTATTTCCCGGTAAATGTACCTACAGTATTTGAGGACAAGGGGCATGTTTCCATGTAAATAAACCCAGCAGAGGAAAAGGAACCCACAGTATTTCCCGGTAAATGTACCTACAGTATTTGAGGACAAGGGGCATGTTTCCATGTCAATAAACCCAGCAGAGGAAAAGGAACCTACAGTATTTCCCGGTAAATGTACCTACAGTATTTGAGGACAAGGGCATGTTTCCATGTCAATAAACCCAGCAGAGGAAAAGGAACCTACAGTATTTCCCTGTAAATGTACCTTCAGTATTTGAGGACAAGGATCATGTTTCCATGTCAATAAACCTAGTAGAGGAAAAGGAACCTACAGTATTTCCCTGTAAATGTACCTACAGTATTTGAGGACAAGGGGCACGTTTCCATGTCAATAAACCTAGTAGAGGAAAAGGAACCTACAGTATTTCCCTGTAAATGCACCTACAGTATTTGAGGACAAGGATCATGTTTCCATGTAAATAAACCCAGTAGAGGAAAAGGAACCTACAGTATTTCCCTGTAAATGTACCTACAGTATTTGAGGACAAGGGCATGTTTCCATGTAAATAAACCCAGTAGAGGAAAAGGAACCTACAGTATTTCCCTGTAAATGTACCTACAGTATTTGAGGACAAGGGCATGTTTCCATGTAAATAAACCTAGTAGAGGAAAAGGAACCTACAGTATTTCCCTGTAAATGTACCTACAGTATTTGAGAACAAGGGTCATGTTTCCATGTAAATGAGCCTAGAAGGGGACACAGATCTTATTTCCAGATAAATGAACCACATATTAGACAAGGATCCTGTTTCCATATAAATTACCCTAGTAGTGGACAAGGATCCTGTTTCCATATAAATTACCCTAGTAGGGGACAAGGATCCTGTTTCCATATAGATGAATCTAGTATGGGATTAAGGACTCGGTTTCTATGTAAATGAACTTGGTAGGGGATGGCTGAACCAGTGGTGCTGAGGGCTGAGGTGATATGAGCCTTTCCTCTTACCATGCCAGTGACCCAAGTTTGGGAATGAGCTCAGGTTCCCGGGGGGCTGGCAGGGGGTGGAGAGGATTGAATGTTTGCTGGACAGCTCTCCTGTCTTGGGGTGGGGAGGTATGCCATCTCAGTTCAAGGCTGCCACCTGGTGGAGGCCCAGTGCTTTGTCAGAATTACAAGCAACATATTAATGGAGAGGCCACAGTTCCATAGCGTGTGTGCTGCCATGGCTGGGGAATTTGAGGAGAAAACCGATAAGGGTTAGCACACACTTGACGAAGCCCTACCCACTTGCCCCTGTCTTCACATTGCCAGATGGACCACTAACCCCGGTTCTAGATAAGAGTCTCTGGGTGAGGAAGAATGGCTCTCCCCTTCCTGGCCCTGACATGAGGGGTAATCTGTTTGGGAAGCATGGACCAAATGATTCTGGGGAAATTAGATACTAGGCATGGTGGGTGGGAACAGGGCTGTGTAGCCTGCCTGCATTGAACAATGGGGAAAAAAGACTTTATGGAAAACAAAATGAACCTATAGGGGACAGGGATCCAGTCCCAGTGTAAATGAACCTAGTTAGGGGCAAGAATCATGCTTCCTTGTAAATAAATTTAGTAGGGGACAAGGATCAAGTTTACATATAAATTAATTTTGTAATGAGGAATAAAAATAATAGAATTTAAGAAAATAAATATAATAGAAGCCAAATTGTGCCTAATATTTTTTTCCAAAGTTTTCCCAAAAGTCCCAAACTCACTTTAAGATGAGAATGTGGCTGATGGCAATGGGCAGGATTTTCTAAAGGGCAGAAGTAAATTGCACGTTGCACCTGCATCGGTTTCCCCTGAATGTGTCCAAGCCCACACCATGCACTTGGGTTAAATTCCAATACTGACACTGTAGTGCAGCATGAGGGGGGTGCTGCACTCCTGAGGTGCCGTCTTTCAGATGAGATGTTAAACTGAGATCCCATCTGCCTGTTCTGGTGGCTGTTCAGGTGGACGATAAAGATCCCGTGGCACTTCTCGAAAAGAGTAGGGGAATTTTTATTATAACTTTCAACAACAAATGATAGCTAACACTGTTGATTCCACACAAAATAATATACAAATCATAAGACAAGAGAACTCAAATAAGTATTACATACATACATGGTCAGATTTTCTTTCAACTAACTTTTAGAACCCATAATTAAATAACTCTCACCCCCCACCCCCATAAAGGAGCATGGAAAATTTTTCATAACTTCAAAGAACAGACTAACCAAATCAGTATTTCTACAGACAAGACCATAATAAAGAGAAACTTAAGCATCAAAAAGTATTACTCCATTCTTTAGAGCCCAAACATAAAAAAACATTGTGAATAACCCCCTTCCCCGCAAAAGAGTAGAGGAACTTTTTTCCACAACTTAAAAGAACATAAAAACAAATGAGTATTTCTTATTACAAAATCATGAAAAAGGAGAAAACATAAACACAAGGGAGTATTACTTCATACTTTAAACCCAAAACATAAATGCAATACAGTAAGCACACCCCTTCCCCACTAAAAAAGTAGGGGAATTTTTATTATAACTTTCAGCAACAAAGGATAACAGTGTTGACCTCACACACAAAATACAAATCATAAGATAAGAGAACTCAATTAATTATTACATCCATACATGGTCAATTTTTTTTCAACTAAATGTTAAACCTAAACTGAAATCATAAACTAAAAAGACCCCCCACTAAAAGAGTGGGGGATTTTTTTTTTCATGACTCGAAAGTTAACTCATACAAGATTATGCCTATCATAATGAAGTTTAAAGACGTATTATATTCAGTCCTTTTCTAGTTAGCTTAAAATTAAAATTCAGAACCCAAACTAAATCATAACTCTAGCCCCCCCCCCCCAAAGGGCAGGGGAGATTCTTCTCTTTTCCATCACTTAAAGAACATATAAACAGCTTAGTATTACTGTGTAATACATCATTCAAATGTTAAAATCATAAATCCAGGAAATTAAAATGTCATCCTTAACACTCAAACCTTAACTAAAACATTATTGTAAACATACCCTCTCCCCTTACTAAAGGAAATGGAGAATTTTTAATACAACTTCCAGTAACTAATAGTAACCAACAGTGTTAATGTCACACTGTATAAAACAAAATAATAACAGGAACATTCAAATAGGTATTACATTCATACCCAATCATATTGTCTTCCAACTAAATATCAACAGCAATTAAATCTGCCACTATAAGGAATCCCTATAGAAGACAAAACATAAACTAGAAAGGATACATTTTCCAAAGCCATTCAATATTAAGCACTCAGATATTCCTCCTAGAAAATTCATGCTCTAAAACCCATCAACCCTTCAATAAGTACATGCTAACCATTATAGTACTGTCTACCACACCAAAAACCCCAAATGTTACCCGTAAGGTTAACCTGCTAAAACAAAGATAGTCAAGATTCTCCCCCCAAAGGGGGGTAGGGGGCAGAGACCTGTTCTATAACCTTAATGTATGACCATATGTACCATGAAGACAGACCCTTATCGTAAAATTTTCCAGGAATAACTAAAGCCAGTCAATACTATGCCACCAAGACTGGAAAACCCTAAGTGGCACCGATCTACTTTCTAACGCTCTATGTTTCTGGACTGCATTGTCAATCATACAAAACAAATTTTCTTTTGTGTAACATATTTGCTGGATTGTCAGCCTACGTCTCACATGCCAGATGTATAATCTGAAAGAAATTAAAAACAGCCAGAGTGTAACTCTGTGTTGCTTTGTCCATAAAAAGGGCAGTATTCCTAAATTCAAAATATCTAGGGTTAAATTGTAAAAGGGCGATGTTGGCCATTTAGTCCGTAACAAGTTCCAAAATTTCTGGACAAAGGGACAAAAAAAAAGTGGTCCATTTTTTCTATGGTTTCAAAACATGTATCCCTAAGGCAGTAACAATGCTCCATGCTCTTACGTTTCAAATTCCCATTTACATTTCATTTCCCATGCAAGGAAAGCCACATAACATCCCACATATATGTTGGAATGTGGGGGGATGTTAACATTTTGCCAATTAGTTGTTTTTGAATCAAAATATGCTGTATCTTGAAAAAAGTATTAATCAGATGAGTATAAAGGTATTTTCTATTGTATTTCACATCTTAAAAGTCTCAGGGAGATTTTGTAAAGATCTTTGTTTGGGTATACCATAGTGTATTGGCCAAAAAGGAAGTATTTCAGTGAGAGAGTCCTGTACCCAAGGGATCCATGAATTACTAAGGCCTGTCAGCACTGGTTTGAGATTGGTATCCACAAACATCATAAAGAAAAATACAATAGGGTTTATCATTTTAAGCCCCCCATGCTGTCTATCCCTAAATAATAAACTCCTCTTAATGGGATTCAATCTGCTACCCCATACACAGGAGACAAAAACAACTGTACAATTTGGTTTCTAATTGTGGGGGCAAGCTAAAAATTGCACTAAGGTAGAGAAATACAGGAAGCAAAAAAGTTTTAACCAAATATACCCATTTTAGTTTTGATAGTCTCCACTTATTCCAGATTGTAACCTTCTCCTGTGCTATGGCCAGTTTAGAATTCCAATTTAGCAAGGCTAAATCTCCTTGACCAAAAAGTAACCCTAAAATTGTGCAGGTTTCTGTAAGCAGGCGTATCCCCATAAGCATAGGTTCTAAAAAGTTTCCCAGGCCAAAGGGAAGGCATTTACTTTTTATAAAATTTACCCACGCCCCAGTTGATTTAGTAGATTCTGTAAGTGTATTTTCCACTAAGTTAGCCAATGCTAAATCTCCCACGATAAAACAAATATCATCTACATAGGCTATCTTTTTGATTTCCTCAGTGGTACTAGAAAAGGAAACTCCCTGAATATTTAAATTATCATTAATTCTGTGTAATAGTGGGTCCAGAGTAAAAAGATATAGCAGTGGGCTAAAGGGACATCCCTGTCTGACTCCCCTATTCACTCTTTATTTTTGTCCCAGCCACCCATTACAATAAGCTTGTGCCGCAGCTTCTGCATAACAGGATTGTATCCAAGATATACATTTTGACGGGATCCCATACCTTTTTAAACACTCCCAAAGATATTTATGACAGATTTTGTCGAAGGCTTTTGTCTGGTCTAAACTAAGTATAAACCCTGTGAGTTCCCCAGAACCACCCCGTTCCATAATTTCCCTTAATAAAAGTAAACTGTCCGTTATTCTTCATTCAGGAATAGTGCAGGTTTGGGAAGGATGAATGAGAGATGACGCACAAAGCAGAAGTCTATTATTTAATAATTTCATGAAGAGTTTAAAATCAGTATTAAGCAGGGTAATAGGACACCAAATAGTTAAATCTGCCCTGTCCCCAGCTTTATACATGAAAATCACCAACCCTTCCTCCATTGAGTCAGGTATGTTCCCAGATAACAGAATGTCCTGAAAAAATAAATCCAGAAATTCTGGTAGTAAAACCTGTAATATAATATTATAGAGTTTGTATGGTATTCCATCTTTCCCCGGGGTGGAGCCATCCCTCACTTGTGCTAATGTGGCCAGTAATTCAGATTGAGTAAGGGGTGCCATAAGTGCTTTTTTGCCTGAAAGGAGATCTTGTGGCAGATGACATCCATCTAGCCATGAGATATATGTATCATTTGATAACTCCTGGACACGAAAAAGTGAATAGACATGGTTATCTACCACCTGCAAAATATCTGTTTTTGTAGTAAAAATGGTACCCTGCATATCTCTCACTGAAGTAATTTGTTTCTGGTGTTGCTGTTGGGCACAAAAGTGATATGGGTTCATGAAGTCTTTCTTCCCCTGGGTCCCGAACTTACGTTCTTGTTCCAAGGATTTAAGTCGATCATATTGTAAATTATTCATTTTGTCATTAGTTTCAGCCAGCTTGGCAAGAACTCGTTCATTACCCTGTGAAGCCTGAAACACTAGGTTTTGGAACTGTGTCCTGTATACTTTGTACAAATCTTTCCTAAATTTCCTATTCAACCTTCCAGTGTGTTGAAAGTAATGTTTTATGTCATTTTTTGTCTCTTCCCACCATGTTTGAGAAGTATCATATAGAAATTTAACAGATTTATGTGTTTCAAGCAAGGACATCAAACCTTCCTTCACCATAGGTAGAGAAAGGAGTTCCAGGTTCAGCCGCCAATAACCCGGGCCTTGCTGCATCACATCATAGATGGAGAATGAAATCTCTAAAACAGCATGATCTGAGGGGGCCACCGGGGTAGTTTTAGTATATTTGATTCCCAAAGAGGGGGATATAAACCAAAAATCAATTCTAATGGCCAAAGTGCCATGAAAATAGGTTTTCTCAAGGTTACCTAGGTGTGCACAGGCATCTATTAACCCAGTTTGGGATATCAGCACATTCAAACATTTTGTGTCACAATATATTTTCCTTGTCAGTGGGCCCCTATCTTTAAGGTACAATTCACAATTAAAATCGCCTCCTGAAAAAAGATATCTAGCGGTGAAAAGATATGGTTGAATGATTTGGAAAAGCTGTATTCTGGCTGTCTTTGTTTGTGGGGTATACACATTTATAAGTGGGCAAAATGAATCATGGAGAACAACATCTATCACAAGGGCCCAGCCTGGAAATATATCCACAGTCTGTATGATTTTAGCCAAGGGGTGATTTATACATATATCAACCCCACTATAAAGGTTACCCCTATAGACCACTGGGTAACTCCCCATTTCCACCATAAGGATGCTCTATCCAGCTCCTGCCTAGTGTGCAGCCTAGTATCTTGCAAGAAAACCACATAATATAAGGCAGATTCAAACAGAGCAAAAATCAACAACTGTTTCCTCTCTGACTAAATGCTGTTTGTATTCAGAGATGCCATTTTAAGCTCATACAAACCACTCATGCTAGAGTTAAAGGCTAGAAAATAATTAATGAAAAATATTGTAACTAGTTTGTCAGAACTACAATCCTCATGATGTTTTCTTGACCCATTTCCGCGATCCCATTCTGGATCTATTTTTTTGGAATAGTAGTTAAATCCTCTGTAGAACGTTCAGTATCAGAGCCCCCTTCTGCTTGGGAAGAATGCACTGAAGTTGAGTCTGATTCAGTTCCAGCATCCAAATCCTCTCCCTGCAAGGTGGTAAAAGCATTTTACAATGGGAGATGAAAGGACTCCATAGTTGTGACCAGAGTTTTAGTCTGTAAACTCTGTCTATGATTGTTCACTATTGTGAAAGCCCCTTCAGGTGGAGGGGGGGCATAGTATTCGTGTCAGTGGATAATCCAAAGACTGTAGGCACTACCTCAGTGGCAATTATGGGGGAGTTGGGTTTTTCTCAGACTCAGATGTTTGCTGTGGAACTGTTTGAACTTCTAAAGAAGGAACAGAGGGGCCTTCAGAAGATATTCTACCAAAAGGAGGGGGGGCCCACAGTGCTTCAAAACTGCTTTTGTTGCAGTATTCAAGTAAAAATCCCGGGTAGCAAAATCCCGATTTGTGATATTATGTGCTGCTGTTCTCCTCACATAAGCTACATTTAGCTGGATGGTGGCAATCAGACATGACATGACCCAGCTTGCCACACTGCACACATTTCAGTGTATCACATGTCCTGCTTTAATGTCTACTATAACCGCACTTGTAACAGTGACATGGTTGTACAGGATTGAAAATGAAACCTTTGTCCTGGCCTAAATAGAAACAGCTGGGGAGATGTTGAAGCCCATCCTCTGTTTGTGATAGAGTCACTTTGGATGTCCAGTCCCCATTCCAGAAACCCTCTGAATCTAGGATTGGTTCTGGGTTACCCTGGATTTTACAATGTTTCTCAAGCCAATATGTAATGTCAACTACGTTTACCTCCTCATTCTGGAACAGGACAGTTAATACTTTAAAGGATTGCTTAGTAAGGGGTATAGCTTCAAAGTGGGTCAATGCAGGATTTGTTTTTAGTAGGGGATGCTTCATCCAAAAGCGGTTCAAAATGTCAGAAGAACGGAAACTGATGTCGTATGTAGACTCCCCTGAGGTATGTATCAATGCGTACACCTCAGTGGGAGAAAAAACAAGCATTTGTTTCAGTAAAACTTTCCCCACAACAAACTAATCAGGCATAGTGTCTACAGGCCCCAAAAAACATAGTCTCACAGCATTGCAGCATTTAGCCAAAGAGACAGGCTTTTGAAATAGACTAGCATATGTAGGTGCTGTCAGGTTAGAAGGTACATATTCTGTGTCTCTGGTTTCCTCAGGGGTTACACTTCGCCTCTCATCTCCATTACGAGGAAGGCTGTTTGCCTGTGGAGCCTCAGGGATTTCCTGCTGTGTGAGGGCCTCAACCAGGGGCAAAGATATAGAGCCAGATAAGTTTGCATCTGACTGCACAGCATTAATACCTGGGTTCATAGAGGGGAACTGTCCTACTGGCAGGTTTGTAGGAAGTACTGGGTGCACATTCCCTGCAAGTGGCATTTCTAGAACGCCTCCAACAACAAAAAGCTCATCCCCCTTAACCCCAGTAGAAACCTTTGAGATTTCATGGCCTGGAAGTGGAATTTTGGGATCTACAACCCACTGACCTGCTTCTTTTCGGATCCAGCCTGCCTGTTCTAAGGCTTGCTCTGGAGACCATTGTTGATCCTATCATGAACGAGCTTTGTGCTCTTGCTCCACAACTGGCGAGTTGAGGACCAGAACATTCTGAGGCTGTGTGGCTGAAACAAAAATTTTTGCCGACATCTCCGAGGTAGGTGACGGAGAGCCTTGTATGGGTCATTTCCTTTTTTTCCCCCTCTGCTGCTCTCTGTTTCACAATATAATATTCTGCTTCTGCTTTAGCCAATAGATCCTGTTATCCCTTAACCATGTTATCCATGTCCTCATCTTCCATCACAGGCATCATCCCTGATCAGGATTGCAAACATAAATGGCTTCCGGCATGGTGGAGAAATCAGCAGTTCCCCTAATTTTGATGGCAATTCCCTCATTCAACACCTGCAAAGGAAGGGAATGAGGTATGAAAAGCTGGCCACCCTGACAGTGCCTCCCAGCCACACCATTCTCCCCACCTGACTGTGCTGGCTTGCTCTCATCAGCACGGCCACCTCCACTGTCTTCCAACATGCAACTAGGATTTTCCCCGTAGACACAGCGCCACCTATCTAAAGAGTAGGGGAATCTCCTTGGTGTCCTGGCCAAATTTCCCCCATTCACTAAAAATGCCACCAACAGCTTAATCTGGTTCAATTTAAGTTGGTTAACATCTGTATCCCCCCCTTGTCACCCCTGAAAAAGGGACTTCTAGTCTCAGTGTGCCTACCGGGTCAACAAAATTCAATAAATAAATAAGCAGCCCTGCTGCTGTTTTCAAAAGATGCAGCCACTTGCAATAACAAGCATTTGTCAATGCCGAACATTCACTTGCAGGTATTTGCAGTGGTATTTGGCACTTGGACATGGCTTAAGAAAATCAGTGACAAAGAAGTACAAGCATTTGTCAATGCCAAATGTTGCTTGCTTCTATGTGCTGTTTAGGTATTTGAAGTCATTGGAGTGCAAATATTGAAAATTTAGCACTACGAGAGCATGCGTAGGAACTTAGCATGCAGCTAAATAAAACAGTCATTTAGGAATTTTTTCACCAAATTTTCAACACATAGCCATTTTAAGACCTCTGCTAATGAACAGTGTCACTGTGATTTTCTTAATGTGTCCCATACATTGATTTCGCACACCGACTGCACCATTGTGCGCTACATGGGCGGAAATATGTTTTGGGCAAGATGTGAAAAATGACAGCTGTACTGCTCATAAAGAGGTGTGGTAAAATGCAATGTTGAAAATCTGGAGTGAAAAATACGGTAATTTAGAACTTACGAATGCGCATGTGTAGGAACCGCGCAACACACACTCATAAAACAGTAATTTTTAGGAATTTTTTCACCAAATTTTCAACACAGCTATTTTAAGACCTCTGCTCATGAACAGTGTCACTGTGATTTTCTTAATGTGTCCCATACATTGAGTCCGCACACCGACTGCGCCATTGTGTGCTACATGGGCGGAAACACATTTTGGGCAGGATGTGAACAATGACAGCTGTACTGCTCATGAGGAGGTGTAGAAAAATGGCAATGTTGAAAATCTGGAGTGAAAATATTGAAAATTCGCAAACTTACGACATGCGTGGGAACTGCATAGCATGCGCTCGTAAAACAGTCATTTTAGGAATTTTCACCAAATTTTCAACATAGCCATTTAAGACCTCTGCTAATGAACAGTGTCACTGTGATTTTCTTAATTTGTCCCATACATTGATTTCGCACACCGACTGCGCATTGTGCGCTACATTGGCGGAAACACATTTTGGGTGAGATGTGAAAAATGACAGCTATACTACTCATAAGAAGGTGTGATAAAATGGCAGTGTTGAAAATCTGGAGTGAAAATATTGAAAATTCGTGAACTTACGAGCCTGCGTAAGAACTGCGCATGCGCAATGCACGCTCGTAAAACGGTCATTTTTAGGAATTTTTCCACCAAATTTTCAAAATAGGCTTTTTGAGAGCCCACCTTATGAACGCTGGCAGTGTTGTTTCATTAATCAGTCCTGAAAGGTGATTTTGAGCAGTGACTGCGAAATCACCCGTCGGGCCCGAATAACGCCATGACAGTGACATCATTCATGAGAAGGGGTCCCAAAAAACCCATGTTGAAAATTTGGTGCAAGAATTCCAAAAAATGCCTGAGATATGCAATAAAGTTGAAAAACCCCTATCTAGCCCATTATACAGCTTACCGGCATTTCCTCAGTTCGCGGTTGCCTTTGAAAGTGTTCGGTCCACCGAAGATCATGGCGCCAAAGGTCCGGAGGTAAGTATGGGGTGTGGGGAGCTGGGTGCAAAGTGGGTGGGTGCGGTTGTGGGAGGGGGCTAAGAGAAGCGCCGTGGGACCGCTTTTTAATTTACGGGTTGTAAAAAAAAGACGACGCGGGGACATTTGCCACACTGGGGTGGGCTCAGCTTGGCAGAAGGATGGCTGGGGGGCATGGAGCCGGCGGGGGATTGGGCACCCCGTCCAGCCAAACAGGTTTGCCACGCTGGGGTGAGCTCCCAGCGTGGCACCACTTTGGGGGGCGTGAGGTGGTGCACGTAGTACGCTTGCCACTCTGGGGTGGGCCCCAGTGTGGCAGCAGGGAAAGCAGTTTGGGGGACGTGGAGCCGGCCGGGGATTGGGCACCCCTCCGGACAAAACAAGATTTGCCACACTGGGGTGGGCTCCCAGCGTTGGCACCAAAGCTTTGAGGTAAGCGTAGCTGCCAGTAAAGCAGACAGCGGTGGTTTCTTTGAAGTGAAGACCACCGCTGTCATACAGCACCTGCATTCATTGGTGCAGGACTGCCACGCCTGCTCAATGGAGCAGTGCATTGCACAGGAGAGTCACACCTCAAAGTGTGCTACTCTCCCAAGGCATTCCTTCTTTGTCGCAGCATAATGACGTAAAAGTCTAATTTGTGGCACCAAAAATGATGCAAATGTACTTTTCTTCATTTTGGCTGCAATTGTGTCTTTTTATTGTTGCAAAATTCAAACTTTTTGAACACATTTCTGTTTTGAGAATAGTGATGCTGGATGCATCTTAGATGGAACTTTTGGAAAAGCCTGCCAGAGAGTTTTTGTTATTCAAGAAGCAGCATGTATGAATAAGAAGCCCAATGAAACCCATACTGTAGAACTGTAAATACTATATATGAGGAGGTCAGGACGTTAGTGCAAATACTTAAGAACTAATGCTCCAGGTGTAGGCAGAAGGTTTTTTTTTGTCTCTGAAATATGCAAGTAGGGAATGGAAACTGCTTTAGAATCACAGTGTACAAGTATTATAAAGTATTGTTTCTTATGGGACATGTAAATAAAGAACATTATCGGTAAATGTGCTTTTTAAACACAACATTTTAGATGTTTTATTCTCTAAATCCCCGCCAAGAAACAAGAATCATAATGAGTCCCTTTCTTTATTGTAATATCATATTGAGAATTGTTCATTATTGTTTTGGTATCTTACTTAACATTTGATGATGATAGAAAGAAAAATAATCTTTGAAAGTAAATATGTGTAGACTTAAGGTTTCAAAACCTTAGAACAATGTCATGAAGAATAAACACTGAATTACACTGTCACATGACCAGGGATGAATAATGGGGACTGACTTGAGGTAAAAGAAAGGTCTCTTTTCCTGCAGTATCCTGCAGTGCTTCATTTTTCACACTTTCATCTCTTTCTTGGCTCTTTTTTGGATAGCTGGTAAAACTGGCAGAACTCTCATAAAGGTATTCCTATGCTTCATGCAAGCCCTCTTGAAAAGAGTATTCTGTTTTCTGAAACTAACAAAAATACTCCTACATTAGAGTTACGTGAGAGCCCTTGAGAATAGAGATAAATATTTATTTAACCTTTTGAAATTCACAACATTGTGGTAGACAAATCTGTGTATATAGGTGGGGGTGGGGATCTTTTTTCAAGAACATTTTTATTCCTTTATAGACAAAGCAGTCTGTTAGCACCAAACAGTTAGCCGTCATTTCCTGGCACTTACAGTCCCTAATCCAATACTACTCGACCGAATTTAGCAAAAGGGTTAGGGAAGGCTTGTTAATCTTTCAACAGCCAAACTCTCTGAACCCACAAACTTCTCAGCCTGGAGCCATGTCTGGAGAAAGGTATAATCCTTTGATTTTTATGCAGTCTCAGGTTAAGAGTCCCTGATCCACCCATCACAATCACCTGAGGCTTCTGAAGGGCTTTTATATTTTATTGAAAAACCTCCTCTGTAGCTTGCAGTACTAATTTCCAGTTACCTGCAATTGATATTTTTAGATGAAGGGCCAGTGAAGAGGGACTACCATTAGCAAGTGGATGCCAAACACCAACCAATGGAGCACAGTAGGCAGCTGTAACAGGACTTGAACTTTATTTTAGTGTGCTAAGCTCAGCATTAATGTTCGGTTAACAGTGATCCCTGACCCATTTCACAAATAATATGTTATGCTGGGGCACTTTGTCTTTATAAGTTTTTTGCTATATTTCCAGTTCTACATTTCATTTACACTTTCTTCCCATGCAAGATATCCTTCAGATAGTCCCTCAGTGACCTTAACTCAGTGTCTTGTACATTACGTGCTTCATCTATTTAATGTTATATAGTACCAATGTTATTACCCACATTACTTTGAAGTCACTGGCACGTACATAGGATTTAATTTAAATATAAAGAAGATATACAAGGCTTTCAATTGGTAAGACTTTTTAGAGATATTTGCAGTTGTGCAGTAATTACCTTCAGATTTGGTGTTCCGTGTTTCAATAAACAGCCTTGCTAAGTAATATGTGTAAATGTATTTCTAAGTAATTGGAGACCAAGCAGTATTGGTAGATGTAAGAGTGATGTTTGATATGTAATACAGGTATCAAGTAACATCATCCACTTTCTTAGTATCCTTTTGTCTGTTACAGTCTGCAATATATCTCTAAAATGTCATTGTAAAACTGTTGTTCAAAATGCAGCATTCCAACTAGCTGATTTGATTCTTAAAGGGTTATATTAAGAGCTCAGAATCATTCTGTGCAATATAACAATTACAATTTTGACAAAATAAAGCATAGATTTAAGAAATTATGTAATATTAGCTTAAAAATAGTGTTATGTTACCGCAAATGAGGCTGGAGGTATTGTAGTCCAACCCAAAGTTGTTTTTAGATTTCATTCTCTTCACTGACAGTAGATTAAAGGTGCAAAATTATAGTTTAAGCAGTTTTTTGTATTTTAAACTAAAATGTTCTGAATGTTCTGATACGGTTTGGATAACTGCCAGAACCTTTCATGACTTATTAAAAGCAGAGTAGGGTGGGTAGGGATGTTTCCTTTTTATATAGATTTTTTTCATTTATTTGTTGCTGAATACAAATACTGAGTAAAGACTATTCAAGAATCAAGGGGTGATGAGTAAGAATACTCACTGAAAATGTGAAAAATGGTATTCTCACACCTCTAGCTCATACTTTTGGATTTCCTCTGTCTTTGCCAATTCTGTTCTGGTTCATGCTGCACTTGACTGGACCCTGCCCTTTATACAGGTCATTATTGTTTTAGAAGCTTCTAGGTGATTAATATTTCCTGTTCTTTATAGTCCTTCTGTGGTTGAAGGGACTCTTTGCTTCTCCAAAGAAATCTACATACAGCTGATGAAACACTTCATGCCAGAAGGTGGTGAACCATGGAACCAAGCATACATGGGTCTACGTTGCCAAGGGACTTGCTGGGTCATAAACATGAAAAATATTTGAATGGAGGAACAACTTTCAAGCCAGGACAATTCAATGAGGAATATATATCCTGTATTTCTTTACACAGTGCAAGTTTATTTTATACACCTTCTCAGAGCCAGTGTTTCATAAAAACAGAGAAATATTGCTGGCATATGATCAACTGATTTCACTATACAGAGACTGCAAGTGAGCAGTGCTTTTGTTCATGAGAAGGCAGCTTGCTGAGGAGGAGGGTGGATTGTACAAGGTGCCTTCTCATCTGAGATTGGGTGCCTGGGGGGGGGAGTGTGGGAGGAGGTTGCTGCAAAGGTTGGTGGGTAGGGGACATTTTCTATATTTTTTTAAATGCAGACAAGCACTAGTATCAACATTAGGAAAGAAGGCGGATGGCCATGTAAGTGGGTGGGTGGTGCCAGTCACCCAATATGGGATTTTATTCACAGATTCATATAAATAAAATAAGTTGTGGATGCTGGGCAAAAGAGAGTGTGATTGGGCTACTGACTGAGGGTTGGGAGATGGGGATTACATGATTTACTGTGTTTGGGGCTGGTGAAAAGGGTAGTGGACTGTTCCCTTTTTTCTTTTTTTGTTATTTTTATTATTTATGTAGACGGGTGAATACTCCTCGAATATTTGGGAGTCCCACTACTCATGGTATTTGAGAAATAAATTCAACTCCTGCACAGCCCTACTTTTTAACCTGATGGTCCAGTCCTTAGTTTTCCACTTCTCTCTAATGTATCACAAGAAAGCCTTGTCCTGTTTTTTATACTCCCTCTGCAGTTCTATATTCAGCCTCTGGCTTCACTCTTCTCATCTTCTTGTTGGCTTCTTTAAATTTGTTCAAGTAGCACTTCTTGTCATCATCTGATTTGCTGAGTTTATAATATATATATTTTTTTTTCCGCCTTCCTTGCCCCTGGCCTGCCACTCCTTCCGGCTGCACATGACCCCCCCCCGACCTCCTCGCCCCAACCCCCTTCCTACTCACCTCAGATCGCAGCCGATCCAGGGGTGGCCTGGAGTAGCCCTTCGCCGGATGGGTCCCTCTCTTCCGCGAGGGAAGGCACCAGGGTGCTGCTGAGGTGGATTCTGGGGTGTCGTGGCATCTGAGGTGGTGGGGAGTCGGCAGCCATCATCCAGCAGACCAGGCAGCTCTTTTCCCGTTTTTCTGTGGGGAGTGACATCCTGACGTCAAGGCATACGCTGACGTCTGCCACTCCCCCTTGTACACTGTGCCCTGGCTGTACTGCTGCACTCCCAGCCTCTGCAAGGAGTCAGCCTACGCCGGTGTGCATCCCCTACCCTCCCCCCCGGAGAAGGAGAGCTGTCCCCGGATGCTCCATCCTTCTCCCCTGGCCGGCCCTTCGGCAACTCGAGTCCATTCCCGAACTCGGGTTGCTGGCATCGCAGATGGAAATCCAACCGCTGCACCGATGGGCCGGCGACCGAGTTTATAATATTTTAATGTTCCTCTTTTCTCTTAATGTCTCACCTACCTCATTTGTGTAGCAAGTAGATTTTCTCCTTTATCTGTTCTTCTCTTCCTTCCTTATGCAGAGGTTAATGATCTCAACTAATTACTCCCATTTAATATCCCATTTCTTTTCTGCCCCTTTCTCTAGTTCCACACCCCATCCTTAAGTATTTCCCTCATCCTGCCAAAACCTGTTCTCCTAAAATTAAATAATCTGGTCTGGAGTTGGTATGATCAGCCCCTAGGGTGATGCTGAACCATGCTGAATGGCAGTCACTGTTTCTAAGTGGTTCCTTTATAGTAACCCCCTTAATAGACTCCCTGTTTAAAAGGACCAGGGCCAGATTTTCAAAGATTGATGTTGTTTCTGCACCAATTCCTGTGCCAATACCATGCATTGCCTCAGCTATGTCGAATACAAATGCTGCTACTGCACCTGGTTTTCTAATCTCAGACACAGCTGCAACACTTGCAGCTCCTCTATGGCAGCTTGTGGCAAAAACTGGCTGCAGGTCTCTTGCAAGAGGTCCTGGCATTTACACACACTAGACCAAAGACAAGTGTTCTATCAGGCATCAGATCTGATGCACAGCATGGAATATCCCATGTTCTTGCTACAAATGTGGTGCACCACATCTTTGATGCGCCCATGACTTGCAGCAAAAGACCTTCTGAAAATCTGTCCCCATATTGGGTATGGCTCTCTCCCTTGCTGGCTGTCTAGCACTCTATCAAGAAATCATGCTGAATGCCTTCACTAGTTGCTAGTTCCTGGCTTTTGCAGATACCCAGTCACTCCAGTCAATATCTCATATATTGAAGTCCTATACACACAACACCATACCCATGTGTGCAGCCTTCCTAATCTCTTCTCCTAGTATTCTGTTCTCTGCCTCATTTTGATTAGGAAGCCTGTAAACCATTCCCACCATGATGATCCTTGCATTCCTTGCCTTTCCTGCTTTCAACTTGGGCTGGAAGAATGCAGTGAAATTCTGACCCTTAATAAATAAAGGGAATGGGGGGGGGTCTGATTAGTTTTGATTATTTCTAAATATTTTAATTAATATGTTAAAATTCATTTAAAAAGACAAAATCTGTAGTATTCAACACTGTGGAGCAAAGGGAATACTTTAAATCGAAATGTGCATGACAAATAAAATAGAACTGCTAAAGTGGAAGGGAGGTAAGCAAGCAGAGCCAACACCATCTAGGAGTGGGAACATCAAGACATGTAGCATGCATACAGCAGCCTGCAGGCAGACAGGGGCATCCAGCACAATAATGTTTGGTCTGTCTCTCTCCTTGTGACTTCTTTTTTAATACTTTTTGCTTCTGTTTTTATTTATTTATTTTTGCATCCTGCGAGATATAGGCACAGGTCGCCATATCTTTCAACTCTCCCTGATTATAAGGTATGTCCTTTATTTTACCCCTCAGAATTGCTCTGTCCCTCACTCATCCCTCATGGAAAGGATATTGCCTGCACAAAGAAGGTTTCAAAATATTCTGAAATGCTACATAAAAATAAACTTTGTTCAAGGGCAACCAATGTACCCCCCAAACACACACAGTGATCTGAGCTTGTACCTTCATGCTTGATGATGTGTTTCTCATTATGAGGGTCAGTGTCCTTTCTCTCATTTTGAGTGCCGACATCCCTCATTTCTGTGATGAAAGATGGAGAGATATGTTGGTAGCTACCACACCTACTGCCTGACTCTCTTGTTCTTTCCTTTGCTCATTTGCACCATATGACCTGCCTCTTACCTTTTTAAATCTTTTTTGCTGCCTTCCAGTACTTCCCTCTCAATTCACAGAGAAGCCACACAGTATACACACATAAGTACTGTAGTTGCCTGCAAACTGTGGCTTACTGCCTTCCCACCTTCCCCTTTAGCAAGCAGCACTGCCACATATTAATATCAAATGTTGTGCTATGTGGCTCTAGTGAAGAGAGAGAGAGAGAATAGTAAGTTTTTTCAAACAATTTAAAATTTCTTTTATTTTCCCTTGGGTCAGCACCCATCTAAGTTCTCTCTCTCTCTCTCTCTCCCCCTTCCTATCAGAGAATGGCACAGTGCTCACTCACACTGTCTCATCCCCAATCACCGAGAGCCATGCCAAATGGTAACACTTCTTGCTCTTTTAACAGACTGGCTGCTGCTAAGTCTCCTGAATGATCTTCACTGCAATACTTATTAGAGTAGGTGACATACGCAGTTTACGCTGCCAACCCAGTCCATCACTCACTGAGCCATGCAGGAACAGAGCCAGAAGAACACAATCTGGAGAAGGGGGGCATTCTATATAAACATGTGCAAGGTGAGAAGTGGCTTGCTGTTTGAATTTTTTTGCATTTATAATAATAATAATATACTTTATATAGTGCAATTCATAAAGTCAAAGCACTTCACAACAAGGAAATACAGTACAAACAATATAACACCATAAATAATTAAAATTCTGATAACAGTTAAAATTGACTGTAACTTTACAGAAACGCAAGGTTAAATAGATGGGTTTTCAGGGCTGCCTTGAAGCTCTCCACCAACAGGCACTATTGAACCCAGCAAGGTACAGAATTCCACAGGGTTGGAGCTACATAAGCGAAAGCACATGCACCAGATGACTTCAGCCGAACCCTGGGAATCTCTAGCAATCCTTCATCGATGGAGCACAGTGGGCAGGAGGGGCAGTAGGGATGCAGAAGCTCTTGCAGGTAGCACAGATATAGACTCTGTAGAGCTTTACAGATCAGTAAACCGACCTTGAAGGTAATCCTCCACTGAAATGGAAGCCAGTGCATCTCGTGCAGCATAGGTGTAATATGGCTAGATCGAGAAAGCACAGTCAGTAACCTGGCCACCACAATCTGCACCAGCTGCAGCTGGCAGATTTCTACCCCCAGCAGCCTTAGGTACAGGGAGTTACAGTAATCCAGGTGGGAGGTTATGAAGGTGTGTATGAGTGTCGGCAGGTCACCGGGTGGAACCAAGTGTTTAATCCAGGCAATATTCCTTAGGTTGTAAAATGAGGTCTTGACAACAGACAACACCTGAGATTTCAGGGTCAGTCCCTTGTCAAGAATAATGCCCAGACTCCACGCCCAATCAGAGGTCCTCAGCTGGCAGCCTCCTAGTACAAGACCAGTCACAGGTCCTGCAGAAGACTCCTCAGCTCGACAACCTGGGTCCACAACCAACACCTTAGTTTTGTCTTCATTCAACTTCAACCAGTTGGTACTCATCCAGTCTTGAATCTTGGAGAGGCAGTTGTTAAATACTGGGACCGCTAACTCCTGATTGGGTGCAAAGGACATGTACAGCTGAGTGTCATCTGCATAGCAGTGAAAACTCAGCCTGTACCACCTTACAATGTCCCCCAAAGGCAACATGTACACCGTGAACAGCATGGGAGACAGCACCGAGCCTTGCGGTACCCCACGTGGTAGGTAAAATGGGTTAGAGAAAAAATCCCCGACACCACTCACCGAGACCTGCCAGTGAGGAAAGACTGGAACCATCTGAGGACTGTACCTGACAGTTCACAGAGCAACCGCAGGCACTCTAGCAATATCCCATGGTCCACAGTGTCAAATGGCACAGAGAGATCCAGGAGGACCAAGATAGACTGACTCCTCCAATCTCTCACAATAAGGAAGTAATTGAGCACCCGAACAAGGGCAGTCTCAGTACTGTGCCTTTTCCTGAATCCCGACTGGAAGGGATCATAGATGTCATGGATGGCAAGATGGTCCTTCAGCTGCAGCGCGTCCACCTTCTCAATAACCTTCCCCACAAAGGGAAGGTTAGAGACCAGCCTGTAATTAGCAAGACAGTCTGGGTCAAGAGAAAATTTCTTGAGGAGTGGAACCACCGCAGCCTCCTTCAGGGAGTCAGGAAACACCCCAGTCTCTAAAGAACACTGGACTATCTCAGCTAGGACCGAGCCAATAACATCCACATATCCCACAAGGAGACGTTTAGGGTCCAGATCCAAACCACAATAGGTCGGCCGCATACTCTGGATGACTATCATGACATCCACCCAATCGAAAGCTAACCAACTAGCCTGAGGTGATGTGACCTCCCACCGATCACCACCCCTCCCATTGGAGTGGGTTTAACCGATCTCTGACCTGATGTCAGCAATTTTATCTGCAAAGAAGCAAGCAAAGTCATCACATTTCTCCTCTGACAACACTCTCTGTAACTGCAGGCAGCCTGGATTGCACAGTCTATCCACAGTTCTGAAGAGCTGGGCCAGTCATTTCTCTGCAACTGTAATCTCACCAGACAGGAACTCTGCCTTCTTCTGTGAGATTGCAGATTGATAGTCTGCATAATGTGCTATCAATCTAATCTTGTCAGCAAGAAGGGCAGATTTCTGCCAACACCACTCCAACTTTTGCCCTACCCTCCTCATCTCCCTTAAAGCCCCGTTGAACTATGGGGCCCATGGACGAATAGAGAGAGGGTGAGCATGGACTGAAGCAATGGAGTCCACAGCCTCCACCACAGCCCTATTATGGACCTGCAGTAGGTTATCTGGGTACCATCTTGCACCCAGAAACCCTGATAGGTCCAGGAACCACCATCAGGCCTTCTGGGGTCAAACCCCTTAATGGGCAATATTGGACCATCTCCACAGGGGCAGGCCTATAAAGGGGTGCCTCGAAGTTGAACATGATAGTGCAATGGTCCGACCATCTGACCAGTTCCACCACCAGGTCTGAGTTCTCCATGCCCAGAAGGAAAATCAGGTCCTATGAATGACCCAAAATATGGGTCACAGAGGAAACCACCTGTATGAAGCCCAATGAGTTCATCAATTGGAAGAAATCTTGTCCAAAATGCGAGAGTACATCATCGATCCAGACACTGAAGTCACCCAGTACCATCACTCTGGGAGACTCCAACACTGTGTCGACAATGAAGTCCACAATTTCCTGCAAAAATTGCTTCCCATCACTGGGTGGACACTAAATGAGAAGAATTTTGCACCCCATACCTGCTCCCAGAATACATTCAAAGGATTGGGTCTCCCCTATTGGTACATCTATCAGGCCCAAGTCCATTTTAAAACAAATGGCAACACCCCCACCTCTACAATCCAATCTCAGGCTGTGTATCACCGAGAACCAGGCCAGAACCGCCGCCTCCAAAACTAGGCCAGCATTCTTGTCCAGCCCGGTCTAGCTTATGCAGGTCAGGTCCACTGACCAACAAGATCACCAATCACCAGGGCCACTGGAAAATGTGGTAAGTTATTGAGCGAATTTTCGGGCCCCATAAAATAAGCACTCGCTTTCGCACATTTTAACAATGTCTGTCTGAGCCGTTCGATTCTCTGCTTCCCCAGAAACTGTACCCAACAGCCCAATGTGAGCTCTGCTCCCCACAACTCATTTACCGTTCGATTCTCTGCTTCCCCACAAACTGTGCCCACCTGCCCAATGCGAGCTCCCGCTCCCCACAACTCATTTACTTGCCAGTAGCTGCTGCCCACGGTATTCCACATTATCCCTCCTGATGTGATGTTGTGTCCCCAACTCCCCCACAGACTCCCCAGCTGAATCTCGCTCTGTCTTTCTTGACTCTTCGCCTGCTTCCACAGACTCTCCTGCTTTGTTTTCCTGGCGTGTGACGTGCTAGTGACATCGCAGCGCGTCACACTAGCTGGGGACCAATCACGCCAGGCAGTTATTTTTTTGAAAGTCCCCACTCTTTTCCTTCAGCTCAGGCCCCCCTCCGGTCTGCCAAACTGAGGTAAATATGCATGGACAGGTGAGGGGGGCTACAGAGCAAGAGTAGGAGCTGAAGGCATCGATCGCATCAGTGCATCACCGGGAGCTGCTGAGGAAAGAGTAAGACGCGCTAAAGAAGAGCGACCAGAGTCTGAATGCTGCAGAGGACGAGAAGAAGAAGCAGAGGATCACTGCTGCAACAATCAATTTACCCGTAAAAGAGCTGAATCACTCTTTCTTTTGTGCCAACAAGGTAAGGTTTTGCATAATTGTCCCAAGTCAATCTGAATGCTTGTTTTTTTCTGGGAGAAGGTCAGGAGGACCTCGGTCCTTGATCCTATAGGGACCAAAATGTGTGGCCTCATGTTGTGGGAAGAGGGTGGTGTAGGCATATTTACATGTTTATGGTGGCTCAGTTATTAAATGTTACTGAGGATGAGGATTGTTTGCAGTAGTCAGAATATGCCAAACAGTTAAATTTTTATGCAAATGGTAATTTGTTTTTTATTTATATGTAAAAATAAGCTTGTCGGACTGGCAGTCATGGTGAAAAACATTGTTCTGGCCTCTGGTGAGGGTGCAGGGTGGGGCGGGCGACCAGAGTGGCATGGAACAATTTTTTTCCATCATGTCTGGCAGCCGCCAGCATCCATCGCTCGCTCCTGTGGTGTGTCCTTGACTCGCTGCTGTGGTTCCTCGGAGTTGGAGGGGAGGGGTGGGCCTGGTGGACTGGCAGTCATGGTGAAAAAAATTGTTCTGGCCTCTGGTGAGGTGCAGGGTGGGCGAGGCGACCAGAGTGGCACGGAACAATTTTTTTCCAAACCAGTGGTGTGATACTGGAGGATCAAGCATCCCAAGGAAAGCTCTTTATGCACTGATGCTCTCATTGAAGTCTTAATTTTTTTTTTTTGGTTTAGTTAAATTACACCATGTCTACACTGCCACCAAAGTGCTTCTGTCTTTCTCGCGAAGAGGCCAGGGACCGTCATGTCTCGTATCTTGTGCGCGCCCAGGATCGGGTTAAGTTGTATCCGGAGGATCTTTATGAGGATGGAGGATTGCTGTTTTGTCGTGCTTGTACTCACACACTCGACTTCAGGCGGAAGCATACAGTTGACATGCACATGAAGTCACAGAAACATCTAGAAAGAAAAGAAGCTGCAAAGAAAAACATGCAAAATAAGTACTAGTCGCACAGATGTTTGCAGTTATTTTATTTTTTACATAATCGGTTTGTTTTTCCCATTGGGTGACTGCTATCTGCTCTGTCCCTGCCTCCCAAGTCCATCTCATCTCTCTCTGGTACCGTGGAACCCAATTACCCCCCCCGTGCACATGTGCCTTGTTCCTGCATCCCCCTTCCTTGCTGCTAGAGTTCAAAACTACCACCTGGCCTCTAAGAGCAAGACAGCAGATTCCCAACCCCACTTGGGAGAGGAAAGCATCAATGGACTCAATCCTCTCCCTCCTGCTGATCTGATGGTGCTCTCAAACAGGTTGCCAGTTTGGCAGGAGGTAAAGCTCACAGCTCCTCAGCCCTCCATGACACTGGGCTGACCTACAGTTTGTTTTTGTCTGTAAAATATTAAATCTTGTTTGCTTTTGTTTTGTTTTCCAGGCGCAGTTTATTTTTCCCTGTAACATATTGTATCTTTTTTTTTTTTTTTTTTTAGGCACACCTCTACAACAACAGTCGCTGACTTCGTGTTTCAGTCGAGCAACGGAATCTTCCATTGAACGGAAGGAATTTGTTCTGGACTTCATCTGCTGTTTGACCCATGCAGACATACCACTGGAGAAGGCTTCTGGCTTTCAAGAGTTCTTAAAGAAGCACACAAAACAAGGCGGTAGTCTTCGGGACCAACCGCACAGCTTTGGGCACGACGAAGAACCGGCGGATCATGAACAGTCCTTGAAAGAAGCGTAGAGGATTAAGATGTCTTCATTTTTCTGGATGAGACAACAGATGCCTGTATGAGTATGTTAGCTATTTTGGCCCAACCATTAGCTTAATGTTGGGAGCAGCCACTCCTAATTGGTGTTGAGTTTTGCATCACGTGAACAACACTACAGTATCCCAAGCTCTACTAAAAGTGCTAAACACCAATGCGGTGAACTTCAATAAAGTCTTTGCCATTGTCACGGACAGTGCAAGTTATATGCACAAGGCTTTTGAAACTGTGCTGTCCTGTGTCCTACCAAATGCAGTGCAAGTCACTTGCATTGCCCACCTCCTCAATTTGGTCTTGGAAGTCTGGGCAGACACACTGGATAACTTAAACACTGCTGTTTCCCTTGTTAAAAAAATATTTTGCCAGAGCCCAATGCGTAGGCATCAGTACTTTGCATTCATGGAATCCAAGCAGGGCATTGTACCCAAGATGCCAGTATATGCAGTGGTAACTCGGTGGTGCTCCTGGGTTAACGCTGTTCAGTATTTGGCAGACTATTTGCCTGTGTTAACAGAATTTGTTGAAATGCTACAATCTGATGCAGCAACCTTGAAGCACCTGAAATGCTTATTGAAAGGCAAAGCAGCAGAGCTGGTAACACAAGCCACTTTTGTTGTGGAACACTCATCTGAACTTGTTAACCTTATTCTACAATTGCAGTCAAACGGCAGCCACAGGGACACTCCATATTTGGAAGGGTGCAAAATGTGCATATGTTTTGGACTTCTTGTGCCACCAAGAGGGAAACTGAAAACAGACCAACACAGTAGAAATGTTGTCCCGTTGTCGTTACCTGAAAATCAAAACTGTGTGAACCTTTTCAGAAGGTTATGTTGGACAGCAGTGAGAAACTGGACAAAATTTTAAAATCTCATCCCTCAGTCGGCACATTCAAAGCTGCCTGAATCTTTGACCCAAAGCAGCTGCCAACACTGGACAAGGAAAAAGTAAAACACACCCAGGAGCTACCATCTCTGGCTGGTGTTTCAAACTTTGAATGGCATGAGTACAGAACTTTCACCCAGTCAGTACCCAGTGATGATTTTAATATTGCTGAGTGGTGGGAAGCACAAAGGGATACACTTCCACATCTTACTGCTGTGGCAAAAAGATATATCTGGCTTCCCGTAAGCACAGCAGATGTTGAACGGACTTTTTCGCTGTATACAGACCTTTTAAAAGACAATCGGTGAAGTTTGACAGATGACAACACTAGACTACTTCTTATGTTGAAGTACAATAAGAAATTTTAAAGATCTTTGTTGGATAACCATTGGTGCTGCTCATTCTATAATGTACCAATCCTTTCTTGATGATCTGGGGTGGTGGTGGTGGTGGGACTATACTTTTACTGTAGAATACTAATGTTTATTGTTTGAATTATTAGAGGTGGTGGTGGTACTGCTTTGACAATGATGCTACTATTATAATGTATATTGTTTTTTGATCAGTTGTGGGTGTTTCAATAAAAACTTGTAACTTTTGTGCGTGTGTTTTTTCATTTTTTTACAAAAACCTTAACCTTTCTGATGGCTGACTTTGATATGCATCACAAAGCAACTGAAATTGAAAACCCCAGACTTGTACCTCACAAAGGAAAATGTGTGCCCAGCAGCCCACAAAATCACCGCAAAATACATGCAAAGTCCTCAAAATCCCGCAAAATTTGGGAGAAAAAGTTCCATAAATTCCCCGCAAAATCTGCTAAAAAATTCCGCAATTTCCCAGTGGCCCTGGCAATCGCAGTCGTCTTGTTCTTAATGGACATGGCATTACTTAACACCTCCCGGGTCAGATGGGACTCTGAGGCACAATGCACCACCTGCCCACTCGAGGTGGAGCCCTTGAGTATGGAGACCAGACAAGGAAGACCTCTTTCAAGTCTCCATTTTGCCCCAGGGCATCTTCTTGCCCTCACTACCCCTATTCAACCAGCCCGGTCCTCTCCTCCATGAGGTCCTGCCCCCCCACCTTCTCCTTACTATCCCCAATGCCCGACAATGACCATAAACATCAGCGGGCAGAGGAGGACAGTTAAAGGGGCAGAGGCCATGGAGCTCAATGGAGGAGTACTGCCTGACTGGAAGAGCCACCTGCCAGCACATGGTCCCCCAACAACCCCAAGAGCCAACCCACCACTGACTTAATAAAACAAAATAAATAAACTAAACAATTTTCCCAACTTACAAAATAGGACAATAATCCCCCCTAAAGGCTTCTAACAAAAACAATCACTCAAATCCACTAACCCCCCCTTATCAACCCAATAGACCCCACCCACCAAATAAACAATAAATGACTTAAATGTCCAAGATAGTCCAAAGTATAGAGTTAGTGTCCAGGTACAATAAGTAAACCAAAAACTCCAAAAGAGGTTTTTTGAGGTGAGTGAGGCTCTCACCCTTACCCTTCCCTTGCAGTCATAGTCCAAGAAATTGCTCTCCTATCCACCATCAGCAATACTGAAATGAATGCACTTCAATAGTCTTTGGAGGTACTCTCACTACCTCCCCAGTGGTAACACAGAATTTGCTGTTGAATACAAACAGACCACTAAACAGGAAACTCTGACTTAGACCTAGACCTATTAGCAGACCCAGCCACTTTGCCCGACTCTCCTCCATACCCCACCTCAGATCCACATATCTCACCCCCCCAGGTTAGTAACCATCCAACAGTGGTCAGTACTAAGGCCTCTCGAAGAAGCACACCCCCTTCAGTTAGTGCTCCCCCAATGCCTCCTCTGAATCACCGCCAGACCCCGGCCACAACCCCCAGGCACAGCGCTGCAGCTCCAAGTGGTAAGTACTGCCTCTCACCTATCCCCAGAGCAACCCCAGGTAGCCGCTGGTCAATACAGGTCTCCCTGGTGAGGGGGGCAACTGAAAACCCAGCCATCCACTGGCAGCTAGAGTCCACCTGCCCTCAAACAGCATCAGAGGAGCAACCATCTGGACAGAACCCACAGTACTGTCCTCTCCATGAGGCCCGCCACAATCCACACACCCCAGGGTCCCTCTCAGGGAAAGAAGCAGCAAGTACCTGCATCTGGGGAGACAATATAGGATCAAGCAAAATAAGCTCAGCTACAGAGATCTTGGTTATGCTTTCAGCACACCAGCGGTCAACCCGTTCTTCAGTCGCCACCTCACAGCAGTCTTGTTTGCTGAGTGTAATCCCACTTCTGGCTGGCCTTCTCTCCAAGATGCCCAGTAAACACAAGGTCAGTCAGTCAGCACCAGGCAAAATCTGAGTCTCCAGTATGGTCTGTCCAAAACATTCACCTCATATTCCATGGCTCACCTCTGCTCTTGAGAAGCCGGTCACAGCTTTTCAACTCATAGACTGCCATGACATTACCGGGTGCAAAGAAAAAAGACTGAATGCTCCTGCTTTTAATATTGCATATGGCAGGAGCTACAACAGCTTTTAGGGGGACAGTGGATGCAAGCAATCCACTACCAGTGGACTGCTACCAATCTGGCATCCCACACAGGTCCCCTCTACTATGAACGCTGAAAACCCCTATCTAAGACTCGAACAAAACACTGTCTTTCAACCTAACTCTCTATACTACCCTGAACTATCACTTGTCAATAAACTAACTACAAAATAAAAACAAAAAATGAAATAACAACATAAAACAAAATGAAAAACTTTACACAGCACCAAAATAAAATAAAACATAAGCTAAAAACTGAGCTAAAAAAGTGAGCCAGCTCTGTTAAAGTTCAGGTAGCTCACACACAGCTGCCATCTTGCCAAACATACTGTCTGTTTGTCTGCAGACTCAAAACTGGACTTCAGCAGCTGAGTCTGTATTTATCCAAGTATGTGAGTAAGCCCTGGATCCAGGCAGCTTCTGATTTCTGGCAGAGCAGTTAACCACCCCTATTTTCAACTGTACCCATAATATCTATTCTTTGCAAAAAACTGCATTATTACACCAGTTAGGGTAACTTAATGCCACAGAATTAGTGAAATATGATGTTAGTTTCCAACCCTAACAACCCCCAAACAGCAAAAAGGAAAAACATTAGTGCTTTGGGTCTCTGGAGTCTTGGTGACTCAGTGGTGTGGTTTTCATTGGGGGTCATCAACTCTAATACCCACCCCATTCCATGAGCAAACAACATCACACATGATCTCCTCTCCTCATGTAGGGCCCAGAGGAACCTGCATTAAGAAAGGTACAACAAATTGTGCTGGCAACCTATGGCAAGACATACTTCTCTCCCTTTGAAGAGTGCATCATTATAAGGCAGTGGTTTGGAGCTGCACCTTGTACTTCTGATTAGAGGCTAGAGGCTGGGGGAGGGATGAGCATTAGGGCTGACAACCCCCAAAGAAGACCACACCACTGATGTGCCAAGAGTCCAGAGACCCAAAACTCTAATCATTTTTCCTTTTGCTGATTGGGGGATGGGGTGGGGAGTTAGGGTTGGAAACCCTAACACCACATTTCTCTACTTTTGTGGCATTAAGTTACCCTAACTGGTGCATCATCGCAGCTTTAATGCTGGTTTTTGCAAAGAATTTCCTTACTTTTTAAGATACTATAATCGTATTCCCATTTGCCTGTGGGAGCACAGAGCCCTCTGGGCCCAGCACTCCCATCCCTCCATAGATGTGCACATGTACTGTATGTTGTTGTGGAAGCACATGGCCTTCCATGCCCTGCCCTTGTATTTCTGCTGAAACAGCAACCAAACTGTCAGCATAGCCTTGTTGTACGGTTGCACCAAACGCTTTTGACAACAATGTTGTCAAAATGCAGCTCAGCAAAATCTAATGTCGACAGGTGAAATTTCACCTGTTAGACATGAGTGTTTTTTGTAGGGACACCCCGAATCTAAAGATAACAAACTCCAACTCAGAGTTTGTTTGAAGCAGGGGGAAAACCTTTTGATATGCAGAAGTTTCACCAGCAGATCATTACGGCGACAATTTCAAATCCTATCAAAATTGTCACTGCAATGGGTTTCGCCGTTGAAACTTCGCTGTTTTGACCATATACCATTACTACCACACCTCATGAATCCAGTAGTTAAAATTTTCAAATCCCCTCCAAAATATCATTTTGTAGCATCAAAGAGTCATTTCTTGCCTCAGATATGAAAACACATTTTAGCAAGGATTTGAAAAATTACAGCTGTCATGTTCATGAGGTGGTGTAAAATAGTGGCTGTGTTGAAAATTTGGGGTCAGTATATATAAAATTACCAAAGTTACAGGCGAGCATAGTCAAATTTAAATGTATGCTCATAACTTTGCCATTTTTACGTTAAACGCGGCGCATGCGCAAGGGCGTTTTTGGAAAGTAGCACACTTTGGGTGCCTCTCCCGGTAAATTCACTACTCAGTTGAGCAGAGCATTAGGCGGTCCTGCACCAATGGGTGCAGGAGCTGTATGTAACAACCAGTGGTCTTAAGCTTCCAAGGAAAACCACCGCTGTCATACAAAGCACGTCACGCCACCCCCGTATCCGCGCCGCCCCAAAATCCTTGCTGCCATGCTGGGGCCCACCCAGCGTAGGCAAGCGTCCAACATTGTTTGCCGGCCAGGGTGCCCAATCCACCGTCGGCTCCTCGGCCCCCCAGCCATCCCTTATTGCCGCAGCTGGAGCCCACCCCAGCATGGCAAGCGTCCCACGTCAATTAAAAAAAACCCTGTAAAGTAAAAGCGGTCCCACGCAGTCTCCGCCCTCCACAATCTGCACCCACCACTGCGCACCCTGCCTCCCCACCTCCCCTCACCCCCATTTTACCTCAGAGACTCCAGCGACGATCTTGATGGACCGGAACACGTCTGCACTCTTCAAAGCCGACCACGAACTGAGGAAATGCCGGTAAGTTGTATAATGGGCTAGATAAGGGGGTTTCAACTTTATTGCATATCTCAGCCATTTTTTGGAATTTTTGCACCAAATTTTCAACATGGAGTTTTTGAATGATGTCACTGTCATGGCGTTATTCAGGCCCGAAGGGTGATTTCACAGTCACTGTGTGAAATCACCCTTCGGGCCCGAATAACACCATGACAGTGACATCATTCATGAGAAGGGGTCCCAAAACCCATGTTGAAAATTTGCAATAATTCCAAAAATGACTGTTTTATGAGTGCATTGTACGGTTCCTACGCACGCTCGTAAGTTTGCGAATTTTCAATATTTTCACTCCAGATTTTCAACATTTCCATTTTACCACACCTCCTCATGAGCAGTACAGCTGTCATTTTTCACATCCTGCCCAAAACATGTTTCCGCCCATGTAGCGTACAATGGTGCAGTCGGTGTGTGAACTCAATGTATGGAACACATTAAGGAAATCACAGTGACACTGTTCATGAGCAGAGGTCTTAAAATGGCTGTGTTGAAAATTTGGTGACAAAATTCCTAAAAATGACTGTTTTACGAGTGTTCATTGCGCAGTTCCTATGCACGCTTGTAAGTTTGCGAATTTTCAATATTTTCACTCCACATTTTCAACATTGCCATTTTACCACACCTCCTTATGAGCAAGACAGCTGTCATTTTTCACATCCTGCCCAAAACGTGCTTCCGCCCATGTAGTGCACAATGGCACAGTCGGTGTGCGAAATCAATGTATGGGACACAGTAAGAAAATCACAGTGACACTGTTCATTAGCAGAGGTTTTAAAATGCCAATGTTGAAAATTTGGTGAAAAAATTCCTAACAATGACTGTTTTATGAGCGTGCGTTGCACAGTTCCCACGCACGCTCATAGGTTTCGAATTTTCAATATTTCCACTCCAGATTTTCAACATTGCCATTTTACCACACTTCCTTATGAGCAGTACAGCTGTCATTTTTTACATCTACCCAAAACGTATTTCCGCCTATGTAGCGCACAATGGGGGTAACAAAAAGGTCATGCTGAAATTTTATTGTGCAAATACCAGCAATCGCACAGGGCATTAGGGTAAAGCACCATATGTGCCAAACACCACTGCAAATACCTGCAAGCGAACGTTCGGCATTGACAAATGCTTGTTACATATTTTGGCACCAAATTTTCAACATAGCTTTCTTTTTATGACCGCAACTCATGAACAAGGGTGGGGAAAATGTTCAAAGCTCACCCAAAAGATGATTTCTCCAAGTGGCTGTGAAATCATCTTTTGGGCCAGATCTGTGTAATTCCAACACCAGTGTTCATGAGGAGGGTGTCCAAAAAGGCAATGCTGAAAGTTTTGGGCTCAAAATATGCAAAAATGATTAAGTTATGCATCAAAGTTGAAAACCCCTTTGAAATACATTGAACCGCAGTTACCTTACTTTTTATGTCTGCTTGCGCCCATGCACAAGAAACATTATGTGGCAGCTTAGGAGAGAATTGGGTTGTGGAGGTGCGGCACTGTGGCAGCCAATGCTGGCACTGCATTAGTGGGCTTGGCAGTGCTGAACCAATGCATGCCCAGTGTCCTGATGACACTGGTTCTGCAGAAATGCCACCAAATTATAATGATTTGGCTGCTGCAATCAGGGGCTGCCTCATCATTGTAGCGTCAGCCATTCCAGTGCAATGAGGGAGCGACCCATCATTGCAGGGCAGTGCCTTGCCTGGTGTAACATTTCCAGGAACATGGCTAGATGTGCCTCAGAGCCCCATTTGTGACTTATTTGTCCGGTTCTCCAGTTTCTTCCCTGTCTGCTCTGGTTTTCCCCCACAGGGTTGGCAGATCATGGTGCTGTTGCACTGCTATGGTGGTTTTCCAACTCCCAACCCAAACTTAAATTATTCCTACACCCCCCGCCACTCTACAGTGGCAGCCATGGCATCACCGCACCTAGCAGTTTCTTAAATATCTTAATAATCACCACAGGGACACACTCACACGTGACAACAAGCAGCATAACAATTAGTAAACGTAACAGGGAGTTTCTTCACACAGCTTAGAATAAAATGTAAATACTGCCTGGACTGGTGTATAATGCCGCACTGCCTGACTGTCTAATACACTCACAAAAACACTCCTGAGTCTCCTCCTGACTGTCTCAGATGAGTCCGGTCCGACTGAAAAGAATTAGCCGAAGGGGGTGCCCAATCCCCCTGTCGGCATGCCCCCCTGACCCAGTTTATTTGCCAATGGGGGAGCCCACTCCCCATTGGCTACAGCCCTCCCCAAAAAAGCACTCAGGTGGCACAGTGGGAGCCCACCCCAGCATGCCAAAAGTCCCTGTAAGAAAGAAAACCTTCCTGCAATGTTATTAAATTGTTTTTAAACCTGTAAACTAGAAAATAGTCCTTCGTTGAGTCTGGTGGCACCTCCCCAACCCGCACCCACCCACTGCGCACCCACCTCCCCACACCACACACCCTTGCACCTCCTGAGGCCAAGCGTGACGATCTTCGGTGGACCAGGAACATGTCTGCACTCTTCAAAGCCGACCGTGAACTGAAGAAATACCAATAAGCTGTATAATGGCCTAAATGTGTTTTTTTCAACTTATGTCGAAATCTCAGGCATTTTTGGGACTTTTGGCACTAAATTTTCAACATGGGGTTATTAGGACCCCTCCTCATGAATTCAGTCACTGTCTTGGCATTATTCAGGCTGAAAGGTGATTTCGTGGTCGCTGTGTGGAATCATCTTCTGGGACTGATTAACGAAATGACAGTGCCACTGTTCATGAGGTGGGCTTTCAAAAAGCCTATGTTGCAAATTTGGTGAAAAAAAACAAGAAAAATGGCTGTTTTACAAGCGTGCCTTGCACAGTTTCCACGCACACTCGTAACTTCACGAATTTGTAATATTTTCACTCCAGATATTCAACATTGGCATTTTTTCACACTTCCTTATGAACAGTGCAGCTGTCATTTTACACATGCTGGCTGAAATGTGTTTTTGAACTTCTGGCATAGAATAGTACAGTCGCTGAGGGAAATCAGTGTTTGGGACAGATTAAGAAAATCACAGTGGCACTGTTCATGAGCAGAGGTCCTAAAATGCCTATGTTGAAAATCTGGTGACAGAAGTCCAGAAATGACTGTGTTATGAGCATGCATTGTGCAGTTACCACGCACCCTTGTAACTTTACAAATTTGTAGTATTTTCATATCACATTTTCAACACTGGCATTTTTTCAGATCTCCTTATGAACAGTACAGCTGTCATTTTTTCATATCCTGCCCGAAATATGAGTTTACACATCTGGTGCAGAATAGCTCGGTTACTGTGGGAAATCAATGTTCAGGACAGATTAAGAAAATCATAGTGACAGTGTTCATGAGCAGAGGTAACAAAATGCCTATGTTGAAAATTTGGTGAAATAATTCCACTAAATGACTGTGTTACGCGCATGCGTTGCACAGTTTCCATGTACTCTCCAACATTCGAGCATTTTTAATATTTTCACTACAGATTTTTAACATTGCCATCTCTTCACACCTCCCTATGAATGGTACAGCTGTCATTCTTCACATCCTGACCGATCTGTGTTTTCGTACATTTGGCGCACAATGGCACAGTCACTGTGAGAACTCAAAGTTTGGGACACATTAACAAAATCACAGTGCCACTGTTCATGAGAAGAGGTCCCAAATGCTTTCATGAGGTGGGGGTCACAAAAAGGCCATGTTGAAATTTTGTAGTGCAAATACCAACAAACGCCTGGGGCATTAGAGTTTCTAACCATAATGTCCCACCCTGTACAGACTGACAGGTGTCAAGGATGTGCCTTTGGATTGCTTACTGTAATGTTCATGCCTTTCTACCCCCACCCTGCAGCCAGTGACAGGCATCAAGGTGTGCCTTAGACTCCTCAGCCCCAGAGTTCACCCCATTCTCCTATACTGCACCCATTTCAGTGTATGTCCTTATGGAGTGAGGTGACTGTGAAGCTGAACACCCCAAGGTACACCTCAATACTTGGTGTCTGCAGGATAGGGTGAGGTGAAATGGCATGAATGTTATGAGTGACAACCCAAACCCATACCCCAATGCCTGTCTGTCTCCGCAGGGTGGAGGTGGGGTTGGCATGAAGTTCAGTACCTCACTGCCATTCCTATTCTGCATCTGTCTAACTCCTGCATTTCCAATGCTAATACCAGCAAGCAAACACCTGGCATTGACAAGTGCTTGTTCATATTGCAGTCGGTGATTCCAGCAGCAAGACTAATCTTCCATCAGAGAGTAGATCTTCTCCCTGTGACCTGTTCAGGTAAGTGACTGTGTGGTGGTGGAGTTTGCTGGAGTGTGGCATGGTGACTACTGAGTGAGAAGTGGGAGTGGGGGACCATTTTCTTTTTTGCAGGTTTTAAAAAAAAAATAATATTAGGGACTGTTTTCTTTATTTCAGATAGGGATGGCAATCAGATGGTGGTGGGGGGGTGCCACTAGACACCAGGGAAATACAGAAAAGTAATGGGGATGGTGATTGGGAGTGGGGGAAGGTGCCACTAGATACCAGGGAAAGATAAACCAATAGCAGGGATGGTGATTTGGGGGTGCCAGTAGATACCAGGGAAAGATAATCCAAAAACAAGGAGGCTGATCAGAGGGTGTGGGGTGTCAATAGACATGAGGTAAAGATAAACCAACATCAGGGACGGCAATCAGAGGGCAGGGGGGTGACACTAGACACAAGGGAAAGATAAACCAATATTAGGGACAGTGATCAGAGGGTGGGGGGTGTCAACAGACATGAGGGAAAGATAAACCAGCATCAGGGACGGCGATCAGAGGGTGGGGGGGACACTAGACACAAGGGAAAGATAAACCAATATTAGGGACAGTGATCAGAGGGTGGGGGGTTGTCATTAGACACCAAGCAAATGGAGACTCACTGCTCTCACAGCAGCCCACATCACAAGATCCAGCTGTGGTGGCAGAAGTCAATAAGTCCTGGTGTTCCCATACAGAGAACATGGGTGAACAGCTCCTCTCACTCACCTGGGCACCGTGGATTTTAGGTACCCAGATAACATATTTCTGCCAAATGTAAAAAACAAAACAAAACACCAGAATCTAGCTAAATGGATCCTGTTTAGCTAGTTTCTGGTGTTTGTTTTTATTTGAAATACATAATTTGTATGCATTTTTACTATTTGCAAGTTTAAACAGTAAAAAGAAAATGACGACCATCTTGCCTGTTTCCCCCCTTCCCACATGTTTTTCAACAGCTCTGTCTTGTAAACTGGGTTCTTAACCCAAATGACATGTATCCTGTATAAAAATTATTTTTTTTTACTACTACTACATAACAAGTAAATCATGCAAATAGACACTCGTGATGTTTTCTTACCTTAAGCGATAGTTTTTTTGTTTTACCTTTCAGTTATTTTTACCAGTTTCACCAGAAAGTTAACTCAAAAACTTTATAACTTTAAAACAGTATAAAATGTTTTCATCAAACATTCCAAAGGCACACTCTTATGGGCCCCTTCAACCCTGAAAATTTCGTGAAAAAATTCAACACGGTCTAGGCTATAGGTGAGAGCAAAAAATACTCAGTGTTAAGTATAGAGAAACTAAATGTGTCTTATTTTCCTTCTGTTTTTTAGCACTCTGTGTCTTGAAAAACTGCACAAGATGCCGTCACAAATTTTTCCACATCTTAAGATTCTGGCAGCCTAACCGCAGGTGCCAAATTTGGGGATGTTTTATCAAAGAACGCAAAAGTTTTTAAGGTGCAAAAAAGGTGGTTTAACATTAAACAGGCTACTCTACCCTAACAATAGGGGCATGACCACACACCTATAATGTAGTGGTGTTGCCTTTCAGGGCTCTGTACTCAGTAGCTTTGATGCCTTCCCTCATTTATAGGACTACACCACCACCCCCACCCTCGTCCCTGTCCTACCTGTGAATGGTTTAGACTAGGATTGCTAGATCACAGTCATGGTGCTGTGCACCCATGTTACCATCATGGCTACCAGGTCCAACAGGGCCTCCACCACCAGCACTAGCAGATCACATACTTTGTTACCATACTTCTGACATTCAAACATACCATTCTCCAAATGTTCTGTTGGCATACCCCCTTGCTATACTCTTCACAATCCTCTCTTCTCCTCGTTCATATTGAATATTGACTGCTCTTTGTCCTCCAATGTATGTACCTTGTTTATATGTTTCAAGAACTCTGCCCTCTGTTTGTGTTAGCTGCTCCCACTGAGGTACTTTCCCATATTCCTCTGCTCCCATCTCAATGCTTTTTCCTTAGTGATGCTTTTCTATTATACTCAATCACTCTCTGTTTAATTGTTGTCAGTGTGTGTGTGTGTGGGGGGGGCTTGATACTCCCCATTGGTTTGCGCTCTTGTTCTCTCTGACAACAACCCCCTCCCCCCAGTCAGTTTAAATTATCATTGATAAAAGCAAATGTTTATGTCAAGGCCTTAGATCCCTCAGAGGAGAGGTGAAAGTCATCTCACTTACATAATCTTTTGTTCTCCAGAACATTGTAAGAAATCATTTGGATTGCACAAGTTATGACAACCAAGAATAACCAACACAAACATAAAAGTCCAAAAGGTTTAGTATGTCACAATAAAAATCTGGAAAACTTACAGCAGATAACCAGCTTCCTAGATGGCTAAATTGCAATAGTCATAGTGGGAGTTGTGCGTCTGATCTGCTGCAGCCCTTGGCATTCTTCTTTTCTTTGGAGTAGCTAGGCAGCTCAATCACTGATCCGGGTTCCAGCAAGCATTTTTATACAGAACTGTTATTATGTAAGGCTGAGGCTCATATCTCATCATGAAGAACATCTTGCTATATCTTAGCAGCACTTATAGTTCTTAGGCCACTAAAGACATTTTTCCTAGTAACAACTAGGCAGCTTAAGTAAGTAGCCAAGTAGTCACATCACTATCAGGCAGTTGGACCTCCCAACTGTCATGCTGACAACAATCTCTCTCTTTCAGCTAACAGGGAGTTACCCAACCTCTCCTAGCAGCCACCTAGGCAAAACCCAGCTTCCTGCCAAAAGATTATATTGCTTGCAAGGAAAAGAGACAAATAAAAACACAAGTTACAATATTTGTCACAATATATCTATAACTAATGCTAACATGTCTATGTGCCTCTAGCTCTCTTATCCATAATGTTTTTGTAGCAAGGCGAATCCAGCATAAGTCATTCTCAGAGTTTACAAGTGAGCATGAAGTTGCTTCTTATTGCAACACTGCTAAATAAACTATAATCCCAATGTAGGCCTCTGTCTCTCTCCAAAAGCATACACAGTAATCATGTGACATAAGCACAATAATTTGGTAGGGTATTGGGGTGCCATTACAACTGCCCCAAGTCCTCCACAAGCCCGAACCCCTCGTCCCTGCACCAGTCCTTCAGCCGAGACTTGAAATGAGTGATCTGTAAAAGCCTATCCTCTCCTCTGAACCACCTAGCAGGACTTCAGAAAAAAGATACTAATGATCCTGATAATTTAAGCCTCCCACTCAGCTAGATAAAACTGGCCTTCATCTCCACTAAGGTTCTACCAGTCAATGGTCTACCACCACTTTCTTAGGGAAATGGTGGTAACTCAAGCTTTCTCACATAGTAATGCCATGACTGGTTCAATAACCTAGGTACAATTCTTATGGTACAGCTGGCATTACCAGCCCCTCTTTAATATCTCATACAATTGCATTTTTTGCCAGAAAAGTCCATTATGTAGTGTACCTGTAGGAAGTCAGGTGCCTCCACCACCAACTGGAAGTAGGGTTGCCACCTTTGGATGAGATGAAAACCGAATACTAAACCACACCCCCAAACTCCACCCCCTAACTCCACCCCTTTTATGACTTATGAGGGCATCGCTTGGACTCTGATTTGCTTGATTTATTCAGAATTGCTGCTGATATTGCATTGTGTACAACTTCTTTAAAGTACATCATGATTATTACTTTTGGTTTGTTTGATTTAGATTTAAATATTTTAAATTTCAGTGTGTTAACATTTGGTGGGGTTAGAGATGGGGTTCAGGGGACTTTCCATCCTGTGTACACAGCTTAGCTGACAAATCGAGTGACTACAAGGACACCTCTGACAACTGGTTATTTTGGAACAGGCGGCCTTTTCTGGTAAAACTCTTTCAATAAATAAATAAACTACACCAGTAATGGTGGACGAGCTGTAATTACAAATATCATCTGCCATTTTAAGATGTACTCCTGTCCTTCCCATTGCTCCAACTCTAAAGCTATTTGTAATGTCACAGAAGTTTTTAAAAGTGGTAAGAACTACTCTATGCTGTTAAATACGCTATTTTATTTTCATATCAGTCATACATATCAGATAGCATGATATGTGATATGTAGCATGGAGGCAGTATAGTGCAGTGGTTTAAGGTTCTGAGCTGCAATTCTGGAGAGCAGGGTTTGAATCCCACAGCCCAGACTTGCATACTGTGTGACCTGGCACAAATTATTGCACTCCCTTGTGCTCCCAGGTTGCACTTGTAAACAAGCTTCAGCTTAGTGTCTCTCTCTGGTAAAAAAAAAATAATAATGTTTGATAAATTATCTAAATTTGCAGTACCATCAAATCTAGATTGTGTTCCTTTCTCCTCACCAGCTACTGCTCTCTCTCCTTTTCTCATTTCCGTGGCTTAGCATTAGCTACACTATTCTGTGCTATTCATCTGATATGCCTGGAATGGTCTTCCTGGAATATCCAGGTAGTATGAAAATTGACAGCAATAACTACTGAGGAGAGAGAGAGGTGTAGTACTGCTAGAAATGAAATAAAATATTAGATTATTAATTTAACAAATGGGGTAACAAATATTAAAATATAGGACAGACCCTAAAAGAAAAAATGGTGAGCATTTAAAGGTATAAAAATATTCCTTATCACAGCAGTCAAAGACCATACTCACAATGCAGCCTAGAAAGGATTAGGTTGATTTGCTGCTAATGGTCTTAATAGCCTTACTTTACACCTTTCAGATTTACTGGTATACAAACAAAGGTTTACATGACATCAGAATTTGTTTGTAATATGAACATACAAGTAAAATGGTGAAGGATTTAACAGAATCTGTTTTACAAGTATGTTTGCATTCAAAATGACTGAAAAAGTACTACCTCTGAATAAAACTGGATTAGCAGGTAAAGTTTCTGAAACACATTGTACAGTCCACACTGGACAAGGCTACCCTAATGTGGTGCCTGTCTGAATGTCTAAGGGTTTCAGAAAAATGAAGGTGTTAATTAAGGTGGTATTATTTACCCTTCCCATGAATAATCTTCCAATTTGCTGGCATGAAGTTAGAGGTGACAACTGAGCAGATAGGGACACATTTGGCTCTTAAGTGCCCTGCACTTGAAGGCACTTCCTGATTAGCATACACTGCAAGCAAGCAAGCACACTGAAATGTCAGACACTTGCTTACAATCAGATGAGAAGAAATGAAACATTTGATGGGGAATCTCACAGGTGCTGCTTGACCACCATAAAAACCAAATTTGCAATGGTGAAAACAGGAGGACCGAATCTGGACCTAGAAAACCGAATCATTCGGTCAAAAACCGAGTAGGTGGTAACCTTAACTGGAAGCAATGAAATTGTCTACTGTACCAGTGGAGACAGGGGACAGAAAGAGAGTACATGCCTTCAAGGTATGCCTTGACAACTTTTTGTTTACCGGCAGAATCATAGGGCAACCGGAGAGTAGGGTGAATAGGGAATTCCTAAAATGTGTTTTGTTTGTCATGCTATTTTTTTGTTTCGCTTATAAGGCAGGGGATGTGTGTGTGTGTGGGGGACTGGTGGAGCAAGACTTTGTTTTGACCTTTATGTTATTATGCTACATATAATACTATGTGCTGATTTAGTCATTTGGTCATATTGTCTTCCATGTTTTGTTCTTTGCCTCAATAACTGACATTTCTGATCTCTGTCACATAATACAGTATAAGAATCCATTCTATACTGATATTTATTGCTATTCATGTCTTAAATGTGAACTTTGTCTGTGAAGTTTTATTGCATTATCATTCATTAGTTAACTATTGTCAGAAAAAAAAAAACTTGACATACATTAGGGAAGTGTAACTGCTGTGTGGTCCACCATAAATTAATGTGTGATAAACGTACCTTTCTAATCAGTAATTATTATTTATTTGTGTATGAGATCAGTGTATCATCCCAATAAATATTTGTTAATTTGACAATGCCATATTTATGACAGTATGAGTCTATGTGGTCTTTGGCAGGCTAGTGGTGTACCGATATCCCAAAGGTATCTATACAGTAATTGTAAACAAAGTTGTTTGACAGTTGCTATAAACAAACTTTATATATCTAATCTAAAATCTTACATTTTTATTACATTAGAGTTTTATACCATAGTGCAGTCTGACAGATTGTCAAGAGTTGTACAGATCCTGCAAGCTTAGTACTGAATCATCAAAGACAGCTTTTTCTTACTCAGAATGAATTGCAGTGTTTTACTTTTTACCTGTTCTAAAGAAAATTTAATTTACTAAAAATATTTAAAACATCTTATTTTTCCAATATTCCATAAACTACCTCAATTTATCTACGCTGACATTAACATGATATAAAAAAACATATAACAGATGGAGGCAAACCCAAGTCAGTCCTCCCATTACTCAGCAGCATGTCAAGTAATCACATTGCTTGTGAGGAATGCTTCGAGTTAAATCTTTAATGTATCCAGCAGTTTAGCAGACACCACACACCCACACAATGTATTTAAGATCTTCACCACCCTATTAGTGAATAAGTGCTTTTAAAAATACAATTTGAAACCTATTAATCCCAGCTTGTATTCATGCCCTCAGTGTGATTATTTCCCACTAAGTCCCTAAATCACTAGAGTCAATATGACCCACCCAATTTAGTACCTCATACATCAATATCATGTCCCCTTCAAGCCTTATATTCCAGTGTGTATATATATCTGGTTCAACCACAGTTTCTTAGTACATTTGATTTTGCATGCCTACAACCATCTTGGTCACCCTTCTTTTAACTCTCTCCACATCCTCCATGTCCTTCCTAGGCAAAGTGACCAATCCTGCATAGAATTCTCTATAAAGGTAGTTTAACATACTGCATGTTACATAGAAACATAGAAACATAGACTTTGACGGCAGATAAGGACCGCTTGGCCCATCTAGTCTGCCCATTTCCCTACCTACAGGATAGGCCGTAGATCCTAGTTAACCAACAGCCTATTTCTTCCTACTCCCCACAAGAATTGCCTCATGTCTGTCTCATGCATTCCTGACCTCTCCCACAGTTTTAGACCCCACAACCTCCTCAGGAAGGCTGTTCCATGCATCCACTACCCTCTCTGTGAAATAATACTTCCTCACATTGCCCCTGAACCGCCCTCCTTCTATCTTTAAATTGTGTCCCCTTGTTCTTGCAAGTCTCTTTTTCTGAAAGATGCTACCCTCTTGGACTTTGTTGATTCCACTAGGTACTTAAAAGTTTCTATCATGTCCCCCTCTCCCTTCTTTCCTCAAGGGTATACATATTAAGCTCCTTTAGTCTCTCCTCATACGGCTTCTCTTGCAGACCCTGCACCATTTTAGTTGCCTCCTCTGACTACCTCTATCCTGTCTATGTCCTTGCGGAGATGGGATCTCCAGAACTGGACACAGTACTCCAGATGGGGTCTCACCAACTGTCTGCACAGAGGGATAACAACTTCCTGTTTTCTGCTGCTGATGCCTCCCTATACATCCCAGTATACCCCAGTCCTCCTACTGCCTTCTCACATTGCTTACTAACCTTAAGGTCATCTGATATGATTACCCCAGGTCCTTTCCTTTTGTTGTTGTTACTACCTCCCACCCATTGTGTATTCTTCCCTGGGTTCTTGTTTCCCAGGTGCTTTATTTTGCACTTCTTTGCATTGAATCCTAGCTGCCATACTCTGACCATTCCTCCAACCTTGCCAAGTCCCTTTTCATCCTTTCCACGCCTCCTCATATCAACCCTGTTGCAGATCTTTGTGTCATCTGCAAAAGGCATACTTTTCCTTCCAGTCCCTCTGCAATGTCACTGATGAAGACATTAAAAGGACTGGACCAATACTGAACCCTGAGGTACCCCACTAGTAACCTCTCTTTCTTCAAGTGGACTCCATTTACAATTACCTTCTGTGTCCTGTTGTGCAGCCAATGTTTTACCAGGCTACCACCCTGGGACCCACTCCCAGGCTGGTTAATTTGACTATTAATCTTTGTGTGGGACTGTGTCAAATGCCTTGCTAAAGTCTAGGTAGGCCATGGCCACAGCCCTCCCTGGTCTACTACTTTGGTCACCCAGTCAAAGAAATCTATTAGATTCTTTGACATGACCTTCCCGCTGTGAACCCATGCTGCCTTGGGTCCTGTGCTCCACTGGCCTCTAGGTACTCAACTATTCTTTCCTTCAGAAGTGACTCCATCACTTTCCCTACCACAGAGGTCAGACTGACAGGTCTGTAGTTTCCTGCCTCTGTCTTGGTCCCACTTTTGTGAAGGAGATCACATCCGCCTTCCTCCAGTCCTCAGGTACCACTCCATCCTCCCATGATTTATTAAAAGAGTAGCCAGTGGTTTCACTAGTTCCTCCTTAATTCTTTTAGAATTCTGGGTGAATTCCATCAGGACCCATTGCTTTGTCCACCTTCAGTTTTAGGAGTTCTTGCAGAACCCTTTCTTCTGTGAAAGGACTGGGATCGACCCCCCTATCAAGAGTGCTTCTATTAATTGGATTAGGCACTTCCCCCTCCTCTTTTGTGAATACTGAGCAGAAATATTCAGTTCAGTATCCCTGCTTTTTCACTGTCCCCCTCTGCCCACCCACCGTTCGTTCTATTCAGCCTCACTATCCCTCCCTTTGTCTTTCTACGCTCGCTGATGTACCTATAAAAGGTTTTATCCCCCTTCTTAACTGAGTTGGCTATCTTTCCTCAGTTTGGGCCTTTGCTATTCTGACTTCCTCCCTGCTTCCTTCTGCCTTAACTGGTACAGCTCTCTGTCCTGCTCCTTCTGTGTTTCCTTATACTCCGGAATGCTATCTTTTCCTCCTGACTTCACAGCCACCTCTTTTGAGAACCATAGTGGCTTTTCTTTCATTTTGATTTGTTTATTTGCTTCACACAAAGGTTTGTTGCCTCTGTGATGGCAGTTTTGATGATTCCCCATTGTTGCTCCACCCCTCCTTCTAGCCTGTTTCCTAGTGCTTTTCTGAGGCACTCTTCCATCTTGCCAAAGTCAGCTCTCCTAAAGTCCAGTAGCCTCACTTTTGTATGGCTTGACTCTGTAGCTGAGTTTAACATGAACCACACTGTTTGATGGTCACTTGTCCCCAGATGGCAACCCACTTCTAGATCTGAGATCCTCTCCTGCCCCGTTTGAAGTCAGGTCTAAGATTGCTCCCTCACTGCGTGGGTTCTGAAACTAGCTGTCTAATGCCTGCCACTGTGGGCATCAAGAATGGCCCTGCTCTTGGATGTGGCTGCAGCAAATGTGCTCCAGTTAACATCTGGCATATTCAGGTCTCCCATCAATAGTATCTCCCCTTTCTCTGCCATTCTAAGAATGCCTTCTATCATATCCTTGTCCATTCCCTCCCCCTGACATGGGGGTCTGTACACAACCCCTGTGTGGATTGTGGTGCCCTTTACAGTCTCCAAGGTGACCCACAGTGCCTCCTATCCTCCCTGTTTACTCTTTTGTTCAGTTGCTTTTATCCCTTCCTTTACATAGAGAGCTACTCCTCCTCTTCTCCCTGCCTGTCTCTTCTGAGTTATGTACCCTGGTATGTTAACATCCCAGTCATGGTTCTCTGTGTACCATGTTTCTGTGACTGCTACAATATCCAGGCATCCCTCTTCCATCAAGGCCACCAGCTCAGGGAGCTTGTTGCCCAGACTACGGGCATTGGTACTCATTACCCTCCATTTCCTGATGGCCTTACTCCCTTTTGCCCCATCCCTGTCCTTCTTGCCTTTGTCACTTTCTCCATTTACCCCTGCCCTTCTCCCTATCTACACCTCTATGTTGGTGTTTGCCGCACTTACTACCATGATTATTTGGGGGGGCTAGGATTTCCCTGCTCCTTTCCAGTGCCTCCCCCCTTGGCTAGTTTAAAACTTGCCAATGAAGCATTTAAACCTATCACCTAGGATCCTGGTTCCCCTTCCGGACAGATGCAGCCCATCATGCCAGTATAGGCTTGCATCACTCCAGGTGGACCCCCAGGCCCCAATGAAGCCAAATCCCTGAGTTCCACACCAGTTTTTCAACCACTGATTGAATCCCATGGTGCGGAACACCCTAGCCTCTCCTATGCCATAGATGGGCAGCACCTCCGAGAAGGTTACTGTGTGTGCTATTTGACTAAGGCCCCTCCCCAATTCCACAAACTCTTCCTGCACTTCTCTAATCCCTTTCTTAGCCAGGTCATTTGCCCCTAGGTGGACAATGACATCCAGCTCCCTTCCCTGTACAGCTGCTCCGGCAATCCTGAGGATTCACTCCCTGTCCCTCCAAGCCATGGCGCCAGGCAGGCACCTTACCTCCCTCTCCCCTTCCTCCCCCAGTTCTACCTTCCTAACAATGGAGTCCCCCACCAGGAGTTGTTTTCTTCCCCTGCAGGGTCCCCTGCCACCCTCCTGTGGGTCTCCTTTGTGGAGGTTCCCAGCATCATCCTTGGTCTCCACTGCTCTATACTACACTGTTCTATAGAAAGGAAAGGGAAAGGGGAAATTGTTTACTTAAGAAAGTCACACTAAGCCAAAGCTTGCTCCCAGTGTAACCTGGGAGCACAAGGAAGTTACTTGATTTGCTCAGGATCACACAGTATGCAACTGGGGGCTGTGGGATTCAAACCCAGGTCTCCAGGTTTGCAGCTCAGTGCCGTATGGGAGAGTTACTGCTCTATTCCTAGTTTCAACCCCTTATTGGTGTTTCCCAACACTGTACTAGCTCTTCTACAAGCTTTTGAAGTTTGTTTGAACTCTTTAAATCAGTTGCAATAATTATACTCGGGTCTTTTTCCTCATTAACTGTGTCTAAGTCACGGTTATTGTGATCTTTGTTAAGGCCTTCTGTACCTCGCCCCTACTTTAGCCAGCTTCATACTGTCTGTAAACTTTGATAGCCAGTTTCATAAACCATTCTCTATAGTGCCAGTATAAACAATAGAAAGAGTTGGACCAAGCACTGAACCCCTGCAGGACTCCACTATCCACCTCATCCTAAGCTGATTAATGTCCTGTCACATCCATTCTTTTGCTCCTCCCAATTAGTCAGCTTTTACTCTGTCCTGTAACATTACTGTCCATCCCAATGCCCTTAAGTCTGTCTATTAATTTATTACATAGTACTCTACTGAATGCCTGGCCTAAATCCAGATAACTTATGTCAACTGGTCTAACCCCATCTACTGCAGTTGTGACCTTGTAAAATGCTATTAGATTGATCTGATATGATCTCCCACTTTGGAAACTGTACTGAGTGTTTTATATGCTGTAGAAGATTTTCTACAATGTAATAATTTTTAAGCTCATTGAAGATTCCTTCAACAATCTTGCATATAGCAGAGGTAAGGCTCACCAGTTTATTACTCCTTGGATATTACCTTCTGTGGCCCTGATATAAGGCTGTCACACCTGTATTCTTAGAGGCATCTGCTACAAATAGAATAATAGATAGGTTCCTGTGCATTACAAGGTAGTAATTCCATCTAAAGGTTCTGGGGACATTGGGAACCTCGAGAGCGAAGCTCGAGAGGTTCCATGTCCCCAGAACCTCAAGATGGAATTACTACCTTGTAATGCACAGGAACATATTTTTTATTTTTTTTAATATATGGATGCGATTTTCTGATTTTTGTTCTTTTCTCTCAGGCAGTTGGTTGCTACAGCGAACAAGTCTCTCAAGTCCTGGCCACGCGCCACACTGTCTCACTGCTCGGTGTTTTTTTTTCGTTTGTTTGTTTTACTATGGACAGCCTACCTTTTCCATGTCTTGGGAACGCAGGATCAACTGGACATCTTTATTTTTCACCTTTTTAAAACAACAAAGCTCAAAAATGTTCGAGTTCAGAAACACTCTCGGTAAGCGAGACAGTGGCCGCCATGTTTTTGAACTGTTCTGCCGCCCTAACAGGAAAAGCGGCCAATTGGAATGCGTTTTGAAAGGCGTTGGGAGTTAGATTAGCGCATGCGCTGTTGTGTTTTGGTGATAAGACTATTGTTCAGGTCCCGAACGATAGTACTATGGCACCTGAACGATGGTATTATCACTCCTGAAGTGTAGTATTATCACTTTGGGAGTGATACTATTATGGATAATTTTTTGTATGCATTTCTGTTATATTATTTTCAATATCCATATATTAAAGTATAATTCCTGATAAATTAGAAAAAAAATAGGTCTAGTCACTACTTCTTTCATTCTCTCAAGATCCTATAATGTGCAGGTATCTGATATGTCCCAGGATATTTACTGACATTATTTAATTTTATCCTATCTCTTATTTGTTTTTCTATGAATTCTGGCTTCAGATAATTGCCTCATTGTTAATCTCAATAAATCGTTGTTAGTCCTGATCTGCTCTAACTCCTTCCTTGAGACAATAAAAATAATTATTGAACACTTCAGTTATCCATCCTGGTTCCTGAATTATGACCCTTTCTTCTCCTTAGGGGTCAAACACTTCCTTTCATTGGTTTCCTAGTTTCTACATAGTTCAAAAATTGTTTTTTATTCTCTGTCTAATTCATAGCAATACTTTGCTCCGTAGTATTTAGTCTTCCTCACTGCTGTTTTGCATTTGTCTTGAATAACTCTCAGCATCAACATTCCTGGTTCTACTGTATATGCCACTCTTTTCAGTCTGATTAGTCTTTTAACTGACTCATTCATCCATGTGAATTGTGCTTAACTCTCTTTAGTTGATTTCTGAGACACATGTTCAGCTTGTACTTTATTGTGTGTGTTTTTATACCTGGTCCTTTGCCATTCATCATCCTATGCCTGTAATACTGTTGTTCAATCCACCTTACCAAGTAATTTTCTCATTCACGTATAGTTAGCTGTCATCCAGGTCAACATATTTATTCCTCCATTAACTCAATATGTTCTTTTCACAATACACTTGTAGCCATCACCATTTTCAAAAATTGTGCACCACTGGTCCAGACATCGGACTCACTGTCTTTTTCTCTTTTTGTTTTGCTTGTTTCCATATGGTATCATAATTTTTCAGACACACAAGTCCCTGCAGTGGCCTGCAGATGTCACTATTCAGCATTTATACTGCACATGCTTCACCCTTGAGCATGGTCTGGGAATAGCAGTTCAGAGGTAAAGCAAGAAATAGGTGCACTTGGCACTAAATAGTCCAATACACAGTTTGCAACACTTTGGAGTACCAAGGGGGGTGATGTGGTGTCTTTTGCAAACACTTTGTGCCATTCCCATCTGAATACTAATGATTCTGCAGGAAGGTGACACAACTTCAACTGAGGAGACACACATACTATATCTCTCAACTTTTTAGGTTCCCGATTGAGGAGAGAGGCCCTTTGGAAACACTCTGTAACATTCTCAGTTTTTGAGAAGAGACCCTTGGGAACACTATGTCACATTCTCAGAGTAGGAGAGGCGTTCCTAGTAAATACTCTGTCACGTTCTCAGTTTACAAGTGGGGTCCTTGGAAACACTATTTCACATTCTTGTTTTAGGAGAGGTTGTGCTTGTAAACAATCTGCTGGGTCCAGTTTTAAAGCAACACAAGTTGCATTGCTCCAGAGCTGTGGCAAACTCTGGGTGAGCCAGGGACCCTGTGCCTGATTTTACAAAAGTCAGGGTTCCACCACAAGCTGACGGCTGTGCCAAACAGTTAGCGCACAGGCTGGAATTTGCTGCAGGGATCCATCCCCCCCCACCCAGCACAACACTAGAGGGGCCAGAATGGGTGGTGGTGGTGACTGTGTTGGACAAGAGGGGGTGGGAGCAGAAGTGGCATGGGAAGTAGCAAAGGGGGAGTCGGGGACACAGCTAGGCATTAATGGGAGTGCTGTGGGACCCAGAGGGGTGCATTAATTTTATCTGCTTATTGTACCATACCTGTGAATTATACTGTATGGGAGGGGGTCCAAGGGCAGAATATACAGCTGCCAGGGTTGTGCGCTCCTGGTGCCATGTCACATTCTGTCCCTGAACCTCTCCTACACTATAAATAATAGGTACAGTAAAATACACAAATACATACAAATGCAAACACAACCCACCAGGTGCCACTGCACTCCCAGTAATGCCCAGCTATCTCCCTGACTCCCCCATACCACATCCCATGCCCCTTCTGCCCCCAGCAGCTCATTATCAGACCCTGTCCCACTGGCACAAGCAACTTAGACCACCTTCTGGCTGGTCTAAGTGATACCCTTGCCTGTGTACATGAGGGGAGGGGGCTTGCAAAATCACAAGAAAAAGGGATGCTGCAGCCTCACAGTGGGGCCAGCCCCCTTGCAACCTGGCACACCAGATTGTTTGGCGCAACCTTGGTGCCAGGAGCATTGGCACAGATGTGTCAGGATTTAATGCAGGTTGCATTAGAAAATCACGATTGACACAAGTTGTGATGCAAGTCACCCTTTGCATTAAAATGTTTTGATGCAATTCCCTTGCGTCATTCTAGCCCTTTTGAAAATCAGGCCCTCTGTCACATTGTCAGTTTAGGAGAGGGGTCCATTGAAAACACTGTCAACTTCTCAGTTTAGGAGAGAGGGCTCTTCAAAACATTATGTGACAGTCTCAATTTACAAGAGGGTACCCTTGTAAACACTCTGCCGCATTCTCAGTTTATCAGAGGGGGCCCTTGGAAACACTCTCTTACATTCTAAGTTTAGGAGAGGGACCCATGAAAACACTATGTGACATTCTCAGTTTAGGAGAGGTTGCCCTTGTAAACACTCTGTCATATTCTCAGTTTAGGAGAGGGGTCCCTTGGAACCACTATGTTGCATTCTCATTTTAGGACAGGGAGCCCTTGCGAACACTATGTGACTTCTCAGTTCTAGAGATGGGGCCCTTGGAAACAGTATGTGACAGTCTCAGTTTATGAAATACCTGGCAGCTAGCATGTCATCGCCTGCTGAAATAAAACTGAGAGAAATGTAGGTATAGTATAAAAATAGTTACATATTTAAATAAGACAAAAGTATTCTGTCAATGGATGGAAAAAATAAAGCCAGGAAAAGGGGTTCTTGTCCTTTTCCTCCTCCTGGGAATCTTCACTGGAGACCTTGGGGTGGTGGGAGCGTACCCCTTCTTCACCAGCACCATCCTTCTAAGAGAACCAGCACAGTGCAAAACCAAAAAGAACACAGATGACAGTCATGATGTGGCTGCACTTGCAAGCCTGCAGCTGTATACAGCTAGCACCCAATGCTCCCCACCATGCACATACCTTTGATGGCTCCTCCAAGGCCCACAACTCCCAGGCATCATCTTTAGTGTTTGGCATCCCAGCTGCCAACCCTCCAGAACAGGAAGTCCAGGATGAAGAGTGGCTGCGGCCATTGGTACCTCCAAGTCACCACCACAGAGATTGCCCTATTGGGTTGGCCCTCCTCTTTAGGAAGATCTGTCTTGGACATCCACGGACATTCTGTAGAGACATAAAGATGGAGACATAGGAGACCATGCACACATACACAGACAGGTAAAGCATGCACCATCAACTCATTAAAAGTGTGTACTGTACTAACCTATGCAGGCTTGGTCACCTGACAGATGAACTCCCTCCAGAGAATCATGATATGTGGAGATGGACACCCTTCACAACTTTTGGGGGTATACACAAAGCCTTTCCACAATCAGCGCCAGCAGACTACACACTTGCATAGCCATTTTGATGCAAAGCACTGGATTGAACCAGGATAGTATGCAGAATGTCAAAGGTCATGCAGGTGAGATGTTCTGTGGAATTCATATTGCAAGAGTGACATTTAAGAGAAATAGTTTATCAAAGTTAAACACAAGCATCCAACAGAGTATCACAATAGAGGAGCAGTTCAATGCCTTTACCTCTACTGCAGCAACTGTACAAATGTTCTCACTTGTCCCAACATCTCTCCTCCCAGAATACAATAGGTGGAACTGGACTCAGCATTAGCAATCATCAGGTACTACAGTATATCAGTGGACATGGTGATGTATGATTGCGTAGTGTGCAAATGTGGGAAAATACTTCCGCATCACAATCAGAGTTTCATAACCCCTTGGGCTGGATTCAGAGATTAAACTTGACCTTGTGAATGTGAAGCAGATTGCTCTGTGTTCATATAGTACCTTTAGCGGCTGTACACTGCCCCACATGTCCCATTTAATTAGAAATGTAGATGCCATATGGATAGAATTTCAGAGTTTAAATGAGTTTAAACTGATGACAGAGCATTCATAGCAGGAATTAGTAAACTACAGTAACTGCATTTTCTGACAAGACCCCAACACCACAAACAAGATTAGTAGAACTGAAATCACACCTCGGGATGCTCCCATGCAGTATTGCATTTTTCAACAAGACTCCACCCCCACACACAGGATTAGCAAACCTGAAATCACACCTCGAGATGCTGCCCTGCTAAATGTTAAAACTTGGCACCACAACACAATCTGGATTACTACTCCACTGCTCTTCTGAATTTTAAAAATGTTTATCAAAGAATAGCATACCGGCCAAGTTTCACTAATTTCAGGGAGTCTTCCTGATATTTCAATTATTTTGATATGCCTCTGCTTTTTATAGCACCAGTCCATGTCACTAAAACCATCAGAATTTAAAAAAAAGTTCCCCTTTTCTTTAAATAATAATAATAACTTTATGTGATAAAGCGCCTTTCATAATATCAAGGCGCTTTACAGATACATACAAAATTCAGTAAATTCAATAAATATAGATAAAATCACAGAAAATCAGGAAAAGCTTTGCTCCATAAAAACATCTTCAGTGCCTGCTTAAAGCTTCCCACTGTCTTGCACTCCCATAGCTGACATGGCAGAGAATTCCAGAGGGTTGGGGCAACAAACACAAAAGCATGAGCCCCGGATGAATTTAAACTAACCCTCAGAATCTCCAGCAACCCATCGTCAGGTGAGCAGAGCTGTTGCACAGGGGTGTAAAGAATCAGAAGCTCTTTCAAGTAGTCAGGACCAAGTCTGGGTAGGGCTCTAACACATGCTCTAGCCAGGGCTGGTCTAAGTGTATTTAGAAATATCCCTCAGGGAGACTTTAGCACTTTGTGACAATGTGCCACAGTCCCCCCTCCCAAGCCCTAACCCCCCCATTAATATAAGTAACACCCCCTGGTGGTCTAGTGGAACCCCTCCCAGATCCCCAATGTCACCAGTATATGTAATGTATAGAAATCATCTTTGCTGGTAGTTTAGCCAACCCTCCTCCCAATTGATGTATAGAAACCCTCTTCCTTGGTGGTCTAGTGGACCCCCACCCAGGCAGACAGTGCCCCACCATCTTACTTCCCCACCCCAAAACTGAGCCAGCGAGTGACACGGCCCACCACTCACCACCATGGCCAGCCACCAACTGAGGTCTCAGTGAGCATTGTTATGTATTCATTACACATTCATTTGATTGACAGCTCACTGTCAATCAATGAGTGAGTAATGAATACATTACAGTGCTCATTGAGAGCTCAGTCTGCAGCTGGGTGTGGTGGTGAATGGTGGGCTGTGCCAGTCACTGGCTCAGTTTCAGGATGCTGGAGTGGGGTCGTGGGACACTGTCTGCTATATGGGAGGCGTTGGGGGGTCCACTAGACCACCAGGGAGGAGGGTTTCTATACATGACATATATGGGAGACATCGGGGATCTAGGAGGGGGGTCCGCTAGACCACCAGGGAGGTGTTGTGCTATGTTACCTATATTAATGGGGGATTGGGGCTTGGGGGGTGCTGGTAGCCAAAAGGCATGTGCTAGAGTGGCGGACAGCTTGTGGCATACCCTCCAGATGTGATGCCTGTTTGGAGCATGGCCAAGGTAGCCACGAGCTCAGGAATTTTGCTGTGGGGACCCTGCCCAATAGAGAATCAGGTGTAGCATCCTGGCATTGATGCACAGTGCCTTTTGCCACAACTTGAAGCAATCTAAGTGCCCCTTGAGAATTGAGCCCCAGGTGCTTACCTATAATAAATAGAATGGATGTGTCTGTAATTACTTTTTTACATTTTATAATACAATATTTGATTGTGCACTGACTGTATTTTCTGTTCTTTGATGCTGATTATTCTAGAAAATTGGACATATTTCTGGCTGGACTTTTTCTGTCAGTCTGCAGGCCTCTTCAGAATGATTCCTAAAACCTTTGCTTTCCCTACCCCCACAGACAAAATTAGCAAACCTGAATTCACACCTCTGAATGTTGCCTTGCTAGATGTTGGAATATCATATCAACAACCGTATCTATTCAGTGGTTCCTCAGACTCTTTGACACCCATCCCCACAGCTGCAATTTGCAAACCTGAGAGCATGCCTTAGGGTGCTGCAAGGCCAGGTGTTTGGCTAGAGCAGGTGTTACATACTGATGCAGCATAGATGTGAGAACAAAAAAGAGCAAACCACTTACTGCTGGAAAAACAAAGTTCAGTTTTCTTATCATTATCTTTACATTACAGTGGTACAACCATAGGCATGAACAATGCATGGCATCATTTTTTCCATGTGATAAATATATTCAATAGATCATTAGAGACAGGGGAGGTCCCGAAAGACTGGAGGAGGGCTAATGTGCTCCCTCTCCACAAGAGTGGAAGCAGAGAAGATTCAAGCAAGTGCAGATCAGTCAGCCTGACCTTGGTGGGGGAAAAATTAGTACAGTCATTACTAAAAGAAAGGATTATATTATTCCTTGAATCTAGCAGTGCACAGCATCCAAGACAGCATGGATGCACAATGAGAATGTCTTGTCAAACAAATATAATAGATTTCTTTGACTGGATCATCAGGGATGTAGATCAGGGAGGGGCAGTGGATGTGGCCTATATAGATTTCATCAAGGTCTTTGACAACGACCCACATAGAAGGTTGGAAAAGAAGCAAGACAGCCTGGAGATGGGCCCCAAGGTGGTAAACTGGGTCAGAAATTGGTTGAGTGGCAGGACACAGAGGGTGCTGGTAAATGGTGTTCAATCTGAGCAGAGGGAGGTGACCATTTGGGTGCCACATGGGTTGGTACTGGTGTCAGTTCTCATCAATGTCCTAATAAGTGACATTGCTGAAGGGCTGGAAGGGAAGGTATGTCTATTTACAGATGACACTAAGATATGTAACAGGGCAAACACTTCAGAGTGGGTGGAGAAAATGGGAAAGGACCTAAGAATATTGGAAGAGTGGTCAAGAGTGTGGCGGCTTACATTCAATGCAAAGAAGTGCAGAATAATGCAATTGGGGCACATAAATCCAAGGGAGGAGTACAAGATGGGGGGGTGTAGGAGGTATTGGCAGCCACTAAGCAAGAACTGGACCTGGGGAAAATCATATCTGATGACCTTAATGTGACCAAACAATGTGAGAAGGCTGTGGGTAAAGCCAATGGGGTGCTGGGGTACATAGGGAGAGGTGTCACCAGCAGAAAAAAGGAGGTGATTATGCCACTGTACAGATCACTGGTGAGTCCTCAGCTGAAGTACTGTGTCAGGTTCTGGAGACCACATCTCCAGAAAGACATAGATAAAGCAGAGGTGGTCCAGAGGAGGGCTACTAGATGATGCAGGGTCTGCATGAGAAGCCCAATGAGGAGAGGCTGAGGGAACTCAATATGTACTCCCAGGAGGAGAAGACAGAGGGGGGGAATATGATTGAAATGTTCAAGCACCTCAGTGGTATAAACAAAGTACAAGAGGGTAGCATCTTTCAGAAAAGAAGATGCACAAGAACAAGGGGCCATGAGATGAAGCTAAAGAGGGTAGGCTCAGGGCAACGCGAGGAAGTACTTTTTCACAGAAAGAGTAGTGGATGCTTGGAACAGCCTCCTGAGAGAGGTGGTGGGGGCAAAATAGTTAAGGAATTCAAGAATGCATGGGATAGACATAAGGGTACCCTGGCTATAGGGAAGAAAGGATAAGCAACGGATCAACTAAGGTGCTTGGTTTTTGCAATGGATAGACAAACTGGGCAGATTAGGTTGGCTACACAGTCCTTATCTGCCATCAACTTCTATGTTTCTATGTTTTTATGTTACTGTCTTCAACTGTCAGCACTCTTCTCCAAAAGCGTCTTATGATGCATATTAGTTGAGCACAAGAAAATACAAAATCACATATGCCCTCACAATGCAAAGCATCATGGGCTGCATATGCAAATCACCACAGAATGTTATGCTGGTCCAACTTTAAGCAAAATTGCATGGTGCCAAAAGGCCTCTCACACAGTTAGTTGAGCACAGTTCATTAGCTTAACAGGCCTCTGAATGCAGTGCTTCATTTGATGCCATATCATCTCTGCTTGTTTCAGGTATGGTGATTTCAGTGACGTCTAGACCCAATTCACTTCCTGGTCCTTTCTGAAAACACCAGATGCTGCATGCTTTGGGTCATTATCTTTACAAGAGAAAGAACACATGTATAACTACCCACATAGAACACTGGGCTGTATTATCCCAACCATGAACACAGAGAAACTATAACTGCAAACTGCTCAGTCTCAAACCTTGGAAAACCAATGCTCATCTGCAAAAACTCACTCTATGAAGGGCACCAGTGTATAGGACACTGTCTTCACTCTGAAGAAATCACCCTTCCTGATGCCACTGAATAGCAGTATTGGCCCTGGCCTGGCATGAGATAGCACCCCAGACATGTATTTTCAGGGTGTGTTTGGGCTGTCATTTCAGTACAAGAAATCCTTTTATTTCTGGAAATCTATGGGGCAAAACGACTGCATCACTATGATTGTCTCATGAGTAAAAAGAACATCCACAGCTGTTCATTCTCTTCCATCCACACCTTAGCCAGTTCTAGTTGCTTCAGTTTTATCTTACTCTTTTGAGGTACTGTACAATACATTACCTGCAGTATATAAGGTTCAGCACATAGATTCTTACTCAGTCAGTACATTAGTAAAAGATGGTCAAGTTACAGAAATGGCAGATTTTAAAATTATTTTTTTGGCGTACACTTCTCAGAAAAAAATTGACTATCTAGGTACTTGCAGTGGCAACAGCACTGTACTTGCTGTGATCTGGCATAACTGCATCCATTTTGGTGCTGCATTAATCTTACTGATAATTCAGATACTGAGTACCCCCATTCTGCCAGTTTTTGAAAGAGATCTGAAGCACTGCTGTCATCATCCTCCATTGTTAGCTGGTCCAAAATTTATTTATTTATTTCAATTCTAGGATTACAATTCCCTTGAGCCCAGGGCTCTTTTACAAAGGTTCCACGTCAAGACATAGGTATCACATGACAATAGACAAACTGTTACACAAATAAGGGTCACCTCACTGCAAAAAGACAATAAGTACCAATTTAATTAATGACACGCCTTCATGTTCCAAAAGGTTTCCATTACATAAATCATGAAAGTTTGACATTAATTGGTATCTAAGCTTTCTCAAGGCCAAAGAATCAGCCCCAGAACAGTTCACTTCTCTGTACTGTACTTAGCTTGCTCAAGGCCACAGAGGTAGCACCAGAACATTTCACTGCCTTGTAGTGCATCATGGCTCACTCAAGGCTGCAGAGGCAGCAATGGAATATTTCACTACCTTGTAGTGTAATGTGGTTTGCTCAATGCCACAAAGGCAGCCCCAGAACATTTCATTGCCTTGTAATGTACTGTGGCTTGCTCAAGTCCACAGAAGCAACCCCAGAACATTTCCCTGCCTTACAGTGTACTGTGGCTTGCACAATGCCACAGAAGAAGGCCTGGAACATCTCATTCTCTTGTAATGTACAGTGGCTTGCTCAATGCCATAGAGGCAGCACTGGAATATTTCACTACCTTGTAGTGTAATGTGGCTTGCACAAGGCCATAGAGGCAGACCCAGATCATTTCACTGCCTTGTAATGTACTGCAGCTTCCTTAAAGCCACAGGGGCAGCCCCAGAACACCTCACTGCCTTGAAGTGTACTGTGGCTTGCCCAATGCCATAGAATATTTCACTGCTTTGTAGCATACTGTGGCTTGCTCAAGGCTACAGATGCAGCTCTGGAATATTTCATTGCCTTGTAGTGTACTGTGGCTTGCTCAAGGCCACAGAGGCAGCCCCAGAACATTTCAAAAGACAAAAAACTTCAGTGCAGAAGCACTGAGCCAAGGGTTCCCCCAAAGGGCATAGGCAATAAAGCCAAGTTTCTACAAAATACAAACTCACACATACCCACGTAATGCAAAGCATTATGGTATGTATATGCAAATCACCATGACATTTTTGGCTGGTTCAGCTTTAAGCAAGAATGCATGGTGCCAAAGGGCCTCTCACACAAGTTGAAAAGGGTGCAAACAGAAACCACAGACATGTGTTTCATCTTACCCTGGACTCATCAGTGTGCCTCATCTGTATCACATGCCAGGGGAAATGAACCAGAGCCGTAAGCTGTTCTTACAGGTTTGGGTCATGGTGAGCCCAGAAAAAACAAAAGACAAGCTAAAAGACAAAAAACCTCAGTGCAGAAGCACTGAGGTGGGGTTACCCCAAAGGGCACTGGCAATAAAGCCAAGTTTCAAAGAAACACAAAATCACATATGCCCCCTTAATGCAAAGCATCATGGGGTGTACAGAATTCACAAATCATCATGACATTTTAGGCATCACACTGATGAGTCCAGAGTAGGATGAAACACATGTCTCGGTCTTCTGTTTGCACCCTTTGCAGATTGTGTGAGCGGCCCTTTGGCACCATGCATTCTTGCTTAAAGCTCAACCAACCTAAAATTTCATGGTGATTTGCATTATGGGGGTATGTGTGATTTTGTAATTCCCAGAACATTTCACTACCTTGTAGTGTTCTGTGACTTGCTCACAAATACCACCTAGTGACATTGTCTTCTTGTGTGGATGTTCTTTACATGGCCAAATGTGTTTATAGAGGGCAAAGAGAGAGAAATCATGATGCTGGCTGCTACAAGGGTGGACAAAACACCAGGGCTTGATGGGTTACTCCCAAAGATGCTGAGAGCTTGCTGAGGAATGGCAGACCCCTTGGCATTTTTGTTTACATGATCATTACAGACAGGAGTCATGCCTAACTGGAGAAGAGCTAATGTGGTACCTCTCCACAAGTGGGGGAGTAGGGAGAAGACTGGCAACTGCAGACAGGTTAGCCTTACTTTTGTCATGGGGAAAATAATGGAATCCTTAATTAATCAGGACCTAGTAGAATACCTGGAAAGTAATGGTCTCCCCAATGACAGACAGCATGGGTTCATAGCAGGCATGTCATGCCAGACAAACCTCAATAAATTTTTTGACTGGGAGACAAAATAATTGCATAAAGGCCATCCAGTGAACTTCCTCTACTTTGATTTTAGCAAAGCCTTTGACTTGGTGCCGCATAATCGCCTGTTGAAAAAGCTGGAGGGCCTAGGCACTGCCAAGTGCATAGTCAGGTGGGTGGGAAATTGGCTTAAGGACAGAAGACAGAGAGTGGTAGTCATTGGTGTGAGGTTAGATGAGGAAGTCACTAGTGGCATTCCCTAGGGCTCAGTTTTTGGCCAGTTCTGTTTAATATGTTCCTTAACAACATCAGCAAAGACATATAGGGTAAAATTGCCCTCTTAATGGATGACACTAAGTTAGGTGGTAGGGCTGACAATGCAGAGGCAGTTAGGGACTTACAGAAAGATCTGCAGAGGCTAGAAAGATGGTCCAATATCCGGCAGCTGAGGACGAATGTGAAAAAATGTAAGGTGATACATTTAAGAAACAGCAAGCCTAGGATGGAATATTGGCTGAATGAGGTCATGCTCAGTACCTCAAAAGAAGAACAGGACCTAGGGGTTATCACATGTGACACCCTTAGGCAATCAAGCCAATGCAACAAAGCTGACAGCAAGGCAATTAGAATACTGGGAGGTATAGGGAGGGGTGCTGACAGCAGAAACAAGGAGGTAATCCTCCCACTCTATAGATCCCTGTCGAGGCCTCACCTGGAGTACTGTGTCCAGTTTTGGAGTCATCACCTTAGAAAGGACAAGGACAGGCTGGAAGCCATGTAGAGAAGGGTGACCAAGGAGATTCAAGGCCTCCAGTGGCTCTCGTATGTGGAGCACCTGAAGGCACTAAACATGTAAGTGAGTGGCTCCTCCTCCTGTGAGGCCCCTGACATGCTCATTGATGGTGCTAGCTGTAATAATCTACTAACCATCACCAATGCATTTAACTCACATTTTTCGGACCTGTCCGCCTTCACCTCACTATTCTTCTCCACTGGTCATGATAGTCCTGTCCATGTCCCTCTGCCTCAAATGGCACCTCCCCTCCCCCCGTCCTACATTCTATTTCAAGGCTGTGACAGCAAAAGAGATGCAGAGATTGCTCTCTGGTCTCTCACCCTTTTCTAGTGTTGGCCTTGATGGTAAGGAACCAAAGCTTCTCCGCCTTGCTGCTGCCTACATTGCATCCCCTGTGGCCCATATCATCAACCTATCCTTAGCCTCTGGGGTCATCCCAGACCTGTGGAAGGTGGCACGGGTTGTCCCTGTGATCAAACAGGGCAACCCTAGGATCCTTGACAACTATCATCCGATTGCCATTTTATCTGCTATCAGTAAGCTTCTTGAGAAAGTTGTGGCGGGACGACTCATGGATTATATCCAGGCTCATGAGCTTCTGTCTCCCTCACAGCATGGCTTTCAAAAAGGGCACAGTACCACCTCTGCCCTGGTCTCTGTCACTTCTGGGATAAGGGCTGCTATGGACCAGGGCAGACTCTCTGGGCCATCTTTATTGATCTCTCTAAAGCCTTTGACCTCATTGACCATGCCTTACTATGCTCTCAACTTAGGTCTTTGGGCTTGTCCCCTCCGGTGCTCAGTTGGTTCTCCAACTACCTTCAGGGAAGGCAGCAACTTACCAAATATAGTAAGGTGCTCTCAGATGCCACAGGGGTCAGTCCTTGGGCCCCTGCTCTTTTCCATATTCATCAACAACCTTCCCTCCTCAGCTGTCTCCTGCAGGGCTATCCTGTATGCTGATGACCTAGTTATTCTCACTCATTCCAGGGATATTGGGATCATTAACCACCAACTGAGTGAGGGGTTCAGTAGTGTCCAATCCTGGATATCATCCCACAAGCTGGTCCTAAATCTTAAAAAGACTCGGGCCATGCTGTTCTGATCCCTGGCCAAGTTAAAGGCCTCCCCTGTTCCTATGTGCATCTCGGGTATTGATGATGCCCCCGTTCTCATCACCGATTCCATCAAATACCTTGGGGTGACACATGACCCTCAGCTCGATCTTGGTCACCACATCCAAAATGTGTGTCAAGCTGTTAACTGAAAATTGGGTCTGGCTTACAGGGCAAAGAATAACCTTACTCTGGCTGCTCACCTAGCACTGGCTAGAGGGGTGTTTCTGCCATCTCTCTGTTATGGGCTCCTTTTGTTTGCCCATACTTCCAAGGTCCGCCTCTCTAGGTGGACCGTAGCCTACAATAACATCTGCTGTTTTGCTCTTGCAGTCCCTATCATCTCACTCACCACTGTGATCTGTACAGTAAGCTCAAATGGCTGTCCCCGCCCAACTATATGAATTTTGTTATGGGCAGTTTCATGGGTAAGGCTCTGGGTACTGGCACGCCCCCTTGGATTGGCGGAGCTCCTTGTGCCTGCAGCCTCCCCTAAGGTCACTAGGCCCCGCTATCCTTAAGGTTCCTGCTACACATAACAAAATGGGGGACAGGGACTTTGCGTCATGTGCCCCTAGATTATGGAACTCCTTTCCTGTCTAGGTCCAGACCTCCCCTTCCCATGCGTGCCTACGCTCCTCCCTGTGGAACCACTTGAAGCTCTCATCAGTATGTGACTGTCTTAAACCTCCCTGATTAGTCTGGTCCTCTGCACGGTATTTCGAGCACATCATCCCATGTACCTTGCTCAGGTCCTGCTGTGGTCTGCCTGCCTGCCTGAGTGTTGCCCTGTGATAAATGTGTAAATTCTGTATATATCTTGCTGGTAACATTGTGTCAGTGACTCTGTACTTTATTACATTGACTGTGTCTACTGTTGTAACCTGAGATATCTTACTATGTATGTTATGCTTCTCCTGACTTCAGTGTATCTGCCCTACCTGCTTCAATTTGTACTCTGTGTGTTCTTTGATTTCCTGTACTCTCCCGGGTTGTACCTGAAAATAGGCATGTGTTTGTCTAGTGTACTTACCTGGTTAACAAAAGCTAAATAAATAAATAAATGTACTCACTGGAGACTAGGAGGGAGAGGGGATATGACTGAGATATTCAAATTTCTGATAGGCATAAATAACATGCCCTACTTTGAACTATTCAATAGGGGTCACCAGTACAACTACTAGAGGGTATGAATGAAAGCTGCGAGGAGAGAGCTTCAATAGGGAACTGCGGAAACATTATTTTACTGAACAAGTCATGGAGCCATGAAATAGCCTGCCTGATGAGGAGGTGGGAGCAAGGACAGTGGCAGCATTCAAGCTGGTGTGGGAGAGAGTGAGAGCACTCTTAGAGGCCACAGGAACAGGAAAGGGCAGAAATCAGTAGGATGGCTAGGTCCCTAGGCCAATAGAAGGACTCACAAACCCATGGACAGGCGTGATGGACCATTGGTCTCCTTCTGCCTTTATTTCCTATGATTCTGTGTTTTTAAGGCAGTTCTGTATATCCAGCAGTGGAGTCTCATTTTGCACATTTCATGTACAGCATTGCTATGTCCTGCATCCAGCTTCTTAGTAATAGTAGTATAAATGTGATGGCTTCTCAGTCTGCAAATCTCTTCCTCTGTGAGTGAATGCCACAAAAACGCACAGTATTTATACAGTAGAGAGATAGGTGCAGTAGATGTGGCCAGGAAGTGTGACAAATCACAAGCTGGGGATTAAGGAACCGACAAATTAGTTGTTAAAGGTCAGGGAAGCATGACATAACTATGACATCAGAAACAGTGTTACCTAATCAGCTGCAAACTGATGGCTATCATGGCATTGGGGAACAGTATATATTGGGGGATTTCTGGAGCTTGAAAAATGTACATCTGACTGAGAGGAAATACTCTGTATGATTGTACTGTATATTGGATTGAAGAGGACTACCAGATTCAGAAATGCAAACTTTAGGGGATACCAAATGTAGGTAGACCTGACAGGAAGAGAAAAGAGGTAATGCAAGTGAAGAGTAGCACATATGTGAGCGAGGGGAGCGGGGAGGGAATGTCACACTACCAAAAAACAAAGGATTTTCATAAAGAAGCTCAAGAAATACACAGTAAAACAATATTGTTTTGAATAGTAGGCATTCAAATAGCTCTCAACTGCAATGAATTTTATACAGTGCTACTAATGAGCATCATAATGTTAAGTAACATGATAGAAACTGTCCTTAACACTAGACTAATGTTAACCACAAAGTTTATTTTCTGAGGTGTGCCCCCAGTCCCATACCCCTCAATCCCCTGCCTCACAAATCAGGGACAAAAGACCAAAATCAGGGACACATTAAACATTGGTGATATTAATTCAGGAAGTTGGTAGAACAGGAGATTTTGTGTAAAATGCCTTTTTGAGCAAGAAGTCTGTAACTATAATATCTGGCATGATTTTGTGCTTAAAATTCCCACTCTTCAGCCACAGAGACACACATTTTTGGGGGGACATTCCTAAAATTGGAGACAGTTAAGAGGTATTCCCTGTCCTTTTTTCCAGATGGGTAATCTGCACCTCCATCAGACTCTGATAAGTGTACTTCACAGACAGGCAGGTAGGCAATATTCTATTTTAAGTATTTAGATTCTAACTGCATTTCCTGTTTGAAAACAGTGTGATACAATTGCCAGGAATAATGAACCATCGTTTTATAAAGAGTGTGAAGAAAACATCATGTCAGAGTCCCAGGAAGATGCAGCAGTATGGAGAGGGCAGCATTCAAGCATCAGGCCCATCCAGAGGACGGAGAAGGACCACAGCAGCTGGCTCTTCTAGAGGATATGGTAGCACACAAGCAGGTGTCCCATCTGGTGGACACAGAAGCACCAGAGCAGCTCGACCATCCACAGTACAAGACATCGCCCGACCAGCAAACTGATTCAGAGAACCAGGAATCAACATCGTAGCATGTGGAGGGTACATGAGGGGAAAGGGTAGCTACAGAGAACCAAATAACAGGGGCTGATGTGACAACAGCTACACACAGAACACAGAACTAAGAGGGAGAGAAAGAAAGAGCCAAATTTGAGCATTTTATGCAGAATAGTATAAAAGAATGAAGCAGGAATGCCAACAACTGAAGGAGACTGTGGAACATCTTAAGGTAGGGCAATTCCACCTGCAGGCAATAACTCAAGACCTGAAAAGGGGAATGAGGAACATGCAGCATCAAATGTCAATGCCATGGACATCAACACCACTGAAGAGGCACAGTACAGGTAGTTCTTTAGAAGACACTAAGGCCCAGATATTCAAAAGGGTTGTGCATGCTGCAACAGTGTTGTGCCATGCGCAACCCAATGTCCTTGGCATGATATTCAAAGGGAAAGTACACGGCACAAATCGATCACCAGAGCATCAGTAATGTATGTAGCGCAGGTAGTAAGTGCGTGCCATGCTACCTGCACAGCCCGATATTCAGCCTGGGATGTGTGAGCCATGCATGTGCAACCCTACCCGGCGCCAGCACAAAGTTGATCCAAAAAAAAAAGGAACAACGCATGCCCACCCACAGGTGAGCTGCCGCATTGCGGGGCGCAACACGGCAGCTGCCACCTGTGGGTGGCCACCCGGGCTCCGACTGCACCTCTGTGGTGGTGCCCCATGCCCGATTGCGGGCATCAGTAAAAAATAGATTAATCCTATATCTCTGGTGGTCCAGTGGACTGCTGCCCACCCGATTGCGGGCTTAAGTAGCAAAATAGATAACTCCTACATCCTGGTGGTCAGTGGACGCTGCCACCGATCGCCGGCTTAAGTGTGTAATAATAGATAACTCCTATATCCCTGGTGGTCCAGTGGACCAATGACTGCCGATCGTGGGCTTAGTAAAAAGAAACATGGAATCAATATCCTGGTGGTCAGTGGACGCTGCCCTTGATCGCGGGCTAAGTAAACAATGGAATTAATTATATATCCTGGTGGTCCAGTGGACCTGTCTGCCTGATCGCAGGCTGAATTAAAAAAATAATAACACTATTATCCCTGGTGGTCAGTGGATCCCCATTCCCTCACCCCACTGATCCCAGCCCGCCCCGGTCAGTGGCGGGCGGCAGCCTCACCCCTTGCCACCCGCGCCCACCAGCAGCACCGTCGGTAAGGGCTGTACACCCATTGGTCCACAGTGTGAGCCAATGGGCATGCAGCCATACCCGTGCTACACATTCAGATATGTGTGGATCGTATCTGGACTGTGTGTCTGATATGTTCAGCCGTGGCTCGCGGCTGTCTGGCAACCCCGGCGGTGTCCAGTCGGAAGGCGGCGAAGAGCGGAAAGCAAATAAGTGCTACCGCTCCGCCGCAAACTGAGGGAGTGGAGTAGTGGGGATCAGTGAGCTTAGTAGGAGGGGTCCTGGACCACCGAGAGACAAGTGTGTGCAATTCGGCCTGCGTTGGGCAGACAGGTCCCGCGGGCCTCGAGAATATGGTGTTCATTGTTTACTGGCCAGCGTTGAGCAGCGATCCGCTGGTTTTCTGGTGATTCCATGTTCTTTACTTAAGCCTACAATCGGGCGTCATTGGTCCACTGGGCCACCAGGGATATAGGAGTTATCTATTATTACACACTTAAGCCCACGATCGGGCGGGCAGTGGTCCACTGGACCACCAGGGACATAGGAGTTAGCTATATTTTCACACTTAAGCCCGGAATTGGGCAGACTTCAGTCCACTGGACCACTAGGGATATAGAATTAATTCCATTGTTTACTTAGCCCATGATCAGGCAGCCAGCAGTCCACTGGACCACCAGGGATATAGGATTATTCTGTTTTTTTAATGCAGCCCGCGATCAGGCTGTGGGGCACATTGCCACACTGCAGGGGGCATCTGTTCCTGATGGCTGCTGCCTGGCAGGGCACCAGGCATAAGTCATCGGAGATCGGCGCACCTGCATGCAAATGGGGCCATAATGACATGCAAATGGCCCCATTTGCACATTGCATACATTATGGCCCCATTTGCATGTCGACTTTGGAATATCGCGGTTGTTGTGCCTAGTGCAATGGAACTTGTGCTAGCGCATCCTCATGCTCCACTCTGGCCACTGGCGCTGGCACAGAGCCACTGAGCCATGAGCACTGCGGGTGGTCAGGGTACGATATTCAATGATGCTGAGCCATGGCGCAGCTCCGTTGAATATCGCCCAGTCCACGCCCTTGCGCAGCCAAGCTGAGCTACATCCAGGTTTGCGCCACAGCCTGGCGCAGTTTGAATATCTGTGCCCAAGAATATAGAGGCAGAGGAAATAAGAGACTCACTACAAGACAATGAAACAGTGCTGGAGGCACTGGCAGATGAAAGAGTACCTGTGTCTGTTTGTCTGAGAGCAATCCATGGTCACATCAGAGGTACAAAGAACATTATTCTGGATATGTACATTGTGTCTCTCACAAGTGTAGAAGAAAGGGATCTCCGGTGCTGGAGCGCAAACAAACCTGAATGCTTTGCATCACTGATTTTTCATGCCCTTGTGCAGTACAACCTATATGTGCAATGGGCAAATAAAGTAAACTATGACAGCATAGCAGACAAAAAATGGCTGCCCAGAAACCTAATCAGTGATACTTTGACCCATGTCAGGCAGCACATTGATTTAACACCACCAAATATTGTGAAAATAGGGGACAGATTAAAAGAACAGCTACAAATGATGCTGAAATGTAAAACACCCACTGACATAGTACGACACCATCTGCCCATGAAATTAATATTTTTGTATTACTGACTTCTAAATATTTTTGCAGTTGTATTTGCTCCTGAAGTAAGTGTATGCGTGTGCAAAAAGTACCGTGCTATGCTGTGTGATATCCTGAGAGGGCTATTTGTGTGGGTATTCATGTGTTTTTATTTTTGCTTCCACAATACTGTTTACTTGTTTGAAAATAAAAGTCTTTGAAGGAATCATACTTCTCAGTTACTCTGTGAACAAAAATTGTTTTTTAAGATAATAATGGTTTGACACAGCATGATTTAAGTGCTGGGGGTAGAAATATAGCAGTAGCAAAAGCAGGGATGGGAAAACATGGGCTAATGTTAGTTAAAGAGCAGGGGCTGGATTTTCAAATGTGCCTGAATGCCTCATGCCCCAGATGCACCAAACATATTGTGCACCGGGTTTGTGGCATTCTCCCAGTGACCAGGATTTTCAATCCCGTGTTCCAGTTGCCACAAAATACACCAACTTTTTCTGGTCTAGCTTGCGACAATCCCGGGTACTCTTATTATGGGACTTGCACCAAATATTTGGTACAAGCTTCCGTAAATTGGGTAAAGTGTTGCAACTGCACCCATTTGGTGCTGCTGTGCCAAAAAATGGGTTTGATGCAGGGCTTGAAGCAAGCCCTGTAGTGCCCTTTGAAAGTACAGCTGTAGGTGTTAACGTCTAATAGATAGACAATGACTCTATTTATTGTATTTTGATGAGTTTGTAGTTACTTTTTTTACATTTTATAATACACTATTTGATAGTGCATTGAAACAATGGGGGATCACATTTGCGTTTAACAATTATAGTAGAATGCATTCTTATTAATCACTTGCTCTTTAATATACAGTAGCAGCTGATTCATTAGTACGGCATTCTACCTGAAGATAGGTGCAGAAAAGGGGAAAGGGAGCATAGGAAAGTTGCAATGGTGACCTTGCACAAAGTAGAAAAATAAGAGCTATCAGACACAAATGTGTATTGGTTATTAGGTGTTGCATCTTAAATGTGTACTCCACATCACCAGTGGCTACACAACCATGCCAAACTGAGCAACTAATCACAAGACACCTAGCAACAGGCTAAAGAATTATAAATTCAGCATTTGCTCCTCCATCAGATCACACATTGGTGAACTGATAGTGGACTGTTGTGCACTGATATAACATACACTATCTTTGAAAGTGGTGATGGGTACCACTGTACTAAACTCCAGAACTGCATGATCACATTATGATTGTCCATCATGCATTTCAGTGTTATTTGCAAAATCCTCCTTATTACCCAAAATTAAATCTAATCATGAGTTACCCTCTAGTTGCCTCCATCATCAGGTCAGTAAGAAAAAAATATCATTTATACCTCTTATAAATTCTCCACCTCTGTTGAAATCTGCTACTAAATTTTGCAAACAATACTTGGATATTTACAGACCACAAGCAGATTCATAATATAACATTTGTCTAAAATTCTATTGATCATAACCTTGTCCAGCTGTTTCTCTTGTTCAAGGGGTCTACATATTAGTCCAATTAATAGTTTCTTTACTCATTTGCAGATCATCACCCCAAGATCCTCCACTCCTAAGTCACTGTCTCCCACCCTGTTTGCAATCAGTTAACATACAGTACATTGCCACATCACCATCTACTCTACTCAATATAGCTTTTTAAATATGTTATGACCATCAATGTTGGTTGCCCAGTTAGAGTCTGTTGTCCACCATGCCGCAACAATTTCCACTATTTCATAATATCTTACACTGATAAGTGCCACTAATTCCTCCATCTTTATAGAGTTTCTCTTAACATTTGTTACGATACATTTAGTGCAGAGTTTTAAGTGATCATTACCCTGGTGTCTTCCTCCACTATTACATGTTCTTCACAACTAGTGACAATACAAATACCATGGGGAATAGTAAGAAACTGATGATGGGAAGGTTCAGGAGGGACATGATGAAATACTTCAAGGAGAAGGTAATGCAGGGATGGAACAATCTGGACAAAACACTGGTAAGTGCAATAATGTTGGAGGGCTTTATAAGGTGGTGCAACAGATAGAAAGGGCTGGCAATGGAACATGAGAGTTCGATAGGGCAGACTGGACAGACTGCAAGGTCTTCCTCTGCTGGTAGTTTTCTGTGTTATATAAAGTTTTGTTTCAGCCATATACCTATCAGATATAGTATCTGTGTCCACACCTGATTGTGACCTGGTAGTCATGTGCACTCGGCCATTTTTTAACTAGTTGAAATCATCTTTCAGTATACAGTTAATTGCATAACAAGCATCCTACCAAGAATAGCTGTTCCCCTTTTACTCAGATGGAGTCCATCCCTGCCATACAGCACACACCTCCTCTAAAAACTGGCCCAGTTTCTTTGAAAATAATCAGCTGGATTTTCCAAGAGCCCTTACGGTGATGCAAGATGCATCACTGCAGGGCTGTGGCAAACTCAAGGTGCACCTTTGATCCTGCACCCAATTCTAGAAAAACAGGGTCCAGGCACCAAACTCCTCTGGTTTACTGCAAGCCTACTGCTGTGCCAAATAGTTGGAACACCTGTGGGAATTGCTGCAGGGTCCCCCCCCCCCGGCCAGCTCAACACAAGAAGGGATGGGGTCGGTCGGGAGGGCTGTACCAGCGGGCACCACTGCTGGGTGCCACATCAGTCCCCGTCATGCCCACTGTCTCCACAACACCTCCTATGTATAGATGCCATCAGGTGCGATGATTTGAGGCTACCCCTATGGATTGCAGATATATCAGCAAGTAAAATATATTAGTTTTCCATCCACCTAATAGACACATATACTTCCTCCATGGTTACAGTACAAAGCACTGTATTCTACTCCATAAATAGACGCATATAGCAAAACAACACACCAGCATCTCAAACTTGTCTGGGCCACAGTCCTGGGGCACCGCCGTGCCCCTTCTGCCCCTGCCTCCCACTTTCATATTCCCCCCATTTGCCACAGTGTGTCACACTGGTGCACATCACTTAGACCACCTCCTGGATGGTCTTAGTGGAGACACTTGCTGTATCCATGGTGGGGATTTGCAAAATGCCCAAAAAGGGGATATTGCAGCCCTGCTATGATGTAAGCCCCCTTGTGACCTGGAGCACTGGATTGCTTTACACAATCTTGTCACAAGGGGCCTTTGGCGCAACTGTGTCAGGATTTGATGCAGGCTGCATTTGAAAATTGCGAATGCCGCATATTGTGACACAAGTCACCCGTTGTGTAGAAATCTTTTGTCTAACTCCTTTAAAAATCAGGCCCGATGGCCCTCATTTCTACCCCAAGTTTGTGGCATTATGGCATGTTCAACCCCTTAATGATATTATTTCCTTGTAAAAACACAGACAGTGATGGCAGAAAAAGACCAATGGTTCTTCTAGTCTACCTGTGGTTCTCTATCTAACCCCAGGACCTAATGTCCATCACTGGTCTTAGCCATCCACATCCACCCCCCAATTCTCTTCCCAGTTTTGTTGCCCAGAGTATACACTACACTCCTCACTTTGTCTCAACCTTGCTTGAAACCATTATTGGTTTTAGTGCCCACCACATTGGCTGGTAGACTGTTCCACTGTTTCACCACCCTTTCTTTGAAATAATACTTCCTCTTGTCCCTCCTGCACTTCATTCATGTCAGTTTCCACTCATGTCCTCATGACTTTGAATTGTTACTAATGCAAAATAATTCCCTGCAGTTCACCTTAGTTATTCTGTTCAGGAACTTGAAGGTCTCAGTCATATCTCACCTCTCCCTTCTAGTCAAGTGCATACATGTTCAGTGTCTTAAGGTGCTCCTCATATGACCTGCCCTGTTGACACTGAATCATCTTGATAACCTTTCGCTGCACCATCTCCAGCCTGTCCTCTTTCCTGAGGTGAGGATTCTAGAATTGGGCACAGTACTCCAGGTGTGGCCTCACCAAAGATCTTTCAAGGGGTAATGTTACTTCTTTCCTTCTGCTGTCAATACCCTCCCATTGCATCTCAGCATCCATAACAGAGGCCCTGTTGCACTGTCTTGATTGTTTGAGTATGTCACTGATGATTACTCCAAGGTTCCATTCCTTAGCTGTAATGCTGTGTTTTTCCCTACCCATACAGTACTCTGTCCTGGGGTTCTTTTTCCTAGGTGCAGTACCTTGTACTTTTTGGCACTGAATTTCAACTGCCAATCTTAGACCACCTATATAGCCTTTGCAGGTCACTCTGCATTCCCCTGATTCCCTCATCACTATGCAGCCTCCCACAGAGCTTAGTGTCATCTACATTGAGATGCAATCTGCCCCAGAACCCTTCTCTAACATTGCTGATGATCACATTGAGGAGGTCATCAGGACCCAGGACAGAACTCTGTTGCACTCTGCTGGTGACCTCCCTCTCTTCAGATTTGACCTTGTTAACCACAACTCTCTGCTGTCTCCCCTTAAGCCAGTTACCCACCTATCTTACTATATCCCTAGTTGTATCCAGACCCTCCATTTTCTTCAATAAGCATCTGTGAGGCACCAACTCAAAAGCCTTACTGAAGTCTAAGTAGAGTAAATCTATGACATGGCTCCTTGCCAATGCCCTCATCAGCCAGTCAAAGAGAACTATCAGGTTAGTCTGACAAGATTCCTGTGCCATGAACCAATGCTGCCTACTATCCTGGAGACCATTATAGTCCAGGTAGATCATGAGGTACTCTTTGACCAGTGACTCCATCAACTTTCCTTCAAAAGAAGTAAGATTGACTTGTCTTTATACTTTGTGAAGGCAGTATAGTGCAGTGGGTTAAGGCTGTGAGCTGCAGATCTGGAGACCTGGGTTTGAATTCCACAGCCACCTAGATGCATACTGTATGATTCTGAGCAAGTCACTTAACTCCCTTGTGCTCCCAGGTCACATCTGGAAACAAGCTTTGGCTTGATGTGCTACTCCTGGTTAAATAATGTTCCCTTTCTCTTTTATTCGCTGCTTGTTCCTTTCTTCCCCTTAAGTGAAACTATGCCCACTATCCTCCAGTCATTTGGAACTACCCCCATCTGTAATGAGCTGTTGAATAATTTTGACAGGGGTGCAGCTAGTTCTGCTACCAGTTCCCTGAGCATATTCAGATGCATCCCATCCAGTCCCATGGCCTTATCTATCCTTAGAGTTGCTATCCCTTTCTGGACCCGTTCACGTATAAATACTGGCTGCCTTACATCTGGGACTCCCTTTGTTGTGGCTTTGATGCCATTCTATGGCAAGGGCCTACTGCCCTCTCTAGTGAAGAAAGAGTGAAAATAATCATGAAGGACAACAGCCTTTTGCACATCCTCCTTTATCACTCGACTCCCTCAGATAGACTATTGATTTTCCCACCTGTTTTCCCTAATATACTGGAAGAAATGTTTTATATATTCTTATATGAACGTGGATGGATCTATCTATCTATTGTACGCACACATATATACACAAATAGATAGATAGATAGATAGATCCTTTCAAAAAAATAATGTTAATGCACCAGTTAGGATTCAACTTACCACCACAAAAGTTGAGAAATGTGGTGTTATGATTTACAATCCTAATTCCTCCCCCCCAAGCAGCAAAAGGATAAGACCATACAAGCAACTACAGACAACTACCAACAGTATGACAAACTGTAAGACTTTGGGAAAATGGGGACATGCTTGAAAGAGGCACTAAGGGGAAATGGGGAAGGAATCGGGGTGTATGAACAGTGGTCAATATTTAAAACAGGGATTACAAGAGCAACAGAATTATGCATTAAGCAGCTTAGCAAGGGGAAAAGAAAGAGGAAGCCATTATGGTTTTCCAAGGAGGTAGTGGAGAAAGTGAAAGCCAAAAAGATTGCATTCCGGCAATACAAAAAGACACAGGCAGAAGGGGATAGGGAGAAGTACCAGGAGAAGCAAAGGGAGGTCAGTAAGGGAAGCCAAAGCTCAGACAGAAGAGCGTGTTGTAAAATCATTGGGTAGAGGGGACAAAACCTTTTACAGGTACATAAGTGAAATAAGAAGGGCAAAGAGAGGGATAGTGAGACTGAAGGGGAGGACGGGGGCCACGTGGAGGATGACAACAGTAAAGCTGACATACTGAACAGATATTTCTGCTCAGTCTCTACTAAGAAAAAGGAGGAGGGTAATGGGCCCGAAGGGAGTACAAGGGATAGGAATGGCACAGAAATGGACACAAGTCCCTTTACATGGGAAAGGATCCTAAAGGAACTGGAAGGAATAAGAGTCGATAAAGCAATGGGGCCAGATGGGGTGCACCCCAGGGTCCTAAAGGAACTAAGAGAGGTGTTGACTGAACCTCTGGCAATCCTGTTTAGCCAATCACTGGAAACAGGGGAGGTACTGATAGACTGGAGGACAGCAGATGTAGTCCCCTTATACAAAAGTGGGAACAAAGAGGAAGCAGGGAACTACAGACAAGTCAGCCTGACCTTAGTAGTGGGGAAGATCATGGAAGCACTACCAAAAAAAAAGACTGGTAGAACATCTGGTTGCCAGGACCCAAGACAGCAAGACAGCATGGTTTCACTGGGGGGAGGTCATGCCAGACCAACCTCATTGAATATTTGACTGTGTGACAGGGGAGGTGGATCAGGGGACGGCAGTGGACGTGGCCTATCTGGACTTCAGCAAGGCCTTTGACACTGTGCAACATAGGAGGCTATTAAACAAACTGGGGAATATGGGAGTGGGCAGGACAGTAGTGTTCTAGGTGAGTAATTGGCTGGGTGGCAGGACACAGAGGGTGGTGGTAAATGGCTGTCACTCCACAGAGGGAAGAGTGACCAGTGGGGCACAACAGGGATCAGTGCTGGGACAGGTCCTATTAACGTCTTCATCAGTGACATTGTGCAGGGCCTAGAAGGCAGAATTTCCCTGTTCGCCGATGACACAAAGCTCTGTAACAGAGTGGACATGCCAGAGGGTGTAAACAGAATGAGGATGTACCTGCAGAAGACTGAAGAATGGTCAAGGGTTTGGCAGTTGAAATTTAGCACAAAGAATTGCAAGATAATGCATATGGGGCACAAAAACACTGTAACAACATATCAGTTGGGGGGTGAGGAAATAGCATGCACCAAGCAGGAAAGGGACCTTGGAGTTATCGTCTCTGATGACCTCAAGGTAGGGAAACAGTGTGACAAGGCAGCAGGTAAGGTAAATAGGATCCTGGGATGCATAGGCAGGGGCAGGAAAAAGGAGGTCATAATTCCACTATACAAGATACTAGTGAGACCCCACCTGGAGTACAATGTAAAGTTCTGGAGACCTTACATATGTAAGGACATAGACAGGATAGAGAAGGTTCAGAGAAGGGCAACAAAGGTGGTACAGGGATTGCATCACAAGCCCTATGAGGACAGGCTGAAGGACTTGAATATGTACTCCCTGGAGAAGAGGAGGGAGAGAGGGGATATGATAGAGACATACAAGAATCTTACAGGGAGGAACAGGATGCAGGAATACAGTATTTTCCAGTGAAAAAGATGTTCCAGGACTAGACAGCATGGGATGAAGTTAGAGGGAGGGTGATTGAGGAAACGTGAGGAAGAATTTCTTCACAGAAAGGGTGGTGGACAAGTGGAACACCCTGCCAGAGGAAATGGTGGGGGCTGAAACAATCACGGGATTTAAGAATGCATGGGATAGACATAAGGGAATTCTGGAGGTCAGGGATAAGGGCCAACAGACTTCTAGAAAAATGTAAAGGGAACTTACAAGCTCAAATGGGCAGACTGGGTGGGTCATAGACCCTTATCTGCCAACAGTGCCTATGTATCTATGTAACATACAGCTGTTTCCAGATGAGACAAATGCAGTACCACTGATGTGCTACATTAATAGGTTTGCATCTGTGCTTATGCAGCAACATGTGTGTATGTATGTTGTACTGTATGTATGAGTAACTGTATCTGCAGAAGCACAGTCCCCTAGCAACAGAGCTACACATTTTTCAAGGTATTAACAGTTTTGTTTAGTGTTAGCACTTTCCATAAACAAATGAAATGTTACCTTTGAAAGCTCAGATTAAGTGAAAACAGTTGAAAATATTTACTTTTTTTCTGGCCTACAAGGGTAACAGGTGCAGAAATAGTTGCATGCTGTGTGTTGTTTGTCTTACCCGATGATGGCTGTCTGGGGTTACTTGTGTGGTCTTGTCTTCTTGCTGCTTGAGGGGTGGGGAAGTGGAGATGGAAACCCTAATGCCACATGTTCCTACTTTTCTGGAATTCAGTTGAACCCTAACCAGTGCAATAAGTTTTTTGCAAATAATTTCCTTTCTTTTTGAGATAGTGAAATAGTATCCTCATCCATGCAGTTCCCAAAGAGACCTGCAGGAAGAGATGATGATGTGCAGGGCCCGCAGGGTCCTGCACCAAGGGAAGAGTCTTTCTGCCTGTAGAAGTGTCGGGCCCTTCCCAGACCTGCACTTCCATGCAACAGTGGATGTCAAGGATTTGTGGGGCAGTCTGGCAGGCTGCAGAATGCAAGACCCTCTGGGTCCTGTGCTTCCATGTAGGTACAGATACAGGCATGCAGGGCAAAGAGTCTATGTGTCTGCTGAAGCACAGGATCCTCTGGCTGCCATATGTACAGAGTAGCAGGGCCCCATTCCAAGTGACAATTTCTTTTCACTATATGGTACTTGGGTCCATGCAGGCAACCCTGCACCTTCACTTACCAGGTTTGTAGTGGTGGTGCCACATAACAGTACCACCCCCAGCCTTGACCCATCCAGCTGGTGCACTGAGCTCACTCCTGAACTCTGCGCAGGGCATGGGATCACAAAACACTACTCACTTAGATAAAGGTTGGCACAACACACAGCATTTCTTAATCTTTTTTGTTTTATTTTGACCCCACATTTTAAAGATAGTCTTATGACTTCCTCTAATAAACATTATATGTGGCATTTAATGAATACTGGCTGAATCACCATTTCACACCACAAGTGTGAAACTATGCCATAACCATGATGTGAAAAATGACACCTGTCATATTTATGAGATAGTGTGAAAAAATGGCCATACTGAAAGTTTGGATTCAAAATACTGGAAATTCACTAGTAAGAGATCCCTTGCTCCTTTCATACTACCACTTGTGACCAGAGTGTAAACTGTTAAAATGATCCCCCCTCCCCAGTCACTGTTGCCCCCACCTCACACCTCCCCCACCTCCCCTTGACCTCCTCCCATGCCACCTCACCTCCTTCATCCTATCAGCTCCCGCCTGGTTCACCCCTCCCCTGGTTCACCCCTGGAATTTCCCCCCTCCTCCTCCGCCTACTCCCCTTCCCCTCTGTTCACCCCTACCATGATTCTTCTCCCCACCACACTCCTTCCCCTACACCAGACACTGACAAAGCCTTCTCTGGCTGCTTCACTAATTCGAGCACCTTTTGGATTCTAGTCCTCTTGCTGTAATCAGCACTTACCCTGGCATAGCTTTATGCTACAGTCTGCATTTGAAATGTAAACAGCTCTCTCTATTTCACACTGAACTCAAATATTGTCAAGTTGTGTCCTGTGCTACCAGGTTCACTAAGTTCCTTTGCAACCAATGTACTCGTGGACCCTTTTGTACTTGTAATGTAACTTACTACTGAATCTCTGTATCCTAATGTAACCTATGTGTTGTTTGTCTTATGTAGCTGTATGACCTGGAACCTTTGTAAATGAGTCCCTTACTCAAAGGTATTAATCCCAATCTGAAATAAATTAATAAAATGTTGAAGAATGTCAATGTTCACACATAACTTGGTAATTTTATTACATTTTTACTTCAATTTTTAATTTAGTGTTCTTATGACTTCATCTCATGAAACTGGCAGGAGAAAATGTTCAATCCTTCCAGAAAATGATTTCTTACAGCGACTATGATATCACCTTTCGGGACAGATCTGAGAACCTTCATCTGCTTTGTTCATGAGGTGGGGTCCCAAAGGCCACGTTGAAAGTATTGTGGAAAAATATTGAAAATCAGTGAAGTTATGAGTGATCATTGAAATATTTCAATGTTCATGCAAAGCTTGTTCATTGTTCCATATTTTTTCACCAAATGCCCAACATAGTCTTCTGACTCCACCTCAGGAACCCAGTAGGTGAACATTTTCAAATCCCAAACAAAACATAATTTTGTGGAGTGATCCCAAAATCACCTTTCAGGATGGATTTGAAATATTTCACCTAACTTGTTCTGGAGGCAGGAGTTCCCCATAAGCTATGTTGAAAATGTGGTGTCAAAATATAAAAAAATAACAAAGTTATGAGTAGAAGTTCAAAATGCATTGAAATACCATGAGACTTACAGTAACTTATTTTCTTATATCACAAACGCCAGTTCCATTAGTAAGACATTTTTTTGATTGGAGAGTGGATCTATGCCATTTGACACTTTTAGGTGAGTGAGGGTGTGGAGGGGATTATGGGGTGGTGTGTGCTAGTTGGAGAGTTGGAGTGGGTGAGGGTGTGGGGGAGGGCAGATGATAGATGGCCCATTTTCTTCTCTACAGGATACTTTAAAAAGAAAAAAAGATCAATGAGGGATGGTTTTCTTTATTTACAGGGGATGAAAACCCACACTGGGGACTGGGCACCCCAGCACCAGGATAATCTTTGGCACCCTGGTGCCGCAACCTATTTTTTTTGGGAGGTGTGACCTGGAGGGGAGGTGGTAGAAATAAGTGGTGCTAGGGGTGGGTACCCCAGTCCACTGTTATATTATTATTTTATTTATTAGGAAAGGGAGTGGTGACCTGATGGGGAAAGGGTAGAAAGAAGTGGTACTGTGTTGGGAAGGGGGGCAGGTGACTTGGAGTGAAGGGGATAGAAAGTAGCAGTATTTGGGGTGGGCACCTCAGTCCACTTACAATATTAGATGGATAGATATGTAGGTAGGTAGCTTGATAGAGAGACAGACTGACAGATATATAAAACTGAACTGAGGCAGTTAGCCATCTGACTACACTGTCACATTACTGCTTCTGGCAGCACTACTCTATCTTCAGCTAAATGAATCAAGAAAGTTCTTCTATTCTCATACAGAGAACGTGGGTGAATGGCTCATCTTACTGATCAGGGCATCCCAGGATTTTCAGGTGCCCAGAACCCTTATTTCCAGCAGCATATTCAAAGAGCAAACACTAGAATCAAGCTAAAAATGGTCTGTTCACCTAGGCTCAAGTGTGTTTTTTTCAAAACACATAAATATTATATATTTTTAATTTTTTTTAGTTGTTAAAAACAAGATGGTGGCTGGTCCAAATGATACTTTTCTCATGACTGATAAATCACTAATTTTGTGAAAGGTAAATGCTTGTAAAACGTAAATGTGTCATTTGTCTCAGATGGTTATCCAAAAATCATACTGAACATGCTTGGTAAAAAACTTTATATCCTTATCTATAATTGATTAATATTTTTTTTATGAAACCGTCAAAAGGGATTAACTTTGCACAGGCCAATTCTACCCTGAAAGTTTCAGAAAAAAACATTCTTTACTGTTTAAGCTGTACATGCGAGCAAAAAAACATGTAATAAGTACATCAAAAGAACACCACACTTCATTACAAATCAATGTTCATTATTTCGGAAACTGCACAAAATGTCATCATGAAACTTTTGGCATCTTGAGACCCTACCAGCCATCCTACACATGCTAAAGTTTGGGCTGTTTTGTTGAATGCAGCCAAAGTTCATTAAGGTGCAAACATTTGGGTTTAACATTAAACACCTTACTCAGCCCTAACTATATTGGCACTACAGAACTGGTACGACATATATAAATTCAAATATATTGATATGTATTCTTCGCAAAAAATGTTGTTACTGCACCAGTCAGGGTAACTTAGTGCCACAAAAGTAGGAAGATGTGGAATTAGGGCATCCAACACTAACTCCCTACTCCCAAAGCAGTAAAAAGAAAGGGTTTTTGAATTCTCAATGAATCAGTGGTGGGGTGCTCCTTTGGGTTGTCAACACTAATGATCTCTCCTCCCCCCAGCCCATAGTCTCCAGTCCGAAACACAAGGTACAGCTCCAAACCAGTGCCTCATAGTGATACACTCTTAAAAGATAGAGAAGTATGCCTTGCCACATGTTACCAAAACAGTTTGTAGTAGCTTTCTTCATGGAGGGTCTGCAGGGCCCCGCGTGAAGAAAGACCAAGTGTCATGTTGTTTGCTTAGTGAACAGGCTGGACAGCCCCAAGGAAGGTCTCACCACTGATTCACTAAAACTCCGGAGACCTAACACCCTAATGTTTTCTTCATATTGCTGATTGGGGGTGGAGGTGGGGAGTTAGGGTTGGAAACCCTAACACCACATTTCCTTACTTTCATAGTGTTAAGTTAACCTAACTGGTGCATTAACAAATGTTTCTGCAAATAATTTTCTTTCTTTTTGAGTCAGTGGAATCATGTCCTCATTCACGGAGGTCCCTTAGCGCCTCCATGAACAGGTGCAGATGTGTAGGGCCCTTGGGGTCACGTGCCATGGGAAGACTCAATCTGCCGGCAGAAGTGCAGGGCCTGGCACATTCACCAGGTACACATTCACTCTTTACACATTCACTTTTTACACATCCACTCTTTACTCATGCACTCTTCACACATTCAGTCTTCACACACTCATTCTTTACATAATCACTCTTTACACATTTACTCTTTTCATATTCTTTTTTTTATTTTATTTTGTCCCCAAGTTTTCAAGCTAGTCATTTTATGACTGCCCCTATAAACATGGCATGTAACATCTATAGTATGTTTGCCAAAATGTCATTTCATACCAGAAGTGTGAAAAGGCATCTCACCCAGGACTTAAAAAATAACGTTTGTCATGTTTTGGTTGGCGGGCAACCTGGAGGGGAGGGGGGAGAAAGAAGTGGTACCGGGGGTGGCACCTCGGTCCACTAGATAGATAGACAGACAGACAGATGGCTATATAGACACCGTAGATAGAGACAGAGACAGGTAGACAGACAGACAGAACGAGGGATTGGTGACTCACTGCAGTCCACAACATGACTTCCAGCTGCAGCTGTAGAATGCATTAAAGTCCCACAGCTGTCATACAGAGAACACAGGTGAATGACTTCTTTCACAAAGCTGGACACCATGGATTTTGGGGTGTCAGGAAAAGGTATTTCTTGCAAGTTTGTTTAAAGAAATGCAGCAGAATCTAGCTGAAAGGGTTCTACTTAGCTAGGTTCATGAGTTTTTTTAAGACATCATTTTAGAGCATTTTTAGGAAAAATCAGGGCTCTTTACTGTTTTTGTCATTTCCAACAGCCCAGACAGTTTGGAATTTTGGTCTGAAATTTTCAGGGTTGAAAAGGCTGCCCCAGAATGGTGTCTTTTGTTGGTTTTGGGAAAAATAATAATTTGTTTCGAAGATACAAGATTATGAAAGTGCAGTTATGTGCATGCTCAGTAGGGTATGAAGCATCTATCCAAAAGACCCTACTGAGCATGCTCTGAACTGAAATTTCAAATCCTTATAACTTAGGAGCAGATTATTATTCTTTTCACTAAACTAATGAAAGGTATCATTCTGGAGCAAGCCCATTCCAGCCTACAAATTTCAGATCAAAATTCCAAACTGTCTGGGTACTAGCTGATGACAAAAAAAAAAAAAGGAAAAAAAAAAAACACCTCCCATTTTTCCTATAAATGCAGTATACAGATCTTGGAATCTGTACAACTGACCAGAATGAAAACTGGCACATCAATTAACTTTGCACGCCTCTGACCATGCATACAAAATACTGTGAAAAACCACTGAACAGAGGTGAAGAAATTAAAGTGAAAAGTTAGGGGTTTAACATTAATTATACAATGGCAAGAACATTTCTAGTTCCCTGATTGGTCAGTGTGTGCTTTGGACAGTGATATTATATAGAGAATAATGGACAGGCAAGTGTGTGTTATGGATTTTTATTACACACCCGAGGTGTGTGATGACCCGCTCTCGAGGTTTACACAGTCATCACACACTGAGGGTGTGTAAAAAACCTTAACACTTGCCTATCTTTATTTTTATAATCACTGGTGTTTTGCGCTGTTTGCGCTGGGCTTAGCGGGCATTGCATGACTTTTGCATCACTTAGCAACTTTGCGCTGCTTAGCGGCATTGCATGACTTAAGTAGCTTTTCATATCAACCAGCCGGTTGATATGACTTTTTAAACCGGTTGATATTGGGGCTCACCAGTAATTATTCAACAATAACATTACTGTATGAAGTCTGGCACACACATGACCTTCTGATATAACCAGAGATCATTCTGCAGTGCACAAGTTACAGCAGCTTTCGACTTCTAGTGAAAACGTCACTGCCAAACAACCCCTTCCAGCAATTACACCAAACAGCACAGCTCTGTCTCTAAACTTAATTTAATGCATTAAATTTTCTCCTCGAAGCAAGCAACATTTTCTCCCTGAAACGAGCAGCTTCAGTAAACTGCGCTGACTGTAAATACTACTGGTCGCACGGTTCACTGCAGCTGCCCACTTTGGCAAGAAAATAATAGTAATACATTTTCAAATGGCACCCTCTGCTTTTCGTCAACAAGTCACTGTCCAGCTGGCATAAGAATATTTTACTATTGAAGCCCTCACGGCTTCGCACATTCCCGCTGTCCCCTCAGTCTTCCTCCTGAGTCAACACACACACACACACACACACACACACACACACACACACACGAGACAAGAAACCATGGCAACCAGTGGGAGTGGATGTAGTGTTTAAACCATCATGTTCACTTACCAATTGATGGCTCTGCTTTCCTTGCCCCACACTCAGGCACTGTAAGGCTTCAAATGTGCTCATTGTGAAACACAATTAAAAATAAAACTGTAACTAAATGGGGAGGTGAGGGGGGCACTCAAAATGAGAGAAAGACAAAAATCACTGACCAAGGAGGAGAGAGGAGCATAAAGCAGGAGCACCACCTACTGGACAAAGAGAGAGGGGCATAAAGCAGGAGCATCGCCTAGCGGACTACTTTTTCTTATATTTCAAATAAATGCCTTTTATGCAAAAAAGAATAAAAATGTCATAAAGAAAAATAATAAAAAAACAAACTTGTTATTACTATTTTAAAACAAGACATTGTATAACAGCAATAAGGCACTCCAGGGTGTGTGTTAATGTGTAATAATGTCACTCCTCGGGTGGTGGAAGCACTCGGCTTCACCTCGTGCTTCAACCCACCCGAGGAGTGACGTGATTACACAATAACACACACCCTGTCATGCCTTATTTCTTTAATAGCCTACGTAACCTAACTATAATGGTGCTACCTCACCACTGTGAGATATATAGTATATACAGCCCAAACAGGTTGGAATTTTGGTCTGAAATTTTCAGGGTAGAAAGGGCTTGACCCAGAATGGTGCCTTTCATTGATTTGTGGAAAAATATTAATCCATTCCAAACTTATAAGGATTTGAAATTTCAGTTCCGAGCACGTTCATTAGGGTGTCAAACATTTATCCAAAAGACCCTACTGGCATCTATCTAAAAGACCCTATTGAGCATGCTCAGAACCAAAATGTCAGACCCTTTTAATTTGGAAAGTGTTAAGATTTTTTTTGTGAAGCCAACAAAAGACACCATTCTGGGGCCAGCGCCTTCTACCCTGAAAATGTCAGAGCAAAATTCCAAACCATTTGGATGCTAGGCGATGACAAACAAATAGCAAAAACAACAACCCCCCCCCAAAAAAAAAACAAGATTAAAAAAAAAAAACACTATACTGACCTCAGAATCTGCACATCTGGCTGGAGCAAAATTTGGCATATCAAGAGACTTTGCCCCTCCCCCATCCCAGACAGAGCATGCAAATCTTCTTGTAAATCCGTTGAATGGTGGCTAAGCTATTAAAATGCAGAACTAGGGGTTTCACATTAAACAGTTTACCCAGCAGTAGCTATAGTTGTGCTACCATGCCACTATAATTTATATACAGGCCACATGGTGTGGAATTTTGCTTTGAAATTTTTGGGGTATAAAGGACTTGCAACAGAATGGTGCCTTTCATTGGTTTGGTGAAAAAATATTAATCCATTCCTTAGTTATAAGGATACTCCTCAGTAGGGCATCAACCATGCTCAGAACCAAAATATCCAATCCTTATAACTTGGGAATGTGTCTATATACATATATATATATATATATATATATACACATACACAATTTCTTTTCACCAAACCAATGCAAGGCATCATTCTGGGGCAAGCCCTTTCTACCCTGAACAATTCATATCAAAAGTTCAACCATCTGGGTGATGACTGATGAGAAACAGCAAAAAGCCCCAATGTTTCCAAAAAACACACTGCACAGATCTCGGAATCCACACATCTGACAAGAATGAAACACAGCATGTCAAGAGACTTTAGTTCACTGACAATGCATGAAAAATGTTTTGCAAATCCTTTGAACTGGGTGAAGCAATAACATTGAAAAAATAGGGGGTTTAGCACTGATTAGAAAATGTTCATGATTCTTGGAGCTCTCTCATTGGCTGAGAGCTACTACAGGTGGGTACATTAACTTTCGATAGATGCCCACTTAAATCAAGTGCCAATTTGGGGTGCCCCATTACTGAGAATATCCATGGGTACACCGAGTTTTCAAAGTCAGCAGCCGCCATTCCCCCCCCACCCGCTTAGCAAGTCACTGGGGCCAAACCCCCCCAACTCTTTTTTTTAACAGAAAAAAAAAGAAAACGGTGGCCACATATAAAAGACAGATCCTGAAATAAATGTGTAAAAAAGCAGCTACTTGATTGGCATGTTCTTCAAGGCAAGACATAGCGCGTTACTTCCAGCAGTGCTACTGTGTGAGAGCAGTGGTACTTTCTTGATTTCAGTACTGGAGATAGATTTCCATCTGCGGTATGGAAAATGGGAAAAGTACCACTTTTCTCATGCACAGCAGTGCTTCAGAAGAGTCTCTGTGGCAGAAGTTATTCTCCCACCCATTTCACAGCATCAGTAGCGAAGTCGAAAACTAAGCTTAAAAAAAGAAAAGTACCTCTGCACAACAGGCTTTTGTTTCAGCTCATTCCCCTCCAGCTCACCCAACCTCCACCACTGCTCCTGCACTAAACTCTCCCAAATGTCACCACTGCTATTCCGTCAGACTCTCCAATTAATAACCAATACAATGGTGCAATAAAAAGAGAAAATAAAAAAATTAACTAAACAATTGCAGATCAGTTCCTGCTACTGCTCATGGCGGGGGGGGGGGACCCCAAACCAAGACAGCCAGCTCAAACTGTGTAGACTCCATCAGGACATGAATCCATGGGTTTAAAAAAAAGCAGCATCCAAATGCAGGTGGAGGAACTATTTCATTAATAAAAAGTCAAAATAGTAAGACTATTTAAATATAAACATAAAAAAAAAATGGGTTTTTTAAACATAAAAAAATACTGTGCCCATTTTCTAAGTGCAATAATACCCTTCAGGGTGGGTGGTATTGAGAAATACTGGACCTTCTAGGGGCTAATAAGGCTTTTCACCTTTGGCGTCAGGCCTTATTACACCCCTGCATGGTCCAGTATTTCCCAATACCACCCACCTTCTCAGGTATTATTGCTTACATAGCCTACTGAACCCTAACTATAGTTGCACTATCATGCCACTAACCTATATATATATATTTTTTTGTTTTTATGGCAAAAAACTATGTTAATGCATCAGCTAGGGTTTGTAGCACAGCGGCAAAAGCATGGAAATATAGTGTTAGGGTTACCACCCCTACCACTCCACTCCCACCCACCCATGCTCCACACACGAAACAGGCATCAGGGTGTGCTTTGGGGTCATCATGCCTAACTCTCACCCCATTCCATGTGTAAACAAGCTGAAGTGGTGCAGTACAGGGGTAGCACAAACTCCGTATCATGCTTTGTTTTCGTGATACTGGCACCAAAAGGCATCATGGACGCCACATTGTTTTGGCACCAAACCACCAAAATGAACATATGTGGGACTAAGGCTTGCCACCCTGCAAATTTCAGCCCAAAAGCCTGACCCATTTTGTTGCAAGGGGATGGCAAAGGTTTGCAGTCTTTGGGCTAAGTTTTTTCGAAAATTGTGAAAGTTTCACAAAAAAACAGCACAAAACTTTTGCATTTGTGAAAGTTTCACAGACATTTTTTCCACGATTTGTGAAAGTACTAGGGCTCCGAGTTTTAAAATGGCATTTCTGTTTTTTTTTTACCCCAAAATAAAGATAGGGATGGCATCCTCAGGACCCGACTAGGTAAACCCACCAGTCATTGTTTACCTAGAGGGTTCCAAATTTAAATGCCAGGCATTTTTCTCTCTCTCTAACTAAAAACAAGATGGCAGCAGCACGAAAGTAAAAGAGCCATTTGCAAAAGGAAAATTGTACTTGCGACACTTTTGTGAGACGCATATATTTTTTTCCCCATTAACTATAATGGGAAATTTGTTTTTTGAAAAACTTTTGAATGGTTTAATATTTTTTACACCAAATCCTCAAAAGGCACATTGGTGACCCAGACTGCATCTTCCCTGAAGATTTCAAACCAAACAGACATATTGTGTGGGCTGTGGGCGTGAGCAAAGAAATGCACAAAAATTATTATTTTTTTACACTTTTTTGGTTTTCTGTCACACAGCAACCATACATAAGATCTTAATGCAACTTGCCAGATCTAGAGATATATATGGTACCACACTGGGTGGCAAAGTTTTAAGGTGCAAAATTTGAGTTTTAACATTAAAGTGCTTACTCAACTCTAACTATAGTGCCACTTCATGGCACTAATATATATATATATATATATATATATATATATATATATATCTTCATTTAATGCATCAGTTAGGGTTAAAGTGACAAAAGTGGGGAAATGAGATGTTAGGGTTCAGCCCATAACCTGACCACCACCCCACCCCTCCATCCTCCACAGACCAACAGATGCCAGGGTGTGCCATGGCATTGAGAAAGAATTGATGAGTCACTCAATCCTCTTTTATGAGGTAGCAAAATCCTTGACTGTGAGTCAATCCTTTTCCGCAAGAAGGGCCATCTGGTCACAAAGTGACGGTCAAGGATTTTGCTAGCTCTTGAAACAGGATTGGCTCGTGGACTAGAATTTTGACAGCTCGCAGACTAGGATTTTGTCACCTCAAAAACCCAATCCCCTTTCTCAAGTTGACAAAAACCTAGTCCGCGAGCCGATCCTCTTTCACGAGGTAGCAAAATCCTTGACCGTCAGCTTAATCCTGGTCCGCAAGAAGGGCCATCTGGTCACAAAGTGATGAACAAGGATGTTATAACCTCATGAAACAGGATCGGCTCACGGACTAGGATTTTGTCAGCTTGTGAAACAAGCTTGTTAGCAAGTCGCAGTTGAGGAATTTGTAAATTTCAAAAGGCTATTTTTTGAACAAAATGAAGCAAATCAAAGGCATGGGTTTGCAGAGGGCATCACCCTGAACAAAATCCATGCCATATTACAAAGAAAAGTCACCCATGGAGGAAGCTATGACATTTTGTTTGAGGAAAAAAAGCAAAACAAGATGGCGGCTCGCAGACAAGGAATTTTTCTGGTGGACAAGGATTTTTTTAAATCCTCATGTGTGAGCTGACAAAATCCTTGAACATGAGCCCAATCCTGTTTCGCAAAACATACATATAAATCTTGGAGTGAACTGAGCATGCTCAAAACCAAAAAATTAAAAATTAAATAACGTTGGACAGGATTAATATTTTTTTTAACCAATCCAACACTTGATCGTTCTCTGACCCAAACTCTTTCTATGTTCCAAATTTCAGATCAAAAGACCACATGGTGTGGTTGCAGCGCCATGGGAAAAAAAGTGTCAAAAGTGGTGAAAAATGCATTTTCCAGCACTTTGCTGTGCAGAAACCGTAAGTCCAACCAAAATGCAACTTAGTAAGTCAAGAGATGTACCATACAACACCATGCATTCCAAATGTTGTACAATTCCATTGAACAGTTGCAAAGTTATTAACGTGCAAAAATTGAGGTTTAACATTAAAGTGCAATTGCACCCCTATATTTATATATATATATATATATATATATATATATATATATTAGAGGCCAAAAAATCCATTTAATGCATCAGTTAGGGTTGTTCCACAGTGACAAAAGTGAAGAAATTCGGTGTTAGGGATGAAAACCCCCCTTGCACCCCCTCAGCCCGCCCCACCCAACTGGCATCGGGGTGTGCGTTGGGGTCATCGGTCCTGACTTTCACCCCATTCTCCTATGCCTCAGTTTGTTCACGCATGTGATGGGGTGAGAGTTAGGACAGATGATCCCAATGCACACACCAATGTCGGTTGGGTGGGGTGGGCTGAAGGGGTGCAAGGTGGGTTTTCAACCCTAACACTGAATTTCCTCACTTTTGTCACTGTGGAACAACCCTAACTGATGCATTAAACAGAGTTTTTTGCCTCTAATTTCCCTTCTTTTGAGAATGAGGACTATAAATAGGAATGGAATGTGGTGGTGGGAGCACGGGGTCCTTCGGGCTCTGCGCTTCCACCACGTGATTTTTTGTGACATAGTAACGGTAAAAGCAACACAAATGCAAGCAGTAACGGTTACACACATGGTGACGCAAACATAAATTGTAAAGCAAGCATTAATAGAAATGCAGGTGCAAAGAATGCCAAAGCAAAAAGTGATGCAAACGGAGATGCAAGCGCATACGGAAACACAACTGGTAAAGCGCACGGTCACGGTACTGCTATTGTAAACGCAAATGATAACTGTGATAGCAACAGTAATGCGAAAGGAAACAGAAACGGATACGCAAACGCAGCCACATATCGAAATGCAAACCGTTACATGCATGGGCACGGGAATGCAATTGGAAATGCAAATGGTAATGGTAAGAACAATGATGATGCAAAACGAAAGACAAACGCAAACACAAATGGAAGGGTGGTCGCCAACAGAAATGGTAATGTGCACGGTGACGCTAAGCGAAACAGAAACACAAACAGTAGTGGAGACACAAATGGTAACAGTAACTCAAATGCAAGCACAAATGGAAACGCAAAGGGTAACGCACATGGTGGTGTACACGGGAACGGTAACGCAAATGGGCATGGAAAGAGAAGTGTAAAGCCTACGTGTAACAGTAACTGGAGCACACACCCTATTTTTCTCCAAAAGCTCCATTGAGAAACACAGTGAAAACAAAGAATGTATGCATAATAATGGGCCTCAGAGCAGAAAACAAGCAGTTGTAATACTAAATATCTCAGCAACTGTACGACGTAGGAAAAAAAAAAAAATTTCACATGAATCATGAGTTTCATGGCTAGGTTTCACTGGGCTACACATGTTTGCCCCATAGGGCTACACATGTTCGCAACGAAAATTCCGTATCTCGCACCATTTCCGAGATACGAGCCCCGAAAGGTGCGGCGGATGCCACCATGTTAGTCTATGGGAAAAAATGTTAACTTCAGAGTACTGTAGCTTTGCATCCTTGCAATATTTTTTTCACCAAACCACTAAAAGGCACATCTGTGAGATGTTGGCTGCCTTCCCTCCAAATTTCAGCCCAAGAGACCAGACCATTCTTTCGCAGCAGGGTGGCAGAGAATTCCTGTCATTTTGGCCATAGTCTAGAAAAGTAGTGTCATGATTTGCGACACCTTTCGCAAAAATTTGTAAAAGTGTTGCAGGTGCGACACTACTTTGCGACACTACTTTTTCCAAAAATTTGGAAAACATATTTCTGGGGTGTTCAACCCCAAAATAACGATAAAGATATGGCTAGCATCCTGAGGGTCCGACTAGGCGAACACAAAAATAATTGTCTTCCTAAAGGGTTCCAATTTTAAACTGCAAGTATTTTTCTGATCAGTAACTGAAAACAAAATGGCAGATTTGCGACACTACTAGGGTCATTTGTGACACTAAAAAGTGCATTTGCGAAAGTGTCAAACTTTTTGTTAACTTTTCCCATTGACTTATAATGGGAACTTGTTTTTTGAATAACTTTTGAATCGTTTACTATTTTTTCATGAAATCTTCAAAAGGCACATCAGGGTCCCCAGCCATATGTTCTGTGAAGTATTCAGACCAGTCTCGTAAACCATGCGACCTGTAAGTGTGAGCAAAGAATGCGCAAAAAAAACATAATTGCATGCATGAATGTCACTTCACTCCACAGCTGTATATTTGACCAGTACAAAAGTTGACATATCCCAAGATCTATGGTTAGGACCTGTGCCTGCCAAATTTCAGGCAAATCTGCTGAACGGTGGCAAAGTTATTAAGGTGCAAAGTGTCACCATTTAACCTTAAAAGGGGTACTCAACCCTAATTATGGTAGCACTACCGTGCTACCATAATATATATATATACAGATATATATTAGAAAACTATGTTTATGCAGAGATTAGGGTTGTAAAAATGTAAAGCATACAAAGAAAAAACAATAGGGATTTGGGTCTCTGTAATATTGGTAAATCAGTGGTGGGGTCTTAGTTGAGGTTATCAAACCTAGTGCCTACCCCCCAGCTTGTAGCCTCCTGTCCGAAGCACAAGATACAGCTTCTACCTAGTGTCTCATAGTGATACACTGACCTTGTCTGATCCAGGGTAGGAGTGGACATTAGGGTTGACAACCCCAAGTAAGACCCCACCACTGATTTGCCAAATACTCTGGAGACCCAAATCCCTAATGTTTTTTCATTTTTTGTCTTTGTACACTTTGCATTTTTACAACCCTAATCTCTGCATTAACATAGTTTTTTTTGCTTCTAATTTCCCATCTTTTTACGATAGTGGAATTGCATCCTCAAGACCTGCACAAAATGAAATAAATACAATATTGGAAACAGTCCTGATGCAGTGCATGGGTTCAGCAGACCCCAACACACATGTCAATACCTTGTGGGTGAGGTTCCCTGACCCACCACAGGGTGTGGCATCTGTGCCAAAACACTGCTCCACCCCTACCCAGGCCATGATTGGTGCTGCAGCATGTCTTGTCTCAGTAAACTAGCTCACTGGGTTCACACCTGAACTTAGCTAACTGGCACGGTAAAGCAGCGTGTTCCCCAGAGGTGCAACGGACATCCCCGCAAGCAATGTTACTTAATAAATTCTTTGTCTTTTAAGTTTGCACATGTGCATCAAACTTCTTGTGATGAGTGACTTTTGAGGGGTGTGACAATGTCTGTCCAATGCAGAGTGCTCTGCAAGGGGCTCGATAGTATCACACCAATCATCAGCCAGGCTGATTGTGATGCTGTTTTGCCTGAAGTGGTCTGCACTTGAAAAGAAAAAGCCTCACCAATCATGTGGTGGCCTTTTCCTTTCATCTGCAGGTCACCACCTAGCAAACCGCTATTTGTGTCCCGATCAGCCTGGCTGATGTCTACGCTCCCCCTCACCACCCCATCAGACCCTTGCCTCTCCAGCACCTGCACCCCTGGCTGACACCTTAAGCCCTGTAGGGCACTAATAAATTTACAATAGTACCACCGGAGTGACAATTCTGGAAGGTGGGAGGAGGCGCGTTCCTCCCCTGCCTCCTCCTCCTCTTCCCACTGACTCCTTTTGCTCCTCTTCTCCCACCTATGTGGAGTAGGCCACAGCCTAAGCTTCATACGGGCTGGGAGTTTACAGTGCCTGAAGCCACTTTCACTTAAACACAATTGTGCTAGCGGATCCCCCCTGCCGACATGGGGGTGCTCAATCCCCATGTCAGCATGTATCTCCCCATCCCTATTAATGTGACACACAGGTAGCCTATCCCAGTGTGTCAAAAAACTACCTCTTTAATGTTTCAAATACTGGGATGCCCACTCCTGGTATCAGATGCACCACCCCCCCCCCTTATATTCTCAGATGACCTCAGGGTGCCTTGATCCCCCAGTACTCTGGCATACTGGGAGCCCACCCCAGTGTGCCAAAATCAATTTTATTAATATTTCACTTGTAAAAAAAGAAAACAGTTCCATGAGGTCTTTTTTTTTTAAACCTGAAAAAAAGCGGTCCCTTATTGTTCCCGCCGTCCCTCCTCCCCCAACCCACACCCTCCCTATGCGTACCCCACCTCCCTGCACACCCCTCACCCAAACTTACTTTTGGAGGTCAGGAGCAGCGATCTTCTGTGGACTGGGAACACATTTACACTCTTGAAAGACCAACTAGGAACTGAAGAAATGATGGTAAGTCAATGGGTGGTTTGATTTTAGGTTGATATCTCAGCCAATTTTTTGAATATTGGTCCCATATTTTCAACATGGGGTTCTTGGGACCCCACCTCATGAACACTATCACTATCACTATCATTTTGTTTCTTGGTGCTGAAAGGTGATTTTGAGGTCAATGCACAGTATCACCTTTCAGGACCAATTAATGAAATGACAGTGCCACTGTTCATGAGGTGGGGTCCCAAAAAGCACTTGTTGCAAATTTGGAGAAAAAACTCCAAAAATGACTGTGTTACGAGTGACTGTTGTGCAGTTTCTACGCATGCTTGTAACTTCATCAATTTTTATTATTTTCACTCCAAATTTTCAACATTGACATTTTCTCACACCCCCTTATGAACAGTACAGCTGTCATTTTTTGCATCCTTCCCAAAATGTGTTTTGGCACCTGTGGCACAGAATGGCGTGGTCGCTCTGTGAAATCAACTTTCAGGACAAATTAATGAAATCCCAGTGCCACTGTTCATGAGGGGAAGTCCCAAAAAGGCCATGTTGAAAATTTGGTGAAAACATTCCAAAAAATGACTGTGTTAAGAGCATGTGTTGCACAGTTTCTACACACACTCATCACTTTGCCACATTTTCATATTTTCACTCCAGATTTTCAACATTGCCATTTCTTCACAACTCTTCATGAACAGTACAGCTGTCATTTTTCACATCCTGCCTGAAATGTGTTTTCATATCTGTGGCACCGAATGGCACACTCGCTCTGCGAAATCACCTTTTGAGTTTGAGTAACAAAATGATACTGCCACTGTTCATGAGGTGGGGTCCCAAAGAGCCCCTGTTGAAAGTTTGGAGCAAAAATACCAACAAACCATCCTGGGCATCAGGGTTTCCAATCATAACACCCACCCTGTACAGACTGGCAAGCATCGGGGGTGTGACTTGGAATCGTCGGCCATAATGCTCACCCCATTTCACCCCCACCCCACAGCCACTGACAGGCATTAATGTGTGCCTTTGGGTCTTCGGCCCTAATGTTTACCCCATTCTCCTATACTGCACCCATCTCACCTTATTTCCTTATGGGATCGGGTGAGTGTAAGGGCAGAAGACCTCAAGGCACACTGCGACACCTGTTGGTGTCTGCAGGGTGGGGTGAAGTGGAATGGCATGAGTGTTATGTCCAACAACCCAAAGCTACACCCCCAATACCTATCAGTCTCTGCAAGGTGGGGGTGGCAGTTGACATAACTTCAGTACTTCACTACCATTCCTATTATGCATCTCTCTTTCACTACCAATGCCAATGCCAGCAAGCAAACATTCAGCATTGACAAATGCTTGTTTTTCTAATGAAGTGAGCCAGTGCTGGAAAAACATAAAAACATTTGTCTTGAGAGTGATACCTTAAAATGCAAGGCAGAGGAATATACATAGAAAAATATGGAAGGCATGTACAACAGCAATACCAACAGTGAACTTTTGCCATTGACAAATGCTTGTTAATATTTTGACTACACAATTTCAAACATAGTCTTCTTTTGACCCCACCTCATAAACCCCATAGGTGAAAATTTTCCAATCCGTTGAAATGCCATTCTGTGCCACAGGTGTGAAAAAACCCTCTGGACAGGATGTGAAATATGACAGCTGTATTGTTCATGGGATGATGTGAAAAAAATGGGTATGTTGAAATCTGGAGTCAAAATATTGTAAATTACCAAAGTTATGTGCCAGTGTAGACAATTTTCAGTGCACTCCGTAACTCGGCCATTTTTTGGAATTTTTTCACCACATTCTCAGAATGGCCTTTATGGGACCCCACCTCATAAACACTGGCACTGTCATTTTGTTAATCAGTCCTTAAAGGTGATTCTGTGCAGTGACTATGCCATTCGATGCAACCGGAGCAAAAACACATTTTGAGCAAGATATGAAAAATTGCAGCTGTACTGTCCATGAGGTGGTGTGAAAAAAATGGGTCTGTTGAAAATCTGGAGTCAAAATATTATAAATTGCCAAAGTTATGAGCCCGTGTAGAAACTGTGCAACACCCACTCATAATGCAGCCATTTTTGGGGGAATTTTTTAATCTAAATTTTCAACCTGGGCTTTTTGAGACCCCACCTCATGAACACTTGCACTGTCATTTCGTTGATCTGTCCCAAAAGGTGAGTTTTTGCAGTGACCACAAAATGACCTCTCAGGCCCTATTAGCAAAACTACAGTGTAAGTGTTCATGAGGAGGCATCCCAAAAAGCCCATGTTGAAAATTTGGTGTAAAAATACAAAAAAATGGCAAAGATATCAACAAACAAGTAAGTTCAAAATGCCGTTGAAATGCATTATACAGACTTACCTTTATTGCTCAGTTCATAGTTCGGCTTTGAAGAATGCAGATGTGTCCCAGTCCACAGAAGATGACAGTGCCCATCCTCTGGCTATAAGTATAGGATAAAGGGGGGGGTGCGGTGGGTGCTCAGTGGGAGGGTAGGGATGGGGACTGCAGGGATGACGAAGGACCATTTTCTTTTTTTGCAGGTTACTAAAAAATAAAAATGACGTTGGGGGACTGGTTTCTTTTTTTGCAGGTACAAATAAAATAGTTAATCTATCTCAGGACACTGTAGGTGGGTTCCCCAGTGTCCCATACTGCCAGGAGGGGGAGAGGTGACAAGGGACTGTTTTCTTGTTTTCAGTAAAAAAAAGACATTGCAGGATGTTTTTCATTTTTGCATTGAAGCAAACCACTTTTTGGAAAGGGATACATCCAACTATTTTGGGACACTGGGGGTGGTTTCCCCAGTGTCCACACTGCTGGGGGGGTGCATATGCCAACACAGCGATTGGGCCCCCTAATTTTGGAACTTTCACTAAAACAATGGGCTGGGGAGCTGGGGGCATCTCGATGTCAGATCATATAAAGAAAATGGAAGGGTAAAGAAAAAATAAATAAATAAATGACTGAGCATAGTCCTAAATTTAACTTAACTTAATTTACTTTTATGGTCCACCATCCACCAGCTACTGTAGTTATCATTAAAAATTTGAAACACTTGACTCTGCATTTTACTTTATGACTGCGATCCCCCCCTCGCCGAAACAGAAACCCGAATTTAGTACAGAGATCACTACAGTGCTACATTTTAGAGATGGACTGCAAGCGACTTTCACCATGTAGAGTGACTGCTGCCATTTTTATTTTATTTTATTTTTACACTGGCAAGAGTAGCTCCACCCAAACCCTAATTCACTGCAGCTTTCAGAGAGAGGTAGCAATAGGTATCAGTGGGGTCGGTAGGCAGTATAATTCATCTCTCAGTTAAAACTTTAGTTTGACTTACATATAGCAACATAGTAGTTACCAGCAGAAAAAGACCTCATGGTTCGCCTAGTCTGCCCTGGTTGTAGTTTAGCTCCTAACCTTTACTACAGATCCTGTCAGAGACAACAGGGGTTGCATAATGTGACACAGCTGTCATTTGTTAAATGACAGTTGTGTTGCATAGTGCAATCAACTGTTAAGACCTAATACATTACATGACAGTAAGGAGTGCATTATAGGACACAGTTGCCCTTTATTAAATGACAGCTGTGTCATATAGTGCAACCAGCTCCTAACATTGAAATACATCATACGGCAGTAAGGTTTATTCCTCAGTTTGCGGTTCAGATTTGAAGAGTTCAGACGTGTCACAGTCCACAGCATACGACCTCCAGAGACAAGTATAGGGTAAGAGGAGGAGGTGGGGTGGTGGGCGCTCATTGGGAGGTTTGGAATGGGGGGTTGAGGAATAGTGACGATGATGAGGAACCGGTTTCTTTATTGCAAGCTTAAATAAAAAAAAGATGTCAAGGGACGGTTTTCTTTTTTTCAGGTACATACATAAAAAAGCAGTTCGGGGGAACAGTTAAGCTGCACCCACTGCTGGTGATAAGAGCAGCATCCTAGGCGGCAGAGTTCTCTAGATGTAGCTGCAAGGGAGAGGAGGGCTACATCCACTGCAGCTGACTTGAGCCGCATTTGTAGCTGGGAGTGTCAGCAGCCATAGCCGCAAGGGAGAGGAGGGCTGCATCCACAGCAGCTGAGTTTAGCCACATCCATGGCTGGGAGGGTCAGAGGCTGTAGCAGCAAGGGAAGGGCTCAAGCCTGAGCTAATCAGGCACCAGAGGAGGAAGACCACCAATCCTGAAAGTGGTGGCTGGGCTATGAAAACCAGGGCCCAGCCACACTAGAACCCAAAAGAGCAGCTCAGGGGGAGAGTTAAGCTGCACCCATGGCTGGTGATAAGAGCTGCATCCTAGGCAGCAGAGTTCAGCGGCCATAGCCAAAAGGGAGAGGAGGGACACATCCATGGCAGCCAAGTTGAGCTGCCTCTATGGCTTGGAGGGTCAACGGCCATAGCAGCAAGGGAAGGGCTTCTACCATAACCAGTCAAGTGCCAGAGGAGGAAGACCACCAATCCTGAAAGCGGCAGCTGGACTATAAAAGCCAGGGCCCAGCTGCACAGAAACCCAAAACAGTAGCTCAGGGGAGAGTTAAGTTGCACCTGCCCATACAAAAAAAAATAGGCCTAATGCTCAACTACCTCAAATCACTAATAATTAGTTAATGTTTAATTATTCCTCAGTTTTGCTTTGGTTGATTTTTGTATATGCAAATGAGTTAGTGGCTAACTCCTTCTAGTTCAACCTACTCCTAACTAATTCTTAACAGTTTCAGTAGTTAGTTACTGACCAGTTTCCTAATTAAGAGTTAACTAATCCCCATGAATTGAGGATTAGTTTGGCGTTCATTAATTACTAGTTGAGCTTATACAAAAAATAGGCCAAATGCTCAACTGCCTCAAATCACTAATAATTAGTTAATGTTCAATTGTTCAATTATTCCTCAGTTTTGCTTGGTTGATTTTTTCACATGCAAATGAGTTAGTGGCTAACTCCTCCTAGCTCAACCTACTGCCAACTAATTCTTAACAGTTTCAGCAGTTAGTCATTGACATATTTCCTAATTAAGCATTAACTAATCACCATGAATTGAGTATTAGTTTGCCATTCATAAATTACTAGTTGAGCTTATGTAATAAATAATTCATGATCAATACTCAATTTGTTGAGCATTAGCTGATAAGTAACTGTACACCACATAGTAAGCATAGTTATTAGTGAAGAATAACTAATTCTTAACCAGCTCATTTGCGCAGTGCTGCTGGAAACTATCCAGCTGGGAGTCCAGGTAAACTCCAGGAGCACAGCCACTCCTCACTGAAGGTGCCACACATCTGACTGAGGCACCCTGAGGTACCCCTCACCCCCCAAAGCCAGAAACTAGTCTCTGTCTGGAGTAGGCTCCATCCGCCGTGACAGCCCTGGGGTTGGCCTGAATGTTAAACAGGAGGCAGAGGTAAGTCCCAAATGACTATCTGAAATAAACTGCATTTATGCAAGAAAAAGATTCCTTTATCAGGCTGGAGTCACTTGTTTGTAATTTTGTAGTCATCTACTAGCACATAGACTGAGTACATGCTCCAAATGTGCCACTAAAAATTCAAGCAACTTTATGGTAACTATCACGCAATCGACTGATAAGTGCTGAGTAAACTGGAAGTGTGTTGTAAACATGCTAATGAAGGTGCCTTATAGTTGTTCCTGATATACTTCCAATGGAGTACCTTCTCAGTTGGGACAATCCTGCATTACTTCAGAAAAGCACCTTTAGAATGTGTTCCAAAAATGTTACTGAAGTGCCTTGAAATTATAGTATATACACTTCAAATTGGGTACCCGTACTGTGCAAATGCACCTAAAATGCAATTTAAGTAACTTCTTAAGTAAACTTCCATCTTTCAGTGTAAAATATCCTCATAGTTAGGGCACAATTGTAAATTAAAATTTCCGGAAGAGACCCGTGTGCCACAGTGGGGTGCTGGGTCCATCCCCGTCTAGCTTCAGTGCCCTCCCAGAGAACTGAACTAGGCAAATCTGGTACTCAGAACATGCTCTTGCCCTCATGTCAGTTTCTTAGCCTCTGACCTGACTAGCCGCACAAATCTGCAAGTAGAGCAGGACTAAGAAAGGGGATGGGGTGTGCATTTTATTTTTTTTAAATGAGGGTTAGGGAGTCCTGGAAGCCATCACATAGGGGTTTACAAGTACCTTTCTTTAAATTTTCACTGGCAAATACTTTTGCACCTCAGATACTCTGGTATTCACTGCTCACTATTTATATTCCTTTTCAAGCTGCCCCCCCCAGTCAGCAGCATGCTGTCAAATAGTGTTTTATCACATAATGACCAAGAAAACCCTAGAGATGCAACATTTCAGTGGGGTCCATCTTCATATAATTTTACAACCTGGAACAGAAGCTCAATGGAGATCAGCATCACTTTCTCAGGGACACACAGTGAGTCAAAGGCTGTGACTGGGCTTGAACATGGATATCCTGCTTCACAATTTCAAAGACAATATTATGATGGAAAGAAGGTCCAACTAACCACAATTCAACACTACACCCCCCTTCCATATCTTAGGACATTTACTTACTGGTGGTGGAGCTTTCTTCAGGAGATTGCTGGTGTACTTTCATTTCTGCTCCTTAAACACAGTGAAGTCTTCATCTTTCTCAAACATTAAACAATTTTTCATAATTTCTAGGGAGTTAAATCCTGAATGTGTTCAGAAAAGAAAGGTAAAGGTCATATACACTGTTTAGAAATGAAAGTGAAGCCCATACTAGACCACATGTTTCTATCATGAAGTTCAATGGACACCGTCCTCAACTCTCTTTGTGACTTCCTAGAAACTGAGAATACTCCCAATACAGCACAGACACTCACGGTGCAGTGGGAGGAAAGGAGACTATTGTATCATGAGTAAATGCACTCTTTGGGGGGTGTTCCTAATGTTCAAGAAGCATGCAACAAGAGTAGATCAAGGATTTGAAACAAAACATTGGGAATAAATACACTATTTGCATGCATTTCAATTAAGCTAAAAAAAAGCACAGCAGTTAAAACAACCAACAACTTGAATGAATTGTACAGAAGGTAAGCAATCATTAAACATATTTTTTCAATTATAAATAATATAATGCAAAAAGGATTGACAAGTGTCCCTTTAACACCAACTATATACCAAAATGTTTATGTGATGATCAAACAACGAAACTTTTTAAAAGTAATTTTTTTTCCCCAGTTAGTTCTATTTCTCCCACATGCACTGGCAGCCTCCATTATACCGGCCACCCCAGCCAACACCCCCCAGGACTTGTTATCCCTCAGAGGCAGCACGGTCTGGGTCGTCAGGTACAGGGCCTGTAGGCAGCTGGAGTCATTCTGCAGCCGGTGCACAGATTTTCCTAGTACTCCCCCTAAAGTGCAGCATGCCCCCATGCACAGTACACCCAACATCTGCCTCTCCTCTTCCCAACTCTGGTGGTTTCAGCCTGCTTATCCTCAGCCACTGATAGTATCTGGCAAGCACCAAACTCTGCTCCACCCCACCCTGAGATGAGCACTCCTGCAAGAACTTAGTCTTCTTCCCTCTTTCCGACCCTCCAGCTCTCAAGATATCACTTGAAACTTGGGTCTTCAGCAGTGCAAGTACAGCACCATCACTGCAATAGTGGGCCTGCAAAAATCTAAGATCTGTGAAAAGTAACTGGTCTGCACATCCACATGTGTAGTTGTAGGACCTGTCATCTAATTTTTTATGGCTATTTCTGCCCTAATAAATATAGAATCTGTTGGCAGACAATGACCATACGGCCCACCTAGTCTGCCCATTTCTCTACTCACTGCTGCAGCCCTAGATCCTATCTGGTGCATTTTTGTAAACTGGTATTTATTGCCCAAAAACCCTCTCAGTCATTAAATAACCCCTAAAACACCATAATGATGACATTTGGTAGGGGATGGGGCTGCAGGCACTCTGTGGGCATTGCAGTGGGATCGGGGGGGTAGACACCTAAATATACTTGGATCATCTTTGCTGGCATGTATACATGTATGGGGATATTTGCCTAGCATAATCATTATGCTGCTTTAGGGCTAGGGCTGCAGTGCTCAGTAGCCACTTGACTCACACAAGGAAATTATAAGCCAGGCTTTATGGAGGAAACTCTTTATGCAAGCCAAAAAATTTGATATGTGGCTAAAACAGCTTCTGCAGTAGGCACCATCATGTTGTGAATCAGCTGCCTGGAACTAGCAATCATGTTAGTTGCTCCTAAAACTGCAGAACCTTCCATTTCCATGTGGAAAACAGCAAGCTGGAACATGCAGATGAAGCTGCAAAAGAAGCAGCTGCTTGCTTGGGTACCATAGGGGATTCAACAGGCTTGGTCACAGGTGGATTAAGAGCAAGGCTAGGCATACAGCAGCAGTGATGCAGTGTATAGTAAAGTACTATTCTACATAGAAACCCATAGTTTTCAAAATGCTGTTGTACCACAGTTCAAACGTCATGGAATGTGACTGTACCCTTCTGTGGTAGAATAGCATTCTAAAACCTCTAGAGACATGCACAAGCAAATTTCACCGTGAAAGAGAAATATAAAATAATGCATGGAGAAGTGTGGTTTATGGTGATTTTATGCACCCGATGTGTGTGATGCCCCATGAAGCCCGAAGGGTTTATATGGGCATCACACACCGAGATGGTGCATAAAATCACCATAGAATCACACTTATCCATGTTTTATTTTTTCATTTACTGTTTTTTGGTTTAAATTGTCTTTGACACTTTGTTAGGGTAACTGTTCCGCCAACAAGGTTGTCTCATGCTGAGTGACCGATTGTGTAGCACTTGTAAACGTCCAGCACGAGGACAGCTTGTTCGGTGGTTTTTCAGGTGATGCTGCAGTACTGTTCTGCCCATGGTTTATGGAGCTCCATAAACAACACATGTGCTTTACGAAGCTGATGTGCACTCACTGGCAGTGGTTTATAACCACTAACCAGTAAATATAAAAACAACAATGCACATATTTCACATAATAATATACACTATAAAAACACAGGATGAGCAACTTTATGTGTAACCAGTGTGCTGTGCCACCCTGGGGTTCTGATTCCCATGGACCACTTGAGCTTCATCCTCAAAGTCAGAGAGAATCACATGCCCTCTGTGGCAGAACACTCTGACTGTGCATAGTTACCCATTCAGTATTTTCTATATGCTGACGGTTATTCAGTTTTGTTGCATATCAATATGCTAGTTTTGTTTTGGGCATCATCTTCAAACAACTAGCAAGCTGGGAAGAGCTTTGTTGTGGAATTTTGGCATGGCCATCACCCAAACAACACTCCCCCCCCCCAGTTTGGACAGTCTTTCCCTGCGCAAGACTGGTGCCTCCTCCTCCCTATCCTGTAACATGAATTCCCTGCTGTATAGTGCCACCCCCTTTCCACTCATCTCATATGGACCACCACTCCCTGGTTTCTAGTAGCACCTTCTTCTCACCCTATGCAAAGTTTTCTGTTGTCTAGTGGCATTTGTCTGGCTTTCCCAATATTCTGCCATTCCCTGGTGTCCAGTAGCCCCAACCTCCATCTCTATGATAAACACTATAGTGCACGGTGGAGCGTCATTGTGTATGGAAATCTATACACTGTGGTATGGTCTGGCATGGAGATGGGGACTCTGTTAAGCCACACAAGGGCAAAAATATTAGATATCAGGAGGGCATCTTTCAATGAAATGTGTAGATGTTGAAGAGCAGCCCTGGTAATAGAGGGGGTGGAGAAACAGTGGGGGAGACTAAAAGGAGTCACTATGGAGGTAACTAACCAATGCATTAGGATAGTGGCCAAAGGAAAAAGAAAAAAGAAACCACTATGGTTCTCTAAAGAGGTGGGAGACTAAGTAAGGGCTAAAACAGCAAGTTTCGGGAAGCATAAGGGAATCCAAAGGAAGGCGGAGTACAGGGATGTGAACCTTGAATGTCTAAGAGAAGCAGGGAAGGCTGTAAGGAAAGCCAAGGCACAGACAGAGAGTTTCGCATAGACTGTGGAAAAAAGGGACAAGACATTCTACAGGTACATAAACAAAATGAGGGGCAGGATTGTAAGGCTCAAAGGGGAGGAGGGAGAGTGTAAGGGGGAGGATTTAGACAAGGCAGAAATACTGAACAAATACTTCTGTTCAGTATTCACTCAGGAGGGAGAGGGTCAAGGACCACAGTTGGGGAGCAGAGGCAGTTAGGGGGAGAAGTGGACACCAGTCCATTCACAGTGGAGAGAGTTCTGAGGAACTCACAAAGCTGAAGGTGGATAAAGCCATGGGGTCAGATGACATATACCTGAAGATATTATGGGAGCGGCACAGGGAACTAACAGCACCTCTGGCCACCCTTTTTACAGAGTAATTCAACACAGGTGTGGTTCCAGAGGACTGGAGGAGGGTGCATGTAGTCTCACTGCACAAAAGTGGCAGTAGGGTGGAAGCAGGGAACTACAGCTGAGTCAGCCTCACTTCAGTGGAGGGGAAGATCATGGTGACACTGCTGAAAGAAAGGACAGTGGCACACCTGGAATCTATTGGTGCCTAGGATCTAAGGCAGCACGGATTCACATCAGGAAGGTCTTGTGAAATGAATCTGATAGATTTTTTTTTATTGGGTGACTAGGAAATTGAATCAGGGAAGGGCCATAGATGTCACTTACCTAGATTTCAGCAAAGCCTTCAATATTTCCTACACAGAAAGTTGGTTAACAAGATGAGTAGTCTGGGCATGGGGCATAAGGTGATACACTAGGTTAGAAACTGACTGACAAACAGAAGGCAAATGGTGGTGGTAAATGAGATCCAATCCAGGGAGAGAGGGGTGACAAGTGGGATACCACAAGGTTCAGTTTTGGGATCAGCCAGGTTCAGTGTCTTCATTAGTGACATTGCAGAGGGGCTGGAAGGAAAGGTCTGCCTATTTGCAGATGACACCAAGATTTGCAACAGGGTGGATACTCCAGAAAAAATGCAGAAAATGAAGAGGGACCTGGAGAAGCTTGAAAGATGGTCAGAGGTGTGGCAACTGAAGTTCAGTGCAAAAAAGTGCAAGATAATGCACTTGGGTAGGGGGAACCCTAGGGAGAGCTACAGGATGGGGGGAGGTGCTGTCACCAAAGAGGAAACGGACCTAGGGGTTATCATATTTAATGCCCTTAAGGTACCAAAGCAGTGTGCAAAGGCTGCAAGAAGGGCCAGTGGCATGCTGGGGTGCACAGGCTGGAGGTATTACTAGTAGGAAGTGGGGTGATGCCATTGTATAAAACACTGGTAAGGCCTCACCTGAAAAACTGCATGCAGTACTGGAGACCACATATGCGTAAGGACATTAACAAGGTGAAGGCTATCCAGAGAAGGGTGACAAAGATGGTGCATGACTTGCATCACAAAACATATGAGGATAGACTAAGAGACCTCAATATGTACTCACTGGAGGAAAGGAGGGCATACCATGAGTACAGCAACAGAATATGGGCACCAGGTAAAAACGGCGACTCATATTGGGTGCTATACTCTTGGGCTACCCTGCAAGGGTAGCAACTGTACACAGATGTGAGGGTAGTGGATGGTGTGGGGAAGGAGAGGGACAATGAAGGGGTTTTGAAGGACGGGTGTGTCTGCTGCCACCGAGCTAGCATTGTGGTGTGGGTGGATAACTCTGGTGCAGCAGGTACAGGGTTCTGGACCTGGTGTGCAGAAACTGCTGCTGCCTGTGGCACTTAATTTTTGTGCAATATGGAATTTTACCCCCTGCCTGACATGCACCCCCCCTGGAGTTGATAATCTAGGTGCAAAGGAGTGCAAGGGGCACAGCCCCTCAAACACTTTTTACCCTTTCTTGTGACATTTAAGTTTTTTGGTTTCCGGAATTTGTATATGATGCATAAAACACCTTACAATAAAGAAAATAAAAACTAAAATTTGCAGTTATGATACATTTCTTTGAATTTAAAGCCATAGTACAATGTGTAAAAAAGTGTGCATTTTTGACAGTTTATTCCCTGTGCTCTGCTGAGCATGTACCTGGTACTCTTTCCCACCAGCATTGTACTATCACCCTGCAGTTTGTTCAGTTATCCTATGTTTTTGTTTACATTTCTGCTGCCTGCTGCATTGACAGCAGTAGTACTAGATAGCAGCTGCCATATTTTCTGTGACGCTACAACAGTCGTAACAGATCACTTTCTTTAGTACTGCTGCTTTAAAATGTACAATAATTAAGAGTACGCGCATAACACAAGATAAATACCAACTAGTATGCATCTGAGTAAAAGACTCAAAGGGAATCTCCTTAGAAATTAGAAAGACCCGCCTTGTATATAATGGCTGCAGAGCTCCGGGTGGACATCTTGCACACTCTGGGTGGCTTCCACCATGAAGGTTATGCTAACGAGGGCTGCCAACTCTGCCATTAGTTGGTAGCCCTCATTGGCATAACCTTTGTGGTGGAAGCCACCCGGGATGTGCAAAATGTCCACCAAGGGCTCTGCAGGCATTATAGATGGAGTGGGTCTTTCTAATTAAAACCACCAGACAGCAGGTAAATAAAATAATTTGTTTTATGTTAAAAACCCTAATCGGGCATTTCTACAGCAGCTGCTGCACTTAGGGGCGGTACAGGAGTTTCCCTTTAAGAAAATTCTCACTCAGATTAAAAAAAAACAGAGAGACTAATGTCTTAATCTATCATTTTGTTATTTAAATAAGTTAACTGTAATTTGCATAATTTTGCTTACTATTTACTCAGGGTGTACAACATGGCAATATTTTATAGTGAAGTACAAGGAGTACAGTTACAACTTTGAAACTCGAGAAACTGCCACACAATTTAAACAATATCATCTGATGAAATGAGCTTCTCCTGGTCTGTTATTGACTTGGAAGCTGTCAAAGGACACAAGGTGAAGCAAAGGCCCTACCCTTTCCAAGGTCAATAACTCCAGAAAGTGCCCTACACTTCACAAGGTAATATTGCTATTGTAAAAATTTTTGGAAACTCACCTTTTGGTGCATTTTAAACAGTGTGAGTGGCTGGAGTGCATGCTTAGACTGTTTGTTTACATTAGCAGACTCCTTTGGTGACGTTGCCTTCTTGCGTAGCTAGTTAGTGCATTAAGTCATTCAGCCCAATGCTCTAGGTATACGATGAGGATTATTTCACCTCTTTGGTTGTTGAAAGGCAAGGCAAGTTTTATTTAAAAGATGCCAATCCCGGAGGCTCTAGATGCGGTACAACAATCAAAATAGATACAAAACAACATAATAATAAACATTTATGTACAATATACCAAACAGTTAAAACAGAATTTACTACCCTCGACAGCAACTAAAATCAGAATAGGTAGAAACTAAATTAAACATCCATTTCTAAAAGACAAGTAGGGACTATAAAACATAGTCCTGGAAGGCCTGATTATACAAGAAGGCCTTGAGGCGGGCCCTAAATACCTCCACAGAAGGGGACTCCCTGATGGCTAAGGAAAGCGAATTCCACAGGACAGGGGCGGCGACACTAAATGCTCTGTCGCCAGCAGTTTTTAACCTCATCCTGGGAATCACAAGGAGGCCCCTAGAGGAGGAGTGGCGAAGGGAGCGGACCGAGACAGCAGGTGCAAGAAGATCCGTCAGGTAGCCAGGGCCCAGGTGGTGTAGGGCCTTAAAGGTGAGCAAACCCACCTTAAAGAGGACCCTTCACCTAACTGGCAGCCAGTGCAGTTGATGCAGCACCGGAGTGATGTGACAATACTTAGGCTGTCCTGTCAACAGCCTCGCTGCCACGTTTTGCACCAGCTGCAGTCGGTGCAGGGTACCCCCAGAGACCCCAAGATAGAGTGCATTTCAGTAGTCAACAGGCTTTGCATTAATGCACTACTGACGTCCCCCTTGGGCAAAAATCCTAATTTTGATGCATTAGTTTAAAAGCACTGCATCTGCTTTGATGCAGCCCTTCTCTGCTTAATTGGTGCTGCTGTCACTTTAAATGCACTGCTTCTCCGTGAGACAGTGAGAAGGGTGCTGATGATCGGTCCTGTATTTTTTTTCTTTACATATCGGAGGCGAGCTGCAATTGGTGATGTGACTGTAAGAGAGGCAGGGGACCCAGCTGAGTAGGCGTTGCCAAGTTATCAGCATGGGCAGCAATTTGACAGTAAATCTGACAGGAGGATTATGTGGGCCGGCAGTCTTCTTCAGTTTGTATACCTGATCTGTGGCAGTTGAGTTGGCGTGGCAAAGACAAGCGGTAGTCCCTGTCTGTTTGGGTCGGGAAGAGCAGGTGAATCTGGAGAACTGAGCATGGAGGAGCCAGGAGTGATGGGCATGACAGTGACAGCAGTAACAGAAGATTGTGCCTGGTTTGGCAGTTCCACCTACAAGGTAATGGTGTCAGATGGAGAAAAGGAACATGTGTTCCTCCTTCCTTCTTTGTGTGGGTCCTCTGAGTGTGTCAGGAATCCAGGATAGTGCCACACTGGAGACTGGGTGACGTTCATTCAGGCCGGCATCAATTCAGAGGGAGAGAGAGACTATAACAATTACTGTTATGGGAGGGGGGGGGCAAGCATTTTCTTGTCAATCTGGTCAGTGTCTCTGAGTAGTACTGCCTTCCCCTGTTGCAGTGAAGTGAAGCTCGACTCGGGGACTGGCTTTCTGCATTTTCTGTGGGCTGGCTGAGGAATGAAAAAAGTTTCCGGCTGCTAGATGATTGCCGGTGGCTGCCCCATCATAATGAGGGAAAGCGGGGGTATTTTTTCTGTTTTCCCTGGCACCTGAAAACAACAGCATTTTATTTGGTGACCTCTGCTCCATGGACTGCTTTGCATGGAATCCGATTCAGTCTGTGGAGCAGTCCAATGGCCTAAGCAAACAGAGATTGCTCCTCAGCTTTTGCTATTGATGTGGCAGCCGAAGGCATTTCTAACAGCCAGTAACTACTTGTATGTATCTGCCGGTATTTTTTATTTTTTTATTCCTCGACAGCCTGACACACAATAAAAAAAGGCAGGTTTCACTTTTATGTGTTATGCAGGGCAGAGTGCTGCTGTGTTGATGAGGCATGGCAGTAACTTGTATATACTACACCTTTCGGCAAGGGGAAGGGGAACATTGTTTAACCAAGAGATGCACACTAAGCTGAAGCTTGATTCCAGGTATGACCTGGGAGCACAAGGAAGCTAAAAGACTTGCTCAGGGTCACACAGTATGTAACTGAGGGCTATGGGATTCAAACCAGGTCTCCAGCTTTGCAGCTCAGAGCCATAAACTACTGAGCCATACTGCCTCCAAGCTGACATATTACCATTTTAAAAATAGCCATTTTTTTTTTCATGAACATACAAATTTGGTGCAGTGACTCCCAACTTTTGGCTTCTGAACCCCTACTTTGGGAGAAGGGGGTCAAACTGAACCCCTGATTTCCAACCCTAGCACAAGGCCTGAGTCAAGCCTGGACATCACGAAGGTATGCACCAAAGTGGGGAGGTCCAGTGGCGGAACTAAGGGCTTTATCCTGGCGATATTCCTCAGATGATAAAAACTGGTATGAACAACGGATGCCACCTGAAACTCAAGCGTCAATCCGCTGTCAAGAATAACACCCAGATCACGCACCTTAGAGGAGACCTTCGATGGTACAGAGCCAAGACAAAGCCCTGTCTCTGCACCAGAGGCTAACCTATCACGCCCTCTGTTCGACTCTACCACCAGTACCTCTGTCTTACTGGGGTTCAGTCGCAACCAGCTGGAGGCCATCCAGTCATTGATCTCAGCAAGGCAGCTGTTAAGCACTTCCACTGCGCAAGATGTTCCAGGGGCAAAGGAATGATACAGCTGGATATCATCAGCATAGCAGTGAAAACCCAGACTGTACTTCCTAATGAGCTCTCCCAAGGGCAGCATATACACGGCAAACAACATCGGCAACAAGACCTAACCCTGGGGAACTCCGCATAACAGGTGACCAGGGGAGGAGGAGAAATTCCCCATCACTACACTCTGCATCCTGCTAGATAGAAAAGACTCAAACCAGCAGATGATAGTGCCGGCGAGTCCGCAGAATTCCCTTAGGCAATCAAGTAACACTCAATCATCCACCATGTCAAATGCTGAAGAGAGATCAAGGAGAACAAGAATTGTCCCCGCCCCTCAATCTCTAGCCCTAAGGAGGTCATTATGCACCCGAACTAGTGCAGTTTCTGTGCTATGCCTCACACGAAACCCAGACTGGAGCGGCTTGTACAGATCATGGGACATGAGATGCTCCTCAAGCTGTAGCACCACCACCTTCTCCACAATCTTACCCAAAAATGGGAGACTGGAGATAGGACGGTAATTTGCCTTGACATTAGAGTCCAACAATGATTTTTTCAGAAGGGGTCTCACCAATGCCTCCTTCAAGACATTGGGGAAAACCCCCTCTGACAAGGAACACTGGACAATCAAGGCAAACACCGGGCCAATGGAATCAACACATCTCATTAAGAAACGAGTTGGCACCAGGTCCAGTTCACAAAAGTTGTGTTGAAGCTTATAGGCAATCTCACTGACCTTAGCCACCTCCACCAATCTAAACTCACCCCAACCAGGCAGAGTGCTCTCCGGTCACCCATGGTGACCACTGTCGGCCAAAGTCTGGTCCACTGGTGGAACCCCCTGCCTGATGGCAGACACCCTGTCCGAGAAGAACTGAGCAAACTCCTCGCACAATGCACTCGAAAAGGCTAACTTCGGCTGTAGACAGGAAGGATGAAGAAGCCTGTCCACAGTCCGAAAGAGCACAGTTGGTCGGATCCTCCCTGCAGCAATCTCTCTGGACAGGAATTCTGCCTTCTTATGGTTGATTGCCCCCTGGTATGCACCATAGTGCACATGTAGTGCCAGTTTGTCTACTTCCAGGCCGGACTTCCGCCAGCAGTGCTCTAATTTCCAACCCAAAGTCTTCATTACCTTAAGCTCCCCATCATACCAAGCAGACCTCAAGTAAGAAGACCTGGGTTGTACACAGGCTGGTGCGAGGAAGTCGAGTGCACCAGACAGCACCTTATTACAGGCATCGACTGTCATGCAGACACCCCCAAAGCATGCACTATCCACACTAGATAGGTCAGTCACCGCCAAAAAATCTTCAGGGGTCAACCCACTCAAAGGGCGATAGCTGACCATCTCTGCAGGGGAGGGCTATCTAGAGGGGCCCCGAACCAGAACTTCACCGTGCAATAATCAGACCAAACGACCCAATCAATGCTGAGACTCTTTATCTCAAGCCCCAACGAGAATTCCAGATTTAACATGTGACCACCCTGATGAGTCACGGAGAAAACTCCTTGTGCAAAGTCCAGAGATGACATCATCTGCAGGAAGATGTAACCAAGCTGAGAAGATTCATCATCGGCCCAAACATTGAAGTCCCCAACACTAAACATCTGGGGGCCTCCAATGTTTCCCTGATGATGAAATCGCCCACCTCCTGCAAGAAATCTCCCGCCGCCCCAGAAGGGCGGTAAATCAGGAGAATCAGACGACCTGCGCCCGGACCCCCACAGATGGCCACACATTCAACTGAATGTGGTGCACTCACTGAGTGCAGGGTGACGCACTTTGCCTTTGGCATTTTGTCTTAAACTTCAGCGTTCTGCAACCCTCCCCCCAACCCTGTCCCCCATAAACGCATGGCCTGCCCAATATTTCTAAAGAAGTGACTATGTCCTATTGGGTATTGCTTTCCAAGTCAAAGAAATGGAAATGAAAGTCTGTGAACCATGCTGAGTTCAAATGTATGCTGTAATTTTTATTTTTTTATTATCTTTTAAATGTTCCCTCACCCGCAATGTAGTTTACAACTGCAGCGCTAGGACCAGTGGGGAACTGATGTCTTTGGGCAGCTGAAAGCTCACAATGAGGTGGTGCCGAAGTATCTTTGTAAGAAAGTGCCCCACTGCATTGTGTGGCCTCGGCTGCCCCAGACAACAGTTCCCCACCAGCGATAGCACTGCAAATGTAAACAAAGCTTTGGGGGAGGGGAGCTTAAAGAACTGCTGATGCCTCAAAACTTTTAAAACATACTGTTTGAGTACAATTCAGCTTATATTCTGTATATATTCTATAGAGTACTCCTATCCATTGATTATTACTGAGAACATTTGCATGAATACGTGATCTTTATTTCTTAGAGTTCATCCACCTCTACAGCTGACTCCCTACTTCAAGTCATAATCCTCTGTTGTGACATAACAAACTGTTGTCATGGGAGAAACTGTGATGTCAAATCAGTGCAGTATGACCTCGGGTAGGGAGAAAGCAGCAGGAATAGATGAACTCTCGAGGAGCAAAGATCCTGTTGTTATGCAGCTGACCTCAATAATAAATAATGAGGAGGAAAAATACAGAATGAATGTGAAATACAATCTGAACTATGTCTAAATATAGTTTTTTTTAAGCTCTACTGAAGGCGTCAGCTGCTCTTTAAAAGATAACAAATAAGAAAAACAAAATTTCAGTATTTTTTATGGTTCCCAGGCTCTCCTTTTCCATTTCTTTGAGTTGAAAAGCAGTGGCCAATAGGAGATAGCCAAACTTAAAGTAAGCAATATCCCACAACAGACCGTGGGTGAATTACATACGAACATACAAAGAAGCCAGCAGAAGAAGGCCATTTGGTCTGTTAAGTATGTTCGTACTGCAGGGTCCACAACTTGAGCTAATGTCGATGCCCTCCCTTCCCACTCCTCCCATCCACCTACCTACCCATGATCCTTACCTTTCCTCTATGCCTATCCCAGCCTCTCTTAGAGATGGCCACTGTCGATGGGGGATCACGTGATGCAGAGCATGAGCTAGCTGCTACTTCTCGGAGCTCCGTCTACCCAACCTACATTTATTATTATTTTGGGGTCCTTCTCAGTTTCTGTCAGCACTCCTGATACCTTTTGGTGACCAAGGTAAAAACGCTTTCTGTCGGGTAGCGTAGGATGGATGCAGAGCTGAAGGAAGCCTTACCACGACACACGCCACCGACTACCCCGGAGAAGGCCTCAAAAAAAGCAAGGGCCTCAATTACACTGCAAACCCTAGCGCAGGTTCCTGGCTCTTACGATATGGAACCGCTTACCTTATCCAGCTTCCTGAAAGAATTCCAGCCTTTTAAGGATGAGAATGAAAACTGGTTGGCGAAGTCAAGAATATATCGCGTGCCCTGGAAGGTTTAACTCATCGGACTGTTGATAACGAAGCCTGTATATGTTCGGTAGAACGCAAGAGCAACTGGCACCTGATCTGGTAGCAATGAGGCAACGGATTTGAAAATTGGAAGGCAAAGGTTGAGGACCTAGAAGGTCGGAGTCGCCGTAATAATGTTGTTATTATCGGCCTCCTGGAGAAAGAAGAAGGAGCTGAACCTATCAAGTTTGCGCAGCGTTTAGTAGGAAAAATTGCTGGTGCTTCACCTTTTGAGCATGCCTACATTATTGAAAGAGCCCACCACGCGTTAAGAGCGACACCTCCAGCTGGAGCCCCTCCACGTACCTTTATCTTACGCTTCCTCAATTACTTGGAACGCCAGCATTTTTTACTGAAAGTTAAAGAAGTTAAGGAATTGACCTGGGAAGGCGCGACATTGAGGGTGGTTCAGGACTTGCCGCTTTCAGTTCGACAGAAAAGAGCGACCTATCACCCCATCATCACGAAGCTAATTGCAGCCAATTTTAAATTCAGGATGGGGTATCCTGTCCGTTTTCAGGTCCTGGTGACTGGAACCTGGCGTAGCTTCGAGAGTCATGAGTCTGCGCTAATGGCTCTAAAGCAAGCTTTCCCAGATTTATTTAAGGAGTCCTGAACCTTGCTGCTGTTAAATTTCTGTGTTACACATTTTACCTGGCGTTGCATGGTTGTTGGTGAAAGTTTTGATGCCACGATCTTGCTGCGGAGTGGATCGGATCCCAGCTTAATTTTGCCTGTATTTAATTTCCCTTTGAGCCTCGCCTAACTGCTCATATCCCCTCATAACAGTTTCGTTTTGGGGTTGTGGATGGGGATCTGGACCTGTTGGCTCGTCCCCTTTTGTTGCTGGGCAGTTTCCAGGTGGCTGTGAGCGCCCACTTTATTTTGCTGCTCTTATTAAGGTGCTCCTCTGCTTCAAGTGAATCCGTCTGGGTTTTCAGCTGATGCAAGCTGTTGCCTGGCTATTTCATTTCGTTATTTTCGCTAGATGGCGCTAGAGACTGCTAGATTGTCCGAGGCACCTTGGCAGATATGGACTGAATTTTAGTTTTCCAGTAGAATACGATTGCATTGTAAAGAGGAGCACCTCCACTGCAAAGTTACAAATATTTTATGTTTAACTGCCTTTGTTTATTATGTAGTGTTTGTAAAATGTTTTTTCAACACAATAGAGAAGTCGCATTGTGGACAGTGGGTGGTGGTGGTGTTTTCTGTAATACTGTTTTGGGGGTTTAATTGGTTTTTGAACATTGATTTGGGATCTGACATCAGCTGATGTATGTGGGTTAATTCATTTATCAGAAATGTCTTTAATATTATTTAGTACTACTTCATTAGGTTGTTGCCTTAAGGTGTGAGGTTTAATAAGTAATATCTTGCGGCTTGAATATTATGGGCTTGGATATTATTGATTCGGAGAGGTTGGGTGGATGAGACGGAGGTAGTGAGTCTCACTGAGCTGCAATCATGTTCATTGGTAGATCGGGAGGGATGTGGGTGGAGGGAGTTGGGGTCAGAGTTTGCTACTGTTATGTGGGGTTTGAGTTATGAGAAAGAGTTTACGAGGGGTTTACTGTACGCATAATTTTAACTATAGAAGGCTGGACTGGTTTTATAGACTTTTGCTGTTCTGAATATATTAATATTCTAACAAATGGCTAGGGAGATAAATATTGTGAGCTGGAATGTTCATGGTCTTACACAAATCGAAACAATATAAGATTTTAAAACATCTGGACTATGTAAAAGCAGATATTATGTTTCTGCAGGAGACCCATTTACTTAATTCTGAGTGTAACCAATTACGGAGGCTCCAAATAGGTCAGGTCTTTGCCTCTGAAGGCAGTTCCCAAAGTAGAGGGTGATGGTCTTGCTCTAGATCTGTTCCTTTCAATCCGATTCAAACATTCCAAGATAGGTTTGGGAGGTACATTTTGTCAGGGTACATTACACACTCTTGAGATTATCCTGGGTTGATTTATGGCCCCAATATTGATACCCTGGATTTTTGTTCAGATTATGGAAATACTCTCTCCCTATTGCAATTTACCTATTGTAATAGGAGGAGATTTAAATTTGGTAATGGATCCTGTTATGGATAGATCTGGTTCTGTCAAGAAGGGTCTATCTCTGGGTCAAAGGGTAATAAGAGAAATCATAGACCAACTGGGCCTATGCTATGTGTGGAGGATTTTTCATCCGAATATCCGTGAATTTACCTTTACTTCTCAGGTGCATAATACCTTGTCTAGAATTGATTATGTGCTAATCTCAAATACTCTTTTACCAGGTGTTTTGAATACCGATATATCCCCTTGGCCGCCATCGGACCACTCTATGGTAACGTGCTTAATTGCATTTTCATCTTTGCCTAAACCAGGGAATAGATAGAAAATTAACAATCAGTTATTAAAAGATCTTAAATTGGTTAAGTATATTTCTTCTCAGATAACAGAATTTATTTCTTTTAACCATAATTCCACTAATCGGCCAGATATAGAATGGGGGGCACTCAAAGCCTTTATACATGGCATTTTGATAGGGCTTGCCTCCTGGAGGAAGAAGGAGAGGCTGAAACGTATCTCGGAGCTACTTACCCAGATTCGAGAAAAAGAATCTGGGCTTTCAGCCTCCTTTTCGGATGATTATAGACAGGAGTTAACTTTGTTAAGGGATTCGTATCTTAGGATCTTAAGCGAACAGGCTGAATGGACGATCATTAAAACTGGGGCAATATATACGGATCAAGGAGAAAAAGCTGGCCGACTATTAGCTAGGAGGGTTAAGCAATTGGAGTCTTCCAGATTGGTGCCTGTCATCCGCTCATTGGAAGACGGTTCAATCAAGACTTCCCCTAAGGATATTTTGGGGGAATTCGAAAAATACTTTGAGGAGATTTATGGACCCATGAGGGATCCACCTTCGGAGTAGAGGATAGGCACCTTCTTAAGTGGGTTGAATCTTCCCTCTTTGGGTGAACTTAATCAAGCCCAACTCACGGTACCTATCACGGAGAGTGAAATAGACCGGGTTATTAAGTCCCTTCCCTCAGATAAAACACCAGGCCCCGATGGTTTCTCGGCCAACTTTTACAAAACTTTTTCTAGGAGTTAATTCCCTCACTGTTGAGATTGTTTCAATGTATTTTAAGTGGTGCTGCTACTGATGTTTCTCTCTTTGAGGCCCTAATTGTGCTTCTGCCTAAACCGGGTAAGCCTCAAGATTTGGTGTCCAGCTATAGACCCATTTCACTTCTGAATCAGGATATTAAAATTCTTACCAAATTACTAGCTGATCGGATCAGTGGGGTTCTTCCTGGTTTAATAGGACCTGAACAGGTTGGATTTATGAAAGGAAGGTCCTCAACTGATCACTTAAGGGTTTTGGCACACGTCTTCTCGGCTTCCAGAGAATCAGATCATCCGATTGTACTGGTTTCTCTTGATGCCGAGAAGGCTTTTGATAGGGTTTATGGGAAATACTTAGTCATGGTTATGAACACCTTTGGTTTTCCTCAACAGTTTTGTTCTTGGGTCAATGCTATTTACAAATTCCCAACTGCAAGAGTTGTTTGTAATGGGGTAACGTCAGCCCCTTTTAGACTTTTCGTTGGCACCGGACAAGGCTGCCCACTTTCCCCGCTTCTTTTTAATTTATATATTGAACCCCTTATTAGACAGATTAAACAGGAACAATGGATTCAGGGTATTCAGGTTTGGGGACACACCTTGAAAGTACTTGCGTACACGAATGATTTGCTGTTGCAAATCTCCTATCCGTCTTCCTCTATTCCGATTTTACTCGAAACTATTGACAATTTTTGTACTGTCGCTAATTATAGGCTCAATACTGGTAAATCAGTGGTTTTCCCCTTAAATTATAAAACATACGCTCGTGATATTACCCCTTTCGGGTTGGCCTGGAATGCCGAGGTAGTCAAGTACCTGGGCCTTACCTTAACCAGGTCTGTTTCCCGTTTGGTTCAATTTAATCTAGACCCAGTATTACAATGTATTGAGGTTGATCTTAAAAGATGGGCGCTGCTTCCTTTGTCTATCTGGGGTAAAATTAATTTAGTAAAAATGAATGTTTTCCCCGGTTGTTTTATCCCATAAACATGTTAAATATTTGGCTCCCATTAAAATGGTTTAAAAAAATTCATAGTATAATTACCACTTTCATTTGGAATTATAAGAAACCTAGATTGGCTTATCACAAATTGGTTGCCCCCAAACTGACAGGTGGTTTGAGACTTCCCCATGTTGGTCTGTACTATTGGGCCAGTAATGCTAATAAATACCTTAGGTGGCTTACGATAATAGATGGTCCTCAAACTAGTAGCTATATACCTTTATGATTAAAATTAGAGATATCCTGGATAATTGATTCTGGGATTATGCCCAGGGCCTTGTTGTATTGTACGCCTAAATCCCTTCCCAGATCTTTGCGTAACTCTCCTATTGAGATATCCATCAAAGTTCATATGCAATTATGCACCTTTTTTAAATATTCTCATATTACGGATCCATCTCAACCACTAATTGGTAATCCTAATTTTCTAATAGATGGGAAACCCATTAAGGATGATTGGTTACCTTTACTGGGGAAGGTTTTGATTAAAGATTTGTTTTCGGTAGGAGGAAAATTACTCACTTCAATCGATATATTGAACAAATTTCAAATCCCTCAGGTTATGATATTCAAGGTTTTTCAACTTTGGCATTTGGTGGCTAATAAACTGGGTACCCCTTCCCTTAATGGGGGAGTTTCTGATTTCTGTGATACACTGGAGCCACTGGTGGGAAACGCTCATGCAGTATCTGCTATATATAGTACATTACTTAATTGGATACACCCCCTAATTCTTGCTCCAAGACAGTATTGGTCTCAGCTTCTCCCAGAGCATAATTTTGATTGGGCAGGCATCTGGAAATCGTGTCATAATTTTCTGTTGCAAGACAGACTTAGAATAATGCAATTCAAATTGCTACATAACATTTATTATTCTCCTTTAAAGTTAATTAAACTTGGCATGGTGTCTTCTTCCTGCTGTTTCAGATGCCAACGAGGGGCTGGGGATTTACTTCATATTTTTTGGTATTGCCCTAAAATAGCCTCATTATGGGACAGTATTAAGAAGAAGCTAGATCCTCTTTTGGGGCTGGATAACTTATTTACTGTGGAGATATGTATTTTAAGGGATGTGGCCTCTATTGATGCCCGGAGAAGGAAATACCATATTTGTTTGATATCAGCTTCTGTCAAAAAAGTGGTGTTGAAGCACTGGAAAGACACTTAAGAGATTTCTTATGGCAAATGGTTGCAAGAACTCCTGGCTAATCTTAGAACGGAAAGGACTATTGCTAGTCTTCAGAATAACCTAAGTTTAACCGAATCTGGGGTCCATTATATTCCTTCTATTCTGTATCAGAGTAAAATGGTTTACAGTAACAACATGTTTAAGGATATGTAGTCTGTGTGCTGTGCAAGGGGTGAGTGGGTGCGGGGCAAGTGGGGACTGGTGGGGGGTGGGAGGGGGATTGCATCCGGAAGGTTCTGTTTGTTATGTCTGTTTTTTTCATCACTACCTATGTTCCTACTGGATGTACTCCTGTATTGAAAATTTTCAATAAAGGTTGAATAGCAAAAAAAAAAAAGAGATGGACACTGTCTTCAATGAGATGACCTCTTCCAGCAGCGCATTCCAAGTGTCCACCACCCTCTCTGTGAAGAAGTGCTTCCTGACATCCCTCCTAAACCTCCCATCCTCCAGCTTAAGACTGTGCCCCTCATATTATGGTTGCCACTCAGATTGAAGAAACTCTCTTTATCAACCTTATTTATCCCTTTCAAGTACCTGAAGGTTCCAGTAATGTCCCCCCCCGTCTTCCAGGGAGTACATGTTCAGTGCCCTCAACCTCTCCTTGTATGCCTTGCCCTACTGACTGGCTATCATCTTTGTAGCCCTCCTCTGGACCTTCTCCAACAGGTTAATGTCCTTTTTGAGGTGTGGGCACCAGTACTGAACTCCATAGTCGAGATGTGGCCTTACCAGTGACGTGCACTCCCAGGTCCTTCTCCTCCTCGGATGCAGATACTCGGACTCCACCCAGGTAGTACTATGTCCTGGGATTCTTGGTTACAAGATGCATAACTTTGCATTTACTGACATTAAAGCCAAGCTGCCAGATCCTGGACCATCTCCCCAGCTTTTCCAGATCTTCCTGGAGGTTCGGTATCCCTTCAGTTGTGTCCACTCTCCCATACAGCTTGGTGTAATCTGCAAATAGGCAAATTTTGCCCATAATGCTATCCTCAGTGTCACTGATGAAGACACTGAACAGCACCGAGGCCTGTGGGACCCCACTGGTTACCTCTCTAGTGCCATATAACTCTCCCCCCACAACCACCCGCTGCGTTCTGTCCCTCAGCCAGGTTTCCACCCATCTAGCCATCTTTTCCCCATCTGCAAGATCCACCAACTTCCTGATCAACCTTTTGTGGGGCACAGAGTCAAAGACCTTGCTGAAATTAAGATAGAGGATGTCTACTGCTTGGCCCCTGTCTACTGTTTTAATGACGCAGTCAAAGAAGTCAATCAGATTTGTTTGACACGATCTCCCCTTCAATGAACCCATGCTGCCTCTCATCCTGGAGACCATAGAAACATAGACTTTGATGGCAGATAAGGACCACTTGGCCAACCTAGTCTGTCCATTTCCCTACCTACAGGATTAGCCACAGATCCTAGTTAACCAACAGCCTATTTCTTCCTACCCCCCACAAGAATTGCCTTATGTCTGTCCCATGCATTCTTGAATTCTCCCACAGTTTTAGACCCCACAACCTCCTCAGGAAGGCTGTTCCATGCATCCACTACCCTCTCTGTGAAATAATACTTCCTCACATTGCCCTGGAACCGCCCGCCTCCTTCTATCTTTAAATTGTGTCTCCTTGTTCTTGCAGGCCTCTTTTTCTGAAAGATGCTACCCTCTTGGACTTTGTTGATTCCACTGAGGTATTTAAAAGTTTCTATCATGTCCCCTCTCTCCCTTCTTTCCTCAAGGGTATACATATTAAGCTCCTTTAGTCTCTCCTCGTACGGCTTCTCTTGCAGACCCTGCACCATTTTAGTTGCCCTCCTCCGGACTGCCTCTATCCTTGTCTATGTCCTTGCAGAGATGGGGTCTCCAGAACTGGACGCGGTACTCCAGATGGGGTCTCACCAACTGTCTGTACAGAGGGATAACAACTTCCTGTTTTCTGCTGCTGATGCCTCTCCCTATGCATCCAAGTATACCCCCAGCCCTCCCTACTGCCTTCTCACATTGCTTGCTAACCTTAAGGTCATCTGATATGATTACCCCCAGGTCCTTTTCCTTTTTTGTTGTTGTTACTACCTCCCCCCAAATTATGTAATCTTCCCTGGGTTCTTGTTTCCCAGGTGCATTATTTGCACTTCTTTGCATTGAATCCTAGCTGCCATACTTCTGACCATTCCTCCAACCTTGCCAAGTCCCTTCTCATCCTTTCCACGCCTCCTTGTGTATCAACCCTGTTGCAGATCTTTGTGTCATCTGCAAAGAGGCATACTTTTCCTTCCAGTCCCTCTGCAATGTCACTTATAAAGACATTAAAAAGGACTGGACTCAGTACTGAACCCTGCGGTACCCCACTAGTAACCCCTCTTTCTTCAGAGTGGACTCCATTTACAATTACCTTCTGTGTCCTGTTGTGCAGCCAATGTTTTACCCAGGCTGGTTAATTTGACTATTAATCTTTTGTGTGGGACTGTGTCAAATGCCTTGCTAAAGTCTAGGTAGGCAATGTCCACAGCCCATCCCTGGTCTACTACTTTGGTCACCCAGTCAAAGAAATCTATTAGATTCATCTGACATGACCTTCCCGCTGTGAACCCATGCTGCCTTGGGTCCTCTGCCCCACTGGTATCTAGGTACTCAACTATTCTTTCCTTCAGAAGTGACTCCATCACTTTCCTTACCACAGAGGTCATACTGACAGGTCTGTAGTTTCCTGCCTCTGTTTTGGTCCCACTTTTGTGAAGGGGAATCACATCCGCTTTCCTCCAGTCCTAGGGTACCACACCATCCTCCCATGATTTATTAAAAAGAGTAGTCAGTGGTTTCACAAGTTCCCCCCTTAAAGCCCCCACCAGAAGAGAAAATCAGTTCTAGGGGCACTGACTTTCCTTCATGATGGCCCCTGAGTGACAGAGTCCATTCTAAAACCCAGGTCTGTGGTGAGGTAAGAGTCTGTATCCCCCAACACACAACCCACTCCTCTAGATATTCCATCAACCCTTCCTTTAGAATGGTCTTCATGAGCTTGCCCACAATGGAGAATTGGGGCATTATTGCATGCCCTGGGTACACTGTGAGGCATGAGGGCAAAGCCTGAGTGCTCTCCAACCACCCATGAACTGCAATAAATTTCCCTCCTTTCATGATCGTGGAATAGTAAAAGAACAGTGTAGAGATGTCAAACCCTGCATCACCAACCACCTAGCAAGTGAAAGCCTACAGTTAGCACCATTACAGGTTAACATCCTAGCACAGATAAGAGATCTCTTACCGGGTTCCTGTGGAGCCTGGGATAATGGGGTCTCAGGAGACTATCCAGTTGTACTTGTAAAACAAAAACAGCAATGGGGTCACACAGGATCTGCAGCTCTTTATGAACTAACAATGACAAACAATGTAGGATAAACAAAAAACAATACTTATCTGACACATGTGGTCAGTGTCTTCCTTCACCCAGTCAGCATCCTGTCAGACCTGTGGACATATAAGGGAAAATGGGTCACTATGAAGAATAAAAATACTGATCAGCTGGGTCAACTGGGAAGGACTTATAATGGTTAAAAAAAAGTGGGTTGTGTGTTTGGGGGAATACAGACTGGTACATCACCATCGCCCTGGGTTTTAGAATGGACTCTGTCACTCAGGGGCCATCATGAAGGAGAGTCAGTGCTCCTAGAACTGATTTTCTCTTGGGGTGAGGGCGGGGCCATTGTACTCCAGCAATCGACTGACACAGGGCAGGACGAAGACACCAGCTGTTATCCTTCTTGCACCATTGACAGGGCTCTGGACTGCCAAACTAGTAAAGCATCTTGGGATGGGTTGCCATGGATGGCTAATGAGAGAAATGATCCTTTCCCCCTTTCCCCTCTGCCCCTCCACAGGGAGTGGCTATACCTAAGGTCCAAATTTAGTCCGTGGGATGGTGGGTGATGTAGCTGGGTCGCTGGTGGCAGTATGGCACTTCTCCATGGTGCAGGGCCTGCTCTGACTGTGGCATCATACTGGCAGCTGCTATTTTTCCCAGTTTCATGCCGGCCCACCTCATGCAACAGTACATAGTCTTGTCAGACCTCACCATGTGTGCAGATCCATGTGTTTTTGAACTCTATCAGTCCACCACCAGAAAAAATGAGAAGAGCCAGCTTGCCCACTGCTTTCACCAACATGGGCATTCTATTGACCACACCCAAGCGAAAAACAGCAGACTCTTCCATCGTACCAACGTGAGTGGCTCAACAGCCTACCAACATGGTCAGCCTTCCTTTCCTCCAAATAAAATTAACAGCCAGCTTCCCTTAACCCCAGTCTCCCTCCCAACAATGCCTCCCATTTTACCAGCACAGCCAGCTACCCCATCCACATGGCCAGCCCCCTTGTCACTCACATTACACTCCCCTTTTCCCATAAATGTGCTTGCCTAGGTTACTACATACGGTCACATCCATGGACAACATCCAACCTCATATCTGGCTATCCTCCCCTTCAAATATGGACTGCATCCCACAACACCACCGGGACCACCTTACTGACCACATATCCAGAGTCCACACACTTCCATTAGCACAGCGCTCCTTACTGGCACATTGCACAAGATCAACACCATTCAGCCAACTCCCCTCCAAACATACACCGAATCCCCACCACCAGCATAATAATCTAGCTGCCCCCACCCAAAATCAGTCACATGTATCCATGTCCAAATCAGGGGTACCACCAACCATAGTGAATCACCTTGCTATACATTACCCCCCCCAACCACCACCACCAAGAGCATCACACTGGTGGTACCTCTAACACCTCATAGAACTTTTTGTCTTACATTCTGGAACATTTGCCTGTGCAATTGGCTGTAGTAGGCAGGCAGTAATCTCCCCCAAAGTTCCTTGCCCATTAGATCCTGCCTGATATGCAGGCGGAAAATGCTGGAAGACACAAGATAAAAAATGTGTTGCACTATGGCTGGCAACAATCACAGAATTATAGCCCCAGCAAGCCGACATCCAACACAAGTATGAACAAACTGGCCAGATGAATTTCTCACCCCCACACTTCACAACACAATATAATATATATTATATAGGCAGCCTTGGCAAAGAAAACTGCTGTAGGCTTTCCTTTTTAAATATTTGTTTGCAATTTTATATCCAGGGTCATACTGCTGATGTGACTTTCAAAAAAATTACCCCTGCAAGATTTGTTTCCACTTTGTACGCAGCATCACAAGTCTTACCCCTGTCTAATCCCGCCCCCCCAATGCCACAACACAACCAGCAGACAGATGGTGTGCTTCCCATTTTCTTAAAGTTCAAACTGGCACAGGTTTTAAAAGGAAAACTAACATAAATGAGAATGATCTACCTTTAAAGTGTGTCAGCAGTGTTGCAGGCAGGTATGGCAAAGCGGGGTTGCAGTGGGCCTGGCATACGTTTTGTAAAGAAGTCTCTTGTACACTCTAGGAGTTTGTTTTCCTTCACCTGATCAGCTGTGATTGTTCCTGGAGGTCTCACTTGTAATATACTGCATATTTTTTGTTAAATCGGTTGATTGGTAAAGTTTTTATTAAAAAAATAAATAAATATGCAGTCTGCAATCCATTCAAGCTTGAAGAGATCCTTTTCACAGTGTCATCACAGCAAGTCTTCTGCGGTGTCCTACTGAATAATGTCCCATGTTGCGCGACTACTGCCAACATGTGGTTCCAACTGTCAATAAATGGGGGACAGAAATAAGTGACGGACATTCATTCTAGTGTGTAGTGCAATGTGTCAAGAGTGCTGCTCTGTCTGAATAGTTGTTAATGACAGCATGTGCTTAAGACATTGAATGTTTAAATGAATAAATACTGTAAACAAATGATTTGTGTTGTGTTCAGTTTTCATCTCCTTCTGTATCACAGGCATATACTTCCTTATTTAGTTTTTTCATTTAGAATGTCAGTGCATGGAATCCATTGTACCTCAATCCCAAGGTATTGCCATTTTCAATATTGATTGGGTCACATACCTGTATTTTCCCTCCCAAAAACATATCACAGACTCACAGATTTAATTAGAAGTTTCCATACATCAGCATTGAGTGAATGAACTGATCACTTTTTAATTAAATTCTTCATATTTTATTTTCCATTTCATTTCATTTTTATTGGTTAAACTGGAACGGCATGTGAGCATTGCTGCCTGTTTACGCAAGCATCCAGTGTCACCTTTGAATTTATTATCAATTTGTTTTTTCCAGCATTGCTGAAGTACTTATTCTAACTCATTGTAATACTGCATACCTTCAAAGGGAGGTCTGAAGCTTTGCTAGATTACTTTAGCAAATTTTCAGGAGATTTTCTGGAGGAAATATTTTATATAAAAGTTGGGGGTTTGGGGACTGCTATGACCTCAGAAGCTCTGCGTTGCATTTTGGAACTTATACACACTTATGTGCACATTGAATTCAGTAAATGTAATTACTGTCCTGCAACACAGCAGTGTCCTTTGTGTTTGATGAACACTGATGAATGTTGAGCCAACTTCTTGTAACTGTCATAGCCAGAAATGACCATATTAACATCCATGTGTAGTGGGCAGGGCGCAGATTCCCTAGCATGGGATAGGGGATGGCTCTGGGAGCTTACGGCAAAGGGAGGGGATCACAGTCGGTGGTTAAGTAAAAAAAAAAAAGCAGAGGTCCGAGGAAAGGGGGAGGGGTTCATATGAACACCAGCTGTCAATGGCCCTGCATTAAATTCCCCATTACATAAGGGAACAGCATGGCACTCTCACCATAATTTGATGTGCAGCTATACATCAAGGATTGCAGTCTGCCACACTGCTCCCTTCCTGCTTTTACTCACCTACATAAAGCTTGTTGTCACTTCTGCTTGTTTTATTTCTACTCATTCTGGTCACTCCCTGAGGTTGATTTTTTTTGTGTTAAACCAGTGCGCTATGTCCCGTACGTCCTCCCATTTTCACCAATCATTACCACATTCTTTTGAGTTCTGTGGTTCACGGGCTACTGAACCAGAAGTCAAAAGCTGCAATACTTCCAGACCAGTCTTGGAGTTCTCAGAAGTCTAACACTGTAAAGCTTCCTGACCAGTCTTTTTGTCTTTCAAGTTCAGTGAGAAACAAGTGTAACCCCAGGTGGTGCTATCCCAAGGGATACAATCCCTGCCTGCATGACTAGACGCAGGTTGAGGGGCCTGAGCTTGGTAAATGGGTGCCTCCACCGGAAGAGTTGTTTTAAGGGTAGCATAGCTGCTTTGGGTATAGCCCTCCAGGACACTGATGCCCCCCCAAATGGCTTGCAGCAGTCAGCAGATAAACAGTCACCATTAATGTCAGAATACAATGTTGAACCCACTCTTGGCACACTTACCACCAGGGCTGGTTCAACTGCACTGGACCTGGAGACCCCCAGTAAAACAGGACCTGCAATAGCAATAGTGCAATGGCTATACAGTATCCCCTCCACAAATGTACACGCTAGCCAAGTTAAATGCAGAAAGAACAGAACCTGGTTTATTCAGAGGACGTGAACAAGGGTGGGGCAGCAATCTGGCATTTGATTTCCTATCTGATTTAGTCAGGTTAAACATGCATGCACTAGGAGTCCCTCTAGTACAGTCACACACACCCTGGGTACCCAGTTGTTATGCAGGCTAGCCTGATGCATTGCCCGGGGTAAGCTGGCATTGCAGTTGTTTTTGGGGCCCTTAGAAAAGAAACAAGCAACATGCGCTTTAACCCACAATTTATATTCCGGAGCCAGATGGCTCAGTTCATAATGATCAACCAAAATAAATCAGACAACACACAATACATACAAACATACAAATCTGCCAGCAGAACAGACCAACTGGTCTATCAAAGTCTGCCCAGGTGTGCAGCTAGCACCCTAGATTGCAGCTGCCCCAGCCTCCTCCCCCAGTGTCCCTCCCATACCTGTCATAGCCGCTGCCCCCACACCCTTCCTCTTGCATTGTCCCACTCCTTCTTAAAGCTTCCAACTGCTAGACATGTTACCACCCCCTCTGGTAGCACATTCCAGTCGGACACCACCCTCTCAGTGAAGTAGTGCTTCCTGATCTCCGTCTTAAATGATCCCCCTCCAACCTTAGTCCATGCCCCCTCATCTCCCTACCTGTCCTCAGTTTAAACCCCCCTAACTGCTTGATTTATTTACCCCCTCAAGTATTTGAATGTTTCAATCATATCCCCATCCCTCCTCTCCTCCAGTGTGTACATATTCAGCTCCTGCAGCCTGACTTCATAGTCCTTTCCTTCCATCCCCTTTAACCTTTGTGTTGCCCGCCTTTGTACCCCCTCCAGTAATTTTATATCTCTCTTCAGGTATTGCCTCCAGTATTGCACACAGTACTCCAATTGTGGTCTGACCAAGTATCTGTGTAGAGACAGGATCACTTCCCTATGCCTGGGTGAGAAGCCCCTTGCGATACAACCCAGAATCCTGTTTGTCTTAACTGCTGCTTTCCTGCATTGGAAAGAGTTGTTCATGCTCACTGTTACCAACACCCCAAGGTCCTTCTCCTCCTCGGTGATCCCTAGCCTCACCCCTCCAACCAGTAGTCCCTCCTATGGTTTTTTGCCCTGAAGTGCATCACCTTATACTTCTTCACAGTGAATCTCCAACCATGTCTCTAGTTTGGTGAGGTCCTTGTGCAATTGTTTCCATTCATCCTCTTCGTCCACCACTGCCCCCATTTTGGTATCATCTGCGAACAGACTAACCTTGCTCCCAACTCCATGTGGCTATATCGGAGATAAAGAGCCCAAATAGCACCAGGCCCAGCACTGAACCCTGTGGCACCCCACTTGTCACTGCTCTGGGTGTCGAGAACTCCCCCCCCCACAACCACCCTTTGCACACTCCCCTGTAACCAGTTCTCTATCCAGTTTGTCAGCTTTTTCTCCACCCCCACAGCAGTCAGCTTCCCTCCAGCCTCCCATGAGGCACTGTATCAAAGCCCTTGCTGAAGTCCAAGTACAGGACATTTACCACATGACCCCCATCTAGCGCCTTTATTACTCAGTCATAATTCTCTACTTAGTTTGTTTGACAGGACCTCCCTGAGACAAACCCATGTTGCCGCCCATCCTGGAGGCCATTACCCTTGAGGAATGCCACCAGCCTCTCCTTCAGTATAGTCTCCATAAGCTTTACCACTATGGAAGTGAGAATGATCAGCCAATAGTTTCCTGGCTCTTCCCTAGGCCCATTCCTGTGTATGGGCACCACGTGGTCCACCCTTCAGTCTGGAGGCACACACCCCATTTCAAGCGAGGTTTTGAACCGATCTGCCAGCGGCTCTGCCAACACCTCCGCCATCTCCCTCAACACCCTGGGATGGATGCCATCAGGACCGGGTGCCTTGTCCACCCTTAACACCCTCAGCCCCTCTAGCACTCCATTCCCTATGATCATTTTGTCTGTCACCTCCTCCCCCTCTTCATCCACCCCCCTGTCCATAATGGTAGTGGTCCATCCCTCTCCTTCGTGAAAGCAGAGCAGAAGTACTCATTCAGTATTTCCGCTTGATTCGCTCCCTCTTCCACCCATTCCCCTCTCCACTTTATCCTCACTATGTGTTCTTTGTGCTTCCTCCTTTCCCTGACATATCTAAAAAGGTCCTTCTCCCCTCCCTTTAGGCCCTGTGCGAACCTTAATTCCCTGGAGGCCTTGGCTTTTTCCACCCACCTAGCTACCTCCTTGGACCAACTCCCATAAAGCCTCCTTATCCCTCTTCCTTCCTTGTTCTCCTGTACTTCCAATACGCAGCCCTCTTTTCCCTCACCCCCTGCAGCACTTCACTGTTCAGCCAGCATGGTATTTCTTACTCCCCGCCCTGGTGCAGGCTACTGCAGCCTCCATTAGCCCAGTTTTAATAACTTCCCACTTTTGCTCTGCATCCATCCCAGGCCTTATATCCTGGAGTCTCCCTTGCAGTATTTCTCCCATCCTCCCAAAGACCACCCTCCTAAATTCCACCACCTTCATGCACATGCCTCCAGTCTCCCTACCCAACGTGAGTATGATCCACACTGTTTGGTGGTCACTACCAGCAAGTGGGTCCTCAACCTTTACCTTCCCCACTGCCTCGCCATTTGCCAGTACCAGCTCCAGTGTGTTACTAAGCCTTGTAGGCCCACTTACCATTTGTGTCAGAAGGCCATCCTGGATCGCATCCAGGAGTACCTGCTCCCTGGCACTGTTGGTGGCAGTGGTGCTCCAGTCAGCCCCTGGTAGGTTGCAATCCCCGACCATCACCACACTCCCCTCCCACACACCCTCCTTATCTGCTCTGCCAACTCCCCATCCAGTTCCCCCTACTGGGTTGGTGGGCTGTACACCACCCCCAGCCTCAGCTTTCTACCCTTGGAGTCCAGAAGCTGCACCCAAATTGCCTCCGTCCTCCCATCCTTCCTCTTGTCCCTTATGCATTTGATCCCTTCTCTCACATAGAGTGCTACCCCCCCTTCCAGCTCCACGGTCCCTCCTGTATATACTGTACCCCGGGAGCTAGATCCAAGTCATGGTACTCAGTGGCCCAAGCCTCTGTTACTGCAGCAATATCCACATCCCCCTCTGAGAGGAATGCCTGCAGTTCTGCAATTTTGTTTCCCAGGCTTCTTGCATTTAGAAGACCACCTTCCATCCATACCCCACCTTCCTCTTTCCCCTCTTCTCCTTGGTCTGCTCCCCTCCCCTCCTCTCAGTAGCCACACCCTTTTTTCACCTTGTTATTACAGGGTGGTGGTGCCTTCTGCACTTCACACTTCCTATGCTGCATGCCCCTTCCCTGAGTCACTTTGCCTCTTCCTTTACCCTTATCTAGGGGGGTGAGCTCACTAGGCTCCCCATCTGGACCTTTTTACTATACTCAGTCCTCTTACCACCCCCCCCAGTTTAAATTGACCTTAGTTGATATATACCCCTCAATTCCACCCTTTAGTACTCCCTTCCCCTTCCCGCTCAAGTGTAGCCTGTCTCTTGTGTTCAAGTCACTATTCCCTCAGATCCTACCCCAGTTTGTCACTAAACCATAATTCTTGGTGTGGCACCATTCTCTCAGCCAATCATTGAACTCCTCTATCCTTCACTTCTTCTCCATGCTCGCACATGGTACCGGGAATACCTCTGAGAATGCCACCAACTCCCCAACCCCCTCACACTGCCTGCCCAACTCCTCGAACCTCCTCTTCACCACTTCTGCAGGCTCCTCTGCCAAGTCATTTGTACCCATGTGCAACACTAGGTGAGGTTTCTTCCTCCCCTTCGATATGCACTCGAGCACTGCCTGCCCTGCCCTTCCCGTGGTCAACCCAGGAATATCTTCAACCCAAATACGGCCGTGCCTTTCACTCCTTCAACCACGTCTAACCACTTTTGGTATAGAATCCCCCAGCACGAGTAACCCCGCTGTTTCTGTCCCTCACCTTTCCTCTCTTTTACCCTTTCCTCTACTCCAGAGTTCATACTGCCCTGCTCCTTACACATTCCAGCTGCACCCTCTGTGTCTCCTGCAACTGCTCCCCCCTGTTTCCACCTCACTCCCTGTCTCTGCCCTGGTCCTCCATCCCCCCGATCATCTTACCAGCCTGATGTTTGCCTATTGGGCTTTTCCTATTGATCTCCCCTCCACTCCTGCTGAACTCCAACCCCTCTCCTATCCCCTCCAATGCAGATTTTGACCACCCATTACCCATGACCCACAATGATTTCAGCTTTGCTGCAGGGAACTACCCTGATGGTTACTCATGCTACTGAGACCAGGAGGCATGATTGACATGATGAAAACCTCAGGATGGTATGCTGTTTGCCTGGGGAAACAGGGCTCACACGATGCACTATGAGGGTCGATCCTATTTGATGGTGTTGAGCAGGGAGCCAAAGCTCCCGAGTGGGTCTTTCATTGGATGAATCTCTGCAGCATGAGTAGCAGTCTAGGCCAAGATGGTGAGGCTCAGACCAGGTGAACAGTTTGGACTGCAGTCCATTTTAGGTGCTGGATGCAACATCCAGCTAGTGCGACACATTCAGGGGTGTGGGGAACCAAATCGTGACCCACATTACACATTCAGCACAATTATAACCAAAACAGCCAGATACCACAGTTCAGATGACAGTCTGGTTGCAATAAAGTAGTGTCTCTGCACAAACCATACACTCTGCGGTTCTCTCCAATTCCTGAAAGGCCGATCGCTCCAGGAGCCAGTCTTTGGTCCATACCAGGTGAAATTCACTCTCTCACAATTCAAGATTCTGGTCTCAATAACAGCAATTTGGATAAAGTCCAATATCAGATTGCAGGCTTCTTCACAGTGGAAGATGGTTGCAGGCAGGCCAGACACAGCCTTCCTGCCGAATCCCCACGCTACCGTGCAGGAGCAGCTGTGTGCTGTTCCAGGCTGACAAGTTGGAATCTTGTCCACAACATATGAGTCTCAGAGGATCATATAATATAATTTAATATGTATTTAATGATTTATGCAGGCAAACATTCTGGGACATTGCCTAGGGTGTGGAAAAGAAATCTGGCAGACAGGGTGTGCAGCGTTTGCTGTGCAAGAATGCTAATGACAGTCAGGGCAGGCATGGAACAGATCAAAATGTAAACTATAATATAAAAGTGCCAAACAGGGTTAGACTGCATGGGGAGGGGCAGAATTGTTCAAGCTGTGCAAAGAATACTGGCAACACCTATCCCCACCAAACTCTATGCAGTAGATGGGCAGCAATTGGAATCACAAAGGCTATGCAATATTCTCCAGAAGCATGTCTTTCAGTACTGCGGCATTGATTGGTGCAAATATGACTGCCCCCAGACAGATGTATTGACCAAGGGTATGAGATTAGTAATCCCCCAACCCACCTGCTATTCTGTAACAGGAAAGTAATTTGGAGTGCATAGTTGGTAATCATCCCCCGATCCTCCTACCATTCAGTGCCTTGGCAGTCACCAGAGCATAAGACTGTAATCCCAGCACCACACAGACTAGGTAGGATGGTGATGTTCCTTCTGGTGGCTGAGGGTAGTGGAGGCAGTTCTAGCATTGATCAGCCATATCCAACATTGTTCAGCTACAGTGAATGTTGTGCATGCTGGTGTTCCATCTTAGTTCCATTCTATCAAGACTTGGGAAACTTTGTGAGTGACAGGGTACAGTACACATTGCAAGTCCACTGGTTGGCAGGATCCACCAGTGGGCTTCCAGATATTACAGTAGCTGTCATTCTGAACAGCTCTATCAGCAGGCAGCTGTGCAGCATGCGGGTGGCTTGAGCTGCCCACTGACTTAGGACCATGCCATGATGGGGAGTGGGGTGGGGTGGGGGTGCCTGAGTGGGTGGGGTCTGGTGGATCACTGGGTTGACTTAAGGGATTACGATGAATGTGTGATTAGGTCAAGTTTGTGGGGGTCAGTTATTATTCCTTTACCACTACAGTGTGCAGTATAAAATCAGAGTGGTGGGCAGGAGGGTTATTATATGTTTTATTTACTGTTGCGTGTGCAGAGCATACAGTCAGGGTGGGTGGGCAGGGAGGGGTTTACTATGTTTTATTTACTCTTGCAGTGTGCAGCATACAATTGGAATGGCAGGCAGGAAGGGAGGCACTGGACTGCCAGAGTGGGAAAGCTGCCAACTACTGTCTTCAGTACAGCGGCCTGCCAGTGGGTGAACACCCACTTAATCTACTTGTTGTAGATTTGTCTTGAGGAGACACACCTCCGGACTTGCTCTGGGGATGCGCCTCCAATGTGGATTGTGAATGTGGCTGCGCACCACATGCACGGGCATGCCCCCTGCACAACCCCTCCAGTTGTGATACTTAACATTAAGGGTGGTGTGTGATGCATATCAATCCCTTGCCAGAATTGTGCCAGTGCACAAGTTGGGGTTGCAGCAGCACATCTTGGGTGAGCTGGGTGCATCCTTTTTGTGAATCCTGCCCCTAGAGTGGACCATACTCCTGGACAGGTGAGTCCATTATCAAGTAGCTTGTGACTGCAAAATATGCTAAGTTAAAATCTCAAGTAATTAATAACTGAGCCATTTCTTGCATTTCAAGTAAAACAACTGAAAATGTTTCTAAGTCATATAAACAACTGACGCTCAATCTGGATTACGTTTAAGTAGAAAACTTCAATTAATTCCTAGCTACGTATTTTTCCGTCTCATTTCTCAACAAATGAATAAGTAAACAAAAACTATTCCCAACTGATTGCTAGATGGCAAAAGTTAAACATTAATTGAGAAAAACTCCTCAATCAATGATCAGGCATAATGCTTAACTTTTTAGTTAGTCATTACCCAATGAAAAGGCAATCGCTAGTTATTTGCTAACTTATTTTTTTGTATGGGTGTGGCTGGTGATAAGAGCTGCATCATAGGTGGCAGAGTTCGGCAGCCATAGCCGCAAGGGAAAGGAAGGCCATATCCATGGCAGTTGAGTTGAGCTGCATCCATGGCTGGGAGGGTCGACAGCTGTAGCCACAAGAGAGAGGAGGGCCGTATCCATGGTAGCTAAGTTGAGTTGCATCCATGGCTGGTAGGGTTGGCAGTCATAGCAGTGAGGGAAGGGCTCCAGCAGGAGCCAGTCAGGCACCAGAGGAGGAAGAGCACCAATCCTAAAGGCAGCTAGGATATAAAAACCAGGGACAGCCACACAGAATCCAAAAGTTCAGCTCAGAGGGAGAGTTAAGCCACACCCATGGCTGATGATAAGAGCGGCATCCTAGGTGGTAGACTTTGGCAGCTCTAGCTGCAAGGGAGAGGAGGGCCATATCCATGGCAGCTGAGTTGAGTCACATCCGTGGCTGGGAGGATTGGTGGCTGTAGCCATAAGGGAGAAAAGGGCCACATCTGCAGCAGCTGAGTTGAGCTGCATCCACAGCTGGTAGGGTAAGTGGCCATAGCAGCGAGGGAAGGGTTCCAGCCACAGTCAATCAGGCACAAGAGGAGGAAGAAGCCAATCCTGAAAGTGGCATCTGGGCTATAAAAGCCTGGTCCCAGCCCAAAAAAGCAGCTGGGGGGGGTGTTAGGACGCACCCATGGCCAGTGATAAGAGCCACATCCTAGGCAGCATATTTTGGCAGCCATAGCTGCAGGGGAGATTAGGGCCACATCCATGGCAGCTGAGTTGTCGCATCCTCAACTGGGAGGGTCGGTGCCTATAGCCACAAGGGAAAGGAGGGCTGCATCCACAGCAGCTAAGTTGAGCCACATCCGTGGCTGGGAGGGCCGGTGGCCGTAGCAGCAAGGAAAGGGTTCCAGCCGGAGACAATCAGGCAAAGAGGAGGAAGAGCACTTATCTTGAAGGTATTTTCTCCCATCCACCTGCCCCACACCACCTCCATATTAAACTGACACCAGAACCACTCCCAGAAGTGGGTCTTACCAATCAGGAGAGAGCGGAGTTTAAAAGAGTGGGCACAAGGAGAGCTCTGGAATAGAGACCATTTCAGCTGGTGTGAAATTGCATCAAAAAGCAAGGTACTGTGACTACTTTAAAAACTATGACTCTGCTTTGTTAACAATGTGGGGGTGACACCACTGCAAGGTTACTCATGTAGTCAACCAAGCAGGATTGTTAATATGTTGCAGGCAGTTTTTGGCTACTGCATAATCTACTGTAGTATTATGTATGCTACACAGTTATTGCATTTCTGTTAGTCAGCATTATACTGCAAATGAGAGAAGGATTGTATCATTTTTAAGGTATTCTACACAGTTATTGCATTTCTGTTAGTTAACCTTATACTCCAAATGAGAGAAGGATTGCATTGTTTTTAAGGCACACTAATGTAATGTTTAAAAATGTTTAATTAGTTTTTAATAGCTTCAATTCTGAAAAGGAGAAATAGGAGTTTAAAAGGGGGCTGTTCAATGTTTGTAACAGGTGTGTTTGTTTGAAAAGCAGGGTTGGAGCTTTAAAGGAAGCTGCTCAGTCTATATAAGTGCAATACAAGTGGGTAAGGAAAATAAAGAAAAGGAAGAGAAAGTTTAGCAATGGTAGAGGAGGGAGAGAGGAGGCTTAAGGTAGTGTTGGGTATCCTTCATCTGGAAGGGTGAGGTGGCACTGGTGAGTGAAGAGAGAGAAATGGGAAGGCTGGTAGGCTGCATCAACTGCAGTGCACCAATCTTTTTAAAAATTGTGTGGAGAGTGGGGAGATGTTTAGTGTGCAGCCTAATATTGAAACTTAAAAATGAGATAAAGAGTCTACAGGAGGAGCTAAGGCAGGCAAGACTGGTTGGAGGGGGTTATGGCCTAACAGCGGGGGGAGGCAGGAGGGGAGCTAAGGAGGGAGGTTAGTTTGGGCTGACAGAGGGGAGGAGAGGGTCAGAGGAGGGGGTGCTGACACAGGGGGACCCAAGTCAAGGGCCACTATTTTGGGGGCACCCAGGTTGAAGGACAGACAAAAACAGGAAGGATGAGGAGAAAGGGATTGGTGGGGGGAGGGTAAGAAGTGATAACTGACATGGAGTTGAGAGGAGGGAACAGGCTAGCGTGAGAAAGGAGGAAACGGGCATAAGAGAAGGGTCTTCCAAAAATAATTTCACAGTTCTAGAGGAAAAGGAGGAAGAGAGAGGGGATGAGCTTGGAGGAGTAACTGATAGTAGTCAGGATGAAACTGGGGAGGGGAGATGTTCTGCAGGGGGAATTACAATGGGGAAGGGGGAACTACTGTGCAGGAGGAAGAGAAGGAGTTGGGAGTGAGAGGTGGGGAGGAAGAGAGGCAAACAGATGGAAAAAGGGGTAAAATCTTAGTGCTGGGGGACTCAATACTAAGAGGAGTCAGGTGGGGTAGCAAGGGGGAAAGGCATAGGTGCATTTGGGTGGAGGCCATGCCAGAAATGACAGTGGAAAGGGTGGGATAATCTGTTCTGCAATATGTTAGAAGGGGTAGGGAGAAACCTCATTCAATTCCACATCTGGGGACAAATGACCTAGCTGACTGGATGGCAGATGTAGTTCAGAAGAGGTTTGAGGAACATGAACAAATATGTGAGGGGGCAGGAAGATCAGTAATTTTCTCAGAGATATTTCCAGTGCCCAGGGCGAACACAGCAAGAAAGCTAAAAATAGAGGAATTCAAATGGCTAAGAACCTGGTATCATGCCAAAGGGTACGGGCTGGTAGGGGGTGGGGAAGGACCTGCGAGGACAGTAGTCTCTATGCTAAGGATAGACTGCACTTGAGTGTGGAGGGAAAGAAAGTGTTGAAACAGAGGATGGATGATTACATAAAAGAAGAGGGAAAGTTAAACTAGGAGCTGGGGCAGCATGTGGGCAAGAGGCATGCAGAAACCACTGGATGGGAAGCCATATGAGCTTACCCTTCCATAACAGACAAAGGACCAAGGGCAAGTACTGGTGGCGATGCTAGTAAAGGAGAGCAGGATGGGAGGGGGGAATGTGAAGGGGTGGAAGATGGTCACCTTGAATGCTGGGAGCCTTGAGAAGGAAACTGCTGAGCTACAGTCTCTGATGGCAGAGGAGGAGCTGGGCATGGCTGCCATCACCAAAACATGGGCCACCCAGTACCATGATTGGGACCTGTCAGTACCAGGGTACAGGATATTCCACAGGGACAGAGTGAATGGGAAGAGGAGGTGGCGTTGTACGTGAGAGGACTGAAGTTTGTATGGAAGGAAGGGGAGGAGGGCAGTATGAAGTCATTATGGATGCAAATCCAGGACTCCAAGAATACAACTCTCAGGATGGGAGTGGTGTACAGGCCACCCTCTCAGACAGAGGAGTTAGACAGGGAACTAGCTGGGCAGATCAGGAGGACCTGTGAGAAGGGGAGTGTGATGATCTTGTGGGACTTCAACTTGTCCCAAATGGATTGGAGTACCCCAACAACCAGGAATAGAAGAGAGCAGGCACTGCTGGATGCCTTCCAGAAAAGCTTCCTGATGCAAATGGTCCCTGAATCAACCAGGTTAAGGAATACCCTTGACCTTGTGCTGGCAAATGGAGAGTTTGTGAGGGAATTCAGGGTAGAAGAACTTTTGGTGAGGAATGACCACCACTCAGTATGATTCACATTGAATATGGTCAGGGAAGGAGTGGAATCTGGCACAAGTGTGCTGGACTTCAGCAGGGATGACTTTGGGAGGATGGGGAAAGTAGTAAAAGGGTACCTGGCCTGAATTCAACCTAATATGGGCACTAACCAGATGTGGGAGCTAATAAAGCTGGGGATAGTGGAGGCAACCAGAACCTGCAGCAAGGCCCAGAGAAAGAAGGTTAGGGCAATGAAACCTAGCTGGGTGACCAAGGGGGTCATGGAAAAGGTAAGGAAGAAAAGAGCTGCCTTTAGGAGGTACAAAAAAACAGGGAGGGGGAGGACAGGGAGGAGTACCTGAAGGAATCGAAGGAGGTGACAAGGGCAGTAAGGGCAGCCAAGGCTTCTAAGGATCTCAGGCTGATGCAGGGCACTAAGAAGGGGGAGAAAGACTTCTTCAGGTACATCAGGAGAAAAGGAGCAAGGACCAAATAGTAAGGATTGGGGGTGGGAAGCAGGGGTGAAAAGGCAGAAACGCTAAGTGACTACTTCTGCTCGGTATTTACTAAAGAGAATGGGGGGGTGATACCCAAGTTGGGTGGGAGGGCAGAAATGGAGGGGGAAGGGGTGACAGACTGGAAAATCAAGGATGTGAGGGTTCTGGAGGGCTTGAAGGCACTGAGGGTGGACAAAGCGCCAGGGTCAGATGGCATTCAACCCAGGGTACATAAGGGTCTGGCGGAAGTCCTGGTGGGGCCATTGGCACACCTATTCAATGCCTCACTACACTCAGGGTGTGTACCTCAGGATTTGAGGTTGGCTCACGTGGTGCCCATCTACAAGCGCAGCCCCAAGAATGAACTGGGGAACTACAGACCAGTGAGCCTCACATCCATCATGGTTACGCTAATGGAGACTATCCTGAAGGAGAGGCTGGTGCCCTCCTGGAGGCTAAAGGGCTGTAGGACAGCAGACAGCATGGCTTTGTCACAGGCAGATCCTGCCAGACCAACCTGGTGGATTACAATGACTGGGTAGCTAGACAATTGGATGGGGCCATGCTGTGGATGTTCTGTAGCTGGACTTCAGTAAGGCATTTGACTTGGTGCCACATGGGAGGCTAGGAAGCAAGTTACAAGACATAGGGATGGGTGTAAAGTTGATGAGATGGGTAGTGAATTGGCTTCAGAGAAGGCAACAGAGGGTGGTGGTGGGTGGGGAGCTCTTATCCCCAAGGGTGGTGATGAGTGGTGTTCTGCAGGGCTCAGTGATGGGACCAGTGTTGCTTGGGATATTCATTGGAGACATATCATTGGGCATCAAGAGCAAGATCAGTCTGTTTGCTGATGACACCAAGAAAGAAGCTGTGGTGGATGACCTTGAGGGATGGCAGGGATTGCAGAATGATCTGGGAAAGCTGGAAACCTGGTCAGATACCTGGCAACTGGTGTTCAATGCCAAAAAGTGCAAGGTGCTGCATTTTGGGGCAAAAAACACAAGGAGGAGCTACCAGCTAGGGGGAGTACAGCTAGCCATGACAGAGGAGGAGAAGGATCTGTGGGTGCTCATTACAGGATCAATGAACAACACAGCACAATGTAGAAAGGCAGCTGAAAAGGCCAACAAAATGCTGGGTTGTATTGCAAGGGGTATATCTTCGAGGAGGGGGGAGGTGATTCTGCAACAGTATAGATCACTGACTAGACCACACCCAGAGTACTGGGTGCAGTACTGGTGCCTGTTTCTGAAAAGGGATATTAAGTTACTGGAGGGGGTGCAGTGCAGGGCGACAAAGATGATCCATAGTCTGGAGGACTTACCATACGAGAGGAGGACGAGGGGATTGAACATGTACTCGCTGGAGGAGAGGAGGGATGGGGGGACATGATTGAAACCTTTGAGTACATGAAAGAAATGAACAAGACTGGTACAGAGGGACTTTTCAAAGTAGGGGAGGGGAGAGACACTTGGGGTCATGATATGAGACTGGAGGGAGGAAGGTTCAGGAGGGAGATGAGGAGACTTTTTTTACAGAGAGGGCAGTGGCTGGGTGGAACATGTTACCGGTGGAAGTGGTATCCAGTAGAACAATGGGCTGCATCAAAAGGGGCTGAGACAGGAAAAGAGGGAGGATCATGGGAAGGGAAAGGGAGGGAGGGGCAGCTGCAGAATAAGGGATTTTAGCTGCACAATCAAGCAGAATTGATATACTATTAGGCCTTTATCTGCTGCCAATTTTCATATGTTCATATACATATATATAAATTACTCTGTTTCAGGACTCTGGGGATGGGGCTCACCAGTATCCCACACTGCTGGGGGGAGGTGGTGAATTATATAAAAGAATAGCCTATGGGCGGGTCAGGGGGCATCTGACACAGGGGGTGGGCATCCCAGTGTTGGAAAATTAATTAATAAATAAATACACTGCCACCAGGGATTGGGGCCCCCTGTGTTCATATAAAGTTGAAGGCACAGCACAGTCAGGATGGAGGTGCTGCAATGACAGAAGCTCATCCCTGACCTATGAGTGACAACAGCAGCAGGGGTTGCACTATATGACACAGCTGTCGTTTATTAATGACAGCTGTGTCGTATAGTGCAAACTGCTTTAGAAAAATTCAGTTATGAATAGAATGTTAATTTTTTTAACTGTGGATGCTCAGAAATGGAACATTTTTATGCAATAATTTAAAAACTACTTAACAGTGTTACCTAAAAACCCCAAAAGCACACACCTCTGACCAACCTCTATCAAACCTGAAAATTTCAGGCTTCAAAGCCTCCTATTTTTTTAGTTATTGGGTGGCAAAAAAGTCTTACAATTATCAAAAATTGAGTCTTTTGCAGTTTTTTTGCACCTCTGTAAGTTTGCCTTTCACTAAACTGATCTGCATGAAATTTACAGGATCAAGAGATCCTGGCACAGAGGCTGAGATTTCCACATTTCATGTAAATTGGTTGAATGCGATCAAAGTTATTAAGGTGAAAACATTTGGGTTTGACATAGAAGTGCTAATGCAACCCTAATATATATATATATATATATATATATATATGTATTTATAAAATTGGTAAGGAAAATCAGTGATAATCCAGTATCCTGACTGGCTGAAACATGTCACGTGACTGTGCATTATTCCACAATGACTGCATGCCTCCCAGTATGACCGCACGCCTGTACTATTTTCTAGCCCCTTCTAGTCCTCTGAATCTTTTCACCAGAAGTCGTATCACTCCACTTCTTTCACAGAAAGGCTGCCAGACACACCTAACACAGGCAGGCTGCCACAAACAGGCTGGCAGCAACAGCCATAACAAGTCAATACAGCAGTCCCACACAGTACTCATCTAGTTGATCCTGCCATATTTTTTTTTCACCTTTTAACCAGAAATATTGTTGAAAAAAATACATCTTTATTGATCCTGCCATTTTCACCGTCTGTTACTGTCTAAGCACTTTCACTTTCCAACCTGCAGCGTAGCATGATCGAGCAGTCTTATTTCTGGTAATAGATGTGGTGGCAGACCATTAAAATAAGGTATCTTTCCGCAAGAATAGAATGTAGCTTTGTTTTTTTATGTTCAGGTTCTGTACTGTTTCTAAGTGAAGCCGCCGACTGCAGAGGGAGGAGAGCGAGTGAGTTGGTGGCTTCAGAAGGAAAGCACTTTCACTTTCCAACCTGTAGTGTGGCATGACCAATGAACTTAATTCTGCTAACGGACATGGCGGCAGACCTTTAAAATGGGGTACGTTTTCTGGAAATTGTATGTAGAATTGCTTTCTAATGTTCAAGTGCTGCGCTGTTTGTAAGTGATGCTGCTGACTTCAGAGGGAGGAAAGCAAGCGAGTCAGCGGCTTCAGAAGGGAAGATGCAAGTGGGAGCGAGCAGTTCTTAGTGGCCTCATGTGTCACAACACACACCAATGTGTGCATATGTCAGAGTGCAACTCACACCCTGTAGAGGGTTATCTAGTACACTAATATAATATAAATATAGTGGCACAATAGCGCCACTATAATTAGGGTTTCAATCAATCAATCTTTATTTAACCAGGTGAGCATCACTGAGAAGAACTCATTTGCAAGATGAATCTGGGCATTCACATATATGGGTACAAGGCAACAATATATACAGTGTTACAACAAATGGGAGTACAAACAACATAGTAATGCAACAAATAAATGATAGGTACAGGGCAGAGATATATGCAGTGTTACAACAAACTGGAGTTCATACCATGCAGTAATGCAAGTGCAAACAATAAGAGAGTGCACATATCTTAGAAGAAGTAGAATACATATTATGATGCAAGAACCTATGTACATTAGCTGAAACAGGAACCTATGCAGCAAGAAAGGGTAGGGAGAAAGAGGAGTAGAAGAGGAAGGGGGCACAACCAGAGGGCAAGGAGCAACCAGGGGATGAGAGGGGGAGGTAAGAGTGATACGTTTGCGGAGGGCATTACATAGTTCAGGGAATAAGTCGGGGTAATGCTATAATGTGAAATGAGGCATGGCACGGAAAAGACATAGGGGAGAGGAGCTTAGAATAGAGAAGTCCTAATCCTAGGATAGGTGGGGTAAAAGTGCCATTAACGGAAGCAAGTACAGGTTTCTGAAAAAGAACGTTGGTATAGGGATTTAAAGAAGCTCAGTTTCACAGGGATTGACAACGTTAGAATTTTCTGTATTGTGTTCCAAATGACAGGAAGAGCACAACTTACAGTATTGCAGATTTGCCATATCTGGTTCTTACCTTAAGGATGAATAGTGAGATATAAGAGAGGCTTCTCAAGGTGTAATTTCCAACCCTACAGGTGGGGAGGCAGCTCACAATATAATGCGGAAGCATATTAGTGGCGTGGCGTGACCGAGCAGTCTTAATTCTGCTAATAGATGTGGTGGCAGACCTTTAAAATAGGGTACCTTTTCTGGAAAATATGTGTAGAATTGTTTTTTAATGTTTTTGAACCTTACTAACTGCAACCATTCAACAGATTAGCAAGACATTCGGCATGCATAATATCTAGGGGTAGTTCTCTTGATGTAGTACATTTTATGTGAATCCATTGTGTGGTTTCTGAGATGCAGAGTGTATAAAATCCCTAAATGTACATATTTTTGCCATTTCTTTCTCCACCTGTGTCTCAGAAACAGTTTTAGGCTATGGTCTTAGATTTTCAGGATAGAAAACCTTTGCCTCACAGATGTGCTTTTGGAAGGTTTGGTGAACGAAAATATTTTTGTGTTCACAGGAGCTGTTGTATTTTGGATTAAGGGCCACATAGTGTGGTTATGTTTTCACAGAAGTGGTTGTATTTTTGCATGGAGGGTCACAACAGGGTCATATAGTGTCACAGGGAGTCTAGTGTATTTTCACAGAGCTGTGTTAAGTCCGACACCTTTTCTTCCTGCTAGCAAGAGATGGAAAATATAGAAAACATGTTAAAATGAATGTAATTCAAAAAAGAAACATCAGAAATTAGCTAAATGGGACCTGTTTAGTTACATTCTGATTTTTTTTTTATTACTGTGGTCAGAAACACCTTTTCTGGGCACCTGAAATCCTGGGTGCCGAGATTAGTGAGAGGACTGCTTTTGCTGTGTTCTCTGTGTGAGAACAGTGGATTTTCTTGACTTCTGCAGCCACAGCTGGAACTCATGCTGCAATTGCAGGATTAGCAGTAAGCCACACTTTTCCCTGGTGTCTAGTGGCACCCTCCCACCAGCCGATCACTGTCCCTAGTGGCACTGGCACACCCCCCATATAGTTCTCTGGTGTCTAGTGGCACCCCCCACCCTCCATTTCCATTATTTATTTATTTGTCTAATCTGACACCAGGATGCCCACCCCCAGCATCAGACGTCCCCTCCCACAGCCCATTCTGTTTTCTTAATAAATGCCGACATCAGGGGGCCCAATCCCCGTGTTAGCATTACAAGCCTCCTACCTCCCCAGCAGTATAGGACACAGAGGAGCCCACTCCCAGTGTCCCCAAATATTCATGTAATTTACCTGTAAAATGAAAAGACCCCCAATGTCTTTTTTTGTAACCTGAAAAAAAGAAAATGGTCCCTTGTTATCCCCACTGTCTCCCTCCCACATATGGACCCTCCCACTGAGCACCCACCACCCCATACCCTATACTTATCTCCGGGAGGTCACCTGCTGTCATCTTCTGTGGACCAGGACATGTCTGCACTCTTCAAAGTTGAACCACAAACTGAGGGATCAAGATAAGTGTTGTATAATGTATTTCAATGGCAGTTTTAACTTATATTCATAACTTTAGCATTTTTAGGTATTTTTTCACCAAATTTTCAACATGGGCTTTTTGGGACCCCACCTCATGAACACTGCCATTTCATTGATTGGGCCCAGAAAGTGAATTTGCAGTTACTGCATTAAATTACCTTTCAGGACTGATTAACGAAATGACAGTGCCAGTGGGGTTCCTGTTGAAAATCTGGTGAAAAAATTCCAAAAAATGGCTGAGTTATGAGCATTCATTGAAGTGTTTCTACACACACAGACAACTTTGGTAATTTTTAATATTTTGACACCAAATTTTAAACATAGCCATTTTTTCACATCACCTCATGAACAGTGCAGCTGTAATTTTTCACATCCTGCCCCAAACAGGTTTTCACACCTGTGGCACAGAATTGCGTTTTTGCATGGATTTAAACATTTTCACCTACAGTGAGAGTCATGATATGGTCAGATATTTCCAGATATTTCGAGAAATATCTAAAGAGATTCTCTCTGGTGGCCCATAGTGGTACTGCAGACAGGCTGGAAATTTACAGATACATCAAAGACATTTCAGGAAATATCTGATCATGTCTATGGCTACCACTGTGTGGGTTTTATGAAGTGGAATCATAAGAAGATTATGTTCAAAATTCGGGTCAAAATATGAAAAAATGCCAAAGTTATTACCATTCATTGCAATTTCAGTACACCCACTTGTAATTTCGGAAAGTTTAAATATTTTGACCCCAGATTTTCAACATAGCCTTCTTCTTACCCAACCTCATGTATGTCACAGCTGTCATTTTTCAAATCCTGCCCAAGATGTGTTTTCACACCTGTGGCACGGAATGGCATTGCAGTGGCACAGCATTATGTTTTGGAGTGAATTCAGAAATTTTCTGTACCGGGGTACATCCAGTGGGGTAACAAGATAGCTATGCTGACAATTTGGTCACTTTTGTCCTACAAAAGGAAGCACAGGGCTCAGACTTGATGATATGTTCTAGGTATTGTGCTGCCATTTCCCATGCAGTGAAGCACAGTTTCCTACATTTGTGTGGTGAAAGGTAACTGTAAAAGGTGGCGGTTATGAAAAATAGTACTCTAAACAAACATGGCTATTAAAACAAGAATAATGAAACAAAAGTATCTTTAAAATGTTCTGCGGCACGGACATAGTTTTAAGAGCACTTTATCTGGAATGCAACCAGTGCTACAGTGAAGATTATTTGGAGTATATTCACTTTTGTTCGATGCAACAGAATACCCATTTTATGCTTGTGCCACAGGCTGCCTACTTTTTTACAAGCCATATTATACTACCGTACACACTTTACACACTAGGGCAGGGCTGGACAGACACCATATACCAAGGGGCCATTTTCTGCCAATCATTTCTATGTGTCTATGTTTATGCATGTTTCTCCAGTGCAGCTAGAGTTTGCCCACCACTTTTCACCCACTCTGTACTCTTTCTCCATATGAAGTATACAGAGATATTTCAGTTTTGTATTGTGAACTTTTTAACGCAAACTGTAAGAACAGGGTCTAAGCCTAAAAAAATCAGATTAACAGTGGAAGATTATTTAATGTTTCCATTTTTACAGCTACGTGGGCATCCGCAAATGTTATGCCAGCATATCATGAGAGCACTGTGAAAGCACATGACTGAACCATTGTCTGGTGTGCTTCCACAGTACTGTGGCACAGTTTCCAGAGCTTATGTTTATGTGGCCCTTCCCCTATCACTGCCACATAAATACACCCACTTTGGGGGCATTTCTTTTTCTTCCGCAACTGCAGAAGTGACAGCTGCTGTGCATAAGATAACGGTGCCGAATCAGACTGCACACGCTCGATACCCTTGTATGTACAGTTCAGTCATCACTTCTATCTTGGGCATGGCATACTCCAGTGGTGCTTGTAAAAGCTTCTTCAGCCACATCGACTCTGACCAGTGTTTGTTCTAAACTTACTGAAGAAATGAAAGATCACTGTCTAATTTAACCTCAGATTAAGCTGGCTATGTATATTTAGGTGATGTCCCAAGTAACAGAACTTTAGTTTGAAGTGCCAGAGTTATTAATTGGTGTTCACTTTCAAATACATCAGTGGCATTTTTCCCTTCATTCCAAATTAGCATGTTACTGGTTAGAAATAAAAGGTATATGATAAAGGACATGCACTTAAAAATGTTCACAAATTTTTACAGTGAGAATGCTTGCATGCACATTTGGAAGCATAGCCACAGTAAACCCAACTATTTATTCGGACACTGTGCTCACATTTCCTCCCGACACTACACCACCTACTGCAACCACTTCAGCAGACCACAATTCCTGCAGCAGTGTATATAATTACAGATGTTTTACCATGTTGCTCCTGTGTAAAAGTGCCCCTGCTTCCTTTTTGTTGCTGCCTGTGTCAACATACATGTCCTTTTCCAGCTGAAAAGACAGAGCCATCTCCTGGGATTCATCAGCCACATTGTCGAATCCAAGTGAAACATGCAGAAGGCAGAGAGAAAAAACCTTCACCAAACCCCCCAAACACATTGCCATTCTGTTTTGCCACAGATTCTTAAAGGGCAGCATGAACTCAGTGACCAAGTGACTGAGTGCACTCTTGCGAAATGGTGAGGTGTAGTATTTGTGACAGCACTGTTTGTTATTATTCATTCAAGGATTTCTTTCATGTGTTTTATAAAACCCATCACTGGGAAATGCGACGCACAGGAGGACCATCAAGCCACTCTAGTGCTGCCGGACAATAAGCTTTTTACTGTTCCCTACAAATTGGTTACTCCATCTGGCATCGCGTTACGCCGGAGGTCAGTAACTAATAAAAGAAGCCCCTTCTAAATCAACGCACCTTTATACTCCAACTTACAAGAAAACTACACTGAGCCAGCAGGAATAATTTGGTTTATTTCACTTGGTTATGAGAAAAAAAAATAGAAAATGGAGCACCCAGTGAAATAAGAAAGATTGTTCTTTAATTTAAAAATAGCACATTAAATACAATTTCTGAATGACAAAAACAGACACTAGTCACCAGTTCATTGCATTTACTAGACCTGGAACATACAAAAATATCCCACATTAGGAGGGACTCACTGATAACTTACAGCTTTTTCTGTCTTTGTTTCCTTTTTTTAAAATTTAGGACTGAAACCTCATACCCCACAACTATACATTTAACATTACCAGGCAAACAAGAAACAGTGGGGGGGGGGTGCCACTAGACACCAGAGAAATGAGGAATGGTGATGGGGGGTGCCATTAGACACTTGGGAAATGAGGAACTGCAATGAGGCTGATGGGGGGCTGCCACTAGACATCGAGGAAATGGAGAAGGTGATTGGCAGGGGAGGGACCACTACAGAGCGGAAAAAAAAAATATTTGGTGACGGGGAGGAGGGACTATGGAAATACAAAATTGTGGGGAAAGGCTATGAAAATACTTTTTTCTCTGTGTCCAAAATCTGTTTTCGTCACTCATGATACTTTTTCATTTGAATGAAAAAGGATTCACGAAACAGGATCTTAGCGAGTGATGAAAAAGGGTTTAAAACATAGAAAAAAAAAATTCCAGGATCATTTTGATAACAAACATCAGAATCCAACTAACATAAGTGTTTTTGAAGAAATATTGTGCTGTTGCTGTATTGTCATGATGTTAAGTGATGTAGTGCTGTTGATGTATGTCTATGTTTTTTGTTTTTTGTATCGTAATATTTGATTTTGTACATTTTGTACTTTGACATCTTGACGTTTGGTCCCGGGTCGTGCCTGAAAAAAAGCATTGGCTCACGGCTCTTACCCGGTTAACAAAAGTTAAATAAATAAATAACGTAGTTTCAAAGAGCAAGATCCATTTCCTGTGGTCTCTACAACACTTCATTTTCAAGGGTTTTCAAAAATTATAATTTTGGAAAAATGAAAAAAAAAATGGCAGCTCATGAAAAAGGAATTTTTTCTCATGAAAAAAGGAACAGATTTTATGAGAATTAATCCTTTTTTGGGAGATCAAATCCTTTGTCGAACTTTTTACCTCTATCCTGAATAATGAACTTCCCATAGGACATAATGGGAACTTAAAAATGTAATAACTTTGCAACAGGTTAATATTTTTGCACTAAACAAACACTGGCAGTTCTATTACTCAAGTTCTTTCTACCGTAAAAAAAAAAAACACACCAAAATTCTGCACCATCTGGGTGCAAGGCATTGAGGAAAGAAGTGAAAAAAAGTGGTGACTTTTAACTTTTTTACACTATCTGGATCTCAGAATCTGCACATCCAGCTACAGCAAAACTTGTTATGTCAAGACATCCACCCCACAGAACAGCACATACTAAATGTTGTGCAAATCTATTGATCAGTTGCAAAGTTATTAAATTGCAACATTTGAGGTTTAACATTTAACAGGCTATTCAATCCTAAATATAGGGGCACAACCGTTCTCATATGTTATATATGTATTATATATATATATATATATATATATATATATATACACAATAGGGGTGAGTGGTAAATGAGTGAGATAAAATAGTGTATCATCCACTGCAGTGTGATATTTTTATCCTCTGCTCTACTGTGATGATATCAGCCATTTACACACACAGGTCACAAAAGGTCATCATTCTAGGCAGCTTTCCCCTCAGCATGCAAGAAACACCTGTGTTGTTACCATGGACACAAATGCAGAACTACTTCAGAGGTCTCACTGCTGCCTACAGCTAACTCAATGAGCATTACAAAACACACTTATCACCCCCCCAACTTCCAGTTCGTTACTGTGACTGCAGCCAGAATTCTAAACAGCACAGCTTCACAGAACAGTCTAAACTACTGCCTGCAGCTAACTCAACTACCACTGAAACACACTGTCACTTGTTCCTCAAACTCTGATTCTCACCCATTACAATTACGGTGATACTACCAGTTTGGCTGCAGCCAGAATCCTAAAGAGCACAATTTCATAGAACACTCTGCACTCTGCCTGCAGCTAACTTAATTACCACTGAAAACAGTATCAGCTGTTCTGATACTCTGCCTCTCAGCTCATTACAATTACTGTGATGCTGTCAGCTTCACTGCAGCCAGACTTCTAAACAATACAGCCTCCCAAAGTTGTTTCTCACTCCTACCTAAAACTAACTCATTTAGCATTGCAAAACACACTCATGTGTCTCCCAGAGTTTATAACACTGCCAGCCCATTCAGAAAAGCTCACACACAGAATGAGCAAACACATAAACAGGAACAGAACACAAGACAGCATAACAAAACTTCCACAAAACTATTGGCCCTATTGTATATATTGAATACATGATGGGCAGATCGTAATGCTATGGCAAATATTGTCACTCCATCACTGGGCTCTGGATATATCTCACTCATGCCTTCAACGCACTTGAGAGATATCCAGAGCTCGCTCTGCAGGAGTGACAATATTTGTTATATCACACTCATGCCCATCATGTATCATATATATATATATATATATATATATATATATATTTATACAATGGGGTGGGAGCTTCTAGATTGTGATAAATGCAGCTCTTTCCACTGGAGTGTGATAAATGATGATGACATCACTACTCTGATAATAAATGCCATTTATACATACTGTGCTGATGTCACCACTCACTCACTAACTACAGCCTGCATTCTAAATTGAACTGCTTCACAAATCTATTTCTCACTACTACTTGCAAGTAACTCAATTAACATTGCAAAGCACACTCAGCGGTTTCCCATAGTGTTTGTAAAACTCCCAGCCCATTACTAAGCTACTCTCATTTTCAAAACAAAGTCTGCATTCTAGATGACAGCTCGTCACCACACAGTTTCTGTTTCTCACTGCTAGCTACAACTAACTCAATTAGCATTGCAAAACACATTCACCTGTTTCACATAGAGTTTCTAAAACTCCCAACTCATTACTATGCTAATCTCATTTTCAAGAAAGTCTGCATTCTAAATGATAGTCCTTCACCACAGTTTCTGTTTCTTACTGCTAACTGCAACTAACTCATTTAGCATTGCAAAACACACTCACCTATTTCCCATAGTATGTTTAACACTCCCAGCCCATTCAGAAACACTTACACACACTCAGATCACATACAAACAGTGCTGTCAGTATAGTCTAGAGGTTAGAATAATAAGCTCTGAACAAGCTTGGTACATGCAGCAGACCAGACCTAGGTTTGATTCTCACAACCTCCACTTGCATATTGTGTGGCTCTGAACAAGTCACTAAACTGCCCAATGCTCCCAGGTCATCCATGAAAATGTACCTGGTTATGAAAGGCTAACATGAAAAAACAGAGCACACATAAACAGGAAAAGGATACAGCAAAACATAACACTTCTGAAGCTCCTCCCTCCATTGTATAAATAGCACACATGATGTGTAGATCGTGTGCTATGGAAATATTCTCACTCCTGCAGAGTAAGCTCTGGATACTCTCATTCATGCTTTCGGCACTCGTGGGTATCCAGAGTTCATACTGCAGGAGTGAGAATATTTTCCATATCACACTCCTGCCCATCATGTATCCCCTACTTTTATCTCTCTCTCTCTCTCTCTCTCTCTCTCTATATATATATATATATATATATATATACACACACACACATATATATAGATATAGATATATACATTATTATAGGAGCATGGTCACACCCCTATAGTTACGGTTAGTACAGTAGTACAGCACTTCAATGTTTAATCTAAATTTTTGCACCTTAATAACGTTGGCAGTTTTTTGATGAACTAGACCAAAAATTGGGATGCACAGTCTTTCTATCAGTGTCAAAAGATCTGGAAAGTTTCATGACAGCATATTGTATGTTTTTTGCGATATAAAGTGGTGAAAAACAATAAAAATTAATTTTTCCCATAGGTTAACATGGGATTTTTTGCTATCATTTACAGCCCACACAGGATGAAAAATTCATCTATTATTTTTGAATGATGGGATGTGTGCCAACGGTGTGCCTTTGGATGGTTTGGTGAAAAAATACACTATCATTTTTGAATAGTAACGGTTTTTGTGATAACTGCAAGACAGGCATGTACATTAAAACAGACTGAATGGTAAATAACCATTTGTACTATTGTTGATTCTCAGACAAATACTGTTCTAGATGTCAACCATCTAGTTTTTCTAACAATTTTCAAAATACTGTTGTACATAACCAGTGCATGGTAAACACAGCACAACACCTGTATTTAGATCTCAGTGTTATGCTCAGTTTGATGTGTGTCTTAAAATCAGTATGGCAAATATGTGTTGTTTCACTGAAAAGCATGTCCTCCACCCCTCACTAAGTAATTATTGTTCAATTCATTTACCATTTGAACTTTACTGTTTGAACAGTAAATAACCATTTGGACTCATTAATAGTTCAAACTTTATTCTATACCAGACTATCACCCTAAAGTAACTAATGTCTGCAGTATCTCTCTCTCTCTCTCTCTCTCTCTATATATATATATATATATATTTGCAGTGAAGGTGGGAGACAGGTGGGGAGGAAGAGAGAAAGAGAGAAGTTTTTTATCCAAAGAAAGCATCATGCTAAATGACATCAAAGTCAGTTTAATTCAATTAGCATTTCTATAGTAAGTAGCACATTACTGTACTATTCTTGAAGAAAGAAGAATATTTTTTTCCTTTAATCAGTTATGTAGTCACCCCTTCCCAGATTTAACTTCATTTGTCAACACCATAATGAATTTAAAAATTATACGGTTTATAATTCAGTTTTATCTCTCAGCCTCAGAAATCAGTTTTCATTGAACTGAAGAAACTACACAATGCCTGCAACAGTTTTTCTTTTTTTTTTTCATTTGTCCTTTCACTATGTGACAGTGTGTTGGAACTCCATGACAGAAATAAAAAAATGTCAGGACATCCATTACTGCAGTAAAATAAATGGTTTCTGAACCAATCACATGAAGTACAAGGAACGCTAGCTTTGTGTGTATACATAAGGTTCAGTTTCTAATAAAGATCTGCTTCACATCAAGTGCAATTTGGACGGAGGCCGGGCTGGTGCTGTGGAGAGCTGTGGGTGAAATTATTTCAAATTAAATAGAGAATAATAGATAGGCAACTGTGTGTTATGGATTTTTTTTATGCATCCAAGGTATGTGATGACCCATAAAGCTCGAGAGCGAAGCTCGAGAGGTTTATGAGGTCATCACACACCGAAGTTTTGTAAAAAAGAAATTCATAAAACACACAGTTGCCTATTTTTTATAATTACTGGTGCAGAGTTTGCTCAGTGTGTTCCTATGTAGAGACACTCACACTGTCACACACATACACTCACACACACACACACACACACACAATCTCACACTGTCACACACACACTACCTCACAGACACTGTCTATCTCTCACTCTCTCTCTCTCACACACACATACACACACACATACACACATACACACTTACACTTTCTCCCGCTCATTTTTTTTTCTGTTAGATGTCGGCCATGGCTCATGCTAGGTTGGGTCCATCCTGGATTTCGGTTGGAGTCGGCGTGTCTGCCAATTCGGGGGCACGGCGGGATCAACCAGATATTTATTTTGTGCTTGAAAGGCAGGATCAACCAGATGATGATAAAAATGAATAGGGAGACTGAAATAAACAAAAGCGGCTCCTCAGTAAATGGAAAACCGAGCTGCCATTTGTTCAATACTGCTCTGCCAGCCCACAAGCAGAGTGGGAGCCAATGAAGTGGCTTGATATTCTTGAATGACAGACAATGGACACTAACAGTGAAAAAAAGTTTAGCAAATGCCGTAATAACTCAATTTCGGGTTGTTACGGCATTTGTACTGTGCCTGAATTCAGATTTTTAAAGGAGGTCACCAGTAATTATAATGATTTTAATAAAGTGGTGGATGTGCTGAGATGGTGGTGATAATGGGTGATCAGGATGGGGTTATGCTGCATTGAGGATGGAGAAGAGGGTATTTAGGACCAGAACAGATGGCATGTATTAACCTTTCCCCTTCTGCAAGCTCTTGAGACAGAAGGAAAATCAGTACACATTTCTACACCAGGCTGTCCAGATTAATTATGAACAGCAGACAAGTCATCATCTGTCTGTGTAGTGGTGGCTAGTGCAGCTGTGCTTTTCAACTGAAAGACTCCACCACCTCAGACACAACTGGAATGGCCTCTACCTCTGGTTACCCCCCTCCACTTACCAGGACCTGGTGAACTTGAATGGACTCAGGCGAACTGGGTACAGCTCATTTAGTTCACTTCAAAAAGCAGCTTTCATGGCAATGATTCCAAGGCTGGATGTTTCAAGCTGTTAGCTATGTGGTAATTGATGGAAATTGTCATAGAAGTTCTTCCTTCCTTTGAGAATATACTGATACTGAACAAAGTCATCAAACTCAGGCAAGTTCAACTTACTGCACAAAAAAAGCAGATCCAATGGATGTATTGTAGTAGTTACAAGCAGCCAAAAAAAAAATGATGTTACTTGTTTTAACGGGACTGCCCTCTCTCTTTCTCTCTCTTTCTCTCGCTCCCTCTCTCTCTCTCTCTCTGTCTCTGATTGTTGCTCTCTTATATCAAGGTGTCCTTGTTTAAAGTATAAAATTATTATGAGATGTAGTTAAATGCTTTTCACAAAAAGGAGAAACACCTCTGATTAGATGTAGTGCATGCTTGCATAATGATGTTTCAAAAGCTAAATTAAATTTTAAAAACTCCATTGGAGGCTTTCAGGTACCCACTTAGCTTTAACTGTAATTACAACACTGCACTTGCATATAGTGATGACATAATCTCAGTTCACTACACAAATATAGAAAACAGAATAAGCTCCATTTAAGAGTATTCTTGTTTTAAGTATACAATTAATATGAGATGTAGTTTAAACTAGGGGTACTAAACATGTTAACATAATCACGATGATGCTTTTGTCATAAAGGCCATAAATTGCAATCCAAGAACCTCCACTTTCTAGTAAGAAAGACACAAAGACACATCTTGCTGCTGGAACTGGTGACTGCAATGTGAGAAACTAAGGTAAATGCAGTTCAATGTTTTTCAATGGAGGTTTCAACTTTAATGCAAAACTCAGACATTTTTTAACATATTGGCTCCAAATTTTCAACATGGCCTTTTGGGGACCCTACCTAATGACCAATAAGACTGTTATTATGCAACTCTGCCTGAAAGGTGATTTCATGGTCAGTTGGTGAAATCACCTTTGGGGCATCATTTTGACAATTTTTCCTGCTCTTGTTCAGAGGTGGGGTCATAAGAAGGCTGTGTTGAAAATTTGGGGTCACAATATGTAAAACTGGCAGAGTTATGACCGTTAATTGCAATTTCACTACACACGCTCATAACTTTGGAAATATACAATATTTTGATCCCAACATTTCAACACTGAGTTCTTATTACTCCACCTCATGTATGTGATAGCTGTCATTTTCTTATCCTGACCCAAATGTGTTTTTGCACCTGTGGCACGGAATGGTGTTACAGTTGTGCAGAATTATGTTTTGGTGGGGGATTTAAAAATTTCCTCTACTGGGTACAAGAGTTGGGGTAATAAGATATGTATGTTGACAATTTGGTCACTGTTGTCATATAAATGGAAGCACAGGGCCATTCCAAAGCTACATACATATATGCATTTATGGAGGGATGGGAGTGCAAGGCCCAAAGGGCCCTCTGCTTCTTCAGACAAACAAGGATATGATTACTACATCTCAAAAACTATACATGAGGGAAATGCAGGATTCCCACAGGCAAATAAGTTTATGATTATATTATCTCAAAAAGTTAGGACATTTATTGCAAAAAACTACATTAATTATCAGTTAGGGTTGGTATTAAAGCTTCAAAAGCTTGGAAATTAGATGTTAGGGTTTACAACCCTAACTAACCACTCCCACACCCAAGCAGCTAAAGGACAAGACCACACAAACAACCATAGATAGCCATCATCAGGTAAGAAAAACAACATACAGCTGTTTCCAGATGACACAAATGCAGGAGCACTGATGTGCACCTTTGCGGATTTGTATCTGTGGCATGCAAACTGCAATATATACACACTCACTTGTCACTGCAGATAGGAATCCACCATACTGGTGGATGCCTGGAACATCCTCGCAGCATAGGTGGTGGGGGCAAAAATGGTAACATGATTTAAGAATTCATGGGGTAGGCATAAGGGAACCTTAGTGGTAAGGAAGGGGGGCAGAGATCAATTAGGGTCTGTCATGGTACAGTAGGTAGTAATATGGCAGACTAAGTGGGCAAAGCAGTCCTTATCTGCCACCAAATTCTATGTCTCTGTGTTTCTATACTGAAATCACCACACTGCTTCTGTATACAGAAGCACAGACCCCTCCAGCCAGAAATAAACCCATTATATTCGAATTACAAGACTTCTTTTCTCTATGGCAGGATGAAGCACAACGTCACTGTTTCTTTCATGACAAAAGGGACTAATTCCCATTGAAATTACATTGTTTACTGCAGTAACTCTGCTGCAGCAGGCTGCAGAATGCTGAAGAATTGTGTTTAATCCTGCTGTGCTTCACTGTATATACAGCCCATATTGTTTGGAATTTTGGTCTAATATTTTCAGGGTAGAAAGGGCTTCCACCAGAATGATACTTTTTGTTGGTTTTGGTGGAAAACTATTAATCCATTCCCAAGTTAAAAAAATGTGAAATTTCAGTTCTGAGCATGCTCAGTAGGGTATACAACATTTATTCAAAGACCCTACTGAGCATGCTTGGAACTAAATTTCAAATCCTGCAACGGGAATGGTTCATATATTTTCACAACCAATGAAAGGCACCGCTAGACAAGTCTTTCTACCCTAAAACATTTCAGACCAAAACTCCAAACTGTCTGGGTACTAGGCAATAACAAAAATAAATTAGCAAAAAAAAAAACAAAAACCTCCAGATTTTTTCTTAAAAACTCATTACATGGACTCAGAATGGGCACATCTGACAAGAATGAAACCTGGTACATCAAGAGACTTTGCCCATCAGACAGCGCTTGGAAAATTTCATGCAGATCCATTGAACTGGGTAAGGGTACTGAAGTGGAAATTTAGGCACTTAACATTAAAAAGCCTACTCAAGCCTAACTATAGTGGCACTACCACACCACTATACTATCTATATCTGTATCTGTATCTATATCTGTATCTGTATCTGTATCTGTATCTATATCTATATCTATATCTATATCTATATCTATATCTATATCTATATCTATATATCTCTATCTATATCTATATATATATCTATCTCTGCCTCTATCTCTATATCTATATCTATATCTATATCTATATCTATATCTATATCTATCTATATCTCTGAGCTGTATCTGTATCTGTATCTATATCTATATCTGTAGCTATATCTATATCTATATCTATATCTATATCTATATCTATATCTATATCTATATCTATATGTCTATCTCTATATCCATGTGTCTATCTATCTATAGTGTTATCCATCACTTGTGAGGCTATTTCATGGCACATATCAGTGATATTTTTGTGACTTCTGGACCTAGAGTGAGAATATCAACATATTTTCACAGCAGGTCCAGATAAGGAAAATATATTCAATGTAGCTCCTGATTAGCCCTTGCCACCAGCACAAGCTCCACAGTTCCTAATTTGGAACTTCTAGTTTCATTTCTCTCCTACCTCCACACCAGCACTTTTAGTTTGCTAGCTTTCCTAGAAAGCAATTTACATATGAACATACAAACATACAAAACTGCCAGCAGATACAGGCCCTACAGTTTATCTAGTCTGCTCAAGTGTGCAGCACTTCAACCATTTAGACTGAAGCTGCCCCCCTCAACATTTTCCCTAGTTTTACAGCCAAATACACACCAGCCACTATAATCAGATTCACACAGAATCACTTCTAGTATTGCATAGCTGCCTTCATCTTCTGTCCACTGACCTCTGACTCACCACCAGCTCTCTCTATGACTCCTTGCTGCCAAGCAGTCTCCTGGTCCAAATACTAACAGGTTCCTCCTGCTAGTTTTCACAATGACCAATTGGACCTCTTACTCACAATCATGCTTTCACAACTCGCAATATGATGTACACAAAGGCATTAGTGCGTCAGGCCTTACAAACAACCGCTTGGTCATCCTGAATTATCACTTGTCATCTGAAAGGCTTCCAAACAACAAACACATACACAAAAACAAAAAGGAAACTCAGAAACAGCAACAAGTGGTGGATAAACTGAAAATGCCACAGCATCATGAGGTCAAAGTACACTCAAAATATCACAGATATTTGTGTATGGGGCATAACATATCTGAAATATATCTATCTATCTATCTATCTATCTATCTATCTATCTATCTATCTATCTATCTATCTATCTATCATCCATATTATAGGGGCGCAATCGTGCAATTCGTGCCCCTGTAGTTAGGGTTGTACTTCAACTTCTATGTTAAATTCAAACATTTGTACCTTAATAACTTTAGCATTTTCTTGACAAAATAGCAAAAGATTTGGCATGCATGGCCACTCTGCCAGTGTCTCAGGATGTGGAAAGTTTCATGACACCATCTTGTATGGTTTTTGAGATATAAAGTGGTAAAAAATGAAAAAACAAAAACTGTTTTCCCATTGCTTAACATGGCATTTTTTGCCCTCATCTGCAGCCCAGACTAAATACATTTTTTCTTGACATTTTCTGGGATAATGGGGTCTGTGACAAGGGTGTGCCTTTGAATAGTGTGGTGAGAAGATATCTCACATTTTTTAAATATAAAGGTTTTTTTTTTGATAGCTGCTAGACAGGTAGGTAACTGAAAACAGTTTGAGCTGTTAAATGTTGAGGATTTACTGTTCATGCACAGAAAAGTACTGTTTGTGCTTCTGTCATCTTGTTCTGTTTTTTTCCTTTTCAATAATGATTTCTAAAGAAATTCTTCTTGGGTAGGAATGAACAAGACCTGTATTTAGGTCTCAGTCGCATGCTTAGTAACATTAATGTGTTATTATTTAAAACTTCTTAGGTAAAGTAAGTGTTTTGGGGACGAGAATTATATTGCCTGTCACTCGTTTAATTAGGCTCAATTGATTAGAAAATAACTGTTCGAAGTTATTTACAGTTTGAACTTTACTATTTGAACTGTAAAGACTTCAAACAGTAAAGGTCCATGATAGTTCAAACTGCCGTATCTTCCTGTTGCATAGCTGCAACCCCCCCATACAAAAAAATAAGTTGGCAAATGACTAGCGATTACCTTTTCATTGGGTAATGGCTAACTAAAAAAGTAAGCATTATGCCTGATCATTGCTTGAGGAGTTTTTCTCAATTAATGTTTAACTTTTGCCATCTAGCAATTAGTTGGGAATTATTTTTGTTTACTTATTCATTTGTTGAGAAATGAGACTGAAAAATACTGTAGCTAGGAATTAATTGAAGTTTTCTACTTAAACATAATTGAGCTTGAGCGTTAGTTGTTTATATGACTTAGAAAATGTTTCAGTTCTTTTACTTGAAATGCAAGAAATGGCTCAGTTATTAATTACTTGAGATTTTAACTTAGCATATTTTGCAGTCACAAGCTACTTAATAATGGACTCACCTGTCCACTCTAGGGGCAGGATTCACAAAAAGGATGCACCCAGCACACCAGAGATGTGCCGGTGCAACCCCAACTTGTGCACTGGTGCAATTCTGGCAATGGATTGATGCACATCACACACCACCCTTAATGTTAAGTAGCACAACTGGAGGGGTTGTGCAGGGGGCATGCCTGTGCATGTGGTGCGCAGCCCCATTCACAATCCACATTGGAGGCGCATCCCTAGAGCAAGTCCAGAGATGTGCCTCCTTAAGATAAATCTACAACAAGTAGATTAAGTGGGTATTCACCCACTGGCAGGCCGCTGTACTGCAGACAGGAGTTGGCAGCTTTTCCACTCGGGCAGTCCAGTGCCCCCCTTCCTGCCTGCCATCCCAATTGTATGCTGCACACTGCAAGAGTAAATAAAACATAAGTAAACCCCTCCCTGCCCACCCATCCCGACTGTATGCTGCACACTGCAAGAGTAAATAAAATATATGAGCCCCCTCCTGCCCACCACTCTGATTTTATACTGCACACTGTAGTAGTAAGGAATAAAAATTGACCCCCACCAGCTTGACCTAATCAAACATTTGCCACAATCCCTTAAGTCAACTCGGTGATCCACTAGACCCCCCACCCACTCAGGCACCCCCACCCCAACCCACTCCCCCATCACGGCATGGTCCTAATGTCAGTGGGCAACTCAAGCCACCCGCATGCTGCCACAGCTGCCTGCTGATAGAGCTGTCTTTGTGAATGACAGCTACTGTATTACCTGGAAGCCCATTGGTGGATCCTGCCAACCAATGGACTTGCAATGTACTGCAAATTCTATCATTCACAAAGTTTCCCAAGTCTTGATAGAATGGAACTAAGATGGAACACCAGCATGCACAACATTCACTCTAGCTGAACAATGTTGGATATGGCTGATCAATGCTAGAACTGCCTCCACTACCCTCAGCCACCAGAAGGAACACCACCATCCTACCTAGTCTGTGTGGTACTGGGATTACAGTCTTATGCTCTGGTGACTGCCAAGGCACTGAATGGTAGGAGGATCAGGGGACGATTACCAGCTATGCAATCCAAATTACTTTCCTGTTACAGAATAGCAGGTGGGGTGGGGGATTACTAGTCTCATACCCTTGGTCAATACCTCTGTCCAGGGGCAGTCATATTTGTACCAGTCAATGCCCCAGTACTGAAAGACATGCTTCTGGAGGATATTGCATAGCCTTTGTGATTCCAATTGCTGCCCATCTACTGCATAGAGTTTGGTGGGGATAGGTGTTGCCAGTATTCTTTGCTCAACTTGAACAATTTTGCCCCTCCCCAAGCAGTCTAACCCTGTTTGGCACTTTTATGTTATAGTTTACATTTTGATCTGTTCCATGCCTGCCCAGACTATCATTAGCATTCTTGCAATGCAAACGCTGCACACCCTGTCTGCCAGATTTCTTTTCCACACCCTAGGCAATGTCCCAGAATGTTTGCCTGCATAAATCATTAAATACATATTAAATTATATTATATGATCCTCTGAGACTCATGTGTTGTGGACAAGATTCCAACTTGTCAGCCTGGAACACCACACAGCTGCTCCTGCATGGTAGCGCAGGGATTCGGCAGGAAGACTGTGTCTGGCCGGCCTGCTACCGTCTTCCAGTGTGAAGAAGCCTGCAGTCTGATATTGGACTTTATCCAAATTGCTGTTATTGAGACCAGAATCTTGAATTGTGAGAGAGTGAATTTCACCTGGTGTGGACCAAAGACTGGCTCCTGGAGCGATCGGCCTGTCAGGAATTGGAGAGAACTGCAGAGCGTATGGTTTGCACAGAGACACTACTTTATTGCAACCAGACTGTCATCTGAACTGTGGTATCTGGCTGTTTTGGTTATAATTGTGCTGAATGTGTAATGTGGGTCACGATTTGGTTCCCCACACCCCTGAATGTGTCGCACTAGCTGGATGTTGCATCCAGTACCTAAAATGGACTGCAATCCAAACTGTTCACCTGGTCTGAGCCTCACCATCTTGGCCTAGACTGCTACTCATGCTGCAGAGATTCATCCAATGAAAGACCCACTCGGGGCTTTGGCTCCCTGCTCAACACCATCAAACAGGATCGACCATCATAGTGCATCGTGTGGGCCCTGTTTCCCCAGGCAAACAGCATATCATCCTGAGGTTTTCATCTGGTCAATCCTGCCTCCTGGTCTCAGTAGCATGAGTAACCATTAGGGTAGTTCCCTGCAGCAAAGCTGAAATCATTGTAGGTTGTTGGTAATGGGTGCTCAAAATCTGCAATGGAGGAGATAGGGGAGGGGTTGGAGATCAGCAGGAGTGGAGGGGAGATCTATAGGGAAAGTCCAATAGGCAGAAGTCAGGCTGGTAAGATGATCGGGGGATGAGAGGACCAGTGCAGCTGAAGTGTGTAAGGAGCAGGGCAGTATGAACTCTGGAGAAGAGGAAAGGGTAAAGAGAGGAAAGGGGTAAGGGACAGGAACAGTGGGGTTACTCACGCTGGGGGATTCTATACTGAAAGGGGTTAGATGTGGTGGAAGGAGGGAAAGGCACAGCCGTATTTGGGTTGAAGATATTCCTGAGTTGACCACGGGAAGGGCAGGGCAGGCACTGCTCAAGTGCGCATCGAAGGGAAGGAAGAAACCTCACCTAGTGTTGCACATGGGTACAAATGACTTGGCAGAGGAGACTGTAGAAGTGGTGAAGGGGAGGCTCGAGGAGTTGGGCAGGCAGTGTGAGGGGGTTGGGGAGTTGGTGGCATTCTCGGAGGTACTCCCGGTACCGTGTGTGAGCATGGAGAAGAAGTGAAGGATAGAGGAGTTCAATGATTGGCTGAGAGAATGGTGCCACACCAAGAATTATGGTTTAGTGACAAACTGGGGTAGGATCTGAGGGAATAGTGACTTGAACACAAGAGACAGGCTACACTTGAGCGGGGAGGGGAGGGGAGTACTAAAGGGTGGAATTGAGGGGTATATATCAACTAAGGTGGATTTAAACTGGGGGGGTGGTAAGAGGACTGAGTATATTAAAAAGGTCCGGATGGGGAGCCTAGTGAGCTCACCCCCCTAGATACAGGTAAAGGTAGAGGCGAAGTGACTCAGGGAAGGGGCATGCAGGGTAGGCAGCGTGAAGTGCAGAAGGCACCACCACCCTGTAATAACAAGGTGAAAAAAGGGTGTGGCTACCAAGATGAGGGGAGCAGACCAAGGAGAATAGGGGAAAAAGGAAGGAGGGGTACGGATGGAAGGTGGTCTCCTAAATGCAAGAAGCCTGGGAAACAAAATTGTGGAACTTCAGGCACTCCTTTCAGAGGGAAATGTAGTCATTGCTGCAGTAACAGAGACTTGGGCCACCGAGTACTATGACTTGGTTCTAGCTCCTGGGGTACAGTATATACAGGAGGGACCGGGGAGCTGAAAGAGGGGGGTTAGCACTCTATGTGACAGAAGGGATCAAATGCATAAGGGACGAAGGCAGAATGGGAGGACGGAGGCAATTTGGGTGCAGCTTCTGGACTCCAAGGGTAGAAAGCTGAGGCTGGGGGTGGTGTACAGCCACCAACCCAGTAGGGGGAACTGGATGGGGAGTTGGCAGAGCAGATAAGGAGGGTGTGTAGGAGGGGAGTGTGGTGATGGTGGGGGATTTCAACCTACCAGGGGCTGACTGGAGCACCCCTGCCACCAACAGTGCCAGGGAGCAGGTACTCCTGGATGTGATCCAGGATGGCCTTCTGACACAAATGGTAAGTGGGCCTATAAGGCTTGTTAACACACTGGACCTGGTACTGGCAAATGGTGAGGCAGTGGGGGAGGTAAGGGTTGAGGACCCACTTGCTGGTAGTGACCACCAAACAGTGTGGTTCATACTCACGTTGGGCAGGGAGACTGGAGGCTTGAGCATGAAGGTGGTGGACTTTAGGAGGGTGGACTTTGGGAGGATGGGAGAAATACTGCAAGGGAGACTCCAGGATATAAGGCCTGGGATGGATGCAGAGCAAAAGTGGGAAGTTATTAAAGCTGGGCTAATGGAGGCCACAGTAGCCTGCACCAGGGCTAGAAGTAAGAAGGGCAGAGCCAGAAAACTATGCTGGCTAAACAGCGAAGTGCTACAGGGCGTGAGGAAAAAGAGGGCTGCGTATTGGAAGTACAGGAGAACAAGGAAGGAAGAGGATAAGGAGGCTTTATGGGAGTTGGTCCAAGGAGGTGGCTAGGCGGGTGAAAAAAGCCAAGGCCTCCAGAGAATTAAGGTTAGCACAGGGCCTAAAGGGAGGGGAGAAGATGGACTTTTTTAGATATGTCAGGGAAAAGAGGAAGCGCAAAGAACACATAGTGAGGAGGGGAATGGGTGGAAGAGGGAGCGAATCAGGAGGAAGTACTGAATGAGTACTTCTGCTCTGCTTTCACGAAGGAGAGGGATGGACCACTACCATTATGGACTGGGGGGTGGATGAAGACGGGGAGGAGGTGACAGACAAAATGATCATGGGGAATGGAGTGCTAGAGGGGCTGAGAGTGTTAAAGGTGGACAAGGCACCAGGTCCTGATGGCATCCACCCCAGGATGCTGAGGGAGACGGCATCGATGTTGGCCGAGCCGCTGGCAGATCTGTTCAAAACCTCGCTTGAAATGGAGTGTGTGCCTCCAGACTGAAGGGTGGCCCACAAGGTGCCCATACACAGGAATGGGCCTAGAGAACAGCCAGGAAACTATTGGCTGGTCATTCTCACTTCCATAGTTGGAAAGCTTATGGAGACTATACTGAAGGAGAGGCTGGTGGCATTCCTCAAGGGTAATGGCCTCCAGGATGGGCGGCAACACGGGTTTGTCACAGGGAGGACCTGTCAAACCAACTTAGTAGAAAATTATGACTGAGTAATAAAGGAGCTAGATGGGGGTCATGTGGTAAATGTCCTGTACTTGGACTTCAGCAAGGCCTTTGATGCAGTGCCTCATGGGAGGCTGGAGGGAAGCTGACTGCTGTTGGGGTGGAGAAAAAGCTGACAAACTGGATAGATAACTGTTTACAGGGGAGGGTGCAGAGGGTGGTTGTGGGGGGGAGAGTTCTCGACACCCAGAGCAGTGACAAGTGGGGTGCCACAGGGTTCAGTGTTGGGCCTGGTGCTATTTGGGCTCTTTACCTCTGATATAGCCACATGGAGTTGGGAGCAAGGTTAGTCTGTTCGCAGATGATACCAAAATGAGGGCGGTAGTAGATGAAGAGGATGAATGGAAACAATTGCACAAGGACCTCACCACACTAGCGACATGGTCGGAGAAGTGGCAGCTCAGATTCAAAGTGAAGAAGTATAAGGTGATGCACTTCGGGGTAAAAAACCATAGGAGGGACTACTGGTTGGAGGAGGCTAGAGATCACTGAGGAGGAGAAGAACCTTGGGGTGTTGGTAACAGTGAGCATGAACAACTCTGTCCAATGCAGGAAAGCAGCAGCTAAGGCAAACAGGATTCTGGGTTGTATCGCTAGGGGTTTCTCATCCAGGCATAGGGAAGTGATCCTGTCTCTCTAGAGATCCTTGGTCAGACCACATTTGGAGTACTGTGTGCAATACTGGAGGCAATACCTGAAGAGAGATATAAAAGTACTGGAGGGGGTACAAAGGCGGGCAACACAAATGTTAAAGGGGATGGAAGGAAAGGACTATGAAGTCAGGCTGCAGGAGCTGAATATGTACACACTGGAGGAGAGGAGAGATGGGGGATATGATTGAAACATTCAAATACTTGAAGGGGTAAATAAATCAAGCACTGAGGGGTTTAAACTGAGGACAGGTAGGGAGATGGGGGGCATGGACTAAGGTTGGAGGGGGATGATTTAAGAGGGAGATGAGGAGACACTACTTCACTGAGAGGGTGGTGTCTAACTGGAATGTGCTACCAGAGGGGTGTTAACATGTATAACCATTGGAAGCTTTAAGAAGGAGTGGGACAAAGCAAGAGGAAGGGTCTGAGGGCAGGGGCTATGACAGGTATGGGAGGAACACTGGGGGAGGAGGCTGGGGCAGCTGCAATCTAGGGTGCTATCTGCACACCTGGGCAGACTTTGATAGACCAGTCGGTCTGTTCTTCTGGTAGATTTGTATGTTTGTATGTATGGTGTGTCATCTGATTTATTTTGGTTGATCATTATGAACTGAGTCATCTGGCTCCGGAATATAAATTGTGGGTTAAAGCGCATGTTGCTTGTTTCTTTTCTAAGGGCCCCAACAACAACTACAATGCCAGATTACCCCAGGCAGTGCATCAGGCTAGCCTGCATAACAACTGGGTACCCAGGGTGTGTGTGTAACTGTGCTAGAGGGACTCTTAGTGCATGCATGTTTAACCTGACTAAATCAGATAGGAACTCAAATGCCAGATTGCTGCCCCACCCTTGTTCACGTCCTCTGAATAAACCAAATTCTGTTCTTTCTGCATTTAACTTGGCTAGCGTGTACCTTTGTGGAGGGGATACTGTATAGCCATTGCACTATTGCTATTGCAGGTCCTATTTTACTGGGGGTCTCCAGGTCCAGTGCAGCTGAACCAGCCCTGGTGGTAAGTGTGCCAAGAGTGGGTTCAACATTGTATTCTGACATTAACGGTGATTGTTTATCTGCTGACTGGTGCAAGCCATTTGGGGGGTATCAGTGTCCCAGAGGGCTATACCTAGAGCAGCTATGCTACCCTTAAAACAACTCTTCCGGTGGAGGCACCCATTTACCGAGCTCATGTCCCTTAACCTGCGCCTAGTCATGCAGGCAGGGATAGTATCCCTTGGGATAGCACCACCTGAGGTTACACTTGTTTCTCAGAGAACTTGAAAGACAGAAAGACTGGTCAGGAAGCTTTGCAGTGTTAGACTTCCGAGAACTCCAAGACTGGTCAGGATGTATTGCAGCTTTGGACTTCTGGTTCAGTAGCCCGTGAAACACAGAACTCAAAAGAATGTGGTAATGATTGGTGAAAATGGGAGGACGTACGGGACATAGCGCACTGGTTTAACGCAAATAAATCAACCTCAGGGAGTGCCTAGAATGAGTAGAAATAAAACAAGCAGAAGTGACATCAAGCTTTACGTAGGTGAGTAAAAGCAGGAAGGGAGCAGTGTGGCAGACTGCAATCCTTGATGTATGGCTGCACATCAAATTATGGTGAGAGTACCATGCTGTTCCCTTATGTAATGGGGAATTTAATGCAGGGCCATTGACAGCTGGTGTTCATATGAACCCCTCCCCCTTTCCTCGGACCTCTGCTTTTTTTTTTTTCTTAACCACTGACAGTGATCCCCCCCCTTTGCCGTAGGCTCCCAGAGCCATCCCCTAGCCCATGCTGGGGACTCTGCGCACTGCCCACTACACATGGATGTTAATGTGGTAATTTCTGGCTCTGACAGTTACAAGAAGTTGGCTCAACATTCATCAGTGTTCATCAAACACAAAGGACACTGCTGTGTTGCAGGACAGTAATTACATTTACTGAATTCAATGTGCACATAAGTGTGTATAAGCTCCAAAACGCAACGCAGAGCTTCTGAGGTCATAGCAGTCCCCAAACCCCCAACATTTATATAAAATATTTCCTCCAGAAAATCTTCTGAAAATTTGCTAAAATAATCTAGCAAAGCTTCAGACCTCCCTTGGAAGGTCTGCAGTATTACAATGAGTTACAATTAGTACTTCAGCAATGCTGGAAAAAACAAATTGCTAATAAATTCAAAGGTGATGCTGGACGCTTGTGTAAACAGGTAGCAATGCTCACATGCCTTTCCAGTTTAACCAATAAAAATGAAATTAAATGGAAAATAAAATATGAAAAAATTAATTAAAAAGTGATCAGTTCATTCACTCAGTGATGTACCGAAACTTATATTTAAATCTGTGAGTCTGTGATATGTTTTTTGGAGGAAAAATACAGGTATGTGACCCAATCAATACTGAAAATTGCAATACCTTGGGATTGAGGTACAATGGATTCCATGCACTGACTTTCTAAACAAGCATTTTTCAATGCCGAATGTTGGCTTGCTGGCATTGGCATTGGTAGTGCAGGAGTTAGAGAGATGCATCATAGGAATGGCAGTGAAGTATTGAACTGATGCCAACCCCCCCCCGACACCCTGCAGAGAGTGACAGGCATTAGGGTGTCCCTTTGGGTGTTTGGTAGTGCAGTGCAGGAAAACATGTTGGGCAGGATATGAAAAATGACAGCTGTACAGTTCATAAGGAGGTGTGAAAAATGCCAGTGTTGAAAATGTGGCATGTAAATATATCAAATTTGCGAAGTTACAAGGGTGCGTGGGAAATATGCAACACACGCTTGCAACACTGCCATTTTATGGGAGTTTGGCACCAAATTTTCAGCATAGGCATTTTAGTGCCTCTGCTCATGTACAGTGTCATTGTTATTTCCTCAAAGTGTCCCAAGAAGTGATTTCACACAGCGACCATGCTATACTGCGCCGGAAGTGCGAAAACACATTTTGGGCAGGATGTATGAAATGATGGCTGTACTGTTCATCAAGAGGTGTGGAAAAATGGCAATGGTGAAAATCCAGAGTGAAAATATCACAAATGCACGACGGTATGAGCGTGCGTGCAATCTGCCAATGTACGCTCGTAACACAGTCATTTTATGGAGTATCATCACCAAATTTTCAACATAGGCATTTAGGACCTCTGCTCATGAACTGTGTCACTGTCATTTTCATCTGGCCCAAACACTGATTTCCCACCGCGACTGCGTTATTGTGCGCCGGAAGTGCAGAAACACTTTTCGGGCAGGATGTGGAAAATGACAGCTGTACTGTTCACAAGGAGGCATACAAAATGACAATGCTGAAAATCCGGCATTAAAATATTGCGAATCTTGCGAGATCTGAGCCTGCGTGAGTGACTGCATAGCGCTGCGTTCATAAAACAGGCATTTGTTGGATTTTTCCACAAATTTGGAACATAGGCTTTTGAGAGGCCACCTCATGAACGGGCACTGTCATTTTATTAATGGGTCCCGAAAGGTGATTTTGTGCAGTTACTGCAAAATCACCTTTGAAACCGATAATGCCATGACAGTGATGGAATTCATGAGGAGGGCTAAAAATCCCATGTTGAAATATGGTGCCAAAATTCAAAATGCCGAGATATATATCAAAGTTGAAAAACCCTATTCATTCCATTGTACAGCTTACGGCATTTCCTCAGTTCATGGTCGGCTTTGAAGAGTGCAGGCGTGTTCCCGATCCACGAAGATCATCGCGCCAGACTCTGGAGGTAAGTATGGGGTGAGGGGGGAGAGGAGGCAGGGCTGCGTGGGTGGGTGTGGGTGGGGAGGGGCATCGAGACTACGAGGGATGGTTTTCGTTTACAGGGTAAAAAACAGGAAAAAAACATGAGGACAGTTTTCATTTGCAGGGCATTTGGCACACTGGGGTGGGCTCAGCATGCCACCTAACTGTTTTGGGCGTGTCAGTAGCTGACGGGGGTTGGGCACCTCGTGGCCAGCACTTATGGGAGAAAGTAATGCCGACGGGGATTGAAACCCCTCTGTAAACAAAAAAGCAGGCGCATTTGGGGGTTTATGCCGGCGAGTGGGCTCCCCGTCTGCACACAAAAGACAGCGGGGGGGTTCACGACAGGGGGATTGGGCACCCCGATGTCAGCAGATGTTAGGCGGCCACCCGCTCACTGACCATGCTCATAATGGCGGCGAGCACGGCAAGAAATGGACCGCTGCGTATGACAAGCTTTGCTCGGATTGCAGCGTACCTTTTCTTAGATGTGCTCGCCCCATTATGTATGCATGGTGTGGCGCCAGCAAGCAGACTGATTGGGGAATGAGGGACGCACCTACTGATGCATGCCCTGCATTCACCCAACCGTGGCCACGCCCTCAAATCTGCACTCTCCCAAGATGTAGACTTGCGCGCAAGCGCGGCAAAGCCAACATAATAAAAAAACTAAAAAAGGAAGTGCATGCTTGTGATACAGAAGGAGATGAAAACTGAACACAACACAGATCTTTTGTTTACAGTATTTATTCATTTAAACATTCTCTGTGTTAAGCACATGCTGTCATTAACAAATATTCAGACAGAGCAGCACTCTTGACACATTGCACTACACACTGGAATGAATGTCCGTCACTTATTTCTGTCCCCATTTACTGACAGTTGGAACCACTTGTTGGCAGTAGTCGCACAACATGGGACATTATTCAGTGTGACACCTAGAAGACTGTTGCTGTGATGACACTGTGAAAAGGATCTCTTCAAGCTCGAATGGAATGCAGACTGCATATTTATTTACTTTATTAATAAAAACTTTACCAGTCAACCGATTTAAAAAAAAACAATGCAGTATATTACAAGTGAGACCTCCAGGAACAATCACAGCTGATCAGGTGAAGGAAAACAAAGTCCTAGAGTGTACAAGAGACTTCTCCTTTACAAAATGAATGCCAGGCCCACTGCAACCCTGCTTTGCCATACCTGCCTGCAACACTGCTGACACACTTTAAAGGTAGATCATTCTCATTTACTGTAGTTTTCCTTTTAAAACCTGTGCCAGTTTGAACTTTTAAGAAAATGGGAAGCACACCATCTGTCTGCTGGTTGTGTTGTGGCATGGGGGGGATTAGACAGGGGTAAGACTTGTGATGCTGCGTACAAAGTGGAAACAAATTTTGCTGGGGTAATTTTTTTGAAAGTCACATCTGCAGTATGGCCCTGGATATAAAATTGCAAACAAATACTTAAAAAGGAATCCTACAGCAGTTTTTTTTGCGAGGGCTGCCTATATAATATATATTATATTGTGAAGTGTGGGGTGAGAAATTCGTCTGGCCAGTTTGTTTATATTTGTGTTGGGTGTCGGGTTGCTGGGGCTATAATTTTGTGATTGCTGCCAGACATAGTGCAACACATTTTTTATCTTGTGTCTTCCAGCATTTTCAGCCTGCATATCGGGCAAGATCTAATGGGCAAGGAACTTTGGGAAGATTACTGCCTACTACAGCCAATTGCACAGACAAGTGTTCCAGAATGTAAGACAAAAAGTTCTATGAGGTGTTAGAGGTACCAACAGTGTGATGCTCTTGGTGGTGGTGGTTGGGGGGAGATGTACAGCAAGGTGATTCACTATGGTTGGTGGTACAGCTGATTTGGACATGGATACATGTGACTGATTTTGGGTGGGGGCAGCTAGATTATTATGCTGGTGGTGGGGGTTCAGTATATGTTTGGAGGGGGGTTGGCTGTGTGGTGTTGATCTTGTGCAATGTGCCAGTAAGGAGCGCTGTGCTAATGGAAGTGTGTGGACTCTGGATATGTGATCAGTAAGGTGGTCCCGGTGGTGTTGTGGGATGCAATCCATATTTGAAGGGGAGGATAGCCAGATGTGAGGTTGGATGTTGTCCATGGATGTGACCGTATGTAGTAATCTAGGCAAGCACATGTATGGGAAAAGGGGAGTGTAATGTGAGTGACAAGGGGGCTGGCCATGTGGATGGGGTAGCTGGCTAGGCTGGTAAAAGGGGAGGCATTGTTGGGAGGAGACTGGGGTTAGGGAAGCTGTCTGTTAGTTTTATTTGGAGGAGAAAGGCTGACCATGCTGGTAGGCTGTTGGAGCCACTCATGTTGGTACGATGGAAGAGTCTGCTGTTTTTCGCTTGGGTGTGGTTAATAGAATGCCCATGTTGGAGAAAGCAGTGGGCAAGCTGGCTCTTCTCATTTTTTTCTGGTGGTGGACTGATAGAGTTCAAAAATACATGGAACTGCACACATGGTGAGGTCTGACAAGACTATGTACTGTCGCAGGGTGGGCCGGCATGAAAAGTGGGAAAAATAGCAGCTGCCAGTATGACGCCACAGTCAGAGCAGGCCCTGCACTATGGAGAAGAGCCATACTGCCACCAGCGACCCAGCTACATCACCCACCATCCCATGGACTAAATTTGGACCTTTGGTATAGCCACTCCCTCTGTGGGGGGGCAGGCAGAGGGGGAAGGGTCATTCCTCTCATTAGCCATCCATGGCAACCCATCCCAAGATGCTTTACTAGTTTGGCAGTCCAGAGCCCTGTCAGTGGTGCAAGAAGGACAACAGCTGGTGTCTTCGTCCTGCCCTGTGTCAGTCGATTGCTGGAGTACACTGGCCCCCACCCCAAAAGAAAATCAGTTCTAGGAGCACTGACTCTCCTTCATGATGGCCCCTGAGTGACAGAGTCCATTCTAAAACCCAGGTCGATGGTGAGGTACCAGTCTGTATCCCCCAACACACAACCCACTTTTCTTAACCTTTATAAGTCCTTCCTAATTGACCCAGCTGATCAGTATTTTTATTCTTCATATTGACCCATTTTTCCCTTATATGTCCACAGATCTGACAGGATGCTGACTGGGTGAAGGAAGACACTGACCACATGTGTCAGATAAGTATTGTTTTTTGTTTATCCTACATTGTTTGTCATTGTTAGTTCATAAAGAGCTGCAGATCCTTTGTGACCCCATTGCTGTTTTTGTTTTACAGGTACAACTGGATAGTCTCCTGAGACTCCATTATTCCAGGCTCCACAGGAACCTGGCAAGAGATCTCTTATCTGTGCTAGGATGTTAACCTGTAATGGTGCTAACTGTAGGATTTCACTTGTTAGGTGGTTGGTGATGCACGGTTTGACATCTCTAAACTGTTCTTTTACTATTCCACCATCATGAAAGGAGGGAAATTTATTGCAGTTCACGGGTGGTTGGAGAGCACTCAGGCTTTGCCTTCATGCCTCACAGTGCACCCAGGGCATGCATTAATGTCCCAATTCTCCATTATGGGCAAGCTAATGAAGACCTTTCTAAAGGAAGGGTTGGTGGAATATCTAGAGGAGCATGGTCTCCAGGATGAGAGGCAGCATTGGTTCATTGGGGGGGGGGAGATCGTGTCAAACAAATCTGATTGACTTCTTTGACTGTGTCACTAAGACAGTAGACAGGGGCCAAGCAGTAAACATCTCCTATCTTAATTTCAGCAAGGTCTTTGACTCTGTGCCCCACAAAAGGTTGATCAGGAAGTTGGTGGATCTTGCAGATGGGGAAAAGATGGCTAGATGGGTGGAAACCTGGCTGAGGGACAGAACCCATAGGGTGGTTATGGGGGGAAGTTATATGGCACTAGAGAGGTAACCAGTGGGTCCCACAGGGCTTGGTGCTGTACAATGTCTTCATCAGTGACATTGAGGATAGCATTAAGGGCAAAATGCGCCTATTCATAGGTTACACCAAGCTGTATGGGAGAGTGGACACAGCTGAAGGGATACTGAACCTCCAGGAAGATCTGGAAAAGCTGGGGAGATGGTCCAGGATCTGGCAGCTTGGCTTTAGTGTCAGTAAATGCAAAGTTATGCATCATGGGGCCAAGAATCCCAGGACATAGTACTAACTGAGTGGAGTCCGAGTATCTGCATCCAAGGAGGAGAAGGACTGGGGAGTGATGATCACTAGTGACCTGAAACACTCCACACAGTACAAGAAAGCAGCAGCAAATGCCAACAAGATGCTGGGATGCATAGCTAGGGGGATCAGTAGTAGGAGAGAGGAGGTTGTACTGTCCTTGTACAGGTCACTGGTAAGGCCATATCTAGACTATGGAGTTCAGTACTGGTGCCCACACCTCAAAAAGGACATTAACCTGTTGGAGAAGGTCCAGAGGAGGGCTACAAAGATGATAGCCAGTCAGTAGGGCAAGGCATACAAGGAGAGGTTGAGGGCACTGAACATGTACTCCCTGGAAGACAGGAGAGAGAGATAGAGAGAGAGGGGACATTACTGGAACCTTCAGGTACGTGAAAGGGATAAATAAGGTTGATAAGGAGAGTTTCTTTAATCTGAGTGGCAACCATAATATGAGGGGGCACAGTCTTAAGCTGGAGGATGGGAGGTTTAGGAGGGAGGTCAGGAAGCACTTCTTCACAGAGATGGTGGTGGACACTTGGAATGTACTGCTGGAAAAGATCATCTCATTGAAGACAGTGGGCATCTCTAAGAGAAGCTGGGATAGGCAAGAGGAAAGGTAAGGATCATGGGTAGGTGGATGGGAGGGGTGGGGAGGGAGTGAGGGCATCGACATTAGCTCAAGTTGTGGACCCTGCAGTACGAACAGACATAACAGACCAAATGGCCTTCTTCTGCTGGCTTCTTTGTATGTTCGTATTTAATTCACCCACGGTCTGTTGTGGGATATTAAGTTTGGCTATCTCCTATTGGCCACTGCTTTTCAACTCAAAGAAATGGAAAAGAAGAGCCTGGGAACCATAAAAAATACTGGGATTTTGTTTTATTATTTGTTACCTTTTAAAGAGCAGCTGACGCCTTCAGTAGAACTTAAAAATACTATATTTAGACATAGTTCAGATTGTATTTCACATTCATTCTGTATTTTTCCTCCTCACTATTTATTACTGTGGTCAGCTGCATGACAACAGGATCTTTGCTCCTGAAGAGTTCATCTATTCCTGCTGCTTTCTCCCTACCTGAGGTCATACTGACTGATTTGACATCACAGTTTCTCCCATGACAACAGTTTGTTATGTCACAACAGAGGATTATGACTTGAAGTAGGGGTCAGCTGTGAGGTGGATGAACTCTGAAATAAAGATCAACGTATTCATACAAATGTTCTCAATAATAACCAATGGATAGAGTTACTGTATAGAATATATACAGAATGTAAGCTGAATTGTACCCAAACAGTATGTTTTCAAAGTTTTGAGCGTCAACAGATTCTTTAGCTCCCTCCTAAAGCTTTGTTTATATTTGCAGTGCTATCGCTGGTGGGGAACTGTTGTCTGGGGCAGCCGAGGCCACACAATGCAGTGGGGCACTTCCTTAGAAAGAGAGTTTGGCACCACCTCATTGTGAGTTCTCAGCTGCCCAAAGACATCAGTTCCCCACTGGTACTAGCGCTGCAGTTGTAAATTACATTGTGGGTGAGGGAACATTTAAAAGATAATAAAAAATAAAAATTACAGCCTATATTTAAACTCAGCATGGTTCACAGACTTTCATTTCCATTTCTTTGACTTGGAAAACAATACCCAATAGGACATAGTCACTTCTTTAGAAATATTGGGCAGGCCATGCATTTATGGGGGATAGGGTTGGGGGGAAGGTTGCGGAACTCTGAAGTTTAAGACAAAATGCCAAATGCAAAATGCGTCACTCTGCACTCAGTGAGAGCACCACATTCAGTTGAATGTGTGGCCATTTGTGGGGGTTCGGATGCAGGTTGTCTGATTCTCCTGATTTACCGCCCTTCTGGGGCGGTTGGAAATTTCTTGCAGGAGGTGGCCGATTTCATCATCGGGGAAACATTGGAGGCCCCCAGATGTTTAGTGCTGGGGGACTTCAATGTTTGGGCTGAGGATGAATCTTCTTGGCTTGGTTACAACTTCCTGCAGATGATGTTATCTCTGGACTTTGTGCAAGGAGTTTCCTCCGTGACTCATCACGGTGGCCACATGTTAGATCTGGTATTCTCGTTGGGGCTTGAGATAAATAATCTCAGCACTGATCGGGTCATTTGGTCCGATTATTGCAGGGTGAAGTTCTGGTTCGTGGGGCCCCCCTTGCTAGCCCTCCCCCTGCAGAGATGGTCAGCTATCGCCCTTTGAGGGGGTTGACCCCTGAAGGTTTTTTGGTGGTGACCGACCTATCTAGTGTGGACAGTGCATGCGTTGGGGGTGTGTGCATGGCAGTGGATGCCTGTAATAAGGCGCTGTCTGGTGCACTCGACTCCCTCGCACCAGCCCGTGTACAACCCAGGTCTTCTCACTTGAGGTCTGCTTGGTATGATGGGGAGCTTAAAGTAATGAAGACTTTGGGTTGGAAATTGGAGCACTGCTGGTGGAAGTCTGGCCTGGAAGTAGACAAACTGGCACTACGTGTGCACTATGGTGCATACCAGGGGGAAATCAACCATAAGAAGGTAGAATTCCTGTCTAGGGAGATTGCTGCAGGGAGGAATCAACCAACTGTTTTCTTTCGGTCTGTGGACAGGCTTCTTCATCCTTCCTGTCTACAGCTGAAGTTAGCCTTTTCGAGCACATTGTGCGAGGAGTTTGCTTGACAGAAGAGGAGAAAGGACTGCTGTGTGACTGAACTTCTCTACTGGGACTATATTGCCCTCATTCCCTTCCCTCCACCCCCCCCACCCAAAGCTAGTTCTTTTGTTATAGGCACAGGATTTGATTGACAACAGAACTTCCTGTTTGGGAGCAGGAAGTGGTGATCACCAGAACCACCAAGACCCACCATCCTAGAAGGGCAAGAGTAGCTCTCCGGCCCCTCTAGCTGCTGGAGGTCTGCCTCTGAGCAAGTAAGTGGTCTACTAGAAATATAGGATATTCTTGTCTCAGAACAGGACAATCAGGAGCTTAAAGGCACACAGGCAGAAAGTAAGGAGAGAGAAAAAAACAGAGGAAAGAGTAAGGATTCCAAACAGTTAAGAGCCAGAAATAAGACATGATTGAGTGGTGCAGTGCAGTGGCTGTGGGCAGCAGTCTTCGGGAGGCGTTCTGGAGGATGCGGTGTTGTCCCGTCTGCAGGCACCTCTCTGGGCTGAGAGAGGTTGCTCATCTCAGGCTGAGTTAGCCAAGATTGTGGGACCTCCTCTTCCATCCAGGGACCACCAGTGCCACTACCGTTGCCTCAGAGGTTGCCAAGAAGAGGAGGCGGTTGGACCACAGTGGGCTCAGGGAGGGTGAGGGTGGTGGAACAGAAGCGCATCCCTCCAGTTGTACCTCTCCACAATTCCTATGCCATTCTGGCAAAGTGTGGTTCCTCTATGGAGGCACCCACAGGGAAGACCAAGGAGGATGCTGGGAAACTCCATAAAGGAGAGCCACAGGAGGATGGAAGGGGACCCTGTAGGGGAAGGAAACAACTCCTGGTGGGGGACTCCTTTGTTAGGAAGGTAGAACTGGGGTAGGAAGGGGAGAGGGAGGTAACGTGCCTGCCTGGTGCCATGGCTTGGAGGGACAGGGAGCGAATCCTCAGGATTGCCAGAGCAGCTGCACAGGGGAGGGAGCTGGATGTCATTGTCCACCTAGGGACAAATGACCTGGCTAAGAAAGGGATTAGAGAGTGCAGGAAGAGTTTGTGGGAATGGGGAGGGGCCTTAGTCAAGCACGCATACGGTAACCTTCTTGGAGGTGCTGCCTATCTATAGCATAAGCGAGGCTAGGGTGTTCCGCACCATGGGATTCAATCAGTGGTTGAAAAACTGGTGTGGAGCTCAGGGTTGGCTTCATTGGGGACAGGGGTCCACCTGGGTGATGCAAGCCTATACTGGCATGATGGGCTGCATCTGTCCGGGAGGGAACCAGGATCCTAGGTGATAGGTTTAAATGCTTCATTGGGAAGCTTTTAAACTAACAAGGGAGGCACTGGAAAGAGCAGGAAATCCTAGCCCCCAAATAATCATGGTAGTAAGTCCGGCAAACACCAACATAGAGGTGTCAATAGGGAGAAGGGCAGGGTAAATGGAGAAAGTGACAAAGGCAAGAAGGACAGGGATGGGGCAAAGGGAGTAAGGCCATCAGGAAATGGAGGTAATGAGTACCAATGCTAGTAGTCTGGGCAACAAGCTCCCTGAGCTGGTGGCCTTGATGGAAGAGGATGCCTGGATATCATAGCAGTCACAGAAACATGGTACACAGACAACCATGACTGGGATGTTAACACCAGGTACACATAACTACAGGAGAGACAGGCAGGGAGAAGGGGAGGGAGTAGCTCTCTGTAAAGGAAGGGATCAAAAGCAACTGAACAAAAGATAAACAGGGAGGAGAGGAGGCACTGTGGGTCACCTTGGAGACTGGAAAGAGCACCACAGTTCACACAGGGGTTGTGTACAGACCCCCATGTCAGGGGGAGGGAATGGACAAGGATATGATAGAAGGCATTCTTAGAATGGCAAAGAAAGGGGAGATACTGTTGATGGGAGAACTGAATATGCCAGATGTTAACTGGAGCACATTTGCTGCAGCCACATTCAAACCGGGGCCATTCTTGATGCCCTACAGGTGGCAGGCATTAGACAGCTAGTTTTGGAACCCACTCGTGAGGGGCAATCTTAGACCTTGTACTCTCAAGCGGGGGCAGTGAGAGGATCTCAGATCTAGAAGTGGGTTGCCATCTGGGAACAAGTGACCATCAAACAGTGTGGTTCACGTTAAACTCAGCTACACAGTCAAAGCCAAGCCACAAAAGTGAGGTACTGGACTTTAGGAGGGCTGACTTTGGCAAGATGGGAGAGTGCCTCAGAAAAGCACTAGCAAACAGACTAGAAGGAGGTGTTGAGCAACAATGGGAATCATCAAAACTGCCATCACAGGGCAACAAGCCTTTGTGTAAGCAAATAAACAAATCAAAATGAAAGAAAAAAACCACTATGGTTCTCAAAAGGGTGGCTGTGAAAGTCAGGAAGAAAAGATAGCATTCCGAGTATAAGGAACACAGAAGAGCAGGAAAAGCTGTACCAGTTAAGGAGAAGGAAGCGGGGTGAAGTCAGAATAACAAAGGGCCCAAACTGAGGAAAGATAACCAACTCAGTTAAGAAGGGATAAAACCTTTTATAGATACATCAGCGCGTGAGAAAGACAAAGGGAGAGATAGTAAGGCTGAATAGAGATGAGCGGTGGGTGGGCAGAGGGGACAGTGAAAAAGCAGGGATACTGAATGAATATTTCTGCTCAGTATTCACAAAAAGGAGGAAGTGCCTAATCCAATTAACAGAAGCACTCTTGATAGGATCGATCCCAGTCCTTTCACAGAAGAAGGTTCAGCAAGAACTCCTAAAACTGAAGTTGGACAAAGCAATGGGTCCTGATAAATTCACCCCAGAATTCTAAAAGAATTACGGGAGGAACTAGTGAAACCACTGGCTACTCTTCTTAATAAATCATGGGAGGATGGTGTAGTACCCGAGGACTGGAGGAAGGCCGATGTGATTCCCCTTCAAAAGCGGGACCAAGACAGAGGCAGAAACTACAGACCTGTCAGTCTGACCTCTGTGTGT